>JARKIA010000049.1:0-600000 GCA_029289565.1 Mycena galericulata
GTGTAAAATCGATGAATTCAGGTGTGTATTGATACACGCCTTATCAGCACATAGTGGGACCCGGGTTGACCTGAGTGTCCTTGACCGTGATGGAGAGGTACGTGATCTTATTATTCCCGTAAAAAGCTGCTAATCTGCGGCGGATAACTAGGCTCATGACGGGCCAATCACGGTAGATTCGGACGATGATGCTGGCTCCGCTATCTCCGGCTGGGGTCCTTCATCGCCTCCCCCCACCCACGATGACGAAGATGAAAGCAAACCCACTGACACGCCAGTCTCGGCGACACCAGCCATCAAAGCTGAGGCTACGCCGGTCTCCAGTGCTCGTGGTACAAAGCGTAAATCGATGCATGATCACATTCAAGAGTTGACAGCGCAAGATCGATCCCACCGGCTCAAAGCGATCGAAGTCAAGGAACACGAGAAGACTGTCCGTGCGCAGGCCAAATATGAGGCGAAGAGCGCTGTGGAGATGGCACGACTCGAGCACCAGCAGCGCGAGGCTCAGCGCCAACGCGAGCATGAGTTGTTGATGATGGAGCGGCGGATGCAGTTCGAGGCCATGCGCCACGGTCCACCGGCCCCTGCTGCCCCTGCTCGGGGAATGTATGGATTCGAAGCACCAGTCTATGGTGCCCCCCCTCCCGATGATGTTTTTGACCCTTCCTTTCGCACGTAGACACCATTGATTAAAAACTACTCCTCCATCCCATTTAGGTACATGAATAATTCTTCTCGCAACTCCTCCCTTTTTATCCTTCCTTCCAACAAACCTATGTCTTCGTCGTCATCCCGAGTCCCTTCGAGTTCATTTGCCACCCGCAGACACTCCTCTCGCCACTCTTCTTCTAGCTCCTTCTGTTTTTGATGGTACTTCTTGCCCTCTTTAAAAAACTTGTCCTGTGAAATAAACTTGCCGTCTTCGTAATTCATCGCAAACACGTGAAGGTTAATGCATGCCATGATCCACAATGATGCGTACTGCAGCCCTTTCTCCCCGTTAATAGCCACACGGAGTCCTCGAAGGGATGACCATCTGCCTTTCAAGAATCCGACGCAGTGTTCGGACCGGATTCGCACAGCCGAAACATGATAGTTGAACACTTCGTTTCCTTCCTCAAACTTTTCTGGTCTACTGAATAGTGAGTCTGGGCTATGATGCTTGAGATTAAATTACTGTACGCCTTGTAAGGAGCCTGACACCATTTTTGTAGAGGGTAGGCTGAATCAGCCCAAACCCACTCGTCCGGCTCAAGCAGGACAGTGTGTTGTTGCGGCACGCGGGTTTCCTCCCAAGCCGTTGAATCGTGTTGACTGCCTGGGAGACCAACACCATAATCAATTATTTGGAGATCTGGTGTTGAAATAAGCTAGAAACAAAGTGTTAGCAGGACTTCAAAGATGGGCATAACCCGGACCTGGACATTCAAGGAATAATTTGATTTACGGTCGAACCATGCATTTCCAAAAAGGCCTGGTCGTTGGAAAAGAAGTACCAAGGTACCGTCCACCATAAGCCATCCGTTCCGCCACCCGGGGCAGGAATTATCTTCAACCCATTGTTTTGCAATTTCCTTTGCTTCGGGACTGGACCACTGGACAGAAGAATCTCGAAAGCGAACAGAACAGCATGCCTTCATCACGCGACTGGTACACAGCCGTACTGTCCCAAATCCTACCCCAAACTGTAACGCCACCTTCAAGGTACTTGCAGCATTTCCAAAATGCCCAAAACGATAAAGTGCGATGGCAACCTGCTCCTTGACCGCCATCTGTTCGTTATTCGAGTTGTTCTGGAACACGGGATCATCGGAAATTGAGGCGACGAGAGCATCAAAGCAATTGGGATAGATACGGAGATAAGAGCGGAAGAACTCGGGGCGAGAGTCCTTGTAGTCATGAAGGAATAGATGCATAAATTCCCGGGTCTTAGGGATCTCCTCCCGTTCAACTAGGTACCGCTGAGAGTAGAGTTCTGCGAGGTCATGTGTGTACTGCTCGGCAGTGGTCATCTCTTCATCGGAGTCACCAGAGGAACTAGAGGAAGACCAGGAGTCGCCCGAGCTGGATTCAGAGCTGTCAGAGTCGGAGTCTGAGTAGGAGTCATCTTCCCACTGCTGAGACTCGATGTCTGCAATGAGATTAACCAAGAATGCCTGATGAAGGGCATTGGCAGCTTGTTGGCGGGCACTGCGGACAGGCATCAATGGATCATATGTTATTCACAGTAATTATTGCTCTTTTATCCTCTGAGATGCCCGATAACACGTCCCATTTCATCGATAACGCATCTCACAATGATTTGCGTGCTATGTTTGCAGGTCACGCGACATATTCATGTGATTGTTTCACAAGCTCCGACGCCGAGCCGCAATGCCGAGGATGTCACGCAAGGCTCAAATCGAAATCGAAATCAGCGTCGAAATCAGCGAAATCAGCTACTGTGAATGGCCCTATAGGTTTGTGACCTTGTGAGCTTGCGTTCTTTTTGGCCCTTTTTCGGCCTTGTTTGACCTTGTACAAGCTCACAAGTTATTTGTTAAAAGTCTGATGATACCGCCGTACACTCTCGCCATCGGATTCGCGTAAGTACTATGTTCTCGGACAATCCCAATGACTTTTACGCAGTTGTAACTGTTTAGAACCGTGTTTTCTTTTGAGCCGACTCGGAACCGGGCCCGGGCTATATTTGAATGTCAGTCAGTCAGTCCGTGGACAACCTACGTAGATCGGCATTACCTGGTCCTGGAATTCCTCTTGCGTAGTACTGATGCGGACTTCAATTGTGCTTCCTGTCGCTCCTCGAGGCGACTGCACAGTGGTACTCAATGAGATGCAATTCCATTCCGGGTCCGAAGGGCTCGCTCACCACGTCGAACTGACACTGGCTCGGAGGCGAAAGCGAAAAACTGTGTACGCCTGATCCAACTGATCTAATGTAGTTTCTTGTGTTCAATGTCACCAGTAGTGTGTTCGTGTATATAGATGAACGTATCGGGTGAAACGTTTATCTGAATAACGGATTCAGAGTGAATACCATTGTCGTTGGCAAGAGAGGCACCGCGACGCATGCAGCCACCCCACACAGGCTGGTTGGAATCCCTGGAAGGTGAAAAATGAAGCATTTGCAGGTTACGTTGTGATTAGACTCACCTGTGTTGAACGTGAAGGCTATCTAAATCATCTCAGTCCGTCGGAGACCTTTATTTTCAGAATCCTGCAACTAACCAGGCGATTAATCATATGGTCGGTTTGTTTGAGCCCTTTCTTGGCCGTTGCCAGATAATAAATCAAAACAGATGTGATCAAGACATCCGTCACTGCAGTTGCAATATTGCAGTTCATTGACAGAGTCTAATACCCGCTGGTCAGAACGACTCAAGTCAAAGAAGAATTTACAACGAAACCTTGGCCGCCCCGAGGTCCGCTATCTTCGTGAGCTGCACCGTGGGAGATTAAAACATCGACATAAAGTAAGTAAAATTGTAGCAAGCGATACTAACGTTTTGATGCTGTACACTGGATTTCGCGCTGAGTGAACAACAGTCGGTTGGTCAGAGGGGTGTAATCAAGCACACCTTCTTGCACTAGAAGGCCAAAGCAAGGAGACCCCAGACCAGATAGACATCCAAGTACCAGACACGATGAAGCTGAAGGGGGCCAAACTGTCAACTTTGACGCAAGCTCTTGTCACTTAACAATTTGATTGCGGCTTGTTTGGCCTTGTGAGCTTGTCGCCAAGCCCACAAGGTCGAAGGGCGAAAAATTGCCCCTCCGAAAATGCAGAACAAGATGAGATATAGTCTCAAACATCTGAAGGATGCTTGGAGAATGCCCTCTGCAAAATTTCAGAACTGTGCTGTACCGAAACATCAAAATAAAATAAAATTTATGCCGCACAAAGGAGTCGAACCGTCGACCTTGTCAGAAAAAAAGATAGCCTTGTGACCTTGCCAACTTGCGACCTTTTTGGCCCTTTTTTGGCCTTTTTTGACCTTGTACAAGCTCACAAGCTAATTGTCAAAAGTCTGATGTGCGTACTCCGGAATTAAAGAGCTAAAAGCCAAGGCAACTCGGCCGGCGACAGACAACATGATCAAGCAAGTACAAACTGCTATACAACACAACCATCGTCGGATTCCTACTCCGACACAGATTTGGAAGTCAATTCGACACAAGGACTTCTCGCGCCAGATTCGGAACTTTCTGTGGAAGTCCATGCATAATGCACATCGTGTTGGCAAATTCTGGAAACACATTCCCGAATGCGAGGAATGGGGAACCTGCCAATTTTGCGGGGAAATAGAAGACCTAGAACATATTCTCCTGAAATGTGAACGCCCCGGTCAAGAACTAATTTGGAAACTGGCTGAGACACTCTGGCTCCAAAAAAACCCTCACTGGCCTGAACTCTCCCTGGGGAGCATCCTCGGTTGTGGCCTGGCCTCAATCACGGATGACAGAGGTAACTATCTACCCGGTGCCTCTCGGCTTGTGGCACCGAATCCTCATTTCTGAATCACTATACATGATCTGGAAAATCCGTTGTGACTGTGTTATCGGGAAGGGAGGTCAATCCCTGTCCAACTCAGAGATACACAACAGATGGCTACATGCCATAAACGAACACCTCAAGTTCGACCGTATATTGACGAACCATTCGAGGTACGGAAAAAATAATTCAATCAAACCGGTTCTTGTGTTGCAGACATGGAGCTCAACATTGAAGAATGAGGAAGATTTGCCAGAAAACTGGCTCAAAGAGCCCAAGGTTTTAGTGGGTATCGAGCCGATGAGGTCGCCACCTCCTTCCCAGCCAGCAGACCGGCCGGGTCGAAACAGGTAAGCTCGGAGCCCCACACTGTCGCAAGTTGCGTCGTGCATAATACATTTCCCTGGGCGGTGAAAATATCATCTTCTCTCACGGAGGTCCTTTTCCTCTGACCCTTACGAAGTTGCGGGAGGTTAACCAATTGTTAATTGTCTCGTTACTGCTTGCCCTTCGGGCAAACGTACCACCAAAAAAAAAAAAAAAAAAAAAAAAGAACAGTCGGTCGGTCCAAAGATCGACTCACCCAGGAGTGCCACTTAATAAATCGCTTTGTCAGTAAAGGATTAGGAATCTATAGGGTGAATTCACCAAAACTTCCCAGACTTATCATGGCCTGTCGAAAAAGGGAATCGGGCCTCAAGAGCAGTATGAGAAAGTACAGCTGTACCTACCAGACAGCCGCTAATAGCCCAATTTCCGTTGCTCACTGGAGGACTATAGTGAGCACCTGGACTCGTCACTAGGGAGATCCATACATCTGAAGACGCGATAGCAGTAAAAACTGCACCGGAAAGATGTTTACATGGGCAATGCAAAGAAGGGAAAAAAAAACTCACAACTGAACTGCTAGGGCGATGAAATTTTCGAAGAAAACCTCGATAACTAGAGTCCTGTTACAATCCTGAGTTCGAAATAACAGGAACAAGGCAATTGAGGCTGACTTGACCAGATGCGACAAAACGTCGGGGTTCCCAAAATTGGTGATGATATAGGTGTAAACTGGAAAAACGAGCTAGTATGAGATATTGGTTAGCCATATGCAGAGGGTCAAGGCACGCAACCACAGGCTGAGGACTGATGAGTTCAAGTAAGGTGGCTTCGAAGAACCTACAATACATACCGGTGAGAATGGCTTGCTGAGCTGTGTCGCAGACCAGAACAAATGCAACCTTCCCAGTTGATTTTCGTTGAGGATATATATGTAAATAGCTTTCGAGAAGAACCAACTCACCAGGCATTTGAGACGATAAGAATCACGACGGCTGTGGTTCCGGAAATATAGCCATGCCTGCAGGCATCCCACTCGAAGCAGGGTCAATCATCAGAGCTATGCGCCCAGAGACTCCAATGAAAATACCTCCATAGAGCCTGTCACTTGCGTCAATGGTTGCTACTAGTACACCAATACTGGAGGAAATGCCCACGTTGCTGATACCACGGTCGCATCGAACAGAATCCCCAGTCTGGGGGATCCCTGATTAGCAGAGTGGCTCGAAAAAAATAGAGCACGAACGTGTTATGGATAGTAGGCATCCTATAAAATCTGAGGAGGTGGAAGTTGAGTCAGAGACTGGCAGGCGAAGGAAGTCATTTAAAGGAACTGCCCCTAGTACCCCTCCGCGCCCACTTACGTGACGAGAGTCGACCCAACGCCGTCGGTTGCCTGGGTACCAGTCCCCGCATTGAATGAAGTAAATTCGAAATAAGATCTTGGAAATCCACAGTCTCATAGCTCTCGATTTGGACGACTGTCGAAGACTCCGAGTTTTTACAGAAACCGCAGAGAACAGTATCGAGAACTTGAGAAAGCCGGCTCCAAGGCTCCTGATACATAATTCTGGCTTGAGAAGCTTGATGTAACGTCAAAGGAAGCGACAAGTTACAACTGTAACAGTCCCAAAATGGATCAAAAATTTTGGCACCATCAGCGATCACGTGTTACGAGTCCTAAAATTTATTTTAGGATCGTCTTGTGATCCATTCCTCTCCATCTTTTTTTTGAAAATTCAGCCCTCTTAGCTTGAAGTTGTCGTTGTTTGTTGTCTTTTTGATGCACGTGGTTTATTTTTCTTCCCCTCGACTTTTGGTATCGCTTTCAGCCTCCTTAGCTTGATTTTTTCACGTGATAACAATTGTAGCGCGCTTTGCGGCAGAGCCCACTAACTAGTGGTCAAATCAATATGTTTGGACTACGACATTCACAAAGAAAATTTGGGTTAAAGCATGCATTGAGCTAGAGCTCTGTGAAAGACTATCATGCAAAGTTGCCCAAAGAAAGACAACTCTGCCCTGTGTTTATAACTGGAGGCCCCATTTTCGTGCCAGCACAGCTGTTAATCACAACTCCGAGCTTTGTGTGCCGGCATCGCTGGCTTTACATAGTGTCTCGCCAGTAATACAAGTTGTTGGAAAGTCCGCTGATCCGCATTGGTCGGCATCGGTTCCTGCCGGCGGCCAATCGAATTGTAGCGTAGTAGTGGATTTCAGTGGACAACATCTGATTATGTTTTCAATGGTTCCCAATTTCTTCCGTGGAACCCAATTGACTCGTAAAGCCATTGATTGCAACTGGAATTGTGTGATTTGGTTTAGATTGCAATCTCAACTCATTGAAACTAGTGTAATCCACTTGTCTGCTGGGCTTTGGTGAACCTCCCCTGTCGACACCGAGCTGGGATTTAAATACCAGCAACTCTTAACCAAAGAGCTTCTGCTCCCGGCAAAGGACAGACTGCGTTCACTGAGTTGCCAAGAACAAGTTCGAAGGGAATCGACAAGCCGAGCCGTACATTATTACTCCCGTGGGCTGTAAGATGGTAGTGTATGGCCATCCCGAGCAGATGGTGGACAGCCGAAATTTAAAAACATTGAAATAAGTAGTTCAAGAAAAAAACTGCCTTCCTCATGGGGATTCCGGACGATTAAGGAGATATGCTGGATATCTTCTCGACCATAAATTCTGGATAAATCTGAGCATACCATTGGTTTCCAATCCATCTTTTTGCTGAACCGTCAGGTTTGGCTACCCTGGGGAACTTGCCTATCCGCCAACATTTGCTACAAGGACAAACAAAGATTTAGTCATGCAACATTGGTCATTGTGAAAATAAATTGAAAGCAAGTGGGGTAAGATATAGAAATGAATCAAAATGCAAAGGACATGTTCTTCAACTTATTACTGGCTTGAATGCTTGTGCACGAGCCTGCTTCACAACCTGGAACCAAAGAGATTCACTGAATTCAATTTTCTGTTATTAGTCATTTCTGCTTCATGTTCGGGCCAAGTATCTGTTGACATGAGAGAGTTGCTAATCCGGCTTGTCACGGCTGGAGACTTGCTGGAGACAACGCGGTGGAACGACCACGTGCCGCAAAAGGGTAGGCTCAAGGACGTGTTTCTGAGGTGCATCAGGCCCCTTAGGCCGAATCTGATGGTAATATATTACTCTGTAAACCTTTTGTGTAATTGGGACAATGTACTTGATTTGAGCACCTGCAATTTTTTTTATTCTTTGGAAAACCTGGTTCATAGTATTACTTAGTAATGTTTGAGACAATCTTGCCCATCGCACACATCCGATGCCCAATCTATGAGCATGGTTTGGTTGACTGCTGGTATGTCCCAATCAGCGGCTATGTCAGCCGATGGCCTGCCAATTTTTTATCTCAAGGCAGCTATGGAAACAAACATTTACGGGAGTATCCTGGTTGTAACCTTCAGAGTTCAGGCTGTGGCACAGGAACATATCCTTGGGCAGTGGTAACTTATTTTGCCTTCATGCCCAGATTTCTCTAGGGTCCAGACCAACATGGCTATTCAATTGGAAGTTTGCGGTTCTCAACCAAATGCTACTCAGACAGGCCAGGCCAGGCCACCGCTGTAATGACAATATAGCATGAAGAGACCTCTTGAAAGCGTTGGAAATCAATCAGAGGAAAATCCAGAGTTATGAGTGATAGCATGTTGCAAAAAAAAAAAAAAACTCAGCTGCATGCAGGAATTTTCAGAGGAGTGCACAACTAATTGGCTTGCAAGTGAAGGAAGGACACTGTCATTCAATTTCTGGTTATGCAATGTTTTGTATCATGAAAAAAAGATTCCTCGCCACATGACTCCAGACTTCAGTGAAAAACAAAAGGGCGTGCGCACTCTGCGACAGAAGATTTTGATCCATCTCTGTTCAGAAGCCTCTCTCATTCTCAAATCCGAAGCAGACTCTGCAGGAGTACACAGTGGTCAAGAATTCTGAATGCCTTTAGCTAATAGTAGTCTAAAATCACAAAATCTGTTTGTAACGAGTTGGCCGGGTGGTTTCTCCCAAAGGATGTGATTCATCACAATTTCTGTAAATAAAAAGCTCTTGCTCTCCACAAATATTATTCTACAATGAACAAGAATATGGGAGGATTCAGGACTGAATTGGGGCCACATCTCATCTATCCCATCCTAGAGGTTCAGCACCCGCCTCGAAGAGGCCCAATCCCATGTCATAATCAGGTCTACAATTTTACTTTGTGGAAAAGAGTCCACTTGCCCTCGAACGGCATTGTTCTTTGCGGTGTCCGGGTTCTACCTAAAATGACATATGTTGATTGCCAACCTCATGCCAGCTTCGCTCTAGTTGGAGCACCTCCAAAACTCATAGACAGGCCCTTTTGCATCCAATATGCTTCCTGTAACTTACATTAGCCAAGGATGAGCCTTGGATGTTGAACACGAGAAATTTCTTTCTGGCTTTTGAACTCATTGGTTTTGGCGGTGGGGAGGGGTGTCTTTTTATATACCAAAGAAGCTACACGCTATCTACTGGCCTGAAATGTTGTAGGGACATTTTTGTGATGTGGAACCATCTCCTGAATATCTCATTAGACAGGATGCGCAAAGCCGCATGCGGCTTTTTTTGCGCGCAAGCTGTCCCCAGGCGGCTTTTTTTTGGAGGGGCTCTGGTGGTCAGAGGGTGTCATTCACACTCCTAGTGGTGCCCGAGAGCCAAAAAATGTATATTACCGTGTGCGGCTTTTGCGCATCCTCTCTAATGGGGTAGTATGTCCTTCCAATAGCTATGGTCGCGTGAAAAATGAGTAAAAAATATCAAACAGTTTTGCAGTGTGAGCCTGATTATCATGTCAAAGGAGGCAAAGATTACAGGCACTCAGGGAGACTTTTGTTACAAACAAAGGTCTTTCAAATTGGTCTATAAATGACGGAGAAATTCTTGTTTGTCCGGAGCGGTGATAATGGATAGTAAGAGCTCGAGCCAGCCAGCCCATTGATTTGTGGGAATTCTGTCCCTAGATATCCAAGCTCATACAAAATGAAGTCACCAGCCATGGAAGCCTGGGGCGACAGGCCAAATCCTAAAATGGCAGGGGAAAAAAAAGGTATCCTCCACCGGGAATCGAACCCACACGCAAAATATGGGTGTTTGTCCATGATTGTCGTGGGAAAAAAGCGTACTTGAAATAGGGCTCTACAGGACCCACTACCTAAAGTTAGTGGGCATTTTTTTTTCATGTTTTTCTTTTATTTCGCTTTTCACTGTTCAGCCTCCTTAGCTTGATTTTTCCACGTGGTTTGTTGATCACATTTTAATTTTTTTTTAACGTTCAATTGAATGACCCACGCATTGAACCTAGTCTCTTATAAACAGACGCTACAATGTAGTCTGTCGATTACCCGCGATCCGTGATCAGAGATCGACCTTGTTACATAATCTTGAATTTTCTCGGATGTCGTTCGCGGCAAGACCGCCTTTTTGCGCATTTTTATGTCGGATTCTCGTGAAGGACACCATATTAAACATTATCTCCAACCAAAATTTCGTCAACCAGTTCGAAAGCAATCGATTATCGAATGAATTTTGCTCAGCTCACCACGTGATTAAAGAAGTATTTCTACCCACCTTCGGAGGAGCCGAGAGGGTAAAATGTGAAGAGACAGATAGTTTCAAAAAGGTTACAAATGTTGAATGGCTTCCCAATTTTGTGAATTGAGGGCCGGAGAAGAGGTCAAGAGTCGAGCGGAAATTCAAACTCCACATTTACGTAACAAGGTCGATCTCTTACATCTGACGCGCGGTAAACTACAGACTACGCTGTTGAACCACTGCTTTCCCAGAGTCAGTCGAACAGGGCACCATTCACAGATGACGAAGCCTAAAAACAAGGCTTGTACCTGTATCCAGGTGTATTCCGATATCTGTTTTAGATGCTGTCCCTGATGTGGTCACGGTGGCCTTCATCGCACACCGACTTGCCTACGCGAAATTCACCGAACAGTCTAATTTCTTCAAAACTCATGATGTCCTCTTGTTCACTGTATGCCTTGTCCTTCTTGTTCCCTTCAAGATTGGCAACACCTGGCTGCTTTTACCCTGTCCACTTCAAGTTGCTGCAAGGCATAATGCAAGTCTGACTTGGTACCATACAAGCTTTTGTGAACAGCTGTTGTGATTGGAAAATTAACTAGACAGCTACAGTGGCACGGTGTTCCGAGTCGTTGGTGGTTTCTCCAGTAGACATGTTGTGTGTGTTGTGACTTCAAATCTTCTCATTAATCAGGTCCACTAGTGGACCACATCCCTCCCTTTCGTACCATGACCCTCGCCCTTAGTTTGTTGTGTCTCCAATCCTCTTTCTTCAAGACCCTTGATGCCGACATGGACTGGAACCATTGGACCACTAGAACTTGACTGGCACACTCTTTTTCTTGCCCTATTCAGTCCCTTTCCCGCCGCAATTCGCAGCGCACCAGGCTGGCGCCTTGTGCTCACCTCGTTCCTGGGGCTTCCTGGTAGCCCCAGGAACGAGTGTGGAACGCAGTAGTGACTGAACTGGGTATCCTGTGAGTATTCTCCGATGTTTATTCATCTGAATGACTCAATAGAACATCTTGCTAGCTGTGACATAGCCGATACATCAGTGTTTGGCTGGTATTTCGACCATTTCTCGGTTTCTGTCCGTTGTACAATCAATCCTAGTCATCCTCAGTTGTAATTGTGGCAAACTCACACTGCGGGCAAGTAGCAATATAAAGGGGCCGTATATTGCCAGTATATGCTCAGTATATATGAAATATACCCACTATATACATGCGATATACGGGGGCCGTATATGCTCAGTATATTCCAAATATACCTACTATATACCCACAATATACGGGCTCAGTATATGCTCCGTATATTGTGACAATATACTTGCAATATACTGAGTCCATAAATGGTAGCCATCAGACCTCTGTATATTGCAAGTATATTGTGACCAAACACCCCAGAAATAGCACTTATCACCTTCCTAAAATAGTAATGATTACTTTCCTTATAGAGACTATTACAAGTTGGCTACTTTTGCTATTTTTGCACCCAAAAAACATGTTATAAATATACAAGAAGCTGCCTATTGTACTAGTAGTTTGTGGCTACAACCTGTAGGCCCGGCCCTGTATGGTGATGGAAGAGTACTGGCTGTACTACTCTTAATGCCATCTTGTTCCACATACCTGTAGGGCCTGTTTGTCAGAATGTAAAAGTTGATATAAACAATAGACAGGTAACTGTGTATCTACCAGGTTTGGCTGCTACTGTACTCATTTCTCCTCAATATATTAGTCCTGATAGACCCAAATTGTGTTAGAGTTTTTATGAGAAAGTGCATGTAGCCAGCTGCTGTGTCACTTTTTTTTTTTTTTTTTTTTTCTCCATTCCATTATGATAGGACGGACCCCTTTGGCAGTCAGCTCTGACCTTGGCCAAGCTGATTTGAAATTTTGTCCAAACTTTGGATCTGACTGCCAAAGGGGTCCGTCCTATCATAATGGAATGGAGGAAAAAAAAAAAAAAAATGTGACACAGCAGCTGGCTACATGCACTTTCTCATAAAAACTCTAACACAATTTGGGTCTATCAGGACTAATATATTGAGGAGAAATGAGTACAGTAGCAGCCAAACCTGGTAGATACACAGTTACCTGTCTATTGTTTATATCAACTTTTACATTCTGACAAACAGGCCCTACAGGTATGTGGAACAAGATGGCATTAAGAGTAGTACAGCCAGTACTCTTCCATCACCATACAGGGCCGGGCCTACAGGTTGTAGCCACAAACTACTAGTACAATAGGCAGCTTCTTGTATATTTATAACATGTTTTTTGGGTGCAAAAATAGCAAAAGTAGCCAACTTGTAATAGTCTCTATAAGGAAAGTAATCATTACTATTTTAGGAAGGTGATAAGTGCTATTTCTGGGGTGTTTGGTCACAATATACTTGCAATATACGGAGGTCTGATGGCTACCATTTATGGACTCAGTATATTGCAAGTATATTGTCACAATATACGGAGCATATACTGAGCCCGTATATTGTGGGTATATAGTAGGTATATTTGGAATATACTGAGCATATACGGCCCCCGTATATCGCATGTATATAGTGGGTATATTTCATATATACTGAGCATATACTGGCAATATACGGCCCCTTTATATTGCTACTTGCCCACAGTGTCAACAAACCTATGTCGGAGATCTACAAGATTTGGAATCTACATTGTTACCAATATTTTATTTCTGCATTTGGACCCATATACATGACTCACTGTTGTACTCAAAGATCTTTAGGCCCTTTGAGTAGTTGTCCCGACCCTCTAATGTCCTTTGTGGCATCCCAAGGTCTCATCGACTGCCACAAATAAGATATTAAAGTCAAATGGTTGTTTCGAGGCTCTCAAACATTGTTTGAGACCTGGAGTATGGCGATGTTCATTCTAGTAGTGACCTTTGATTTTTTCCGCCTGAAATACACGTCGGAGACGCGTAGACGAATGGACGACGCGGTGAGTATTTGATTGTGCGTGGCCAACACGTGAGATCAACGGAGTTTGAAACCAACTGCGAGATTAAAAAGCAGACGTCAGATCAAGGATATCCTGAGGCACGAAGGTTCGAAGGAATATTAATTGAGCTACTAGAGCTTATTGGCAAGTGATGAAAAACGCATTTTTGCATACTATCAATGTCTCTGTTTCGATTGTGGCTCTTGATTTTCCCGTAATCGATACCGGAGGTAACTGGTTTTCTGCCGCTTTCTGGCCAAAAACAACGCCTGCGAGCCCATTTTTTTTTGTCTAACCCAACCATCTGCATGGTCTCAGTAACTGGCACTGACTTTTGAGAGAGCGACACAGACTCCCGGCTTCGAGCGCAGAACCTGCGAAATAGGCTGTGGAGATTTTGTGGAGCCAGTTTTGATCAAGTCGCTCGCCATTTTTCATTGGTACGAAATATTTCACCAGTTGCCAATAAGCTCTATGGCGACTTGAGCTCAAGTGCTGTGAGGCACGAGCTGCACTACAAGCTCCAGTTAAGCCTCGCTAAACAAACCAGCGGGAAGTTGCCGGAGTACACTTGCTGAGTCAGATGATCTCGGCAAGTGATGGTGCGATCTTTTTAGTCTCGACGACGACAAGCTCGACTTCAGGATCGCAGTGCGCGCGAAGCGGCGTGCGCATCGCTTCAAAATTTTTGACCCACCCACCACCCCTTCAAGTATAATTTTATTTATTTATTTTAGTACTAACCTAGTGGTGAATGCTGTGGCAGAGTCACTGTCAAGGGGGGTGTCTAACTTGCTTGGACTGGCTTGCCACAGGCATTCTCCGCTCCGGGACTTTGGGGTTTGCGCTGCGGCAGGGGTTTGTCCTCGACAGCGAGCCCAGTTTCCATTCCCATCCATGTGCTACTCGATTGAGTTCATGATTTCACGGCACATTGAAAATGCGGTCGGTTGTATTACGCCCTCCGCTGATCATTAGCGAGGCTCTGCCTCAGGGAGACTACCATCTTATAAACCATGAATTAATATAGGACTATTTCCGGCTCGTTTCGCTGCTCCGCCTGGAGTCGACGGTGAGACGGGGGCTCTCGAAGTACTGCGGGAAATATGCTATCTAGCCGCTAAATGCAAATGGACAAATGAACTATCCACTATACACTAACAACCAAATCACACTACAACCAATCACTCCTCTTGTATTGAGAGCTTTGAGTCGGGTAGTTCGGGGTTTGAATCAACGGTTTGTTGACCCTATAGCTAGTCTGTACTCGTAGGGGTACTTGCTAAGATCGCTACTCAATTAAGGTGTCTTATTTGAGTAAGGTTCTTGGATATTGTCTGGGTAGTTCTGGTCTTATTTCAAGACTAAATGCGGTACAATGAACGATGTTTATAGAGTTTAATGACACAAGGTCGGGTTTGGGTGTCTAATAGACGGGTTTGTGGTTATACACCAAGGTTTTGGATGGCTTTCGGCCTTAAAAGAGCTTTCGGCTCAGTACTGATGTCGGCTTTCGGCCTTATTCAAAGGGTTTTCGACCCAGTTCTCGAGGTTTCTTATATTTTTAAGGTCTGATCCAAATCCAAATCTATTTCTGGTGCTAGGTGTCTGTGGGCTAGGCCCGAGCTAATCAAATCTAGTGGAACAAACAAGGACAACCAACTCTGGTGCCTGCCTCCAAGGGATATGCGCTCGTCACTAACTCCAATACAATTTCTGTGGGACTAAGCCCGAGCAAACAAGATCTAATACAACAAACACAAACACCTAAGCTCTGGTGCTGTGCTTGAAACCGATATGTGCTACCTTTCCTGCCCTTTCTGCCCCTTATTTATACTAATCCCAGCCTGCTTACACTACTTGATTTACGCTACTTGCTCTCTAATATGACTCGTACGGCCTCCTGTCTCTGTCGGCGTCCCTCGTTCTTGATTGGCCAGTAAAGGCGTGCTCTGACAGCTGCACACGGTCGTTGGTTTGATCCATCAAGGAGCTCTTCTTGGCAACTGATGCCTTGCTCAAGTAAGGTCTTCTTCGTCTGTGGCTCTATGTCCCGAGCCCGGAAGGGTCTTCTTCGTCTAGCCTGCCATCGTAGCTTCAATACGGTACCCCATAGTCATAGGTTAGCTCAACCCGTCTATCCATGGTTTGATTAGGAACCTAGGATGCCTTATCCGATTAAGGATTATCATGATGTCTGCAATGATGCGGGTTGCCTGGGCCGGTAAAGCCGGTGGCTATTCTTGGACACTGTCCATCTTGGCGGTACAACCTCCTTTGGGATGCCTGCCCCATCACGTGATCAAACGCGCTCTTGTCTTGTGTCAAACAAGGACAACTTTAGTCTAGTCAATCAATTATGAAGGACATTGGTTCGCCTTTGTGCAATAATGATAATTTCCTTCCCATCTCCTTGGTAAGTGTCCCAGCAAGCAGCCTTAAGCTTTATATAACTTAGTTTCTCTGCCATGGTAGTCTAGTTCCTTACTCGAGTAAGACATATATTGGCCCCATTTGTGGAGGTACCGCTATAGATCCTCCCGGTTCATTCCCTAGTGCTATTAGACTTGTTAGGCTACTCGTTCGGAGCTCCCGAAAGCCTCTTGGTATGTAGCACACATGCTTGACACCTGGAAATATGCAAAATGCGCAAATTCAGGTGTACTTGTTTACACGGCTTATCATCTCCCCTATTCTTTAATTTTGACCGTCCCCGGTCAACCTGTGCACGGTGTTCCTTGTCTAACAATTTCTGACTATACTTAGGCTAGCTTGCTACATGTTTCGCAAGAAAGCACTAAGTTGACTTGATCACTGGAAGGCAAGTTCCTCAATCTATTGGGCTGGTTGGCTGATGGATGGTTGATCTGCCTCAGATGAATCCTCGAATAGTCATATGGCTTCTATGAAACCTAGACACCTTTATTCTCCTGTTTCTAAGCTTTCTCTGGACAGCCAACATTTCCCTTGTTCTTTAAGAATGACTAGCAAGGTAGGCCACATTCCTGAGCTAATGTTTGTCTGCAGAAGCTTATTTCTGTGTTATTTCAAAAAAAATAACTATGCTTTATATTGGGCTTCTATGTTCCAGTTTTTGTGCAGCCCAGCGACTTCTTTTTGAAGTAGATGCTTTGCTATCCTGGTTTCCAATTGTAGGGCTAGGACTTGGCTCGCTAGCACCCTTTTTCTCTACAGCCTCAGCCAACACCTTTCAGATGTTGAACTGCTGATGTTATCTGGATTCTCAGCACAAGTCTGACTGCCTGAATTTCCCATGTTCGAGTTCGCCTCGCAGAAATTCTAGCCAGTGACTTGTTCAACTACATTTCTGCCCACTCTGTGCCAGTAGAGCACAGGCTGCTATTCGTTCCAACGCCCATCTGTAACAACTTTGAGCGGTTTGTTCTATCACTAGAGGATTTTCAGGTACATTGGCTATGCCCCTTTCAATTCTCTGATTCTAACAGCTTGGCCCTTAGCTCTTTGTGCTATGTATGATCTTGGTTGGGTCTGCAAGGTGCGACTCAATCCTAATTGTTTCTCATTACAACCTAGGGACTGGGATTCTTTCTTCAGACAGGATCCCAAAGATCTTCTAACTGGTGTGCTAGCCGGCTAAGCTTTATTCTCGCTTGTCCTGAGTTGCCTTTAGTGGTTCCTTTTTGGTCACTATAAACACTTTCTAGACTGTCTTTCTAGTGGTTGATAGAATAGAGAAAGGCTGAGTAAAATTAAATAAAATCAACCCATCTCCCCTATTTTTAAATACCAACTGTCCCCAGTTGTTATCTAATAATTAAATTCTATTTTGGACCAGTTGCACATCACTTCGCATAAGCTGGCCTACCACCTTCGCTTGTTCGAGTTCACCAAAGGCTGAACACGATCATCTTCTCAAGGAGATTGGAGAGCGTCAGCTCTTCACCATCCAAGAGCCTCATGTCGAGTCTGTGTAAGGGTTTTTCTCTCCCCTATTCTTCAGAATTTGACTCGAACCTTGCCCGGTTAAGACATTGTTTGCCATTCCACGAACATCACTTCTGCACATGACTCTTAGCCATGCCCAGTAGTAGTAATCCGTCGTTTACTCCGATCCAACTCGTATTACATTCATTCAATAACACGCTCTTTGCTCTCAAGAACTTCCACTTGATTAAATGAGTCTTGCCCAAGCAACACATTTTTGTAAAAACCTTGTATCCATCGTGTTGCACAAAGGATATAATGATTTTTCAACCTTTTTGAGCTGAATATAACAGATGATTAGTAAGCTATCAATCGACGATTCATAGCTTACTTAATCTTCAGACTCGACTATCTCGCATGCCATAGAGGTAGTTGAACAACTGAAGGGAATGATTATAAGAGTCTCCAGTAGTGAAGAGCTTCTTAGAAGACTGTTTGAACAGTTTCAGCCTATTCCCCCGATCAGCAGCACTTGTGTTTGATTAATTGAGTCTTGCCCGGGCAACGCGTTTAGAGCGTCTCGGGTTCTCCTCATCATACACCTCATCCTCTAGGTCTGGTTCTTGATCCTCTTCATCATCTTCGATGTATTCGTCAGATAATTCGTCCGGATCTATGTCATTCCAATCTGGCCTTAGCTTTACTCTGTGGAACTGCATGTCCTTGCCCAAATACTCGTCTTTCTCGTCCTCAGCGGCAGCTAAGTCCTCAAGAGTTTCTTGTGACAGGTCAATCAGTTCTAGTATTCTGTCTGATAAGTCGATCTTTTTCCTAGCCAGGTAAGGTATAACTCTGAACTGCGCGATCTTCCCGTGCATCATCGCACCGTTAAGTTCACAACAGAGGTAAGAGCCACCCTTAGTTCTCCTGACTACCACCATAGGACCATTATATCTGATTGCCATCTTGGTGTTCAACGACTTCTCCACTGTTGTATTCCTTACTAGCACCATATCACCGGGCTCGAACTTCAAGTCCTTAATGGTATGTTCGTGAACACGTTCATATTTTCTAACAGCTGCAAGCTTCTCAGCATCTACACGCTGCCTCATTTCATCTACATGTTGAACATGCTTGGCTAGCGCTCTGGCGCGCAATCCAACTAGTTCAGTAGTTGATATAATCTCTCCGGGATAGTCTACTAGCCAAGTAGCTTCCTCGATATCCAAGGGTATCACTGGGTGCGCACCACAGACTGCGAAGTAGGGTGTACAACCTAGACCTCTCCTTGTAGTAATCCTGTCTGCCCACAATACATGTGGCAAGAACCAGAACCATTTACGAGTATCACCTCCTGTAGCTTTAAATAATGCTTGACGGATATGAAAGTGCGAACTTTCCACTGGGCCATTAGCCTGGGAATTGTATGCTGAAATTCTTATTCCGCGTATCCCATATTTCGCCGCTAACCATTTCATGGCAGCAATGAACTGTGGTGCATTGTCTGTGACTATTTCAGACGGACAGCCCCAACGGCATATGATGTCTTCCAATAAGAATTTTCCTATTGCTTCACCATTATCTGCTCGTAAAGGCCTCGCCTCCGGATATCGAGTCAACGAGTCCCTTGCTTGAATAACGAATTTGAAGCCATTGGAGGGAACCCCCATGATCATCACATCCGAATGAATCTTCTGAAAGACACTAGGTGTCATTGTAGGCTTTGGCGGAATCCTTAATAGAGTCTTCTGCCTTACTTGACATAGGTGGCACGATTTAACGTACCAGTCTACGTCTCTGCTATAGTCTGGCCACCAGAATCTTACTTCAATCATGCTTTTGGTTGAATAAGCTCCTCTATGTCCTAAACTATCGTGCGCTGCACGCATCATATACATTCGGTACTCTTTTGCAACAACCAACTTGTGTGCACCACCTTCATCACGGCGATACAGTCTGTCGGTCTTCTCATCAACAAAGAATAATGAGGCATAGCGTACGAAAGTAGCGTACTGCTTATCTGAGTATCCTTCAGGTCTATACTCAGGTTGTTTTAGCCATTCTTTTACCAGTATAAGCCGGTCGTCTAGTTGTTTAGCACTATTCGTCCTATGATCCTCGGGATATCCTTCCTTTTGTTCTGGATCTAGCTTATATTTTTCTTCTGGCAACAATAACTCTTCTGGTCTAACATGCGACATTAAATATTGAGGCACTTCTAAACCTTCTGTGCGATATGATTTCTCTACGAACTCTGCAGTGCTTACTTCACTAAGGTACGCAGTTAAGCATTCTTGTTGGAAGTCTCCTTCAAAGTCCGCTTTTTCTATAGCTTGAGTATAACCACCTCGAGTATCAATTTCGTGCTTGAACTCCTCAAAATCTAGTGGCTGCCTCCCTTCTGTGTCCCATTCAGGATGGTCTTCAGGCGGTGGATTTTCATCGTAACCATCCTCAATATTTTCAACCTCCTCATCGCCTTCGACTGGTCGCCTTCTTGACAATCCATCTGGTGGGAAAGTCTTTCCAGCTACATGCTTTAATCGAAAGTGGAACATCAGAATCTGTTCTATCCAACGGTTGATTGTAGCGTTTGGACCCATGCCTGGGTTAGCCAACATCCCTTTGATGTACAACGCATCTGTCTCTACAACCAACTTTCTGGCCCCTAATAGCCAGTATTTCATCCTGTCTAATGCCCTTAGTAGACCGTACAATTCTCTCTTAGGCTGAGAGAACCGCGATTCACGGTCATTCAACGGAATGGATAGGAACTTCGCGAAGTACTTCTTAGTCGGGTCTATTGGATCCAACTGATAGACTTCTAGCCCTACTGACTGCCAAGATGTATCTACTGCTAGAACTATGTCTGAATCCCACTCGTAATTAAGCGGTTTTAGGGCACGGCATAATTTTATTTCAGCCTTTATGGCATCCATAGACTTCTGCTGTTTTTCACCCCAAACAAATTCAACATCTCCCCGCAATAGTCTAGCTATGGGTCTCGCAATAATCCCATAGTCTTTGATGAACATCCTTACTTGTCCAACGACTCCGAGGAACTGTCTGACCTCAGAAACCGTCTCAAGCGCTGGCCATCTAGTGATTACACCAATCCTGTCTTCTGAAGGACGTCTCCCTTCGAAGGAGCATATATGTCCTACGACTGGGAAACTTTCCATACATAAGAGGGCTTTCTTACCAGAGAAGGTGCCTCCGCAATATTTGAGTCTCTGCACTATTCGATTAACGTTTTGGAAGTGTTCCCATACAAACCGTCTAATGCCTGAGTTCTCTGGTATGGTCTCATACTTTAGTTTCTTATTCTGATAACGAGTGCCGGGTCCTCGTATTGGAACATCATCTATGTAGGGAATAGTAACATGCGGGATTTCATCTCGGAGGATGTAAGTGACATCGTCGTGGAATATTGGTACTGAATTAGTCCATCCCTGCGGGAGCTTTACTAGCCTAAGAGCACCAAATGGCGTCTGAAAGGTAGTGTAGTCCCGACTATTCTCTGCAATGTCCCTATGGTCATAGCCCGAATAAAGATCTAGGACTGCACCACAGGCTCGTCCAGCGAAATGGTTTGCTAATTCTTCAGTGGCCGGAGGTACTCCTGAGTGAGCAATTGTTACCGCATTAAGAGGTTCCAATGCATGCACTAATCGAATACTCTTGCCATCTTTCTTAATTACCCCGAAGAATTTAGTCCGGTATGAGGCGTTCGAGGGCTCATAGACTCCAGCTTCTATCTTCTCCTTGATAAGTTTACAAACCATATCTAACTGTCCACGCGGAATAGGTATACTTCGTTCAACCCATACTTTGTGTTCAATAACTGGGAATTCTACCGGCGGGAAGAAGTCGTGTCTGAAACTGCCTCTTTCAGAGTCATCCCAGGCAAACGCTCCTTCCTGCTTCATCATAAACTCGTGCATAAGTTTACGCTCTTCTGGCCACAGAAAATCTCCTTCATGGATCTTATCTATGATTTCTTTTCTATCAGGGGTGTATTTCCCGGTTGGCGAATATTCCGCCGGGTTAGTTGATAACTCTGGCATATTCTCCAACGGATCACCCTTAATCTCTCTACGGATTCTGAATTTCTCTGGAAGGTCTGTAAACACAGGTCTAATCTTTAAAGCTACTGGCTTATATTTCTTGCCAGCGAAAACTTGCTTAATTGAGTAAGACTCTAGTTTTCTCAGAGCGCGCTTCTTTATCTGAAGCGCCCTTCGGTGCTTCTGTGAGTCAGAGGCTTCAGCCCGTCTCTCTTTGGCCGCCTCACGTTTCTGATAAGGCTTGGTCCAAAGTTTCTTTACTCGAGGAACAATATATTCTGGAACTTGGGCGCAGAAGCACTCAGTCTCGGAATGTTCCGGATGTTTCCCACGGTTCAAATTGCTCTTTTTGCCATTCAAATGGTCCGGGACGGCTTCATCCCATGTAAACACTTGAAAGGACTTCTCTGTCTTGCTTTTTGGCTTAACTGGTTTAAGGAACTCATTAAAGAGTGCCGTCGCCTGTTTGTCCTGCTTGAGGCTCTTAGCATCAGCAGAGGCGGCTATATATCCTGCCCGTACCTCATCTGCTGTGAACCTGCCTCCACTTCGCGGCTCTAGGTAGCCCTGGATTTCCAACTCTTTCTTCTCATTGAACCCAAATTGTAGCGCTAGTTCGCCATCTTGGGTTTTTGCCATCAATTCCTCGAAGATCGTTGAAAACCCGGCTCATCATCCTCGCTGTCTGACGATTCATCGCTATCTGACTCCTCTGATTCGTCTTTGACTTCTTCTACGGTCGCTCTACGGCTTTTGAACTCTGCTTGAGTAGTGGGTCCTGGGTGAGTAGGAGCCTTGAAATTCTGTGGCAGCGGTTCCGGCTTAGTAGCAGCAGAATAGGTCCCTCTAGGGTGTGTAGGCACTGTACAGCGCCTGCCCGTGTTAGGGTCTTTCAATGTTATTACTTGTCCACCGTTAGCTGAGTTATTAACTTGGCTTTCAGTAAGGATGTCAAAGGGCCTTCCCAAGAGAATCTTATATGCTGGCTGGTCAATTATATGAACTTGAAGGTAGGCTGCTATTTCACCAACCACGAACGGTACGTTCCTGGCTAAGCCTGCTGACTTCTTCAATTGACCATTTGCGCTCTGCATATAGATTTGAATGTCTGGGTCCCAAGTAATATTTAAACGCTCAGCCTCAGAAAGTGCCATAGACACAATCTGAGAACCGCTATCAATTACTGCTTCAATACGATGTTTTCCATCTACCAAAGGGAATATAACCCTTAGTGAGGCAGAGTCATTGGCCACAAATACTTGTCGAGGGGACTCATCGTCCTTTAACGAAGCCAAGTACTGTAAGTAAGGATCTGGGACTACCATGTACCCAGCCTTAACTCTAGGATCCAACGCTGTGTCTTCCTCTGTGGAAATATATAACGAGTCTACCCTGGGTAAGTCCTCAATATGAATCGCATCATAGTCTAATTGGCAGCTTATATCGTCTTCCATGTAAGGATAATCCGATTCTTGCAAGAGAGCATTAATCGGTTTAAACTTTAATGGACTTCGAACTTTCGTGAGCATTTTTCTCATGTCCAACGCTAAGTGAGGAGAGGCTTTCACTAGTCGGCCTAATGGTAAAGTGACCTGAGTCCTCAATACTGTTTCCAACAGACTCTCTTCTTCTCCCATATTATCTATTGGAGCCTTAATTCTGTACGCCCTTTCTTTACTAGCAACAGGAATATTTTCCTTAGCTTTCAAGAATTTCGGAGTGCTTACTTGATTAAGAGCAGGTACATCTCTATAGGGTAATTCAGGCTCTTTCTCCTTTTCTGGCACTTTCTCGGGTTCTCCCCGAGTATCTGGTGGAATTTCAGGTTCTTTAGCCGGCTCCTGTATTTCTATAGGATCTAGCACTGGTTCCTTGAAAGCCACTTTCTTCTTTTCAGGCCTCTTGGTCATAACAATTTCTATCCCGGGTAGCTTCGAAACAGCAACCGGCCTTTTTCTCCAATTATCATTCTTTTCAGCTTCACTTAGGTCCTCCGGCGGGTCAGCTGAGCGAGACTTAGATTTCTTCTTAGCCTCTCCCTCCTTCCTCGAACTCTCTAGTTTGGGGACGGGGTCTGCCCTTCCTTCGTGGACTGTCTAGTCTGTGCAAATTGTGCTTGGTTTGTAGGTAAGCTGCTGGAACCCCGAACAGCGTCTACTATCTGCGCCATTTGTGCAAACTGGCTAAGGTCAATCATCCCTGGCGTAGGTGCAACCTGCGTTTGAGGTGCTGCCTGCGGTGTAACAGGAAAATTCAACGGTTGCTGAGTCTGAAAGACTTGCGGAGCTGGAGCATAAGTTTGAACAGTCCCTGGGTTGTACATTGCCATTGCTTGATTAGGCGCTACTTGAGTAGGCATTGCCTGATTAAAGACTTGTGGCTGGTACTGGTTCTGTTGAAAGGAAGCAACCGGGAGGTATGTTTCCATTCTAGCTTTATTTTCTCCAATAATTCTCTGTACTTGGAAGCAACGGATCTCGTCGTCGCGACTATCATATACAGAGTTCAAATTGTCTACTATGTCTTGCTGGAATTGCGTAATCTGGTCTACTCTCGGGTGCGAGTATTGTTGCATAAATGCAGCTGGTGCCCCAGGAACAACTTTATTAGCATAGTAGTCATCAACCCTTTGTTTCTGACTCTTGGTCTCCGGCCATCTAGGAAAGGCTGAGCCATCTCCTAACTTCATACGACCATTTTCTATAAGAATTTTGGCTGCATCAATGTGTTCCCTCTTGTACGGGCAGTCTCTGACCATATGTCCACTAAGGTAGCAATAAAAACAATCCCTATTGGGTTGCCTAAATGTCCTATCTTCACCATCGCGATTTGACGCTTGCCCAGCTTGGACAATATCTCTGTGGGGAGGAGCATCTCTGCCTTTCCAATTACTCTGGCCCATATACTGCTCCATAGTTTGTTTGAAATCAGCTCTACTCTTCTTAGACTCTTCAGCTAGTTCTGCCCGCATTTCTTTCTTGTGCAGTACTAGAGTGTCCTTGATTTGAGCGAATCCTGCCTCAACTTGGTCTCTAACTTCGTCTTTAATCCTCATTTCAGTTTTTGCCCAGTCTGCTGCCTGAGTAGGCGCTCCAGACGTTGGCAGAGCAGCCGAAGACAAACTCATACCCGTAGTAGTGGGTCTGACATTTATCTTTGAAAGCCTTTCAACTAAGATGAATAGCTCGTCAAGTTCTATAGTCCTTTCGGGCCTATCAATTTGAGCGGGCAAAGGGTTTGGGACGTTAGTCAACCCAGCTATCTGGTCGTACATTACTCGAGAAATCATATGACCGATTTCTAAAGCAAACGACGGTTCAAAGCATGTTAAATACTTGTCTACCAGTGCTGTGTTTGTAACCAAACTAGGTGGGTTTCTAAGCTTTGCTGCTTCCAGCTTGAACTGGATGTTCAAGCGCTTTATCAGACCTTGGTCTGACTTCTTTATCCCAACGTGTTCGTTGCAGATTTCTTGAAGACGGGTGATTGAACCAACCCTGAAAGCTTTGATATCGGGAAACAACTCCTATATCTCGGCCACCCATTCATCAAATGTGCCTGGGGGGTTATAACTGGACAAACTCGACCATTCTTCTTGTACAGATAAGGATGCAAATCTAAGGACTACGTCCTTCTTCGCTTCTTCATCTGTTACGTTGGCTTCTTTCACTATCATCTTGCAATGCTTGAGGTATTTCATCAAGCTTGCGGCGGTTCTGCCATCGAAGGACGGGCTATTTCTGGTGTCCCAAGGGACCGGGACCTTTATTGTAGTAGTAGACATTGGTACGCTTAATTGAGTAACGTTTGCTTGAACTACCACGGTTGTGGGATTCGGACTAGGCACTATAGGAGTTAAAGGACTCCCTGGAGGACTAGGTTCTGGTTCGAGAGTTTCAATTCGAGATGTGCTGGGTTGGCTAGTAGCTAGTTCGCCCTCACTTTGTAAGGTCTCGGATCGTAATTCCTCGTAGGCTGTTTGTCTTTGTACTGTTTGCTGTGAAGCGGTAGTACGGGCTCTGTCTGCTGCTGAAGGAATCCTTTTCTTTGAAAAGGTAAGAGCTGGAACTAATCCGGCACTCTTTGATCTCTCAGTTGTACGGGTTTTTGGAGCAGGTTTGGTCCAAGATTGAAATTCTTGAGAACCTTCTCCTTGATACTCTTCTTCCGAAGATGAACGGTTAGTAGCTGGGTTCTTCTTAGGTGACGTGATGAACCAGCTTAACTCAAGCTTTCAATTGAAAGACTCGAGTTCTTCGCACTTGTTTGAGTACGACTTTCACTACTCGAGTAAGGACAAATCCTATTCCGAAAGCAAGTTTCTATCACAGTTTCTGCTATAATCCCCTCGCGGTGGGCTCCAGATGAGACGGGGGCTCTCGAAGTACTGCGGGAAATATGCTATCTAGCCGCTAAATGCAAATGGACAAATGAACTATCCACTATATACTAACAACCAAATCACACTACAACCAATCACTCCTCTTGTATTGAGAGCTTTGAGTCGGGTAGTTCGGGGTTTGAATCAACGGTTTGTTGACCCTATAGCTAGTCTGTACTCGTAGGGGTACTTGCTAAGATCGCTACTCAATTAAGGTGTCTTATTTGAGTAAGGTTCTTGGATATTGTCTGGGTAGTTCTGGTCTTATTTCAAGACTAAATGCGGTACAATGAACGATGTTTATAGAGTTTAATGACACAAGGTCGGGTTTGGGTGTCTAATAGACGGGTTTGTGGTTATACACCAAGGTTTTGGATGGCTTTCGGCCTTAAAAGAGCTTTCGGCTCAGTACTGATGTCGGCTTTCGGCCTTATTCAAAGGGTTTTCGACCCAGTTCTCGAGGTTTCTTATATTTTTAAGGTCTGATCCAAATCCAAATCTATTTCTGGTGCTAGGTGTCTGTGGGCTAGGCCCGAGCTAATCAAATCTAGTGGAACAAACAAGGACAACCAACTCTGGTGCCTGCCTCCAAGGGATATGCGCTCGTCACTAACTCCAATACAATTTCTGTGGGACTAAGCCCGAGCAAACAAGATCTAATACAACAAACACAAACACCTAAGCTCTGGTGCTGTGCTTGAAACCGATATGTGCTACCTTTCCTGCCCTTTCTGCCCCTTATTTATACTAATCCCAGCCTGCTTACACTACTTGATTTACGCTACTTGCTCTCTAATATGACTCGTACGGCCTCCTGTCTCTGTCGGCGTCCCTCGTTCTTGATTGGCCAGTAAAGGCGTGCTCTGACAGCTGCACACGGTCGTTGGTTTGATCCATCAAGGAGCTCTTCTTGGCAACTGATGCCTTGCTCAAGTAAGGTCTTCTTCGTCTGTGGCTCTATGTCCCGAGCCCGGAAGGGTCTTCTTCGTCTAGCCTGCCATCGTAGCTTCAATACGGTACCCCATAGTCATAGGTTAGCTCAACCCGTCTATCCATGGTTTGATTAGGAACCTAGGATGCCTTATCCGATTAAGGATTATCATGATGTCTGCAATGATGCGGGTTGCCTGGGCCGGTAAAGCCGGTGGCTATTCTTGGACACTGTCCATCTTGGCGGTACAACCTCCTTTGGGATGCCTGCCCCATCACGTGATCAAACGCGCTCTTGTCTTGTGTCAAACAAGGACAACTTTAGTCTAGTCAATCAATTATGAAGGACATTGGTTCGCCTTTGTGCAATAATGATAATTTCCTTCCCATCTCCTTGGTAAGTGTCCCAGCAAGCAGCCTTAAGCTTTATATAACTTAGTTTCTCTGCCATGGTAGTCTAGTTCCTTACTCGAGTAAGACATATATTGGCCCCATTTGTGGAGGTACCGCTATAGATCCTCCCGGTTCATTCCCTAGTGCTATTAGACTTGTTAGGCTACTCGTTCGGAGCTCCCGAAAGCCTCTTGGTATGTAGCACACATGCTTGACACCTGGAAATATGCAAAATGCGCAAATTCAGGTGTACTTGTTTACACGGCTTATCAACGGGTGCCACCTTCAACCTTCAAGTTCGTTTCTAGTCATCTGGTCTTACCTATGACCCCGTAAGGTTTTGCGCGGCAGCACACCACTCTTTCTTTGTTTCAAATCATTTGATCTTCCCACCACGGAGGGCGCGTCTCGTCTCGTCTTGACTCTCAAGTGCACCGACCAAAAATAATGGTGACCATTATTTTTGGTTTTATTTGTTCGGAGTTTCTGCAGCAACGCCCTTTTCACGCTGGGTTCTTCCGATTACTATGGCGTCTGAATCCCAGGGTTTTGCGCGGCGGCACACCACTCTTTCTTTGTTTGATCTTTCCATCACCGATGGGGCATACATATTGATCAAGCGCGCCAATGCTGCCCCATTATTTTTGGTTTTATTTGTTCAATTTTTCTGCCAGTAAGCTTGCCGACGCCCTTTTCACGCTCCCAGGGTTTTGCGCGGCGGCACACCACTCTTTTTTTTTTTCAAATCATTTGATCCTCCCATCACCGACGGCGCGTCTCGTCTTGTACATATTGATCAGGCGCGCCGACGCTGCCCCATTATTTTTGGTTTTATTTGTTCGGAGTTTCTGCCAGCGAGGCTTGCCGGCGCACTTTTCACACTATGACGCCCCAAGGTTTTGCGCGGCGGCACACCACTCTTTCTTTGTTTCAAATCATTCGATCTTCCCATCACCGACGGCCCCATTATTTTTGTTTTATATGTTCAGAGTTTCTGCCATGTCCTTTCCAAGCTGGGTTCTTCCGAGCCCATCACCAATACCATGCATCCGCGCATCCGTGCCCTGTTTATTTTTTCTGGTTTAAGTTAATTGGGCCTCCCGTTGGCCTCCCGCGTCGGAGGCCGTCCGAGTCATTAGTAATTCGCGTGATTGAGGTTTTCAGTTTAACTGACCTTCCTTCCTGCGTCCCCCTCAACCCTTTCTTCAACCTGAACCTACCTCGCGTCCGAACCAAACACGTCTGACTTCCGCTGGGTAATACCGTTCCTGAAACTTGTAGCGCATACCTCAAGCCGATGCTCCGATACTGTGATCCGCGTCTATGCTCCAGATCAAAGACTGATCGCCGAGGACTCGTATTGCCATGCGAAGCATTGGCCTAAAGAACACGTATCATATCTTTCTTGGTCCCAAATTGAAATTGAAACGCTTACCACGCTATGGACCGGCAACCCTCCGACAAATACTATGAGCCTCACACATGTACATTCCAACTTCGCACTCGATGATCGCGGTCCAAGATTCTTGAATTGGCTTTGGATTGGCCCTTTGATAAGGCCGCCCACAGAGGCCCACAGTCGACGACAGAACAACAGAACGACACAACGGTGCTACCTTTCTTGGTTCGCGGGTCCCACAACCGTGGAATTTTGATCATATGAAGACTTCTGTGTGGGTCCAGATGTCCACGGCTGTATAAGACGGCCCATTTCACTTTCGCCTTGAGCTTAACCCCTTACTACTCCTACTAGCTATAGCTAGCAATGCTTGTCACCGCAAACGACCTCTTAGTGTTGTGCTTGGCGCTATTGCTGAGCGCATCTCTTCTCTACGCACGAAGATCGAAGCACGCACTTCCTCCTGGTCCTAAGGGCTATCCTCTCATTGGCAATATATTCGACATGCCGACAAGCCATTCTTGGAAGACCTTCGCTAAGTGGGGGGAGCAATACGGTATGACGTCGTTCCCCGAGCTTCTGTAGACTGGATTATTTATTCACGCTCAGGAGGCATAATGTCTCTTACATTACTCCGCCAGCCATTCGTCATTATCAACGATCCCGCCGTCGCAACCGAGATTCTAGATCGCCGTGGCCATTACTATGCCGATCGGCCAACGTTCGAGATGGCCAACCTTTGCGGCTGGGGTCGCGTCCTGAGCAGGTTCGATAAATCACATTTGACATTTCCCATAATTAACGTATTTAAACAGCTCGCGATATGGCCCCAGGTGCGAGTCCATGCCTTATTTTGATTCAGTTAACATGCTATGATTATAGGTTTAAGGAATATCGAAAACTCATTGGCAGAGTAATTGGTACCCGCTCTAGCATTGAGAAATTCTATCCTGCCGAAGAATACCAAGCCAACATGTTTTTGAAGCGTGTGCTAGACAATCCTGTGGCTTTTGACTCTGTAAGTTCCATTTTTTTGTCGGAAGCATCCATATTCATGGCCGGGCAGGCGACCAGAAAGTAGATACCATGACCGAGTTCTTATGCTACCTCGTCTGAGGAGATCCACAGGACTGCTGCCGCCATGGTTCTTCATATAACGTACGGCTACAAGATCAAGGAAGCAGGAAACGATCCATTCGTCGACCTTGCGGACAAAGTTCGACGTTCCCTGTATTACATCCTGGCTGTCACTTTTAACAAGCAAACCCCAGGCGATGCTAGAATTTTCCGAGATAATGCGTCCAGGAAGTTTCTTGATTGAAGTGCTTCCCATCTGTTCGCTTGATTCCGCCTTACATTTAGCGTGTATACTGACGATTTTCAGTAAAATACGTACCATCTTGGTGCGTGGGTTTCACTCGTAATACAAAAGCCTGAATCCTCTCAGGTTCCCCGGCGCCAACTTCAAGCGTATCGCCCAGAAGTATGCCAACTCATGCGATGAAATGGCCGAGGTTCCACTGGCTTACGTGAGAGAACAAATGGCAAGTGTGCATCAAAGCCGCGCGGTTGTCTTTTGACCAACAACTGTCAATTACGAAGGCTCAAGGAAATGCAGCGAGCTCTTTTGCCGCAGATTTACTCAGCCAAAGGGATATATCGGAAGAAGGGCACTCAGACATCAAGTGGTCAGCGGCCTCGTTCTACAGTGGTAAGATTTCCTTCTCGTCGCGGGATTTATCTGCAAATTGTATCGTTATCTATGATCAGCCGGTTCGGACACGGTATGTACTCTGTGTCACTAATCTCTTCCTTGAATAAATCCTGCATAGACTGTGTCCGTCGTGACCGCCTATTTTCTAGCCGCTGCGAAGTATCCGCACATCCAGGGGAAAGCACAGGCGGAAATCAACAGTGTCGTTGGTCTCAACCGACTTCCAACATTTGAAGACCGAAAATCACTGCCCTACATTGACGCGTTGTGCAAAGAGCTCGCCAGATGGTTGCCCATCGTCCCTCTTGGCACGTTCGGCAGAATTTACCACGTCTGACGCGTCACTAATTTTTATATTTTGATAGCTGCCCCACACCGCGCCATGAGGGACGACATATACAATGGGTACTTCATACCGAAGGACTCCTTCGTCTTGCCGAATATCTGGTGAGTTTGGAGTTCTTGCTCGCACGGTTGCTTAATTGATTATTTGCGAAGGAAATTCCTCCACGACCCAACTGTCTATCGCGACCCCTTTGTTTTCAACCCCGACAAATTTTTGGGCCCGAATTCTGAGCCACACCCTGCAGACATGGGGCTTTTTGGATACGGTCGACGGTGAGACTTACGTGTATCCTAAATGATCAGGATTTCATTCAGATACTCCGCTGCGAGAAGCATCTGTCCAGGTAAATGATATGGCCGAGAAAGCATTTCAAACTCACATCCTTCTCAAGGTATACACCTCGCAGATGTGTCCATTTGGATCTGCATCGCAAAGGCAGTAGCAGGGTTGACGATCACCCGCACTCTGGATGTAAACGGAGAGGCTATCGACCCAGTGGCGGACGTGACCGACGGCATTGTTTCGTATGTGTACCCACAACAACTTAAAAACATTGATCTGTCTGAAATTTAAAAAAGCCGCCCGATGCCGTTCAAATGCGACGTGAAACCGAGGTCTGAACGGGTCCTGAAGATGATATATGAAGCAACTTCGCTCGGCGTTTGAGTTACGAATCCTAAAATGCTGATTTTAGACTCGTTTTTACATCAAATCTCTATTGAGATCGTTTGAAGTTCCAGTAGTTTTGTCGTGTCCGTGTTGGAATAATCGCCCGGCTCGACTTCACGGCTGTCCTTGGCCATGCGTGACTCACTTAATATCGGCACCGAAAATTCAACCGTGGCGGCTTGGGTAGACCGACAGTGAATCATGAGTCCCTCTTGCACGTAGGCTCAACGTGGGCTATTATCTTCTGTTCCTTACGTGTCATAGGAAACTATACTGTAGGTGAGAATGACTGTCGCCCGCGGCGGGGCGGCATTGACGCGCGGCCTGCAAGTTGTGCTTGACTCGAAGACTCGGACCCGGTTTTCAATTGAAATTCTTTCCGAGTGCAATCCGAGCGCGGTGGCGTGATCTTGATGGGATTTCCTGACCAAGCTCGGGTACCCGGTAAGGTCTGTGACTCGGAGAGCCTGAGGCTTTATATACTGCGCTGGTCGCCAAACTTGATTTCCATTCCTTGAAGAACGTCATGACCATCACCCAAACGCCTTCCGCTCCCCTCATCGCTGTTGTTGGTGCCACAGGCACCCAAGGTGGAAGCGTTATCAGGGCCCTCGAGGAATCGGACAAACCTTACCGCATTCGGGCGTTTACTAGGGATGCTACGAAGCCCGCCGCTCAGGAGCTTGTCAAGAAGGGCGTGGAAGTGGTGACCGTCTCGCTGGTCGTTGAAAACGCGACAAAGGTCCACGAGGCGTTCGTTGGCGCGAACTTCGCTTTTGTGAGTTCTCTATTCACGAATCCAACGACGTACATAGAATACTGACTTTCTTTTCAATCGAGCTTGTGACCAACTTTTGGGAGCACCTCAGCGTGGAAAAGGTACGCCCTTCGACGATTGGATTGTTGACGTTTGCCTGAAACCAATGCGAACGAACAGGAAGTCGCGGAGGGAAAACTTCTCATCGATGCCGCAAAGGCGGCTGGTGTCAACGGCATCGTATGGTCTGGGTTGACTTCCGTCCGAAAAACCAGCGCGGGGAAATACGTGCATGTCATTCATTATGAAGGCAAAGCCGAGGTCACGGAATATGGACGCCAATCGGGTGTGCCTTTCGTTGAAGTGCAGGCCGGATTCTATGCGAGCAATTTCCGCGATATGCCCATAATGATTGGAAAGCGGGACGACGGGTCGTTTGCCATTGAGTGGCCGGTGGAACCGACCACGGTCTTTCCCATCATCGATGTCGCCCACGACTATGGTCTTTACGTCCGTCAAGTTCTTGAGCTACCGGTGTTCCCGGCCGGGTCTGAGGTCCTCACTTCGGGTGATAATATCACTGTCAAGGATATTGTGCAGCAGTTGTCGGAAGGTGAAAGTCAATGCTACTATCCAAATCAGGCTACTGATTGCAGTTCCAACAGTTACCGGAAAGAATGTTGTGTTCAAACAAGTATCCGTTGAGCAGTTTGGAGCAAAGATTAAGGAGGCAATGGGTGTCCCCCCGCACATCGTACAAGATCTGTCGGAAGCTTGGTTAGCTGTGGGCGAGTTTGGACGTCAGTCATCTCGAATTGATGTCACTATAAAGTTGAAACGCTAATTCGCCGTTGTATAGATTACGGACCCAAGGCCACTGCAAGTTTTGAAGGCCTGGCGAGAAAGCCGCGGACGTGGAAAGAGTTTGCCCAAGTTACAGATTGGAGCAAGGTTTTGGCCTAATATCGGTTTTGCATGGAGAATACTTACCGCAATGTGACTGTATCTGTTAGCGTATTCAGTCGTATCAATTGAATCTTTGTATCCCCGACTCGGAATTTCGTGTACAGCGTCAACAAAAAACTGTTAAGGTCGAAAGAACGCAACTGCACCTTACACTGTAACCGAAATTCAGCCGTAGGAAAACAAGAGCGCGCCGAGTCATCGTTAACTTCGCTCTCTAAGTCAAGGTCACAATCTTCTGAAGATAATGTTGTGGAGCTTTAACTCGAGCCAGTGCAAATCGTCCATGATCAGAGACAGTTGTTCAATCTGTGATGGATTAGGCTCTCGGTTTTTCAAGTTCCAATAGCGACTGGTTCGAGTCTATATCAAGGCTGGTTGGATCGATGTATATAGGATGCAAGCTTGGATTGAGCGAGGGACCACCCGAGCCGTCAGATGAGGGAAGAGCTGCGCCCGGGCGTTTCGGGGCAGCTGCAGGTTACGGAAATGGAATGACTATAATCTAGGTAGATCATGCCAAATCGGGACGCGGGCGTTGAGTAGGGCGGCGCCCGGCCCGACGGAAGGGTTCGTTCCCACGGTTGAATCCGTTTGGTTCAACTTTCCTTTTCGAGTCGGGTCAGTGCAGTATGTAGTTTTTGGGAGACGAGATGCGTTCCTGAGTAAAGTCTGATATTACTTAACAGGACAAGAAGCCGATAGGTGGTTTTAATTCAACGAGTGAACAAGGCCGTTGTTACATAATGGACTTGAACCCGCATACATCATCGTACCTAGGGGTGGCCGAGATATGGACAGAAAAACTAATGTGCCAACGTCAAAGAAGAAGGCTCACTCCTTCGTGCGCCTGACGCGCAGCGGCATATTGTCGGCCGGCTCTACCGGTGTGTTGTAAGTCATCATCGGACACGAAGGAAAAAGAAAAGCGAGAAATTAGAACAAACTTAACGCAATCGACGCGGCAGGCTGGGAAATCTGCCCCTCATACGCCGGTGCGAATTCAAAGTTTGCGATCAACGCCCTGTGATACAGGAAAAACGCGTTAAGACGATAAAAACACAGCCGTGATTTGAGCGAAACGCACACAAGCACAGCCTTGATCTCGCTGAGCGCCATCGTCTTCCCGATGCACGCATGCGGGCCCGCGAGAAAGGAGAACATTGAGAAGGTGGGGTCGTACGCCGCGGGCAGGTTCAGCCAGCGCGCCGGGCGGAATCTGCCGGTACGCGCCGCATCAATTAGACTATGTTGGTGGGGATTTAGAGGGGGCAACGCACTCCTCGGCGTCTTCGCCCCAGACGTGCTTCCAGGTGTTTATGACGCGGATCTGCGGGCGAGGTCAGTGTGCGGATGGGGCGGGGAGTAAGTTGCGAAAGACGCACAGGGATAGCGAGCAGAGTCCCCTTTGGTACGAGCACACCATCAATGTAATCCGTCTTTCCGGCGACGCGGAGTGTGGCTGGGATGGGAGGGAACAGGCGGAGCGATTCGTTCCTGCCATTAAATAGAAGTCGGTAATAAAAAATGACGAACGGAGTAGCGACGGACGCACACAACACAGTCAAGCCACACGAGGCTCTGGAGGGTGCGGTAGTCCGGGCGCGGGTTCGCCGCATGCACCGGGGACACTTCCTCGCGCAGGCGGCGCTGAACGTCCGGGTGTGTGGCCAGGAGCCAAATAGTCTGTACGCGCGAATCAATAACCGACAGCACGCGAGAGACGCGTAAGCCAGACAAACCCAGGCCAGGCCTACGCCGACCGTCTCGTGCCCCGCAGACAAGATTGTCAGTACCTGGTCGACCGTCGCGGCGTCACACTGCGCCTCCGGCAGATCCGCCTCGCGCGCCGCGCGCAATAGAAAATCCAGAATATTCTTCGCGCCCGGATCCACCATCGCTGCGATCCCCGCCGAAATGGCGCGGAGGCGGTACTTCATGTCGAGGAACTTGCCGGCGGGTCCGAGGAGGGCGCGGTGGCGGAAGAGCCAATTAGAGGAAACAGCGCGCGCGGCGAAGGGGAGCGCCATGAGCGCCCCGAGCCAGGCGAGGTTCTCGCCTGAATGAAATCCGTCGCCCTGCTCCACCGCGACAGCAAGCTCATTGGACGGGTCGTGCAGGCAGTCGACCTTGTACCCGAAGGCGGCTTCGCAAATGATGTCCAGTGTAAGTCTGCTGACTGCGAAGACGCGTGAGGAGATGGTGGGAGGTGGGATAGATATTAGACAAGCGCACTCCATCCGTACATGGCAACGACCTTGCCGTTGGCGGTCTCGGACTCCCGTCCCGCCTTGATCTGCGCATCCAGGATTTCGATGAGCCTTTGGATGGTTATTGGATGGTTAGAAAGTGAGATATTCATAGAGAACTGAGGTACCCCTCGATCGGCCTATAGTACAATTCGGTTTCTGCGGGCAGTGAGTAAAGGGCAAGAGAAACTGCGGACAGCCTCACGGGCCATGAGGTTCGGGATGGAGAACGCGGGGCTCGTGGCCCTGCGCAGTTGCTTGTGCGCGTCGCCCGTGGTTGTAAGAAGTCCGTACCCCGCCACAAATCCCAGGACGTGACGCGCAAAGTTCGGCTACATTCGATATTAGTTTCCGCGTAGTTTTGAACTGGTAAGCCGTACCCGCGGATATTCGAGCCAGTCCCTAACCATGATCTGGTCGAGTGCCGCGGGGGAGAGGAAGACGAGGGTTTCGAGGCCGAGGGGCCCCATCATGCGCATGACGGGACCGTAAACCTTGGCCCATTCACGCAACGGGACGCAACTCTCATTCTTGGCCAGCGCAAAATAGTGCCCGAACAGAGGGTTTCCCAGCGGCGGTCCCGGAACGTTGCGCAGCGCCGAGAAGAAACGCGGATATAGCACGACGCGATAGACGAACACACAGGCCACGTAGGCTAATGATAAATATTGTCATTGAGAGTGCGGGTTGAGGGGTGAAAGCACTTGCCTGCTGCAATCCGAGGTAGGCAGCGCAGCTGGAGAAAGGACTCCGAGTCAGTGAAAATGGTGGAGGACATGGATATACATCGGACGGCTACACTGCTTTATCCTACTTTATAGAGCGAGGGGCGAGCCTCTAGACTAAAATCAGTAAAATGCCAGTCAAGAGAGGCAGGCAATACGTGAACAGTACTCACTGCGTTTGAGCTAGGGGAAGTTCCAAAGTATCATGGTAAACCGATGCTGCGCAGAGATTTCCTGTTGAGATTGTAAAGGTCCGTCAATGCCCATTCAACGACCTCAAGATAGCCTCGGGCATCTCGGCCGACGTTTGATCAACTGATCGTGACGTCGGCAGCTGTAATGGGCGAGGAACGAGCCGGTTTTCATTACAGCGTCTGTCTAGAGAGACTAGTCGGCAGCCTGGCGCCCAACTGGCGCCTTGCTTGCGCCTTGCCTTCCGCAGTCAACTGTCAACTAGCGGGAGGCAACAAAACTCCAGAACCACCCAGTGGTACGCTATCCAAGGCCTGGTAGGCGAGCTATCTATGCCTACCCGGAAGGGTGTTACAGTTTACTAGACGCCTTGGCCCTTCACTGCATCATCTTCAGAAGAATGCAACCTTGACTTGACCTTTTGACTGCCAACTAAGGATGGCTCGTCGCGCTCTTGTTCTCCTACGGCTGAACGATGTAAGGTGCAGTCGCATTCTTTCGACCGCAACGGTTATGATCAACGCTGACACGAAATTCGGGGCAAAGATACATCTCATCGCGTCCATGCAAAACCAAGACTAGGCCAAAACCTTGCTCCAATCCGTAACCTGAACAAACTCTTTCCACGTCCGCGGCTTTCTCGCTAGGCCTTCCAGACTCGCAGTGGCCTTGGATCCGTAATCTATACAACGGCGAATCAGCGCTTCAAATTACATCGATATGAGATGACTGACATCCAAACTCGCCTATAGCCGGGAAGGCCTCCGACATGTCTTGCACGATGTGCGGCGGGAGACCCATTGCCGCGATCTTGGCTCCAAACTGCTCAGCGGATATTTGTTTGAACACAACCTTCTTTCCGGTGACTGGTGGAACTGCAATCAGCACTGGCCTGATCTAGATAGCAGCCAGCATCCACTCGCACCTTCCGCCAACTGGCGCGCGATATCCTTGGCCGCTATATTATCCCCCGAAGTGAGGACCTCCGACCCATCCGGGAACGCCGGCAGCTCAAGCACTCGGCGGACGTACAGCCCATAGTCGTGCGCGACATCAAGCACGGGAATGACCGCGGTCAGCTCCACCGGCTACGACCCATCATCCTCCTGCTTCCCAATAACCATGGCCCGGGCGCTATCGCGGAAATTGCTCGCATAGAATCCCGCCTGCACGTCGACGAACGGCACACCCGAGTGGCGTCCGTATTCCGCGACCGCGGCTTTGCCATCGTAATGAACGACATGCACGTATTTCCCGCCGCTGGTTTTGCGGACGGACGTCAATCCGGACCATACGATGCGGGTGACACCGGCCGCCTTTGCGGCGTCGATGAGGAGTTTTCCCTCCGCGACTTCCTGCTCGTTCGCGTCGGTTTCAAGGGAACATCAACAATTCCAATCGGCGAAGGGCGTACATACCTTTTCCACGCTGAGGTGCTCCCAAAAGTTGGTCACAAGCTCGGTTGAAAGAAAATCAGTATCCTGTGTACGTCGTTAATTTCAGAACTCACGAAAGCAAAGTCCGTGCCAGCGAACGCCTCGTACACCTTTCCCGCGTTCTCGACGACGAGCGAGACGGCCACCACTTCCACGCCTCTCTCGACAAGCTCCTGCGCGGCGGGCTTCGTAGCATCCCTCGTGAACCCCCGAACGCGGTACGCCGTGTCCGACTCCTCGAGGGCCCTGATAACGCTTCCGCCTTGGGTGCCTGTGGCGCCGACAACAGCGACGAGGGGCGCGGAAGGCGTTCGCGTGATCGTCATGCTGAATGGGAAATAATCCAGTTTTGGCGACGAGCGCAGCATATAAAGCCCCAGACCTTACGTCAGGATAATGGGGCGCTTGGTTAGCATTTGCCGCGATAGGCGGGATTCCGAATGTCGGCCTCGGGAGTTGGTTGTTTATATACCGTTTATAGTCCGACATGAGCTGACATCAGTCCCTCTTCAAAATACGGGCTATTATCTTCTGTTCCTTACGTGTCAGGAATGCATACTGTAGCCTGGCACTGTAGGTGAGAACGACTGTCGTCGGCGTCGGCGCGGTCTTGACACCGCCCTCGCGCGGCCTTCAAATTGTACTTGCCTCGAACCTCTTTCACCTCTTTCCTCCATAGTAACGCCCGAAACCGTGGCACGCTCTGATTTTTCACCTCCGCGGAATTTCCTACGGTTGAATTTTCGGTGGCGATGCAGTATGACATATGCATGAGCTGCAGTGAATTCAGCAGGCTACGCACACCCTCGCATGTCATCTCACCTCAACCCGTGCGTCCACCCAGGAGATCCGGTTGGGGCGCGACGAAGGAAGGAACGCAACCCACAACCCGCAACTCGCAACTCGCAAAACCCTCCGCACCCCCAGCCGCTCCAAAAAGTGTCACCGCATGCATGTATTCGGCGCCCAGCACATCACTCGTATGGTTAAAAGGCCTCGGAGAAGAGACGAAACGAAAACACATAAAGAAGCGCGACGCCGGTGGCTGCACTAGCAGTCTCGCCGATCCAAAAATGCACTGGTGTCTCGAGTGGCGGTACGGTAAGGCTGCGCAGCGCCGAGAAGACCCGGACGACGCGGTGGCGCCGCGTAGGCTGGTGATGCATAAATATTGACATTACCATAGGAGTGCGGGTTGAGGGAGGGGTGAACGCACTTGCGTGCCTGCTGAAATCCAAGGCAGGTTACGTAGCGCAGCGGGTGAAAAGAATTCGAGTCGGCGGAAGGGCTGGGGGACATGGATGTACGTAGATTGGACAGCTACAGTGCTTTATAGAGGGGGTGCGAGGCTAGAGCTGATCAAATGTTAGTCGAGAGGGCCCAGGTAACGCGTGAACAGTACATACTCACTGCGTTTTTGAGCTAGGGGAGGTCAAGTATTATGGTAGACCTCCGCAAAAATATCCTGCTAGGTTGAAAAGGTCCGTCAACTCGAACCAGCTAGATAGTCTCGGGCATCTCGGGCGACTGACATTGGTAGTTCAACCTTGCAAACCGCGTTTCACGAACCTCGACAGCGTCGAAGGAACTGGCGTATTCGGAGTCTCTGCCCAGCTCTGCCTCATTACGCCCAGCTGAACATGAGATCGCCGGACGCGTGGAAGATTCAGATACGAGGGACGCGACTGGATCGTCCAAGAAAAGCAAGCGACTGCGTGGAGAGAGCTGGAAGCCACAGCAGCGTGTCGCGCGAGATAGCGGGTCTAGCGGGAGACGGCGCGAAGTTGCAGACAGGAGGCGTGCGTGCATCTTTGGTTGCTCGGAGAGGCGGAGAAGGAGCGCATTGGACGAGGGCACCAAATCGTATTGTCTTGACCCGGAAACAAATTCAGCCGCCGGCAGGAGCTTGAAGAAAAGATAGGGTTAATGCGCATTGCGAGAACTGGCAGAGTTGGTAGAACGGCCTTCATTCATACTGACACAGAACTGGTGACGGCGCGGCGGGAATAATTCGCCCAAGGCCCAAGAAACGGTAAACAAACTGGCAGTGGTTAGTTGAAAGTGGAGAAAGATCACGAGGGTATTCATGACGCGTGTGTGTTTCCTCCGAAAAAGGGAATATGGGCTGCATGTGTTCGTGCCAGCGCTGAAAGTCTCGTCTCTCCACCTACGCCCTCAACAAGAATGGCGCCCCCACTCCCGGGTACACCGCCGACGCTGCTCCGAGGAGTCGCCGACCACGCGAACTTGAAGCGCGACGCACCGCGTATAGCCGGCAGCGAGGCTGGTACGTCCGTGTCTTTCCTTGCAGCAATAAACTAATGAATGTATGTATGGGCACAGGGTTCATCGCGGTCGTGGTCGGGCTGGCAGTGATCATCCTCGCCTCCTGTATCGCCATCTTCATCCTCACCCGCGACCCGGACCCGTCCCGCGCCCCCGCCCGCCGCGAACCCCACCCCCGCTCCCTCGCCGCCACTGTCCGCTCCCTCTTCTCCCGCCGCCCCGCCCCGAGCGGCCACGGCTGGATCCAGGCCTCGGGCGACGCGTGGGAGGCAGACGAGGCCGACCGCCGCGAGATGCAATACTCCGTCCCCGGCCCGCCCGCGCTCGACCAGCCCTTCCGCCCGCCCGCCAACACCGACCCCTACGCCCGCCCCACAACCATATCCCCATCGGACTCGTACTCGTACTCGGGCGCAAGTGCCCGCCCCTCCGTCCCGCGGAGCGCGTCCCCGGAATCCACCGTCACGCGCGCCTCCGCGTCCACGTCCATGTCGCGCTCGCTCCACCCCGCGCGCGTGCGCCCCGAGAGCGCGATCACGGGGAGCGACTGGGAGGCCGCCACCAGCCGGGGCCACGCCCACGCCGCCTCTGACACCGACGCCTCCGATGCGGAGGAGTTCTTCGACGCGCACGACGCGCACGACGCCGACGCCGACCCGCACGACCGCGAGAGGTCCACGTCGAAGCAGCAGCGCCACTTTTCCGTCGAGTCCGCCGCCTCGGGCACCTCCGTGCGCACGTTCGAGGGCGGGACAAAGTTCCTCGAGGGGCTGTAGCGCGTGCTCTTCCGCCTGTTCTCTACGCCCATACCTCATCTCATCTTGCTCTTGCCCTCTTGACCCTCTTGCCCCCCACGAACTGACCAACGAACGACGAATCTATTGGCTATGTATTTTGTTGTAAGTAACTAAATAAGTACTTATGTATGTGTGTATCCTACCCTAGCCTAGCCTATCCCACCGTACCCTACCGTACCCACCCGCGGATTATATCACTAATCGAGACGTTGCATTGTGTGTCGGTGCGAGACGCGCGTCTTTCGTTTCTTCATCTTCTGCGAGTCTTTTTCTTGCCTCTCCTCATCTTTTTCCTTCCCTTTTTTTCCTTTTCTTTTCTTTTCGGGGGAGTACCGCCGTCCATCAAGATATCATGCAAACACCCACAAAGTCTACCATGAACGTCCGAGTCGTCTTTGCTTGAAAGCAATTATTACATCCGAGTCTCATCTGGAACTAAGTTTTGGGACCGCACCGAATCCAAAGAAGCTTAATTTTTTTAGGTTACTCAGCGCTCAGGTCGGGTTTCCTGAATCGAGAACCGGCCAAAGGAGCCTGAACAGGAAGAAAAATAAAAAGATATGCGGGTACTGTAGGACTCCTTATATCACCAGCTGCTTGAGTTTGGATTGTGTTACAGTGTGGGGTGCGAGACGGCGAGTATAGCTCAGTCTTTTTTCGTCCCATTTCTTCTTCTCTTGCTTTTCCTCGTCTTTTTTCCCTGATGAAGTTAAGTTGAATTTTTTCGGGCGATACGGAAGGCCCGGGGTCCGTCAAGATGCAAACGGGCACCGGTTTTTTGCCGTGGCATGGCGTGCCGAGGCGTGGCAGCGTGGTGGCAGTGCTAGCGTGCAACAAGCGTGCAACATACATTTCATCTAGTCTAGTTTTACTTGTCAGGTGATAACCGTAGGTCGACCTTCCGCTGCGACTGTTGCACTGTGGCCACAACGTGTATTTATGACTTTTGAAGTCACCATAAGTTTAGACAGCATGCCAAGGTATCTACTAGTATTTTTATTTTTATTTATCTACCTAAGCTGCTACCAGAAACCAAAATTCTTGTCGTGCGACTTTCGTGCACAGCCACATCATCGCAAACTAAAACATGCACCACACCCCCAATTCTTTAGTTCAACAGTTTTTTTGAAGACCAAATACCTTAGAAAGTCAATATATATCACCTCTGGGCCAAGCAACCCACCATGATCTCATTGAGCTCCGGGAAGGGTTTCCCAATTGGGAATTTCCTAATCCGGAAGGTCGACCTACGGCTTTTGCTGCGCGAGTGGAATCAGACCATAATCAGGTACTTTTTTTGCTCTCTCCAAATTTTCAAAAAAAAAAAGTTTTGATTTTGGTCTGACTAGTGAGACTACATTTCATCCCAACTCATTATATATTGTTTTCATGGCCTTACGGATGTCCCTGGAAAGATTCTATAGACACTATTCATCTTCTGGGACCAAAAAATCCGACTCGAAAATTTAGTACTTCACCGAAGTTCAACCTAAGCCACTGTTGAAGTTGGCTGTATTCAATACTTCCCAGCTGGGCTGATACACGACAATGAGGAGGCATTAGACCTAGATAATATGTATATTAACACAGTAAAACTGGGTTGTTGAAGTGGTTGCAAGGAGAAAATAAAAATCATGGAACTCAACATGCATTCAAAGGCAATTTTACAAGGTTTTTTCAAGTTTTCCGACCGCTGGCCATGAACCATTCTTACTCTACGCGTAGACCCACTCACCAGAGCAAATCTAGTTCATGAGAGCACCATTCGTAATCCTTTCTGGGCTCATTGAAAGCAGGCTGGAAGCAGAAAAAATCAACATGCAAAGTTGAAAGTCAATCTGAAGATTCCTATACACTCTATGGCTGCCAAGTCATATCAGAAACTCGAGAAATACCGGTCCAGTGAAGCACTTCAGCACTAACCATCTTATATAAACCACGCTCATGCACGCTAGCGGACAGGCGCTGGCGTGCAGTGGCGTGGCGTGAAGCGTGCGTGGCGTGGCTTGAGGCGTGCACGGCGTGGCTGAGGCGTGCACGTTGGCGTGTCCGGCCGTACATGGCTTTGTTCATGGTGCACTTCTCAGAAATAATACTCTGCAATGTGTAGTATGCATAATAGAAAGGAAGAAGAAGTCTTACATTTTCTATGCTTCAAATCGTGTGTTGTATTTTGACTGTGAACTTGAAGGGAGACCGGTGTTTCGGGGTCTTATTGCGTTCGAACATCAACTTAGAGCACCATAGATGTACTCTAGAGCATATCAAGTTAGTTGTGAGGGGGCTGGTGTTAATTCAAGGCGCGCAATGGCAATGGGACTCGCAGACACGGAACCAGACTCGGAGGTGAATGGTGCTCTGTTTACAGGCCAATGATAAGTTTCGACATAAGAACAGCTCACGGAGTCCATATTTCGATGTCCCCGCACCGGAATGTTAGAAGAAAATTGAGGATTGATTTCGACTGGAACGAATTCGGTCGACGCTTGAAGTCACTGTATAGTAACTGACTCAAGCAAATAACTCGAAGGATAAGGCTACACGTTAAGCGACCCTAGGGAAGGATTAAAAGAGGGAGAATACAGCCAAGCAGGGAAATGAGAAGACTTTGTAGTAGCGGTATGAAGTAGCACGGTGCACGCCTGCACGCCTCGCACGCTAGCACGCCTGCCACGCTAGGTCACGCCGTGACACGGCGATTTCCCGAGGCCCGATGCAAACACCCGCAAAGTCTACCACCACCTCAACATGAACATCGTCTCTGCTTGAAAGCCCTGCATCTCATCTCGAGCACTGGAACCGCACCGAATGCTCAAAATCGAGTTGCGTGAATCAAGAACCGGCCAGCGGAAGAAGAAGAAAAAGATCTGCGTCCAATCTCGCACCGACGCGTCCACGCGCCACCCCGCCTCCTTCTTGCTCTTGGTGTTCAAACAAACGACGTCTAGCATTCTGAATAGCCACATAGCACGCCATCATCCGCAAAAAATCAATATGTCTTCGGATTCTGCATTCTGGAAGCAGTCAGCCTCCCGCCTCCGCGCATATAAACCCCGCACCTCGCCCCCTTTATCTTAGTTCTCTCTGTTCCACTCCACCATCTGCTTTCCAGCACCCTCGCATCTCGCACCTCCTCGTCGATACTCGTTCGTTGTTCCCTGTAAGTCATTATCAAGATGTCTCCCAATGTACGTCCTCCTCCTTCCCCCATTCCGACTTCGTGCTCACGTTGGTGTCCGCCTCAAAGCCCGTTTTTGTTAACAAGAAAGTCTCTTCTAAGGCTTGCAATGCAATTCGTTCTGTTTTCTGCCAAAAGGTGCGCGTACCACGCGCCTTATTCAAGTCGGTGGCTGACGATTCGCTCTAGTCTCCCGTCACTGTTCCCGGCCCCGCCAGCACCACCCCCCGCGCCCTGTCCACCGACGACTTCGACGTCCTCCTCCCCATCGGCCACGGTACCTCGTCCTCGGTCTTCCTCGTCCGCAACAAGGCCACCAAAGCCCTCCACGCGCTCAAGAAGGCGCCCAAGCTCGACCAGCTCGCGGACATCCACACGGAGCAGTCGATCTTGAAGTCCATCGCCGCTCTTCCCGACGCGCCGCGCTCTCTCCTGTCACTCGAGGCGAGCTGGGCTGACTCGAAGAACCATTACATGCTGACGGTAAGCGTCTGTTTCGAATTGGAGTGTGTACTGTCTGCTGATGTGCGTGCCGCCAGCCATGGTGCGGGGGCAAGGACTTAACGCCCTTCTTCGTCGACCGGCCGCAATTCACCGCAGAGCGCGTGCGTGTGTATATGGCACAGCTCGTAAGTCCACACACTCTCTCTTACCCATTTCCCATCGCTCATCGCTCATTCCATCTCCGTTCCAGGTGGGCGCCGTTGAGGCTTTGCACCGTCAGCGGATCATCCACCGCGACATCAAGCCCGCGAACGTCTTCCTCACAAAGGAGGGCAACATCGTCCTAGGCGACTTTGGGCTCGCGAAGCGCTTCCCGGCGACCGTCACGCCCGGCGCCCACGGCGGGGCCGACCCGATAGTCAACTTCGCCGCCGACCCCAACGCGTCGAGCGGCTCCTTCGTCCTGCCCTCCGCGGACGATCTCGCGAGCGTTGCCTCAACTGAAGAGAAGCCGGCCTTCGCCTTCAACGCCGACCCGGACGCGTCCAACGGCGCCTTCGTCCTGCCCTCCGAGGACGAGCTGTGTATTACCAACGAGCGCTGCGGGACGCTCCACTTCATGTCCCCGGCGCAGCACGCAGGCGCGCCGTACTCGTTCGACGCGGATATCTGGGCGCTGGGGGTGCTCATGTTCAAGATGGCTACCAACCGGGTGAGTCGTACTCCCTTCTTCCCTCTTCCTGCGCCCCCTTTTTTCCATTGCTGCCATCGCCTCGCGTGTTCATCCACCCCTTCTTTTTCCTCGTTAGCTCCCATTCGGCGACAGCGCGAAGACCGACCCCGAGCTCCGCGCAGCGTACGCGCGTGATCCTATCGAGTTCTGCCCCAGCGACGCCTTCCCCGCCCCCGCCAGGGACCTCCTCCGCGGCCTCCTCGCCAAGGACCGGCACGCGCGTCTGACGATCGGGCAGGTGAAGGCGCACGCCTACTTCGCCGGAATGTAAGTCCAGTTCCCCTCCCCCCCTGTGGATGTCGTAACTGACGCCCGCACAGTGACTGGACCGCGGTCGCGCGGCACCAAGTTCCCGCGCCGTGGATGCCCCCGACGCCGTTCGTCCCAACGGAGGCGAGACCGAAGCTGCTGTCGCCTGGGGTCAAGTTCGCAGCGGGCGCGGACCCGGAGCCAGAGTTTGGGTATGCTAGCCCCGGTTTGTTCAAGAGGCCTCCCGGCCCAGTCAAGGCATTTGTGCTGCGCGTCGCTCGTGCGCTCGGTTCCAACGGCGGCAAGACCGGCGACAGCAAGAAGACGGCGACGCGGGTTTGTCAAGTTCGGCCGACCGTGTATCAAGTTCCTCTGGTTGTGGGGTCGGCTTCATCTATCGGCAACGAGAAGGCTGTCGACGCTCCCCTCTTCGCCTCAAGCTCTCACAAAGTTTCTGCTGGCTCTGGCTGTCGTTCCCCCTTGGCGCGCATCGCTCGGTTCCTCGTTTCAATGCTCCTCAAACCTGCGCCCCCGCCGCGGACGTCAAGCAAGGTCGGCCCCGCCTCGCAAGATAAACGCAAGAGTGGCATCAAGGCGCTCAAGCTGAGCGAGAAGACCGCGTCAGTGAACATGCGCAAAGGCTTGCCGTCGGTGTGGGTGCGCGTAAAGGTGTGGTTTGGGCGGCGCAACTGCGCTGCGGTGAAGAATTGTGCGTGGCGGGAGCTCGATCTCACTGCCTGCTGAGAGAGGCGGGGACGGTGGCGGGGGGCGGGGGTTATTGCTGTGTTTGGTTACGTCTCGCTTGCTTGGGTTTCCGCTGCTTTGCTCTCGTTCGCGCTCCCTCAACCTTATGATCTCTCTACGACCTCTTCACGACCCACCTCTGAGCTGGCTCTTTGGCACGACCGTTGCGACCTCTCACGACCTCTCACGACCTTCACGACCGTTACGACCTCCGGATACCCTCCTTCCCTGCCCGGAGCAGCGCATCATCATCACCATCATCATCCCCGGGACCCGGTGTCTCTTTATTCTCTTGTTATTCGCTCGGTCGACGTGGCCACCGGTTGGTCGGGAGTATCGTTGGGCAGCGTAGGCTGTGCGGGTGCAGTGGACGTAGCACCGGGCGGGCGGATGCGTAGAACGTGCGATAGGCGCGAGCGTTATGTGTGTGTGTTTGTTTAGTTTATTTCGAGAATCGATATTTTTTTGGTGGTAATCTGGGGGTGAATCGGAATTATCCAAATCGGGACGAAGGCGTAGTGCTGTTGGGGCGTGTTTTACCTTGATCCGCAAACCGCATCAGCCCTTCTCTCTCTTTCGTCCGCGGCGGCGGCGTCCGCCTCTGTCGCCGCAGGCCTATGGCAGCACACCATGCCGCCGACTCAGTAACTTATTGTTGGGAAGACTCTGAGACCTCAGACCCTTCATCCGCAAACTGCATCGGCCCTTTCTCGCCTCTGTCGCCGCAGGCCCATGGCAGCACACGTTGCCGCCGATTCAATAACGTCTGGTCCTTGGGAAGACTCCGAGACTTCAGACTCTGAAGCGATTGAGTCCCATTCCGCCCTCATTCCCTCCGGTATCCTCAAATATCGCTCTTATTAATCGTTCGCAAAAGACGCAAGATGCTACGCTACAGTACAAGGGAGTCCGCCATATTTTGGGCCATGGAAAATACGCCATAGGTGGCCGAAATTTCGACCTTCCGATTCTAGCTAGTCGGACGCCTCGATCACTACAGACTGAAGTGGCTGCAGTGCAATTAAACCTGATTCCGCGACTACACAATGTTTAGGAGACGAGGCTCGAAGAAGGTATATAGAGCTTACTTTTTTGACGCAAATCCAGGTCGCTGTCGTTCCTATCGGCGTTGTTTTCCTCGTCGCTGAAATCTCCACAGTAATTTTTCATTTCAGCCGCCAGGTCGACTCCAGCCTCCTTGGCGCGTTCCTTAATCGATAGGGATCAAGATGGATCGAAACACGGAATCTTTGCGACGAACCACAATTTTTTTCATCTCGAAATACATTGTGTGCATGTAGCGGATGTCGTCGGTAATGATCTTTTCCACTGCCGCCGGATCTTCTCCGGCCTCTACCTTCCTGTAAGTGCATAATCAGTACCGGAAAGACTTCAAAAATTAAAAGTTCGTGCTCTTGATACAGCTCATACAAATCTTGCTCCTCTTCTGTCGTGACTATCGCATACTGCTCGTTCGCCCGCTTGACTTCCTCCTTGATAAATGCGGGCTCTTCGACGGGCGGAAGGCATATAACAAGGAATCTGGAGTGGGGTGCCGAAGTAGCCATAATCTTGGAAGTGTAGTGTAAAAGGTGGAAATCTATGTTGTTCGTTGGTTGTCTGCCTGGTTCCTGCAAGGCCATTTTATATAACGAAGAACAAGGTCGCTCCATGACTGTGGTTCTGGACGTCCAGAGTGCAGAACAATAACAACCTCTATTTTCATACGTTCAGCATCAAATTGAGATGCGACCCCATCTAGTTATTTGTTCGGCGACTACGATACGCAACCCTACTTGGTAATGCGGACGCTAAACAATAATTGGTGGACCCACATAAGATGGGACGGCCAGCAACCATCTCTGAATTTCCTTTTAAAGCTGAATGAACGACGGAAGACAAAGCTCCTGGATGTTCCCTTGTTTTTATCTCCTTTCAAGAGATGGATGGCGACAGAATGCACACCGGGTAAAGCAAAATATTAACCTACGTCAATATGTCAGCGAACAGTAGACAATTCAGCACACAGATCAAACCTTGTAGAGACTTGATAAATTGATTTGGCCCAAAACAGACTCTTAAGTAGGTACAATCAGGGGCCGTTTCAAAAGTGGTATATTTATTCAGTATCTGCCACATCTGAAAGGATTGCTGAAAGATGAACTTTCACGAGCCATTTCCGGCGAGAAGAAAGGAGAGCTTTTGGGGTAACAATTTATTTTTCCTTTGTTCGAACAAAGGAAAAATAGATTGTTAGCCTGAAAGTTCTCCTTTCAATATACCTGAAAGCACAGCTAAATGGATTTATTTAGGCATGGCTTTCCTAACTTGCTGAAAGGGAACAAAGTCAAGGCTGGGGAAAGAGTTGCTGATTGTGGCTACTTCTGTGGTGCTTTCACACCAATTGAACTTATCAACTATCTACAAGTTTGGAATTATCTACTGAGTTATCTACTCTATGTGTACATATTGACCTAGGTTAATATTTTACTTTATCCGGTGTGATGATGTGTTGTTCTCATTTCCAACACGATGCGGCATTACCAGATTTGGGACAATGAACAATAGAAAGAGGTCGGAGGATCTCATTTCCAACACAGTGAGATGTGGCACTCTGACGTTTGAACAACAGAGGTCCGGATGTTCACCTCGTTTCCGTCAGACACTGCCAGTGGTTACCACGTGTGCCCACGGTAAGACATGATACATGATGTTTACTTCCAACGTCGCGCGGCATTACCGGATTCAGCCACAATGAACAATAACACTAAACTCCAGGCTTGCACGACGCCGGGGAGGCAAATCAACCGGGTTAGTTTCTGGATGCTTCATTCGTGATTGGGGTCACAGAATAGCATTAAATTTAAATCAAGCCCCGTGGGAAGGAATCGCTGGTACCCTCTTGATCATAAAACCGATACGACGATACCAGTGACGGACAATTCGAGGGAATGAGATAATTGTGTATTCCTCCTTACCCCGCACCCTGGAACGAAGCTTCCAGGCGCTTAATCCGCTCACTATCTGTTCCAACCGATCCACAACCTGGTCGATCGTTGGTCGCTCTTTAGGGTTGCGTTTAACCATATCATTGACGAGCGGCCGCATGAAATCGAATCCTTCTCGGCCATAATACTGTAGTCGTTTGGATTGTCCCTGTTGTATCCAAATTCGGTTGGAGTCAGGCAGGAAGCAGAAGAGCACTTACATCGAGGAATTCGTTGCGAATTATATTACCCAGGTAGTAGATATCCGTCGCGAAAGCATCTGTTGGTTCAAAAACTCCGTCACCCTCAAATTCTGGCACAGTTCTGTCGCCGCCCTCGATGGGTAACGCCATGGGAAGAGTGCCGTCAGGTGGAAATCGAAGCGAAATTCCGAAGTCGATTAGGTAGTATTTTGGCGGTGCCTGGGTACGGGTAAAATGCTTGGCTTTTCCAATATAATTCACGTTGTTGGACTGGAATTGAGGGTGAAATCCATTCGGATAGAGATTCTGGCCATCCATCATTACATTAAGTGAGCCACAATCGCTGAAGGATCGACAATTAGTAAATTCCACAGTAGAGGCAGAATTGCGTACCGGTGAGCCACAGAGTGTTTATGCATAAATTGTATTCCCTAAAAACGATCGGAGACGAACAAATGTAACCAGAGGTTGCTCACCTCGAAAATTTGCCGAAAGAAGTCAACAGCTTCGCCGATTGTATCGAAGTGTGGATCATCATACTGTCGCAAAAGTTTCATCACAAGGAGTTGGGTGCCTGGGATCGAGGGCGGTTCCAAAACGTCGAGGAGGGGGATACAGTGATTTTTAGGATCGTTGATGAGCGGCTCGGAGGTTAAGAAACTATGTATATCAATTTCATGAGGGTGGATGTGCTTCTCTACTCTTTTCAAGATAACAACCGCCCCGTCTTCCATTCGGATCGCGTCCATAACCTGGGGCGCCTGTAAGTCATTGTTAGTTTAGAGAGAGAGAGGAGATTGAAGATGTCCCTGACAAAAGGACCCCAGCCATCCTCCGCTCCGGCAGCAATTGTTCCCGGAATCGATATCCACGATGGGATCCATCCTGGTCTGAAGCGCGGCCGGAGCATATACCCGTGCTCCTGCAGCCAAGGTTGCAGGTTGCACCAGTAGAGATCACCGCTATTGAGCTGACCAGCCTCCTCGGGTCCAAGGTGCTCATTGAGACCGGTTGAGGTGGCCATTGGAAGGGGGAGGGAGATTCGAAAGAACACCTCCGAACGAAAAGGCTGTTGTTTGTAACTATGTACGTCCGTGGGCGCCCTCAGCGTGACCAAACGATCACGATGTGACTTCGGAAATACTTACCTCCAAAATACATAAGGTGTTTTTCAACGGCATGTTACTTCCTATTCGCCGTGATTGATTCCACTGATGCTTCCGCCTTGTTCTCTCGTGCCGCATGTAGCAGTCTCTTTTGTTCCAAGATGTATAAAGGTGGGTCTCTTTCCGCGCTGGCTCCAGATTCTAGAAAAAAACACCCCGATTCCCCTCGCAAGCTTATTCCACTATGTCTGGGGCAGAGCCAATCATCGTACCACTGGCAATAGCCGCCTTTAGCCTGGTGGCGCCTCCCCTCATGGAATACGTCACGCACAAAGTATCCCCCGACAGCCGCTTCAACTACTGGCAAAAATGCATCTCGGAGCTGTTAAAAGACTGGGAAAAACTCTCTTGCTCGAGTCATATCTCTTCAGCAGACATGAAAACTGTGGCCGACTTGATTGCTATGTAAGTACACGCACTCTTTCTCTGGTCGTGTCGTCTAACAAACACCAACGCGCATAGATACCATGGCCACGCAAATGGTTACAAGGCAAATCGTAAAATCATGAAGCGGACAGCACGTGTGACCGCTGTTGCCGGGGTTCACACTGCGGCGAAGGTACTTGCTGACCGCGTCCAGGTTCGGAAATTTTCTCCATGAAAATTCGGTGTGCTCATCTAAAGTTCATAGGGAATTTCTTCAACAGCGGTAGGGTCTTGGACACGCTGCCAAGCAGATCATACGGAATATCACGACGAGAACGGCAAGTGCTCAAAATGCGTAAGGCATGCAAATGCGGGAGCGACGGCGACGGGGAATGCCCATGCGCCCAGCCAACAAGCATCGGACAGTCAATCTTCCACAGCCGATCCCCAGGATCCCGCTCATTGGGGTATGCCGCCGATGTCCCCAATTATCGAGGCCCATATGTCCCACGAATATGATTACAAGGAATTCAATGGGTTTATTTCTGAAACACGCACTACGACACAGACATTCAAAATCATTCGCGCCAGCAACGTGAGTTGTTCTTCCTTCTTTTACTGTACGTGTTGTTGATAACCCATATCCAAAGCCCTCCGGGTCGGCGGGCGTATAGATAACATCGAGATCTACGTGAACAGGGTTCATGGGATTTTGTACTGCATCGGACGTTTCCATTTCTGCTGGTCTGTAATCTGTAATGCGAGATTGAATTTATGACGCGGCGAGCCCACACTTTGATAAAGTAACTAGTCGGCCGGGAGATGATCTGTTCGCGAACCTCAAGCATAACATGACTTGTCAGCCCCGACAGCGCTCAGCCGCCGGCTCCCATCGGTTGAAGAAGCCAAGTCTCATCGTCCAGCGCAGACACCAAAAATGACTGCCGAACAAAAACAAAAACTCAGATTGACCGCATCTTTCAAAATACAAAGACTGAGTTATGTCCAGAGAGAACACACCGAGAGAAAGACCCATTTGGTAAACCCGCTGTGGGTCCGTGATCCATCCACATGGTGACATGGAATCCTGACGACGAAAAACAAGGAGGTTTTTCAAAGGAAATCCGTTGTATTTTGACAGATAAATGTCGAATTCAATCGGCCGCGGCCGGCGGAAGTTGCGTCCTATTGTCGAATGCCGTAGTACGACCGCGAGTTTGAAGCGAGCATGAATTAGAAATGGAGATAAGGGACTCAGCTGCCTCGAACAAAGACAAGATCTCCAAGGATACGCCAACCCTGGTCCATACAGCACAGTACGTACGCGCAGTCGACGCCTGCAGACTGCGACTTCATAGCTCCAGAACATGCATCGTCGATGATCGTACAATATCATGCTGCGTCGACGCCGTCCCGGATATTTGACGAGGCGTTTGATTGCCCTATAGAAGGGGTGGGTGGGGCGTAGGCGGCGCGCCGACGGACATCGGCAGCGAAACTTAAGAAGCAGAAAGGCTCGAGACTTTAGCCAGGTTCAATGTTGTGACCCAAGTAAATACTCACTTTGCAACTTAGAAACTCACTTTATGTATGCCAGTGGGACGATATCGGATCGTGTGTTGTATGCATGCAGCACTACTGTGCGCGGAGTGCTCGGTGACGCCACGAAATCGAAGACCTCGTGCGCCCGCAGCCCAATCTTTTCGATGTCGATGTCGTGGCATGTGGCGCGACATCGCGCGTTAGACACTCAAACGTCTCAAAGGAGTTGGTAGACCCTTTCCGCTCCGTTTCCTGTCAGTCAGCGATGGCTTTCTGTCCTTTCTGTGGCAAGGCACTGAAGAAGAACTTGAAAACGAAAGAAGGGGAAGTAAGGATTCCCGGAACGCCAAGGACAAGCAGGGACTGAGGGAAGTCCGCACGACCACCTGAGACTCTGGGGGCGCTTGAAGTGCGGATTGTGGTTTTTGCTTTGCCGGGAACGGTGTCAGCTCATCGCCTCATTAGAGGCCCATTGTAGCAGTAGAATGGGAGTTCCCAGCCACAGTGAGCGACGTCGCCAAGTAGGACCGATTATCGCCCATGTTCGGATTCCCAGATTCATTCATTCAGTCCAGCAGATCCAGGGACTCAAACTCGATGCGAGAATTTGCAGGACGAGGCTGAGGTCGAAAGACAGAAATGTTGGTGATGCAAACACACACAAAGTCTGCCTGATTGCAGCACCACCGCGACATCAAGCCCGCGACCGTCTTCCTCACAAAGGAGGGCAACGTCGTCCTAGGCGACTTTGGGCTCGCGAAGCGCTTCCCGGCGACCGTCACGCCCGGCGCCAATGGTGGGGACGACCCGATAGTCACGTTCGCCGCCGACCCCAACGCGTCGAGCGGCTCCTTCGTCCTGCCCTCCGCGGACGATTTCGCAAGCGTTGCCTCAGCTGAAGAGAAGCCGGCCTTCGCCTTCAATGCCGACCCCGACGCATCCAACGGCGCCTTCGTCCTGCCCACCGAGGACGAGCTGTGCATTACCAACGAGCGCTGCGGGACGCTTCATGTCCCCGGCGCAGCACGCAGGCCCGCCGTACTCGTTCGACGCAGACATCTGGGCGCTGGGGGTGCTCATGTTCAAGATGGCTACCGGCCGGGTGAGTCGTACTTCCTTCTTCCTTCTTCCTGCGCCCCCTTCTTTCCACTGCTGCCATCGCCTCGCGTGCTCATCCACCCCCTTCTTCCCTTCATTAGCTCCCATTCGGAGACAGCGCGAAGACCGACCCCGAGCTCCGTGCAGCGTACGCGCGCGCCGCCATCGACTTCCGCCCCCCTAGCGACGCCGCGGCACTCTCCGCCCTTGTCATGGACCTCCTCCGCGGCCTCCTCGCCAAGGACCGGCACGCGCGTCCGACGATCGGGCAGGTGGAGGCGCATGCGTATTTCGCCGGAATGTAAATCCCGCCCTCTCTTGGGCCTTGGCCTCTCGCGGATGTCGTAATTGACGCGCGCACAGCGACTGGGCCGCGGTCGCGCAGCACCAGGTCCTCGGCGCTGTTCGTCCCCACGGAGGCGAGACCGAAGCTGCTTTCGCCTGGCCTTGGGGTCAAGTTTGCGGCGGGAGCGAACCCAAAGCCGGAGCCAGAGTTCATGTACGCTAGCCCGGAGTTCTCCAAGAGGCCTCCCGGCCCGGTCAAGGCGTTTGTGCTGCGCGTCACTCGTGCGCTCGGTTCCAACGGCGGCAAGACTGGCGACAGCAAGAAGACGGCGACGCGGCTTTGTCAAGTCCGGCCAACCGTATATCAAGTACCCCTCGTTGCGGGGTCGGCTTCAACGCTGAACGGGAAGGCCATCGATGCTTCCCTCTCCGCCTCAAGCTCTCCCAAAGTCTTTGTTAGCTCTGGCTCTCCCTATCGTCCCCCCCCTGGCGCGCTTCGCTCGGTTCCTGGGCTCGATGTTTTGCAAGCCGGCGCCCCCGCCGCGGACGTCAAGCAAGGTCGGCTCCGCCTCGCAAGATAAACGCAAGAGCAGCATCAAGGCGCTCAAGCTGAGCAAGAAGAGCACGTCAGTGAGCGTGCACAAAGGCTCGACGTCGGTGTGGATGCGCATAAAGGAGTGGTTTGGCCGGCGTAACTGCGCTGCCTGAAGACGTGCGCTTGGCGGGAGGTCGACCTCACTGCTTGCTGCGGGACGGCGGGGGTGCGGAGGTTGCTGTTGCTGCTGTCTGTGTTGTGGTGTCTGTTTATTTTTCGGGTTTCCTTACTCTCGTCTCGTTCTGGCTCGACATGCACACGTTACGACCCCTTCACGGGCCACCTCTGAGCTGGCTCTTTGGCACGACCGTTACGATCTCTCACGACCTCTCACGACCTTCACGACCGTTACGACCTCAAGATACCCTTTCCTCCCTGCCCGGCGCAGCTCATCAGCATCGTTATCATACCGGGACCCGGCGTCTCTTTCTTTCTCGTTCGGTCGTAGTGGCCACCAGTTGGTCGGGAGTATCGTTGGGCAGCGTAGGCTGTGCGGGTGCGGTGGACGTAGCGCCGGGCGGGCGGGCGGATGCGTAGAATGCGCGATAAGCGCGAGCGTGTGTGTGTTTACTTAGTTTAGTTCGAGAATATACATTATTTGGTGGTAATCTGAGGGTGGCCACAATCGAAATTATCCAAATCGGGACAAAGGCGTAGTGTTGTTGTGACATCTTTTGGTGTGATCCGCGGACTGCCGTGTCTGGACCAGCGGTCAGTGCCACACGTCTCTCGGCCTTACCATGAACCTCTCGCGGCGGGTCAAGATAGCGAACTATGACGACCGTTGAACAACGTGAACAGCGATATGTGGTGAGTTGAGGTTTGACTACGACGGAAACACTGGTTACATAATGCTAGTCTCCCGGAGGCAGACGTGTAACCGTCGAACCTTCGCAACCTCAGTCAGATCAAGGATATCCTGAGGCACGAAGGTTCGAAGGAATTGAGCTACTCTGCCTCAGGGAGACTACATAATGCCTCAAAAAACTCTCAAAACTTTCATTTTGACGTTTTCACTTGTTTTCTTTCAACTCGTTTTCTAGTTTCACGTTTGGCCAGCATCGCCCGTTCTCCCCTCTAGGATCAACAAGTCCTCTTATTCATTGACGATGGATGCGAGGCATACTACTTGATCAATTGAGGCGTAACTCTAATCGGATACCTCAATCACGACCCGCCCGCCGCTGCCGCTCGCACGCCACAAGGACCCTCACCTCCCAAATACCGTCCGTCGTTTTCATCCATTGTTGAGCGCCTCTGACCCTACTTTCCTCCGCAGCCCCTGGCGATAGAAGCCGCATCCCCGAGGCTACCCAGCCTGCATTTACTGTGATATCGAGGCTGCTGGAGCAGGTTCGGCAGACGACACCAGTGAGTATCCGAGTTTCCTTCTTCCCGCATAATGTCACTGATCTCTTCTACGCTGCGGTAGGTTCAACAAAAGCGGCTCATCGATGATCTGGAGCGCCGAATCAGCCCTCTCTTTGATGCTCTGAACTTGTCGCAGCCCGTCGTGGATCAATTGCTTGTTCTTCCCCGACTTTCCTGCTTCACCCAACGTTATCTGACGCCGTTTCTTGTAGCTATGGGATCTCGAGATCGCTAAGCTGCGCTGGCTATTCATGTGGATCTGCTGACTCGAGACCAGGCGAAATACAGCGTCTGGCGTGCGTCTTCCTAATGGGTTCGACGATCAATATATTAATACGCCAGTCGGGTGCTTGTTCTGAGACGAACCGCTATAATGACCTGGAGGCCCCAGCCGAGGGCAATAAGACCAATAACGGAGTATATGTACGAGATGAGGCTATATACGCCTGCGACCTTGTTTAAAAACTGTGACTGGTGATTTTTGTGAAGGAAAGGCGGACGAACTGCGAAGTGGGAGACAATTGTGACGCCCGTTTTGAGGTCCAAGAGGCCGAGGAACGAGGTCAAATGCCAGAGTCCGTTCCGGAGTATTAATTTCGCATGGTACATAATTGCGCTTGGTGGCCGCCAACAGAAGGAATTCAACTGGCCAAAAAATCTGGAAGACCGACTCCTAGCTGATGTGGACAGAGCTTCGCGACTTTGCACCGAGAGCGTAGAAGATCATCCGTCCATCCACGAGAATACATCATGCATGAGATCGTCAGATCTGCAGACCAACCAGACGTGAAATTAAATCCTTCCCGAGACTCTTCCATTACGCGTCGGAGTATATTGAGATTATGAAGACAATAAAAAACAAGAGTTAGAAAGGCTTTATGGGAAGGTGGGTCGCGACGGGATGATTTATGGGATTGGGCCGGCTTGCCGACATCAACGCGGCTCACGCCGAACGATGCGGCCCATCCAATATCGCTTCTCCACGTCACCTCGAAGAAAGTCGGCTTGCGAGACTAAGCTGGTACCCGTACCACTTCTCGTCCCACTCCGCAGTTCAGTGTTCTCTGTAGAAACTCCCCTCGTCTTCCGAAAAATCGTTCGAAACCTGGTACTTGCGCAGCCTACGGGATTGGTATCGCCTCTTACTCTTTGGCAATCTCGACACGGCTCCTGATGCATCTGCGCCTTGCCGCTTGCCTTTTACCTGCCAATGCATGCTTTGAGGTCTCCCACAGGTGTTTTATGAAGTTCATGCTTCATGATGAGGCAGAGGATAGTACATGTCTAAAACTCGGTAATGCTGTGCTTATGCCCCTCAGGGTTTGGATCCAGAGCCATTGGTCGAGCGAGAACCCTTCATGCGGGTGGCGGCAGCATGGAACCCAATATACAGAGGTTCACAACAGAGCACCAGATGCGTGGCCGCTGCAATTAGCAATTAATTTTTTCCCTCTCTTCAACGCTAGACTCACTCAGAAACACACGACCTTCTCTTTGTAAGCTCAGGCAGTGTTCAATCGAAATGCTGAGACTTACTAAACAAAGGAAGCAAGATTACGACGACGGTAATCACGTATTGAAAATGCCAGAAATATGGAGTGTCGAGCTCCCAACGTTGTGTCTGTATACCTGCCGAGGCGTACGTGAACATGCTATTTTCATTGATCACATAAATTACAGCAAACTGAAGTTTATGTTTTGGACTTACCCGGCAGCGCCACAACCGGCTAGAAGTTTTCCAGTCATGCTTCTGGGATTTTTTCGCGACAAGTTCGTTGCCGTGGACAATGTGTGGGCTACACAACCTAGCTCAAAGATTACTAGGCATGCTGCATATCTGAAGCGCAGTGAATGCGAATTTCGGTGTCCTGGGTTCCTTCGAGTGCCTCGTAGTACGAGAGCCACAAAGAAATAGGCAGCGGCAATGGGAAAGATCTCGTCACGAAGTTGCTGGTAGTGTGAACGTTCAACATATTCTGACCAGGGATTCATATCTTCTGCGGCCGCGATTAGCAGGAGTGAGTTGAGTAGCGACCCACTTACGGTGAGTGTGTATCTTCATGGTCAGCTTGTCTACCCAGCTCTTCGGAAGATGTTAAATATACGTCCTGTGGAAACATCGCCGGATCTTGGCAGTACTGCCGCAGTACTGACCGCGTCAAAGGTTTTAGGTCGGGCTGTGTTTTTTCGGGGTTCCCAGAAACGATAGTTCAATTCTCCATCCACGAGGACGCCCGGCGCTGATCGAAGTGTAGTGTACCCTCATCCAAAAATGTCTATTCACAGCGCTAATTTGGACATTCGGATTGTTCTTCGTGAATGGAAGATGGTCTGACGGTTGATCTCCTTTTCATCTCCGCATCAGCGCGAAGGTCGGATACTCTGTTGAAGGCGCTGCAAACAGTAGTCAGTTTTCGTGTTAGTAGGTGCGGGAGACCATGCGGTTGTATTCTCTGATTGTTGTATTCTCTGATTCGAAAATGACTGCTAAAAAAACATCGGACGTATGTACTAGTAATGTAGAAGCGATGTAGAACCTAATTTTGTGTGGGTCCGTGTTGACCGGTCGATGACCACATTGATCGCCGTGGTACGTACCTGCAACGAGGCTGTGGAGGAGATTGTTGCTGTGAACTTGCAGGTCGTCGGGCCGTCGTCCAGTCCCTGTTGCTTTCTCTCAACAACTTTTCGCGCAATGGCTGACTCAAGGGATATCTACCTCGTTCTTGGAGGCGATGTCTTTGTCGGGAGGCATGTAGTCGAACGACTCAAGGCGCGAGGAGATGTGGTCTTTGTTTTCGACACAACCCAGCGGCATGACGACGTCCCTTTCTATGCTGGGGACATCTGTGTGCCCGAACAGATCTCTAGCGTGCTTCAAGCGGTATCCCTCCCGCCCTTCATCTCGACGTTTTCATTGATTTTCGTTAGACCGGGGCTACGTGCATTATCCATACTATTTCTCCGCTATCCATTCGTAACCGCGACAATCTCTCTATTTTCCACCAAGTCAATGTGGAGGGGACCAGAAACGTAATTAATGCCGCAAACGCTGCGGGCGTTAGAAAGCTGGTTTACCATAGTTCCTCCGGCGTTGTCTTCGATGGCCATGACATCGTTGCGGGGGATGAGAACCTTCCGTATGCGTCGAATCAACTCGATGCCTACACGGCGTCTCGGATCGGCGCAGAGAAGCTCGTCCTTGACGCTAATGGCAAAAGTGGCTTGAAAACTGTCTGCATTCGCCCGACTGGCATATTCGGGTCTGTTAAGTTCTTGACGATCTTCCTCTCTACTAATTTCCTCTCTCTAGACCAGGAGATCGAGAGACCCTCATCGGTGCATACGAGTCGTGGAAACGGGGCATGACTCATGTACAGTTGGGGAACAACACCAATCTATGCGATAAAACCTACGTTGGCAATGTCGCGCTTGCCCTCATCCTTGCGTCCGACAAGCTCTATGATCCTTCCCTTACGGATCAAGTTGCGGGAGAGGTCTTCTTCATCAACAATAACGACCCTCGACCTTTCTGGAGCTTTATGCGCAGTTTGTGGACAGGGTTCGACGAGATTTTCCCGGACCATCCCCCAAACCGCAAGAAGCCCTTTGTTATCCCTCGCACCTTTGCACTGCTGCTGGCATATGTGATGAAATTCATAGGCTGGATCAAAGGAAAACCAGAGCAGACGTTGACGCCTTACACGGTGAAATTTGCTACGGCCGCGATGTATTTCACTGGCGTGAAAGCACAGCGGGTACTAGGATACGAGCCGGAGGTTGGGGTCGATGAGGGAATCAAAAAAACTATGGCGGTCCGTCCCTCTTCCCTTGGCTTAAAAACGTCACTCATATATTCTTGTTCAGTGGTTCAAAGCTGAGAAGGAGGCGGGTCGTCAAGACTAAATGTTTGTTTCTTGGTTCAACCCAAGTTTAATTCAATCCTTGTAGTTTGTTAAAAGTTTCCCATAAGTCCTAGTGGCCGGTGAAGCGAGAGATTTTTCTAACATCTAATCTTCCAAAATGATTTTTTTTTTACTGCGGACTGGAAATTCCTTCTGATTTTCTCTCCTTGCTGCAATTCGGCAAATCTGCGAAGGCGAAGTACTTGCCGAGCTGGCCAAATGGAGGTATACCGAAGTCCGATCGATTTACGGCACTCCATTTGGGTTTTGTACCGCACTGGCTGTAACCGCCCATCTGTAACAGCATCGCCAGTTCCGATCGCCAGACTTGGTGCATTCTTCTTCAGCGCTGGTGGCACCGGATTCTAGATCGTTGCTTGTTAGTTGGAATCAAAATTCTACGAGGTGCCAGAGGTCTTCATGTTCCCTCCACTTTAAGGACACCGAACGGCCTTTCCTCTACAACTATGCCGTCCATCACTGCTGTCGCCATTCTCCTCTCTGTTGCAGTTTCAAGCCACCTTGCGTATCGTTTTCACGCATGGCGCCGCAGAACTGCACACTTGTTCTGCTATGGACGATCCGGCATAATTGGGTACTACTCCACTGCGCTAAAATATACATTTAACACAGTTGAGTGCATCGACGATGCTTCTCGCCAATGCAACGGACGGCCTTTCATAATGCCGACCCTTTTCCATGGCCCGCTCCTCATTCTGGGCCCACAGTATATCGACTTTGTTCGTACCAGTAACGAAAACATAGCAAGTCTAATCCTTCTTTTCCTCGAATGTCGCACATTGACCATTATGCGTAGCTGAGCCAGAAGGAAGCCATACTCAAGGTATTCGGACTCGAGAGTGGGTTTTGTTGCCAACTGAGTGTTTCTGAAAATCTTTTCGATAGGCAACCCAACTTGACTATACGTTGGATCCCCACCAGATGAACAACCCTTATGCAATCGGCGTCTTACTGGGGGAGGTGACCCGCGAAATCGATCGCTACATCCCCGATGTTGCCGAGGAAACAGCTCTCGCTCTGGAAGCATTGCTCTCCAAAAACACGACAGGTAAGTAGTATTTATCATTCAAAATGAATGTTCAACTCCGTTCCTCCTGCAGTCCCAATCTTTCTATCGATGACAGACATGGTCGCACGTGTGGTCAACCGCTCCTTTGTGGGGCCAGATCTGTGCCGAAGGCAGGATTATATTCGAGCTGTGGTCCGCTATGCTCGAACTTTCATATTCTATGGAATGGCTCTCAAATTACTGCCAAACTTCCTCAAGTCGTATGTTTTGACTTTCCCAGGACTTCCTTTGTCTGACATGACAGGGTTGCATACGATTCCATGGCCGCTTTATTCGGTGGGAAAAAAGCACCCCTTATATATCTTCGCCCGCACATCCATAGATATATCTCGCAACGTGAGAGTGGAAAACAAGCAGTGGGTTGTACACAAGTAAATGCTATAACAGCCCTCACATATTTGCTGTCTCCAGGCCACTATCGTGGAGGCTCTGTTAGCTGCCTCAGGTGAAAATGCGGAACAACTCGCAATGAGAATCGTTGCTCTGAACTTTGGCTCGATCCATACATTGTTCGTCTGGTGATCCATTATTTTGTTTTACATGCTGATGACTTTAGGTCCATTGTGATCACTCAAACACTGCTCGAGATTGCCGCTATGCCCTTAGCCGACATAGAGTTGATTCGGGCGGAGCTAGACGACGCAATCGTGCAGGGAACTGGATGGTCAAAGCTAGCGCTCTCGCGTTGCCAACGGCTAGATAGTCTTCTCCGAGAGGCTGGTCGTCTCCATGGTGTGACCATCTGTCAGTCGTCTATTGACCTCGATGTAATGCTAAATCATGGGAGTTAGTTTCCGCTGAGCGACTCACGGTGAAAGATACCGTATTCCCTGGCGGAATCATGGTTCCCGCCGAAACAATGGTCTCCGTGTCCAATCTCGCCGTGCATTTGGATCCAAAAATATACCCTGAGCCTCATAAATTCGACGCTTTTCGATTTTATAAACACCATAATGAGTCGGATCATGTCAAACATAATCTGGCCACGATCGACTCCAATAATGTACGTTCCCGAATTCTGTGTGCATTCAAAATATTCATCCGTAACTGCTTAGTATCTACTTTTCGGGTTAGGTAAGTCCGAAAGCTTTGAAAATTACCTTGGACACTCAGCGTGTACACCGTAGGCCGTCATGCCTGCGCTGGGCGTTTCTTCGCTGCTGTACAGTCAAGCTTCCAGTTGAAATTTTTCCGCGGTTGACCGTCCTTTTTTTAGACGACGCTGAAGATTATTGTCGCCACAGTTCTGTTGCAGTATCATGTCACTCTAGCTGACAGCGCCATCGGCCTGCCAAAAAACCGAATTCTTAGTGGGGTCATTCTGCCCGATAGCGCGGCGAAACTGAAGTTTATCAAGCGAATGGAGTGTGGGGTTAATTCTCCCAGCATTCCGTCTTGAAAAAATCGAGTTGAAATCAAGTTTGAACAATGCCTCTTTATTCAAATTGATAGTACGGTACCAAGTATTATAAAGGGGGCTATACAATTAAAACGATGCCATATAATCGATTTTGCTTCCCGCACCTGTCTCTTCCCCTCGCCGTTCATTAATATTTTGAGATTGTCGTGAATGCAAGGAAATGAGCGGGTAATATCATGAGGTTTACATAACTTAGTGCTGGGAGGGGGAGGTTGCGCTTCTTTCTCTACCCGGATTCACTGCCCGACCTGCCTCAAGGTCTCTCATCACGCGCGGCCTCTCATCAGATCTCGACGCTCCGGTGGCGCACTCTATCTCTCTGGCGCGACATCGCTCTCGTACAGGCCCCGTGAACACCTGCCCGTGAAGCTCCTGCAAAGGGTCGTCCGGAAAAAAGCTGAAATCTGGCCTAAAAAAGCTTATGATTTGGACCGTTCCTGGTCTCAAAAAGCTTATTTCGGACGAGGGTGGTCACGTGGGACATCAATTTTCGCCAAAAAAAATCTCCACCGCCGTGCTGCAACTCGGCCTGCAGGTCACAGAGGGAAGCATATCTACCTATGTACCCTTCCATTGCCTCCCAATCTTCAATTTCAATCTCTTTACCTCCTTCCGATCATCTTCCGCCAAGGGGTACCCACCCTTAAAATTTCCCACACAGGGTCGGAAAAGTGCGACAAGACCCTCCAGACCCTCCCTATCCTATTAGCCGAGCACAGCCACATCCAAATCGGGTAATTTTCCCCGGGAAAGTAACCGAAAAGGAAATTTTGTGCTGAAATCTGCGCTTGATGTAGGCCGTTTTGCGGGAATCTGCGAGTCGATTTTTGTTGTACAGAATCGCACCACCCCGAAATGTGCCCCCCCAAAAAACCCAATTTTTTCCCGACCCTTCTAAACACATTTTCAGAGCCATCCGAACAAATTCCAAAAAGTGAAATAAGGGGTCCCAGACCCACCCTACCCTATGAGGCTGTGTCTCGGCATCTTCCGGTGGGTACCCCTTGTCTTCCGCCGAAATCTCGAGGAACTTCCCGTCCTGAAAAAGCTTATCTTCGGACGAGGTTCACGGAATTTGGGCCTAAAAAAGCTTATATTCGGACGAGGAAATCGCAAATTTTCGCTCAGAAAAAGCTTATTTTCCGGACGACCCTTTGCAGGAACTTCACGGGGCCTTCTCGTACATCTCACGCGCATCGCACCGTGACCGCGACACTCATCGGATCGCTTAGCGCGCTCGCCCAGAGACGCGCTCTCGCCCGAGAGAGCGCCCGCGTGTTATCAGCTCGCGCTGCGACCCCGCCACGCGAGAGAATATGAGCAGGGCGACGACGTCAGATAACATATGCATGACAGTGACTAGTAGGCCCCGTTGTCGCGCCCGACTGTTTATTAGAGTTTGGGGTTAGAGTTTGGTCATTAGGATCAGATAGGTATCATGTACATTTTACAGTGAATGCATCGTGCCAACATCTTCGCTCGCTCTTGTGTCTTGTGTCGCTATTGAATACTAATTGTACTGAGCGGCAGCTGTGATTAGGGTGTTTCACACATCCCAACTTGAGCCCCAATTTGACCCCAACTCGGACCCCAACTTGACCCCAACTTCGCCGAGTTGGGGTCGGAGTTGGGGCACAAGTTGGGACAGATGTGTGAAACACCTGCAGCTTATCTCCCAACTTCAAGCCCCAACTTACTCCACTATTTCTTGGTTTTTCAGGGTCATGAGCCAAGTTTATTCTCATTTCCCAAGTCCGACATTATTTCCAAGTACTGTACCTGAAACCTCGATGTTGAAAAAGTTGTCATTTTGGGTTTGCAGCAAGTGGGCGTGGCTCAGGTTTGCATTGCTTTGCAAAAGTTTAAATTTTAAATTGGTTCCCGCGATGTATTTGGCCGTCGGGAGGTGGCGGGCGGGCGGGAGGGCGGCGGGAAGTGTAATTACATAATCCAATGTGCGGCAAATGGACCGAGCAGCCGAACTAAGCGAAGTTGGGGCTCAAGTTGGGATGTCACACCGGGTAAAGCAAAATATTAACCTACGTCAATATGTCAGCGAACAGTAGATAATTCAGCACACAAATCAAACCTTGTAAAGACTTAATAAATTGATTTGGTCCAAAACGGACTCTTAAGTAGGTACAATCAGGGGCTGTTTCAAAAGTGGTATATCTATTAAGTATCCGCCACATCTGAAAGGACTGCTGAAAGATGAACTTTCAGGAGCCATTTGTGGTGAGAAGAAAGGAGAACTTTCGGGGTAACAATCTATTTTTCCTTTGTTCGAACAAAGGAAAAATAGATTGTTACCCCGAAAATTCTCCTTTCAATATTACCTGAAAGCACAGCTGAATGAATTTAACTACGCATGGCTTTCCTAGCTTGCTGAAAGGGAACAAAGTCAAGGCTGGGGAAAGAGTTGCTGAATGTGGCTACTTCCGTGGTGCTTTCACACCAATTGAATTTACCAACTATCTACAAGTTTGAAATTATCTATTGAGTTATCTACTCTATGCTTACATATTGACCTAGGTTAATATTTTACTTTATCCGGTGTGTGTGTGAAACACCCTATTGCCATCAATTTTGCCGTACATTTGCCGCCATCAAACTGCTTATCCAGTGACTCCAGTCTGAGTTTGACATCTGACGCGGAAAGTGAGAGTCCTCTTCTTTGTGGCGGACTCGATGGTTTTCCAAAGCCTTCTTGTCAGTCCCGAGCCCCCTGCCCCCCCCCCCCCCCCCGGTAATTACGTCGATTTAGTAATCTCATCCAATCACGGAGATTCTGAATGGCGGCCGCCGGAGCAGTCCGTCTCTGCTGTGCATCTTCCCTAGCTCAAGGAATCACCGTTCTCGTGGGTCGTGGAACCGGTGGAGCATCTCCTTGATTTCAACCCACCTTCTCCCGCCAACTAACGCCGCAGTCCTTCACAGTGCCATCCATCGAGCGCTGAACTCTTCATTTTCGTTCGAGTTTCAGAGTCTCCGACTGAGTTCTTTTGCATTCTCACAGTGGCCAGGTGATGCGTCTACTGTACACGGACATGATGAATCTGCGAACTTGCGACACACACTATCTTCGCCCGCGCTGCACGTACACGGACAACATGATGTAAGTTACAATCTCCGGCGTACTATTTTAACCCATGGCTGCCTCATCGCCTGAATGAAACCTTCCGGGGCTGGGGACTCCACGTAAATGTTTGCCGCCTTGACTAGGTCCCCGTCTCGCAATAAACAGTGAAGTCTCAAAAAGGTAGTGACCGGGGTCCTGTCACCAGTGATCGGATCGAATTCAGCAACAGCACGTCGAATACGGTATCGCCGTTTCTTACTCTCGTCGACAACCTGCCCGGGTTTCGGACAATGGATATCTGCATTGTCCTCGGTGGCGACGGCTTCTTAGGTCGCCATATCGTGGAAGCTTTATTAGAGGAAGGATTTCATGTCTCGGTGTTCGACATCCGTCAGACGTATCACGACGTGGATTATTACTTGGGCGACATCCGTGACCAGAAGCAACTTGCTGATGCTCTTCAAAAGGTTTTTCTTTTGGCTTTACTCTTCCCAAGCTGCGTGACTAATTTTCCTCAGTCCACAGCGACCTGCATCGTCCACGCAGTCTCTCCACTATCGACCAAGCATCTGGATACCCCAGAGATCTATCACTCCGTCAACGTCCGGGGTACTGGCTCGGTCATTGCTGCTGCAGGATCACAGAATATCCGCAAACTGATTTACACCAGTACATCTGGTGTAGTGTTCAGTGGACAAGACATTGTCGGCGGGGACGAAAGCCTCCCTTACCCAACGAAACACTTGGATGCTTACACTGAATCCAAAGCTCTTGCGGAACAACAAGTTCTTTGCGCAAATGGGGGGTAACGGTTTAATGACTGTTGCTTTACGCCCAGGGGGCATTTTCGGGTATGGTTTGCAACCCGATGTTGAATGTCTTGCTGATTCCGTCGGATCTGCAGCCCAGGAGATCGCGAAACGATTACAGGTGCATATACTGCCTTCAAACTGGGATTAACTTGTGTTCAACTCGGAGACAACACCAATCTCTTTGACCGGACATATGTCACCAACGTCGCCCATGCACATGTACTAGCAATCCAAAAGTTGGACGATCCCGTCGCTGCTTGTGATGTTGCTGGGCATGCGTTCTTCATTAACGACGGAGAGCCTGTTCCTTTCTGGGATCACATGCGTGACATTTGGGCCATTTTCTTTCATGCATTTCCATCCAGGTCAAAGCCGAAATACGTGATAGTGATTCCCAAAACTATCGCGCTAATCTTGGCAAATGTTGTTGTCTTTTTATCTTGGATACTTGGCAAAAATGAGACTGCTTTCACTCCGCACACTGTCGTATTTGCGACGACGGCAATGTGCTTCAGTAATGCGAAGGCAAAAAGGGTGTTAGGATACGAACCACGGATAAACATCCAGGAGGGATTCAAGAGAACAGCTCAGGCAAGCTAAATAGAAATGACATTGGTGCAAGACCGACTGATTTTTTTTTTTCAGTGGTTTGAGTCAAACCAGTTGGATAAAAAACGTTGAAACCGCTGCGCATTGCCCACAAACATGTTACAAACGCTTTCGAATTACTACTTTCATGCTACCTATAGGCTTTACCGTCCCAAAACTCGGAGAATTCAAATGCAACTGAGGAATATCTTCCCCTTCATCTGCCACAATGTCGTACTGCCGGATAATTGTGCAGACCACCGAAAGAATCTCGCGCATAGCGAAATATCGACCTGGGCAGATGGTCGGCGCATTTCCGAAAGGGCGCAGGTGCTTGGTATGGATATGTAAATGTGAACTGCGCATAAACCGGGTCGGGTCGAATTGGTCAGCATCCGCACCCCAAAGATTCGGATCGAAGTGGTGTAGTCGGGCAGGGCACAACACCACAGCACCCCGCTGCAACGTATAGCCGGATATAACAGTATCTTCGGCGACCATTCGAACAACGGTCGTGGACGATGTGAACCGAAGGGTTTCGTAGTAGAGCGAGTGAAGCAGAGGGCAGCGTGTCTCGTCCAAAATAACCTCAATATTCAAAAGCCCTGAATTACTGTGTTCGAATGCTGGGGAGATTTCCGCACGCAAGAGCATCAGGAGAGATCCTGGGCAGATGATTTGAGATAGCATCCAGAAAATGATGTTGTTCGGGTTGCTCTGGAGTCTTAGAATACAGGATAGAGTCAGAGGAAAATGCAACGAGAGGATGCTATAATCTTACGCGTGCCATAATCCAAACGTCGGAGTCGCTGCGTCCTTTTCCTCTACGTAGGAGGTGACTTGTTCACTCTCATCCACCCACCAAGCAGCCGGCGGCAAAGTATGCCGGTTACTATGCCTGCGTCGGAATGCATCATGAATGTGGGATCGATTTGACCATGCCCCACGAGTGAGGAAACGAGGAAGGCCTAGCGCGAAGAGGAAGAAGTCATCCTCGAAACGTCGATTTCTCTGCAGTAATGTCGGGTCATACTGAAGAAAGCGGGAGCCCATCATGGCATAGGTAGAGCTGCTCCCTACAAGATTGTATGTCCAGTCGACCAGATCGGTGTGGATCTCGCCTTTGTCGAGGCGATGATCCACTGATACGAGTCCTTCTTGTAATTTACCCAAGAAGGAGGTTGTAAAATCATCCAGAGATGGCCCCGGTTTGAGTGCGTCACGCACGATTGACATACTGTGTGCAAAAATGCTTGTACCCGGACCGTCACGTTCAAGTTTCAATGCGCGGAGACTTGGTTTCGATATCCCGAGAATTCTGGGAAGTGCCCAATCAAGAAGCGGGCCATAGGGGAGACGCTTTTTTTCTTTGCAGATTGCATCGGTGTCATTCTGAGATAACACCAGCTTCAACAAGTAAATGAGCATCTACATCAATAAATTTAACCCACTCACATATACTCGCTGACCAAGGAAGTCTAAGGAAACAGGATGAAGGCCAGGCGAAAATTTTCTTGATTACAATCAGTAATGAGTCTGTTACCAAGATAGTAAGTCTCACCTGGCCTCTTTATACAGGTTTTCTAAGTCGAACATGTATTTGTATATGTGGTGAAAGATCGGGATGGTCGAGGGAAGAAGCGGGGGTTCATTTGGGACTCGTCGTTGCGCCCTTATGCTGCATAAAACCAGGAGGAGAGAAATGATAATACCGGCGGTACCCATTACAATCGTTGAGAAGGCCATGCTATTGTTCAGAAGGAGGATATGCCGCTAACAGTCGGTGCAGAAAATATATAGTATCATCAATGAGCTGTCGGCGGTGCAGTGGTAAACGCTCTGAGAGCTCCATCGGAGAGATATAGACTCCGGGGTCCTCGCCAGAAGGTTCCAAGCAAGCCCACAACAACAACGACAGCACAAGATACCATGTTGAATCATCAGAACATAGCCGAGTTACGCCGTGTCGTGAGATTGAGATAGATCTAGTACCAATGGTTGCACAGCCTCTGATCCTGCTCACCTCAGCAGGACCCCGGCAAATGCCTGTTCCCGATCCCAACAAATTTGGAGAAATTTTCGCGTTACCCCTGTGTCAAATCCCCATAAATTTGCCCAAAATCGGGCGCAGGCCTATGGACAAAAATGCGGCCGGAAAACTTTCGAAAATCAACCATCTGGGGTTGCTCTGGGCGAACAAAATTGCGAATCCCGACAATCTGGTCCGATGTTGGGATCTAGGCCTGTGCCAATCCCGACTGGCCAAGGATCAGCCAACTTCCGTCCCAGTAGGCATTTATTGGGACAATCTGGGGTCCTTCCTCAGCTCCGTCGGAGCTTACGCGAAGTGCCGCGCCCCGGAGAAGAGCTTACCCGTGTTTATTCTGGCAACCGCTGAGCGGTAATTCACTGGCCCAGCGGGACCATCTCTGATCATCTCCCGTGGGTCCACAGCTTTCATCAGGCTGATATGCCCTCTTGCTGACGCTGTGAACGAAAAGTCTTTTTAATGCAGCTTTCTGAGGCCCATATTGATCCACCCAGGATTGCTTGGCCTCACTGAGTCTCGACATCTTTCCTCGAAGCATGGCATTCCCCATCAGCCCCCAAGCCCAGATAGCGCTACTGCAACAATATGCGGATTCCCGTGTCATCAACGCCGGCATGGGTTAGTTATTTCGAATGGCCTGTACCCTGGATCTAACACAGTGGAATTAGTATCGAGTCTAACATGGGTGGCATATGATTTTCTCTTGACTTTCTCTCGCGAGGTGAGTTGCAGCAGGATACCGCAGCGATACTGCCTAAATTCTGTCGTGCACCCATCAGTACAAGTATATCTGGTGGCAAGTAGCTCCGAGCTCCGTTTCGACTATGATGTGCTCACTAGATTTATTTCTAGCTCGAAAACTTCGGTACCCAAGTTGGTCTACCTCTTTCTTCGGATCTATGTCTTGGCCTTCATTGCGTATGATATTCTCTCGAACTGATTTTGTCTGCGCTTATTAGTAGTTGACACAGTGCAAATTTATACAGTAAGCCGATGACCTTTTCCTGTGAATTCGGCTCTTAAATTATTTACCCAGTTCGAAATCGCCCTGGTTATACTGACGAGGTGAGAACCATCCCGGGATCCGTGCAGAGTACTCAGAAAGGTTTCAAAGTTGTATGTGGAATGAACCTGAATGTCGGCTATCTCACAGATTTTCAAGTTGTAAGGCATATCACTGGTTCGAAATAATGTGTGTAATGTCCCATTTCGGCCGACAGCCTTATCCATGATACATGTTCTAGGGGAGTGCCTATAATCACGAACATAACAACAAACATCCTACAGTGCCTGCGCCTAAACGCGTTATACGGTCGCAGCTCCAAAGGCAAGTGTAAAATTAGCTCATGTTGGATATAATCTTATAGTCTCCAAGTTCTTGCTTTCCTGTCGTTAGTTTTCATGGGATCACTGACTGTCTGTAATCCTTCTTATTAGCTGAAGCGCAATCGACGAGACTTTCACAGGCCGAACTCTATATTTGTGTTCAATATTCGATTAACTCGACCAAAGGTGCGGGGACAGTGTTGCCTGCTCCAATCCCAGGCTGTGTTCCCGCATCGATCCCTGTCGGTTTCCCGGCAGTTATAGCATGGTCAGCCTTCCAGTCTTGCCACAGATATCTATTCAACAGCTGACCTGCTTCACAGGATCCCCACTGTGGTTGCACAAGGTTCAAAAGGACACTGAAATCCAGTTCTGCAGCCGACTTACAAGTTATAGGGATATTCTTGGTCATCTCCGTGTTACATCTATTTTATTTATCAGATGCCGTGTCCCCCGCCATAACGGAGGTTCCGCCGTGGAAAATGCTCTGGAAAGCCGGACGCGGTGCGCCGTTGGTCGTCTGGTTTGTCCGCGACGGTGCTATTTTCTTCTTCCTGTAAGAAATCTATCTCAGTCATTTTGCTAATCTGGACTGACTGAATCTAGTATCCTCGGTTCGTGTCTATACTTTCTTGTTGTGAGCAAAATGATCTTATATGTATCAACATCAAGTTTCCCTCGTCATGGGTTTGGTGATCATGGTACATGACACTGCCTTGACATCCATGGCTGTATGGTATGTCACCCTTCAGAGGGTAATTGTCTTTTGTTACAATATGTCAGCTTTATCATGGCGACATATTCGTTTGCGGTGAGTCAAACCTACGCAGGGATAACTCATCTTTATATTTCCCACCAGGGTACGCGTATGGTCCTCAACTTGCGTCAAAATGCCAATGGCGCATATTCTTCACCGACCTGGGGGGAAACATTCGAGCTTCAAACCCATAGTATAATGTTTGCTGGCGACGGAGAAGGTTCGGAAGAAGAAGAAGACTAGTAGTATGTTGAACCTGTATTACAAATTCATCCGGGGAGTCGCAGGCCGTAGGCTTCAATAATGTCCTTACCCGATTGGAATCGTGGCCACTAAAAATATGAGCGCTAGGGTAGATTCCTACTTCCCGGGGGATTTTTAGGATACTGGTACATTCAATTTAAGTATCGGTCCTTGCCGCGTTTTGCCTGGTTGATTAACGAATCGGGTGCTGTCAATCTACATCCACGTTACACTGAATCAGTTTATTTCTGCCAAAAACATCATCTCTCCTGCCAAGTGACATTTGTTACTGGAGGGAGGAAGAGGAGGATATATTACTGCAGTGGTCCCAATAGGAACAAGCAGGTGCTGTACAGACGTACAATGTGTCCCTTGTACGCTACAGACATCAACGGCCTGATCGCTGGGAATATCTACCCAGCTGCGATTAGCCAGTAGAGTCTCACGATAAAGCTAAGAAGACGGGAAGGTATACTGTCCAGGCATTTTGAAATTGGCCGATCTCTGTGAAGCGGACAGCGAGCATGGAATGGGGTTAAGACCGAGCAACCGACGAAGAAACATGTGATAGGCCTCCACATGCTCCTTCAGCAACGAAATATCTGTGTCGAGAGCCAACTCGTATCCTCGAGATGAGATAGCAGTCGACCCTCGCCATGTACATCTGCAGGCCTTCTTGGACGGGTAGCGAGCCGATTCTGTGATTCAGGCCGAAGATGGCGTTGCGTCCGTGATCCATCCACACGGTGAAATGGAATCCTGAAGTGACGACGAAAAACAAGGAGGTTTTTCAAAGGAAATCCGTTGTATTTTGACAGATAAATGTCGAATTCAATCGGCCGCGGCCGGCGGAAGTTGCGTCCTATTGTCGAATGCCGTAGTACGACCGCGAGTTTGAAGCGAGCATGAATTAGAAATGGAGATAAGGGACTCAGCTGCCTCGAACAAAGACAAGGTCCTCCAAGGAAACGCCAGGTCCATACAGCACAGTACGGACGCGCAGTCGACGCCTGCAGACTGCGACTTCATAGCTCCAGAACATGCATCGTCGATGATCGTACAATATCATGCTGCGTCGACGCCGTCCCGGATATTTGACGAGGCGTTTGATTGCCCTATAGAAGGGGTGGGTGGGGCGTAGGCGGCGCGCCGACGGACATCGGCAGCAAGACTTAAGAAGCAGTAAGGCTCGAGACTTTAGCCAGGTTCAATGTTGTGACCCAAGTAAGTACTCACTTTGTAACTTAGAAACTCACTTTATGTATGCCAGTGGGATGATATCGGATCGTGTGTTGCATGCATGCAGTACTACTGTGCACGGAGGCTCGGTGACGCCACGAAATCGAAGACCTCGTGCGCCCGCAGCCCAATCGATGTCGTGGCATGTAGCGCGACATCGCGCGTTAGACACTCAAACGTCTCAAAGGAGTTGGTAGACCCTTTCCGCTCCGTTTCCTGTCAGTCAGCGATGGCTTTCTGTCCTTTCTGTGGCAAGGGCACTGAAGAAGAACTTGAAAACGAAAGAAGGGGAAGTAAGGATTCCCGGAACGCTAAGGACAAGCAGGGACTGAGGGAAGTCCGCACGACCACCTGAGACTCTGGGGGCGCTTGAAGTGCGGATTGTGGTTTTTGCTTTGCCGGGAACGGTGTCAGCTCATCGCCTCATTGGAGGCCCATTGTAGCAGTAGAATGGGCGTTCCCAGCCGGGCCACAGTGAGCGACGTCGCCAAGTAGAATTTAGGACCGATTATCGCCCATGTTCGGATTCCCAGATTTATTCATTCAGTCCAGCAGATCCAGGGACTCAAACTCGATGCAAGAATTTGCAGGACGAGGCTGAGGCCTGAGGGTTGTTGAGGTTGAAAGACAGAAATGTTGCCAGTGGTGATGCAAACACACACAAAGTCTGCTTGATGCACCACCGCATCATCCACCGCCATCAAGCCCGCGAACGGCTTCCTCAAAAGGAGGGCAACGTCGTCCTAGGCGACTTTGGGGTCGCGAAGCGCTTCCCGGCGACCGTCACGCCCGGCGCCAATACTCTCGTTCGCCCTCGACCCCAACGCGTCGAGCGGCTCCTTCGTCCTGCCCTCCGCGGACCTCGCGAGCGTTGCCTCAGCTGAAGAGAAGCCGGCCTTCGCATTCAACGCTAACGGCGCCTTCGTCCTGCCCACTGAGGACGAGCTGTGCATTACCAAGGAGCGGTGCGGGACAAGCTGCACTTTATGTCCCCGGTGCAGCACGCGGGGGCGCCGCACTCGTTCGACGCGGACATCTGGGCGCTGGGGTTGCTCATGTTCAAGATGGCTACCGGCCGGGTGAATCGTACTTCCTTCTTCCTTCTTCCTGCGCCCCCTTCTTTCCACTGCTGCCATCGCCTCGCGTGCTCATCCACCCCCTTCTTCACTTCATTAACTCCCATTCGGAGACAGCGCGAAGACCGACCCCGAGCTCCGACTTCCGCCCCCCTAGCGACGCCGCGGCACTCTCCGCCCTTGTCACGGACCTGCTCCGCGGCCTCCTGGCCAAGGACCGGCACGCGCGTCCAGGTGGAGGCGCATGCGTATTTCGCCGGAATGTAAATCCCGCCCTCCCTTGACCTTGGCCTCTCGCGGATGTCGTAATTGACGCGCGCACAGCGACTGGACCGCGCGCAGCACCAGGTCCTCGGCGCTGTTCGTCCCCCGCCTGGCCATGGGGTCAAGTTCGCAGCGGGAGCGAACCCAAAGCCGGAGCCAGAGTTCATCTACGCTAGCCCGGCGTTCTCCAAGAGGCCTCCCGGCCCGGTCAAGGCGTTTGTGCTGCGCGTCACTCGTGCGCTCGGTTCCAATGGCGGCAAGACCGACGACAGCAAGAAGACGGCGACGCGGCTTTGTCAAGTCCGGCCAACCGTATATCAAGTACCCCTCGTTGCGGGGTCGGCTTCAACGCTGAACGAGAAGGCCATCGACGCTTCCCTCTCCGCCTCAAGCTCTCCCAAAGTCTTTGTTAGCTCTGGCTCTCCCTATCGTCCCCCCCCTGGCGCGCTTCGCTCGGTTCCTGGGCTCAATGTTTTGCAAGCCGGCGCCCCCGCCGCGGACGTCAAGCAAGGTCGGCTCCGCCTCGCAAGATAAACGCAAAAGCAGCATCAAGGCGCTCAAGCTGAGCAAGAAGAGCACGTCAGTGAGCGTGCACAAAGGCTCGACGTCGGTGTGGATGCGTGTAAAGGAGTGGTATGGGCGGCGTAACTGCGCTGCGGTGAAGACGTACGCTTGGCGGGAGGTCGACCTCACTGCTTGCTGAGGGACGGCGGGGGTGCGGGGGTTGCTGTTGCTGCTGTCTGTGTTGTGCTGTCTGTTTATCTTTCGGGTTTCCTTGCACTCGTCCTCTCGTATCGTCCTGGCTCGACATGCACACGTTACGACCCCTTCACGGGCCACCTCTGAGCTGGCTCTTTGGCACGACCGTTACGATCTCTCACGACCTCTCACGACCTTCACGACCGTTACGACCTCAAGATACCCTTTCCTCCCTGCCCGGCGCAGCTCATCAGCATCGTTATCATACCGGGACCCGGCGTCTCTTTCTTTCTCGTTCGGTCGTAGTGGCCACCGGGTGGTCAGGAGCATCGTTGAGCAGCGTAGGCTGTGCGGAGTGGACGTAGCACCGGGCGGGCGGATGCGTAGAATGCGCGGTAGGCGCGAGCGGTGTGTGTGTGTTTGTTTAGTTTAGTTCGAGAATCGATATATTTTTTGGTGGTAATCTGGGGGTGGCCACAATCGGAATTATCCAAACCAAGACGAAGGCGTAGTGTTGTTGTGACATCTTTGGGCGTGATCCGCGGACTGCCGTGTCTGGACCAGCGGCCAGTGCCACACGTCTCTCGGCCTTACCATGAACCTCTCGCGGCGGGTCAAGATAGCGAACTATGACGACCGTTGAACAACGTGAACAGCGATATGTGGTGAGTTGAGGTTTGACCACGACATCGGAAACCCTGGTCAATGCCTCAAAAAACTCTCAAAACTTTCATCTTGACGTTTACACTTGTTTTCAACTCGTTTTCTAGTTTCACGTTTGGCCAGCATCGCCCGTTCTCGCCTCTAGGATCAACAAATCCTCTAGGATCAACAAATCCTCTTATTCATTGACGATGGATGCGAGGCATACTACTTGATCAATTGAGGCGTAATGCTAATCGGCGCGGATACCTCAATCACGACGGACTGAAACGGCTCCAGGGCATTCAAGCCGGATTTCGCGACTGCACAATGTTGAGAACACGAAGCTCACAAAGGTGCATTAGGCTCACTTTTTCGCGACAATTCCAGGTCGTTGTCGTCGCTTTCTTCGAGTTTCTCCTCAGTCATATTGTCACAGCGCCTCTTCCATTCAGACTCTAGGTCGATTCCAACCTCCTTGGTGCGTGCCTGACGATATAATCAACATTGATCGAATAATGAATTCTTGGACGACTCGGACGAACCATAATTTCTTCGAATCGAAAATACAAGTCATGCTGGTAACGGATGTGGTCGGTAATAATCTTTTTCACCGCCTCGGGATCTTCGCCGGCCTGTACCTTCCTGAAAATGCGTAATCAGAACTGGAATGCCTCTAAGAATAAAAAAGTGCGTGCTCTTCGTATACTTCATATAGGTCTTTCTCTTCCTCTGCAGTGACTATCGCATACTTCTCGTTCGCCCGTTTGACTTCTTCCTTGATGAAAGCGGGCTCCTCGATGGGAGGAAGGCGTATGACCAGGAATCTGGGCTTGGAAGCGGAAGTAGCCATAATCTGGAAATGTAGGGAAAATTGTGGGGATTGGGTTATCTGCTCTTGCTCTATTCGTGCATGGCCATTTTATACGAGCGAGAACAAGGTCGCTTCATAGCTGTGGTTCTGAAACAATAGCTTATTGTAAGTGGAGAACAAGAACAATATCTGAAGGTCCTGGCGACTTCTTACAATTCGGGCGACATCTAATGTATTGTATTAATGTAGCACGACCCATAAGGACACAATTGTCCTTTCAGATGTCGAATTTGGACCCACAGACCATCTGTGGTTTCCCTCTTGGAGTTTGATGGACCACACTCCCCTTGTTCCATTTAAGAGATAAACAGTGTGTGCCAGCTACAACACGCAAGATGTTCTGTCAGTTTGTATTCTAGATACGACGCAGAATGGCCATTTTGTCAAAATTGACAATCAAGGCGCCGACGTGAAAATCAACTGCAATACGAACAGTTGGCACTATTATTATTGTCAGGCTAGACTGATTCTAAAAACGCCGTGGCGACCGACAGAGCTAGGAGAATGTGGATTAAGGGTAAACGACGATCGTGAATAGATCAGTCCGACTGATTCCATTGACCTTTCCAAATCCCCAAAATGACGCTGACGCGCGAGTTGAGTGCGTCCTCCATGAGTCTCCCATGCACCATCGGTGTAAGCCAAGGAGAATAAACACACAAGAACCACGCGGAAACCCAAAGGTAGCCCAACCATCTCCAAGCGGCTGCTGGTTTGACGCCCATTCTCCGGGCAACGAAAAACACAAAATCCTCGAGCGTGATAGCCACGGGCTGCATGGCAAAAAATAGGAGCGAGCCACTCTGCGCAAGGCTACGGTGCATTCTGTAGTCGGAGAGGATATGCAGCGCCGCGGAGAGAAAGAATGCGGTGTAGAGTTGCACGTAGGCCGAGGCGTTGGTGCCTTTCCGCAGACCGAGCGTTCTGGCGACGAATTTCCCGTGCGTGGAGAGACTCTACGTACGGAGAATGAGGTAATGAGGAAGTAGAAAGTGGTAAGTAGAAGGTATACTTGAATAAGGCGTCACATACCCTGCGTAAAAATTGATGCCAGGTGCGACTGCCCAAAATTGTGAGCAAGGGAATTTCGGGGACATGTAAATAACGTACCCCCAAAATCTCCGGAGTGTATATGCGTCTCCCCAATATCCGAACGCGGCGACCCAATCATGCGGGTCAGAGAAACCGACGGAGACAGAGACGATGCTAATAAAACACTGCAGCTGACTTTGCTGGGCGAATTCGGTCGCGGCGAACGAGTAGAGGTCGATGCAGCGCCACGGAAGGGGGCGCGTATTTATGGGCGGGCCACCAGCACGAAATACGGGACTGGCGCGGTTGTAGATGGACGCAGCGTCCCCGAGCAGCAAATAATATCCCATCATCGCGAACTGACGCAAAATGAATCGGTTTTTCGGGGTACCCATAGGCGCCCGAGACCGGAATATGCCTCGTGGCTCGTGTTCCCAGCCTACGCCACGCGGTGCCATGAAGAGGCGGAAGCCCCATCTAAACCGCACTGCGAGAGGTGCAGTCATTGGGATGGCGTCCTTTTGCCCGACGAGACGAAAATCTTGGTGGATGTCTGTGACGAGGGCATAGTCTGCCACCGTCAGGATCCCGCTCGCTAGAACGGAGCCGATGAAATAGTCGGAGGCTGAGTTGCCGGTGGTGCTGAACACAAGGTATGTGTTGGTGGTGAGAATGAGGAGAAACACCGTCCACCGCATAGATCTGGACCGTACGATTGTTGAAGACAGGAGACATGTCAGGGAGAAGAAAAATAGCAGCAGAGAGAACGGATATGGCTCCATAGGTTGGGGTAAGCTTACCGGATATATCGGATAGTCTGTTCAAGTAAGACTGCTACGCCCACAGACAGAGCAGTCGTACAACGGTAATGGGGCCGTATAAGATATATGGGGATTTAGCATCTGCGCGCCCACCGTTCTGCGCATGATCATGATGGTCAATCCGCCGTTTGTTTACACTTGCTAGATTCAGATTCTCCTCCTCTATGATGCTCTGCTGCTCTTCGATGGTACCCTGTTATCCTCCTCCTCCTGTTTGTCTGGATTGTTGTGGTGTTGGAGATTGGATCCCAGAGGACGTGCAGCAAGGCGCGACGAGTACAAAGACAAGATAATGATTGATCACATGATACATCCGGGCCGGTATTACTAAGTGAGTCTCGACTCTAATATAGCTTCCAACATGTGGCCGCTCTTCGGTCTCCTGTAATCATATTTATCTTTCCTGAAAGCTGTATGTAAACCAGTGCCTCTTGCGCTCTCGCCAGCGTCCGCGCTACTGCGCCGCTCTAGTGTCCGGTTGGCGCGCCGCTGCTGGCCCGCCTTTGGAACGGGTCCACCTATGGCCCTCCCGCAACTGCCTTCCTACCCCGCTGGCGTCGTCAGCAGCATGGAATCCTCCATCATCCTGTGCATGTGGGTTCGGCATGCTCGACTGGGTTCCGGTCAAGATGTGCACCGGATGGAGCTCAACCGCTGGAGGGGGACTGTTGCTGCGTCTGTCTATTTTTCGCACTTCCGGTTCCGCGCTCTCGTCTGCCTCTTGCTTTGAGGATCCCTTTACACCTCACGACCCCCCTCCTTTCAGCTCGCTCTTAGGCACGAACTGGACCTTCCTTCACGACTCTTGCGGCCTACATGACTCACGAGCTCCAGATACCCTCCCTTCTCCGCCAAAATGCAGTACATCATTATCACCACCACCATCGTCCGGGACTGGGTGTCTCCTTTTTCTACTTCAGTCGACATGGCCACTGGTTGGTCGGGGTAGCACAGAAGTGGACGTAGTACCGAGCGGGCGCATACATGCGGGCGGGCGTGGAACACGCGATAGGCGCCGAGCGGTCTGTGTGTTTAGTTTAGCTCAAGAACTCGATATTCTTTAGATGATATCTGTTCGCGATTGCGTCTCTGCGCTTCGACATGGGAACTTCTCAAACCGCAGGGTTGCCGGGACATGTTTGGTGCATGATCGCGATATGTAGAGCGGACGACGTCGACATGCACTTCAGGTACAAGGAATCAGGAGTGAGTGCCTTAATTCCAGCATAAATCGTACACAATTTGACAGAAGCAGGAATAGTTTACAGACTGAGAAATCGGGAAATAATTCACGAGCGCGGATGTCAGATGCGTTTTTAAATCTGATCAACGCCGTTTTCTGCCTCGAATGTATCTCCACCTGGCGTTCGGTCAGCTCACGCCAACAGTCAGCCTTAGTAACGCTCACTCGTAGACCATACAATTCGCCCATTTGTTCCTTGTACCCGGCGTGCAACTTGAAATTCGGTACCAATGTCTTCACCCAGGGTGGTCACACTCGGACGATGAAAAGACTTTCGCATATTAAACAAGATGCGACTGGCAGCCATCGAAGGGACGGTCACAGCCCATGCCGTCCCGACGGTGAACAGATCGTAAGGTCCGAGGGCCCATATGAGAACATTGAACAAGTTGATCCCGACAGTGCTAAGACTATGTCGTTAAAATGGAAAAAAAAAATAACAGGTCTGGGACAAACCAGAGAAAATAAATGACTGAATCCCGAAACATAACTCGCATAAGACGCGAACCAGTCCACGATTTGTCGGTGGCAGCATATGTGTCTGCGCGCTGAATTAGATAGGCCTTGTAGGAGACCAAGATGAGCAAAACGGTGTCGAAAATCATCATGGGTATTCTGTCACCAATTATGAGTCTTGGAATTCAGGGAGAGAAACCAGCATCTTACGGATACCCGATGAAGAATTTTGGGACGGATTCGTCACAAAGCTCCAGAGGGTCAATGAGGAAGGGAATAGCTTCGATAGAGACTTGATTTTGCGATGAGCAACAGGAAAACTGAGAAGCGTGAAATATGCGTACCATGGTCCGTCGCTAATTTGGCCGATATAATTCCCAACTCGCTACAAAGTGCCATGAAAAACAAAGTGGAGAGAACAATCTTGAGTGTCCTGTCTATTTGTTGCGCGTGAGTTCAGTGATATTCTCCTGTGGTCTGACAATTCATCTCACTTTGACCGTAGAGAGCATGCACACGAAGCTGCATGATGACTGAATTTCATCGGAATATCAGTGATACTTTTAAATAAGCCCGACAAACCTTGTGCCCCTCCGACGCAAATGATCGCTGAAGAAAAGGATAAATCTGTCCACCCTGCCCATGCATCTTGACTGCTTACATAAAATGATATTGGTGGCTTGTCCCGCAAAACCTGAGCAACTTAATCAGTCCAGGCTTGGAAATCAGGTATGTAGGAAGCACATCTAAAGGTAAAGGTGGTTGAAGGATATGTCCACTGAACAAGGAACACACGCACAAGTTGGCAGTCGGATGGCGGTTGATCTCAGCTGGGGGAGTAAAATATCAGACAATTGTGGAGAGAGTGTGGTGGATACTGGCAGAACGTTAAGAATACCACTACAGGGAAGGTAAAGTATCGATTCTGTTGCTTTGTTAACCCTATCATCGTTAATTCATTTAAAGGCACTTACCCAGAAGAACAAGGCTTTCACGAGGGACCACGGAGATCCCTTCCAGAAAAAAAGCTGTTTATGACACGACAAGCCACTTTGGTACAGTACACACCCAGAAATATTCGACCTGGATGCGAAGATTGAGCAAAAGCTTTGATGGTGTTGTAACAGATTCACCTCAATGGGAAAGGTCAAAACTGAACCAGACTATTTAATTTTTCACGAGGCGACCATACGCAGTGCTTACTGAAATCGTACACATATAGACACAGTGAGCTGACTGCGAGAGTGTGATTGGCAGTAAGCACAAATGCTGAACAGTTGCGGCGTCAGTCACCTATCGTGTAGTGAGATATTGCTGTGTGATTGACAACAGTTTCAAGCTCGCTGAGAAGTTTCTGGGGGTTTGACATGACGAGCGGCGGGAATAGCAGACCCATAAACCACGTTTTAAAGCGTGGACCACGGCGGAACGGCGCAGTAGCTGCATCATCGCTTCATGATATCCTCCACGATGGTCTTCCGGGATGGCGTTTGATGAGTGTACGAAAGCATCGACAAAGGGGGGGAACCATCGACTCCGACGGAAGAAGTGTGCATCTGAAAATGACCCACTGATTGCGGACGACTCGGACGACGCACCCAGCAGACGTGCTTTAGACGTGCATTCGCCGATCGCTTCCCTCGGCCTTGGTGGGGTTCCGACTTGGGGACGTTCTCGGAGAGGTAAGAAGGTTCGACATAAATAGTGTTACCGGTGTTCGGTTCTGAACCGATGTCGAACCTGAACCGAACCCGAACCGGACCCCATGTTCGGTTCGGGGTTCAGCAGATTCTCGATTTTGCCGAACCGGTGCGAACATGTTCGAACCGATGGGTTAAATCAGCCTATTTGGATGCACTAAATGCATCAGAACTGTGGTTATTTGAGTTGGAATCCAACTGACCAGTCTCTTGCGTGCACAGTGAGCTGCAATACATTTTTACAGTCAAATATAATTGTTGCGGTGGAGTTGATGGATGATCAGACAGGACAGAAATTATTGAATGTGATGTATTGGTGTCTGTCCCCACACAGTCGTCCAAATGTGCTGTTCTGCTGAGATGAAACATACAATATCCAGCATTCAAAGGCTTCCCGGGCCACGGAATTGGCTCCTGGTGCGTGGGAATCTTTTTCAGGTTCAAAAAGGTTCGAACCTGTCCTGAACCCCAGACCGAACCGGACCTGAGGTCAGGTTCGGGGTTCGGAAATTTTGGCAAAGAACCGGACCGAACCGGACATCGGCAACACTAGTGACCGTCACATAAATGGTTCAAACTTCGGGATCTGCCGGTATCGGCTGACGCCGGTACCGCGGTTAAACGCCGTACTCTATAAAAACTGCCAACCCCAACCTGGTCAGTGGTACTTATGTCCGTTGGTGGGTCCAATTACTCGGGAACCGCGGCGGTAATATCTCGGTCCCCTTGGAGCTCGTCTCCCAACTGCTCAGGCTGTGTTGCGGATAACTTGAAGCCGCCACGGTGAATCAGTTTCTAGGCCCTCCGGGTCCAAGTTTTCGAGATTTCAAGAGGGTGCTAACTATCCTTTGTTAAAACTAATCCTATTTTCACTACACAAGCTCCAGAAATATTGAAAAATAACTCAGAGCTCTTGGAGAATCGTCTCAATCCTTGGATCCACTTTCTGTAAGATTTCCATCGTTTCATCCTTCCAAACCGAATCAATGGATGATCAAGGAGAAAAATGCACGGCAGCTTACCCATAAACGCTTTTGCACGGTTGCACCTTCCTCACTCAAACAAAAATTGCTTTCACTCTCAATCCGACAATTGGCCAGATATTTTCCATGCTGTGAGGGGCCTTCGACGCCAGCGGCAGCGTGTATGATTGTACGGCTTCCCATCTCCACGGTACGTGCAATAAAAGACATGCAAACACGCTTCATGTGCCGCATTAGAGGAGAAGTCGATGACTCGATGTCGATATCTGAAGAACAGAGCCCAGGCGTGACTGAGACGACAATTGGGCCGGTATCCGACCTGACGCGGCGCGCGAGTTCTCGGGAGAAGAACAAGATAAAGACTGGTGTTTGCATTAGCCAGTTGCGGCTGAAAGAAATTGGAACGTACGCTTCGTCACAAAGTACCGTTGTTCCATCACAGACCTTCGCATTCAAGTCAGCTTTTGCGCCAAATATGATATTTTGGACCCACTTTGAACAATACACTCGGTCATTAAGCTTCGAAAGGATTCCCGGGCTGTCTGCCTCCTGAAGACGAAGAACACAGGCATGCGCCTCGCTACTCAGCAAAATTACTTGGGCTCTAGCCGTCTTTGAGTTGGCCTCAGGATGGGACAAACATGGAAGGAGCAATATCGTGAGCAGGACATTGGAGAGATAATTGACTTGAAGCCTTTGTAAGATGTGTTAGCCGTGAAGTAAAAGCAAGAATTCTCTTACATTGTTTCCCAGTTGTCTTGGGTTGTCGAGAGTTTAGAGTTCATGATTGCAGCATTTCCGACGAGTATATCGACATGAATATTCTCATCTTGTATCCGGCGTGCAAATGTGCAAATTGAAGTGAAAGATCCCATATCCAGAGGCCAACAAGTGGTTGAATTGTGCCCTGTGGCCTCGGAGATCTGCTTAACAGCCAAATTCCCAGCGTCGACATTCCGGCAGGCCAGTATCAGCCGCTCAACATTCATCTGTGCGAAATGTTTTGCGGCTTCAAAGCCAATGCCTCTCTGATAAAGGTGTTCAATTTGAGTAAACACAAATTGCAGACCATAAATGACGTACATTCCCTCCGGTTATGACCACAGTCTTGCCCTGGAAGTCAGCCGAGGCTAGTTCAAGTGGTGTACGTTGGTCCGTGATCCATTTTCGCGTAACTACTTGCTTGGTGATTTGGATGCGAGCTAACATCCTAGTGCAAGATTGGCGGGGTGTGGAGGGCGAGAACAAGAATCTTTGTTGCGGCTCATAACATACCGAAACATGGCTCAAGTCCAAAACAACCGATTATAGATACGCCGCATCGAACCCCGAATCATGGCGCTCCGGGTTATTGATATATTGGGAGGTGGGTGGAATTTCAGCGGCGGGCATCCAACACGAAAATTCTTCCAAATCCGGAGGACGGAAGTTTTGTAGCGAACACCGCTCAACTGTAACCCGGAGACGAGAGATCTTCATTCGGACTGAAAGTTGAATGGCCGAGAAAACAAACAGTCTGTTAAAGCTACGAGTGGAAGATCCGTGCGTCATGAGTGGGCCCAACCATACGGTAACATGCGGTATCCGTGCGTGTGGGGAACCCGGAGATTCGGCGGAGGCGGTGAGTGCTTGACGAATCAACCAAGATCCGTGTTATTGCTCACTACGACAGATAGATTGAAGTCTCGCGACCAAAGCGGTCCATTCTTCTCAAGGACCTTCATTCTAGAAGTAGAAATCATGGAAGCATTTGAGGAGGTTCGAAAGGGACCTACATACCACAACATGCCATGATACTCCATGATAGATATCGTAGCCCGCACGTTCGGCAAAAACTCAGCGGGTATTTCCGATGTTGAGAGTACGGCATTCAAGAGAAAGGGTTCAGGTGCAATGCCCGCGATTGTTGTGATATGCGCGGAATGGTCTAACGACCTGAGCCGGTTAAAATCAGCCAGATCTAAACTAGAGAACAGATAGAAGTCATTCCCTTCCCTGTACAGACCGTCGCTTTTAGCAGTTTCAGCCAAAATTAGTTGGAAAGTCGGCTGACCGTATTTCAACTTCTTGCGTGTCCCTTCGTGAATTGAAGCCGAGTCGCACTGGAAGGAGGGACCTAAAAGCAGACGATAATAGTGTCGGGGTCTATAGCAATCACGCCTCCAGCCAGTCCGTTTTAGAATTCAAGGAGACGCGGCGCGCGTCGCGATAGAAATTCCTTTGCTGTCAGAATATAAACCTGAACAAAATCACCTGGTATCGATACCGACCAGAGAGTCGGTGGGAACACGCACAGGCGCGTACTTATCATTACAGCCGCCCCAGTGCGGGCAGCGTGCACGTCTCGAATGGAGGCGATTGCTGGAGTAGATAAGACCAATACTGGCGGTTCCTAGGCCGACGAAGAGTGCTGCTGTTTTTGTGGCCGGGGAAGCGACTAGTTTCGAGATTTGGGCGAAGGAAGACATAGTCAAAAGACAGGGGGCGGCTTGCCGTTACAGAAAACCCGGCCGCGGCTATGACTCAGCGCAATGCCGTCATGATCGTCGCGCCGTCACTTACTTATATAGCAGTCTTCTTTCCTTTTAGGGCACAGTCTCGTCTCGCGGTTATATTCAACTCAAGCCCCCGCATAAACCCCACACTTGACTTTGACGCAAATGGAAACACTCGGCAAGCCGCATCCCGAAGAAGCAGCACCGTAGGAAGATCCAGAGACAGAACTGGAAGGTCTTGATTCACCGCCTGAGCCTGAGCTTGCCCTTGGATGCGGTCTCCTGCCCGACGTGGAATATCCGTGAGTCCGATTCTTGACCTCGACATCCGAGGGAACTCTGTCTGGGAGAACTGCACGCAGAGGAACGAGCAGGAAACATCGTAGTAGCGAAAATAACGGGACTGGACACCGATTTGCACGCGCGAGGTTCATCTTGATTCGCCTGGTCCGCCGTGGCAACGGAAGAGGCCGAGTCGCCTCCGAGAGGGACGTTGTATATAGTCTCGGCGTCTTTGAACTCAATCGCGTGGTTGGCATACGCGAAACGGAGCTGCTCGGTGGTGGGCCCGGACTCGCCAAAGGGTAGCTAAGCAGTAGAAGTAAAACAGCTCACGCGCCCAATTAGCAGGCGAGAAGGCGGCGGCACAAACTCCAGGCCTCCGTGTCAAAAGAACCGGAGTCCCCGCATGCTGACACCCAGTGCAAAGTGCCGCAACGTTCACGAGTGACACATGCTCTGTCCTCCTCAGCGGGCCTGAGGAAGCGGCCCGACGACATGGTGCAGTCGACGTCGCGGGAGACCTCTTTGAGCTCTTCTCTCCTCGAACAAACCCGTCAATATATACATTATAATCTACTAGACTACACTAACTATACGACCCCGACCGCGACGACCCCTTGCTCCCGTACGGATCCTTGTACCCGTACGGAATCGGGTGCATCTCCACCGGCATCCCCTCCGTCTTCGCGAGCAGCCCCGCGCTCGAGAGGTCCCCCTCCTGCATCGGCAACGAGGACCCGTCGTCCGGCCGCTTCCCGCGGTACGGCGCGTCCTGACGCCTGCTGATGTACCGCACCCACGCGAGGTCCAAAAACCACGGCCACAGTCGCGGGAGGATGAGGCATAGCTGGATGAACGGCGGGACTGTCACGAAGATCGCGAGTAGCTGGAAGCGATCATAAGCCGAGGTGCAGGGGTGCGGGAACACGAAACGCGACGCACCTGCCCATACGTCGCCGTGAACGTTTCGTGGGGGGAGAGGTAGGCCAGCCCGACCTCGATGTTGAATATCCAGAACGCGTGCGGCAGCAGGATTACGCTATACATTTGGATGACGGGGTACTGTACCACGACTTTGCGCCTGTGACGTCCCGCATCAATACAAAATATATATTCCCCGGCACGTACACATATTGCACGGTGCACAGAGGAAGAGGGATAGGGATAGGACGAACCATAGCCGCCCGATGGGGAGGATTTTGTTGTGCTTAGCCCAGATGACCTTGCGGAGGCGGTAAATGGCAGTGCCCCACATGGCGACAACTGACACGATGATGGCCGCGCCCGCCTCGGGGAACACAGCGAAAAACTCGATGAACGGGAGGAAGAAGAGCGACGTAATGTGGTGGTCTGCAACCGTACTAGAAAACAGTTTTATTATCAGTTGGTTAAGGCAGACGACGCGACGCGACGCACGCATCGCACGCAGCTTGCTGGAAGTTCCAGGTGGCAGTGGGTAGCGCGGTGAACACGAGCACCCCGGCCCACAAAGGTATCATGACAAGGACAAGCAAGCGGTTTGGCCACTTCCCAGACCCGAATACGGCGTTCAGGCGGGTGTGCTTCCCCAGCAGGCTCCGGAAGACGTAGAAGATCAGGTACACGCTCAGTGGCGATGCGGCGAGCGTGAGCGCCACAATGCTGTGCATCTTGGTGAGGTTGTGCCCCGCGATCGCGATAACGGCGGCAACGATGAGGGAGTAGACGTTAAGGAGCTGAGCAAAAAAGGAGGAGATTACGTCCTCGGGCGAATACAGGACAAGGATGGCGGCGACAATGGAGGTGAAGTAGGCTGGCGCACCGATGTTATTTTTGGTCTCTGCTAAGGGGAATAACACGCACTAGAATAGCGGACGGCGGGGCTCGCGACGTCGGGGTTGGGGCAGTATCCGAAAGCGCACGAATCCACAGGCGGATTAATGCAATAAACGTCGAGATACGTCGTCGGATTCGTTATGTTGAGGAAGGCGATCATGGCGGCCGAAGGCACCTGGCAGATGCTGCTGCTGTTCGTAGGGTCCCCGAAACAGGGGTCGTGTACCGGGAGGTCGTTGCTGGCAGAGATACCATTGCTGAAAATGTCCGCCATTCTACCTCAATGGCGTCGTAGTGGGAGGAGAGTATGAGCGTTGCTTGATCGCGGAATGGTGTTTAATATTATGGGGTCGGCGTTGTTGTTTCATCTTGGCAATAGAGACATCAGATCTGCGCGCGTGCAAGCGCTAATTTTGAAATCTTGAGCGCCCATCAGCGCAAATCTCGTTCTATCGTTTTCTTTTGGGAGCGTCGTTCCACCTGTTTTCGAGTGTCGACAACGCCTATGTATATGTAGGTAAATGAAGAAGTCCTGCAGATAGAGTATGATAAATTCACAGTTTTCGCGCGTCTGACCGATGCCGCCCGAACCTACCCGAGTACACCGGCTAGCCCAGGACCCGAGTCCTTGGGTGTAAGGAGATAGGTAAAGGCAAGCGCGTCGGAAGGTTGACGCTTGAGCGCTGAGCCTGGTAACATCGCGACTTGATCTTCAATGCATATCCTGTGTTGCACAGAGATTTTCCTAATATTCGCCTGGTCGTCAAGACGAACGCTGAGCGCTGAGCCTGAGGAGTTATGCGGACTCGCACTGGCTATCCCTTGCGGAAACTGGTGGAGCACCTGCCCTACCTCAACATCATCATGGGTGGAGGTAGAAGGGCCACTTGCGGTCAAAATATATGAAAACATGTTGTCAACTCGAACTCGACTGTCAAGTAGTTGAATCTCAAAAACACTCTGGCGGCTACTTACTCTGGCTCTTTGAACTCTAGGTAAATGTCACTGCTCGAGATAACCTGTACCCGCCCGTGGACGTACTGATTACCGTACCGGTGCCAAGCTAAGCGATGTCCGATGCTCAGGAACACAATGCAAGAGATTCTCTTCCACCGTGACAGCGCTCCGCCTTCGTACACCACAGAACCGCTCCAACGTGCGCGCGAGAGAACCCTTCAATTATCGGATATTCCAAACTTCGAGAAGGAAGGGTGTAAAGATGGCGAAGGGGTCGAACTTGTCCGCAAGATCGGTGCGTCGACTACAGTAACAGCATTCTCCTCCATTTGCTGAATCTATGCAGGTTTCCTGGTTGCCACCGCCTCCAACGACTGGATTCTCATTCTCGATGTCTGCCAAGTTGCGTCCGCCAACGAGAAAAACGCCAAAGAAGCCGCGCGTGCACTGCGTCGTGAATTCAAGTACGGAGAGCCTTCCGCGCAGCTCGCGGCAGCCCGCGTACGTGTGCTACTCGGGGGTACAAACTCCGACCAATAGTATTGTGTATCTCAAGCTCTGGGCCCTGATGCTACGCAACTCCTCAAAAACCTTCGTCGCGCAGTCCACCTCGCGCAAGTTCCTCGCTGATCTCGAGGACCTTCTCATATCAAGTGTGATCGATCCCGACACTCAGTTCCACGACTGACTGTGTTTTGTGCAGACAAAGACACGGGTTCCCGGGCACTTTGGCGGCGAGTCAAGCCGAAAGACGCGCCAGCGGAGGGCGTGCCGTTTGACTCGGACGATGCGATGATAAATCCTTCGCTCGGTGGGGCAGACCAGTCAGATTAAGGAGATTATTTTTCTACGAATTTCCAAGGTAAGGTATTATATTCGTGTACCCATATTCGTAGCCCAAAGTGTGGATAATAAGCATCATTCAATGAGCCCTGCAAGCGGCTTTACATTTCCGGACGAGTCGACCCAAAGTCGACCTGGAAATTACATTGTAGTACGATTGTACAACTTACCCCTCGGGACCAAAATATACAAAAACAAGTCTTTTGCCTTCCCGCCCAATTACCGCCTCTGGCCACATCTATGGGTGGCTCATATTGAGTACTGGCATACTGCTGTACGATGACGTGGAGTCCCCCCGTCCGCGACTTGACAGGCTTCTGTTAGATTGTTCCAAATTTGAACTGCTTGACTCGACTCAAGGCAATCGGCGCTCTCGGCGTGTAATACGACGGACCTGGTACTTTGGCGTAATGGAATCAGGTAATGAAAGCAGTGGAAGCAGTCGTTTTCGATTCCTCTGGGGGACTGCGTGATTCGCCAGGCGGTATTGGAAGGAGGGAACAGCTTCTCTCCTTAGAGCATCACACGAACATCATTGGGAATCTATTAACAATGTTCGAGGAGGGAAAATCAATCCCAAGCTGCTGTACTTGCCTCGGATGGCATCGAACTTGATCCATTTCAGGCATCATCGCCTCTCTCAGTCCCCTCTCATCGTCTCCCGAGCCGCCATGACTGGTGGTCAGGATGAGGTCGTTCGGCTTTCACCTCTCTCGCGGTTCGTTATTCCTCTTCCGGGAGGGACCTCGAGTGAAGCAACCACAACTTCGCTGCGGGTACTTATCTACGAGGCAATTCCTGCGTATCTTGTGCTTGAATGTATCCTAAGTGTGTGTGGACAGACCTTGATCCTATTCCTCAAGGAGGCTTGCAATAGTCAGACCCCAAGGTGAGATGTCCTTCATCGTCTGCACGGCGTCTTATTCGAGTCTAGTAGAAAGCTGAGCGAAGCGTCGACTCTGGATGAATGTACGGCATCGGACAGTATCGTGAGTGCGATCGTCGAAAGCGTCGAATGCCGCAAGATGTTGTTGAAGGTAACGCTTTGGATATCGTTCATGGCATATATTGTAACATTTTGGATAGTTGGCCTCCAAACTTGGCCTCACAAATGACCCCAGCTTCCGAAACGCTTTGCACACCGATGAGGAGCGGATTGCGACACATCTTGTGTCCATATTCCTCTCTAAATCCGCAGAAGAAGTCGTGCTAAACCTCGAAGGAGAATCCGCCCAGTGTTTCCTCGACGTGGTCCAAGATGTACGCGTCTCCTTCATATCCCACTTTCTCTTTCCTAATTGTGTTTCGTAGACACTCAACAGAGGATTCTTAATGACACCGGAACACAGTCGACAAGCCCGCCGTATAATCCGCAAGCTCTCTGAAGCTTCCGACAGTCTCCCCTCCTCACTCTTCATTACCGGGGTCACTGGACGGGAAGACCACCCGACGTTCGCCGGGGGATTCGGAGACATATATCGGGCCAACATTGGCAGCAAGACCGTCGCATTGAAACACATGCGGCATTTTCTTCAGGCCTCGGATCTGCGTGACATACGTTTAGTGAGTTTGTTGTCCCCTCCAGGCTGGCATCAACTGAAGAGCGCAGAAATTGTGCAGAGAAGCTCTCGTCTGGAAGGATTTACACCATCCAAACATCTTGACCTTCATAGGAATCGACAGGGAGAGTTTTCCAACATCGCTTTGCATGGTTTCCCCATGGATGGAGCACGGCACGGTCTTGAATTATCTCAAGGATCACGGCCGTGAAAACGTAGGCAAGCTGGTATGTCATCAGTCCATATGTAGTTCATGCCGGTAACACGAAGTTACAGCTTTTTGAGGTTGCGCAAGGCCTTCAGTATCTCCATTCCCACAATGTCGTTCATGGCGACTTGAGAGGTGTGAGTGACTTCTAACAATGTAGATACTTCGGCCATTAATTGGGTCGCAGGCGAACATTCTCATCAACGAGGACTGGAGCGCCTGTTTAGCCGACTTCGGACTCAGTGTCTTCGCGAACGCCACCACCTCGACGCATACTTCCACCCGAGCCGGCAGTATGTACTGGATGGCTCCGGAATTGATTGACCCGGAGCGCTTTGGCTGTCGATATGCCCGGACACCGGCCAGCGACGTCTACGCTTTCGGATGTGTCTGTCTGGAGGTATGGGGAAGCGTTTCTTGTCCCATTCATCTCGCTCAAGTTGGGCCAGTTGTACACAGGCAGAGCACCGTTTTCCGAGTATTCCGAAGCGGCTGCCCTGTTGAAAATCGTCAATGGTGAACGAGCGAGTCGGCCCTCTGGAACTTCCGCAATGTCGGATGTACTCTGGAAGCGGGTCACGGCGTACTGGGCGGAGAATCCAGCTGCGCGACCCCTCATTGAGGTCGTAGTCCAGGATATGGCTTGGCCGCCCCTGTGGCACCATCAAGAATCCTCGCGGCCGTTGCCGTTCGCACCAGATACGCCGCTTGTGTCACCCACTGGGTCGCCTTCGTCGGCATCTACACCACTTCTTCCCCCTCCCCAGTACGACTTTGCCAATTATTCACTCGAAACACTGCCCCAGTATGATTCTCCTCCTAGATCTTCCCACACCGCTAGGCTGCATTCACAGCCATTAGGGAGGGACGAGAAAGCTCAGGGGCATTCAGAAGTGGATACGGTGGTTTTAACACAGCGGAATCTCGTTGCTCGCCGGTCGCGTAACCCGCGAATAGAGCTTGAGTCAAGTCCGGTGGAGCAGGTAAGGCGAGAGGGTCCTTCAGTCCCCCGCGGCGTAGCCGATGGTCGGGATCTAGATCTCGGGCGCATCATGGAACTCATCGAGAGGGCCTCCGAGCGTACGCTGAAAGACCAATCAGTCATATTGGACGGCGGGATGACGACGAGGTTAGAGCGAGCGCAGCAACGAGCTGTGGCAAAGGTGAGCGTGCAATGGACCCGTCTTTACTGAGTACTTAATGTGTACAGCACGAGGCTTTTGTTGAGCAGTTGGCTGATTACTCAAGTGCTGGAAGGCTTCACGGTCAAGACGCCGTCTTATCTCCCACATCGGCGAAGAGCCTGGATATGAAAGAGAGCCCAACCGCTGATGCTCATAGCCCAATACCGGCATCACCAAAGAAATCGATTCGCCGCCGGAGGCCATCGCTGCCGTGGCTTCGGAATTCTACTTCACGCTCTGCTTTGAGATCGGAGGCAGCTGGTTCCAAATCTGCGCCGCCCCTTCCCGCCTACGACGGTGATGACACCGAGTCGAGTGCGGGTGGAGATCACATCCTTATGAAGGGGAGCGCGAACACGGCGTTACCTTTCGACAAGCGCGGCCTTAGTACGCCAAGGAAGAAACATTTCCGAGGGCAAAGTGAGCCCGACAAGGTGAAGCTGTTCGCTTCTTCTCCCGGGCCCAAGTCAGCCCCTCTCCCTGACGGCAGATACAACAATCCTTGGGCGACACCGTCCCCGTTCAGTGACGTCACTATACGCTCCCCGCTCACGCCGTCGGAGAGCGGCCATTTCCGAGAGAAGAAGAGTAGGGGTTTCTGGGGGTGGGAACGAGACAGAGAGAGAGACCGCCGGCGCAGAGAGGGGGAGAGCGAGCTTTCCAGCAAGCTTAGTATGTGCCATCCAGTCTCCCCGAATCTTTGCTGATCTTGAATGTAGGCTTCCTGACTGCCACTGCCTGCGAAGACTGGAGCATGATTCTGGATCTGTGTGAAGATGCGTCGGCCAACGAGACCAATGGCAAAGAGGCCGCTCGTTCCCTGCGGCACCAATTCAAATATGGTGAGCCCGCCGCACAGCTTGCTGCTGCCCGAGTATGTCTATCTCCTCGGATAAAGGAGACCCGACTAAAATTCCGCTAGCTCTGGGCTATCATGCTGCGCAACTCGTCGAAGCCCTTCATCTCGCAGTGCACATCACGCAAGTTTTTAGATGCGGTCGAAAGTCTCCTCACATCTTCGCACACCCTCCCCGTCGTCCGCGAGCGCTTCATGGATGTCCTCGCCGCCGCTGCGTATGCCAGCGAATCCGGTGCGTTGTAGCACTTCGCCAGTGTGTCTCCTCGGTGCTGACTATATGATGTGCGTGCAGGAAAGGATGCAGGTTTCCGAGGGCTTTGGAGGCGCGTCAAGCCGGAGGGAAAGCCGGAGGAAGGCATCCCGTTTGATACAGATGATCCGATGTTCGACCCACCACTTTCCCAGGGACGCAGTGATGCTCTTCCCCCCACCGCGCCGTCGATACTACCCGCCAGCGATGCGCAACCGCCAGACGATAACCAGGTAACAGGTGTCCACAGTCTCTCACCCGAGGACGTGCGGCGTATGCTTCAAGAATGCAAGATCGGGGTGGAGAACGCCAACCTGCTTCGCCAGGCGCTTGCGCTGGTGACGCCCGAAAGTCTCAACAATTCCTTCATTGAGGTCAGTTCAATGATCCCTTGAGATATCTGTATTTGACGCAACGCACCGCGCGGCGCAGCAACCCCACCGGCATTGTGTCGAGTCGCAGGAGCGCTTGTTCACACTGATTCCGTGGGCGACGGCTGGTGCAGACTCGGAGCGTGGTCGGGTGGCGGGGGAGCAGACGTGCGCGGAGCTACTTGCAGAGATGCGCGATGCCAACGAGACGATCTTCGAGGCGCTCAGAGTTTATGACGATCTCAGGCTTGTCAGCGAGGAGCGACGTGGACCGGAGACTCGCGAGGACTCGCAGCAAGTGAATCATGATGTACGCCTTTTTACATCCTGCTGAAGCGATAATTGATGTATTATACGGCAGCAGAACGAGTTCATGGAGGACGCCGAGCTACATCGTGACTCGGATGGGCAGAAAGCTGCGGGTGCTGGGAGAGCCTCACCCGTCCACCTGCCGCAGCCGCCCGCCACGGCCACGGAAAACCTCCCGGAAATGACACCATCAGACCCTTTGACGGTGCGGCAGCATCAGATCTTGCCGTTATCCCCCGGACTGTCACCGGGTGTGCTGTATGGCCCCCGCTCGCGCCTCCCCAGACTGTCGCAGACTGCTCCGCAGCTGCCTCAATGCCCACCATCCGATGCGCCCGATATCAATCATGATCCTGATGCGACGCTAGTTGACATACCGCCCGGCGGCGGTGATTTCATCCAGCCTAAGAGCTTTCAATACAAAGCTAGAGCGAGAGCGTTGTACAATTGTAAGCGATGTGCTCAGATGCAGAATAGACGCATATGTTCTGACCTCACTTTACCTGTTCCTAGTCAGCGCGGCCTTGGACGATCCCGATGAGATATCGTTCAGCAAGGGCGAGGTTCTGGACATCATCGACAAACAGGGGAGGTGGTGGCTGATTCAAAACGCCGAGGGCTTGGTCGGTAGTGCGTCTATTCTATCCCGTCTTTTTTATCGGTCGCACTGACTCCACATCGTAGTCGCGCCAGCTGATTATTTCAATCTCAGTTTCTCACCGGAGAGTGCGTCCGACGACGACGAAGATCTGCAGTCCGAAAGGCACCCATTCCCCACGGAGTCTTGTATGTGATCTTTCTGTTCGTTCAGTTGAATGCGACTGAAGATGAGGTGAAGCAGGTATAGATGAGCCGCATGAGAAGTCCTTTAGCCAGGATGAAATATTCAATCTGGTGGATGAGCAACTTGAATGGTGGCAGACGAGGAACTCGGACAGATCTGGAGCCAGTGCGTCCACTCCGTCCATCCTTCTTTTCTCTGAAATAGCCGACTCATTCTTCTGATGGTAGCCACGCCATCTGACGATTCTGCGTATGCCCGCATCCCACGCGAGGCCGAGCCCGAGACTTCGCAAGACGAAACCCGGGTGCTCTATCCTTGTGCGTGGTTCCGCTCGAATGCCCAGTTGGTGTCACTGAGACAAGTTTTGCCAGACGCATGCGGTGCAAGCGGTCCCGAGCCCGAGACGTTCCAATACAGAGCACGGACGTTATATGCATGTAACGTGGCACCTCCCGGATTGAATGTCCAGAATTGCTGATCACGCTTCACCAGACGACGCCTGTGCAGATGATCCGAATGAGTTATCATTCAAGGAAGGCGAAGTACTGGAGATCGGCGACAAGGGAGGCAATTGGTGGCGGGCTAGAAATGCAGATGGATTGGTGGGAAGTGCGTCCCTTTCTTCCTTTCAAAGAGTGTGTTAATCAATATTTGCAGTTGCGCCATCAAATTATCTTGAGATTATATGAGCAACTCGAGCTGTGTATGTACAGTACGAAGTGATTCAGTTCTTATGGGTACGTTCTGTGAATATCAAATAGACGCGGGTGTTGAGTCTGGCGCGTGGGCGACGTCGTGTGTTCCATGAGTATCTCCGATTTCTCAGTCAACGGTCCAGATTGTTGAATTGCGAGCGTGTGCGCTCAGAGACTTGCGGCAGTTTTCGGATCAACCGAACCAAAGCTACCACAACACCACTACGCCTTCGTCCCAATTTGGATATTTCCGAAGAAATGCCTTCGAAGCTACTTACAGAACGCCAGCGTGGCAAAGATAAGCCAAGTTGAAAAGTAAAGCGAGTTCTCGAAAGACTGGCAGTGGTAAACACACAGGTCGCTCCGCGGTCCACGTCGACGTCCACTGCACTATGCTCTCCATCCAGACTGTGCTCCGGACTCGCAAGAGAAAGAAACAAGTGGAGACCATCAGAGTCAAGTTCGTGTCATAATTCCCGTGCTTAAGATCCATATCAGCATAACACGAGCGAGAAAATGGAAACAGAATTCACGAAACACATCAACTCTGCACAAAACCGGCTGGTGTGATGTCAGTACGAATAAATAATGCTAATGTGAGCGGGCATTACATGCGATGGTTATAATGTTATATATACTACAGCGCGCAAACGGCGCTCTAATCCACCCAGCCAAACCCAAGCCGAGATCCCTCCCTCCCTCCTGGATCGCTCGACCGACCATGAAATACACACCAAAGGAACGAATACAGCTGTAGAAGGGAATCAAACCGCGCCGGCTCAATGCACGCCGTTGACCATGATCTGGTGCGCATGGCCCTCGCGGATGCGTTGTTGCGTGCGCTCCGCAGCGGCGTCGTACACAAACGTCTGCGCGGGGAGGTGCAGGTGCCCCCACAGCCCATGCCTCTGCCCCTCCGGCCCGTCCTCCTCGTCCGACTCCGCCCCTGGCCGGTCGTCTAAATTGTCCTTCAGCCCCAGCCCCAGCTCGTCGTCCACCGCATCTGCGGGAAAAACTTCAGAAAAAGGTGGGAATGAAAGACAGACGTAAACGCACCACCGCGGTCGTACGGATCCACTTCGACCTTGCGCTTCCCTAGCGCCTTGGCACTCGGCTGCATCGGTCGCCCCTCCCCACCATCCTCGTCAAAGTACACCGCCGGCGTCGGCGCGGTATCATCAAGCGACCCCCGCCCGCTGCGCAGCGAGCCCGCGTACTCCCTCGCACCCATGCCCCCAACTCGCATGCCCGCCACGCCATTCGCCAGCTCGGCACCGGGGTCGGGCTGCGCAGGCGTGGGGGACGGCAGCGGGGACGGCGACGGCGTGCGCGAGAGCCCGAGCGCCGCGAGCCCTGCCGCGGCGCCAGGCAAGCGCGGGCCATGCGGCGCCGCGGGCGGGGGCGCGAGCCCTGCCCCCTGTTGCTGCTGGGCGAGGCCCTGTGGTACCTGATGCGCCTGCTGGTGTGCATGCGCGGCGGCGGCAGCGGCAATGGCGGCCGATGGCGGGGGTGTCTGAAACGTGAGGTCTGCCTGCACGCCGACGAGCTGCGGGTGGTGTGGTAGCGGGTGTTGCATCGCGGCTCGCGCGGGGGACGGCGAGCGCGAGCGCGGTTGCGAGCTGCTCCCGCCCCCGCTTGCGCCGCCCGCATCGGCATGCAACGTCCCATCCTCTGTGATGAATTGGCGTTGCTGTACGAATGAAATCAATCCGTGTAGGGACAGAAAGAGAGAGAAAACCCACCCTCGGATCCATGCGCACCTCCCTCCGACTCCGCTCCTCCGCCTCGCGCTCGAGCGCGACGCGTTGCAGATCCTTGTACAGCCCGAGCGCCTCGAGCAGCTGCTCATTCGCCGCCAACAAATCCGCGAGCAGCTCCTCCTCGCGTGTCGACACGTGCCCGCCCGCCAAATCCGGCAAACTCCCATTTACCACCGAATTCATCGTATTCGAGCTGTTCTTCCTCTTCCTCTCCCTGTGCCTCTCGCGCTCATACTCCCTCTCCCTCTCCTCCGCATCCTTCGCCACCCGACTCCTCTCCGCCCCCGCGCTCGCCCACGGGATCTGCGTGAATATCAGCTCCTGCGAGTCCATGCACTTCTGGTGCCACTCCGCGATGACGGGGCTGCGCAGCTCCTCCGGCGTCGCGGTCGCCAGCGCCTCGGACAGCAGCTGCGCGTTGCCCACCCCGATTTTGCACTCCGTGAACAAGCGCCGCATGTCCTCGTCTGGCGGGATGATGCGCGGGTCTTCCCGTTCTCTGTCCCTGTCGCGATCACGATCTCGGTGGTCCCGGTCGCGCGTGGTGGTGCGGGTCGAGCCCGACTTCTTCGCGCCCGCGGCGTCAGGGTTGTCGCTCGTCTTGCGCTTCCGCGGTTGCTTCGGAGCCGGTATGGGCGGCGTGTCGGGCACAGTCGGCGTCGCGTCTTGGTACGTCACCACCGGCGGCGCGATGAGCACCCCGCCGCCGCCGCCGACGCCGTTGTTGCTGTGGATGCTCAAAGAGTCGTACGCGGACACCCTTGGGGCGCCGCCGCCGAGCGCGGGCGGGTTGAACATCGCGTCGTCCGTGTCAAAGGGCAGCCCCTCTTCGGGCTTGTCCCGCGGCTTGACGCGCCGCCACAGGCCGCGGAAGCCAGCGTCTTTTTCTGCTTGCAGTCAGTATGATGAGGGAAGAGAGTGCCGCGCCACGCACTTGATCCGCTGGCGTAGGCGGCAGCGGCGAGGACGTCCATGACGCGCTCGCGGACAACGGGGGAGGTGCGCGAGGACGTGAGCAGGTCCTCGAGCGTGTCGAGGAACTTGCGCGATGTGGACTGGGAGATGAAGGTGTCGGACGAGTTGCGCAGCATGATGGCCCATAGCTGTGCGATGTAAGGCGTCTAATAGAGAGAATAATGCAATTAGACGCACTCTCGCGGCTGCCAGCTGGGCGGCGGGCTCGCCGTACTTGAACTCGCGGCGCAGCGCGCGCACGGCCTCTTTAGCGTTGGTCTCGTTGGCAGAGGCGTGGTCGCAGACGTCGAGGACGAGGGTCCAGTCCTCGGAGGCAGTGGCGGTTAGGAATCCTGAGTGGAATCAGAATACATCGAGAGTGAGATGCAGTCACTGACCGATCTTGCGGGTGAGCTCGTTCTCCTCACGGTCCCTACCCCGATCTCGTTCCCTGTGCTGCTCCCTTTCCCGCTCTCGTTCCCGCTCCATCTCCATCGCGCGCTCCCGCTCTCGCTCCTTGTCCCTGTCCTTGTCCCGCCCCCAAAATCCCTTCTTCTCCTTCTGGCCGTTCTCCACCAATGTCACCCGCTCCTCGGAGCGATTGCGGACATGGTTCACGGGCTCGAGGGCGCTGAGCATGCCGACGACAACTGGGGGTGTTGTCTTCTTGCGGAGCGTCTGCGGAGGTGCCTTGACGATGGAGTACGGAGATGGGGAGCGGGTTGGGCTTGGTACCGGGGGAGATGCGCCCGGGGGGAGCTGCTGCTGGTGCTCGAGGATCTCCCAGTGTTCTTCGTCTTGGGATGGGCGTGGCCTTGTCTGAGATGCAAATTGCTGGTGTATCGGCGTGGTAATTTGTGTTTGCTGCTGCTGCGGCGGTGGCTGGAGTGGTTGCTCCTAGAAACAGTCAATGTTCCCGTAGATTGAATAGATTGGGAATGAATTGAACCTTTGGCTTGTCTCTCTGGAACAATTTCTTCATCGTGGGGTCCCAGACGAAAGGCGATGCGCGAGAGATCACGTGCACAGGGTATTCTGAATCTGCACCATCATCGACTTAGGGCAGTCTTAGGGCGCGGACGGGCGTAACACCTGGTCGACGCCCGAAATATACAGGTCTACTAGGATGACATGCGGTGCGTATATTTCTCTTATTCACAGTCAGATTCTGAGATGTTTAACCAGGAGCAGGACATCGGCAAAGCAATATCGTACAGACCGGCGTATTCTAGGCACACTAATAAAGAGTATACCGTTACGACCTCTTGCTCCCGTAAGAATCCTTGAACGCAATCTCTACCACAGCAAACACACTCTTTAATCAAATTAATCCTTCACTTCCTGGTCGAAAACCATTTCGACGACACTACCGGGGTCCAAGAGAAGGCTGTCGCTCCAACAACCAAAATGAAGCCGCAAAATTGCCCCACGAACCCACAGAACACTGAAAGAAAACTCGCGAAATCATGGCAATTTTCGGCGGAGGTCATCCACGGTAACGCCTTACCCGACGTATATGAAGTCCAGAATGCTACTGTAACAGTATTGGTTTTGTAGGCCGAAATCCACGATTTCCCCGGACCCGCCTACTCCGACGACTAGCAGCGCCTGCGCCATCTCCTCATCGGTCCCCACCACCACCGCATTTTATCTGAAATAGTTCGGGCTTGCAGAGTATCTTTTACGTGTGACACGTCTGGAATTCGGTGAGTCGTAAAGCGGATTGAAGGAACAGAAAAACAAACTTTGGTACGGATTGAACAACGTGATGTAAAGAGCGAATCTTTGAAAAATGTTGTCAGGACCTAGATGCGAACTGCATAGCGGTGCGGCGATTCTCTCCATTCTCTCCACTCGCTGCGCCGAGGTTCGCACCGTTCTTGGGAAGGATTTGAACGATATCGTCGTGGCCTTGGCGGGCCGCCATCTGCAAAGCGGTCTCTGCATTGACATCCGCGCCATTGTCCAGGAGGAACTGAACAACGTCTATGTGCCTCTTTTCGGATGCGAGGTGCAAAACGGTGCCGCCCCCCTAAAGCTGCACGATCGACATCTGCGCCCTTCTCGAGAAGGAAGTGAGAAGGACCAGTACAACGTCTGCGTGACCAGGCCAAGATGCGACGCGAAGAAATGCCGTCGAAGCTCAAAAACGCCGTCACCGGCACAGATATATGCACAAGGACTAAAGAGCATAGAGTTCAGTAAGAACACAGTCGCTCCACGGTCTGTATCCATTGAGGGAGAATCCGGGCCCGGTAGATAACGCGCGGCGAAGAGGAGGGTGTCATCAAGATCGCCAGAGTCAAGTTCGGTCCACAATGCCCACACGTGAGAACCCTTTCAGAGCGAGCGAGCGTCAAAACCCAGACGGGTGTGATGCCAGTACGAATAAACAATGCGAATGTGAGCGGAAATTACATGCGATGGTTGTAATGTTATTTATACTACAGCGCGCGAACGGCGCCTTAATCCGCCAGCCAAACCCAAGCCGAGGTCCCTCCCTCCTGGATCGCCGGACCGACCCTACCAAAGGAACGAATAGTACAACCGCCGAAGGGTATCAAACCGCGCCCGCTCAACACACGTCATTGACCATGACCGCGTGGGCGTGGCCCTCGCGAACGCGCTGCTGCGTGCGCTCCGCAGCGGCGTCGTACACAAACGTCTGCGCGGGGACATGCCGCTGCCCCTCCGGCCCGTCCTCCTCGTCCGACTCCGCCTCTGGCCGCCCGTCCAAATTGTCCTTAAGCCCCAGCCTCAGCTCGTCGCCCACCGCATCTTCAGGGGGCGGAAAAAAAGTGAGAATGAGATGCAGACGCACACGCACCGCCGCGGTCGTACTGATCATGATCCACTTCGACCTTGCGCTTCCCCAGCGCCTTGGCGCTCGGCTGCATCGGCCGCCCCTCTCCACCATCCTCGTCATACACCGCCGCCGCCGGCGCGCTATCGTCAAGTGACCCCCGCCCGCTGCGCAGCGAGCCCGCGTACTCCCTCGCACCCATACCCCCAACAACACGCATGCCCGCTACGCCATTCGCCAGCCCCGGCGCCGAGTCGGGCTGCGCAGGCGTCGGGGACGGCACGCTATGCGGGCGGGGGTGCGAGCCCTGCGCCCTGTTGTTGCTGAGCGAGGCCCTGCGGTCCCCGATGCGCCTGCTGATGCGCATGCGCAGCGGCAATGGCGGCCGATGGTGGGGGCGTCAGGAACGTAAGGTCCACCTGGGCGCCGACGAGCTGCGGGTGGCGGTAAAACGAGTGCTGTATCACGGCTCGCGCGGGGGTCAAGCGCGAGCGCGGTTGCCAGCTCCCGCTCCTGCCCCTGCTCGCATCCGTATACAGCGGGGACGACGGCGTGCGCGAGAGCCCGAGCGCATCGAGCCGCGCCGTGAAATCCGCAGGCAAACGCGGATCATGCGGCGCCGGGGGCGCGAGCCCTGCGCCCTGTTGCTGCTGAGCGAGGCCCTGCGGTCCCTGATGCTGCGCATGCGCAGCGGCAGCGGCAATGGCGGCCGACGGCGGGGGCGTCTGGAACGCGAGGTCCGCCTGCGGGTGATGGGGCAGCGGGCTGCGCCAGCCGTCGTTCTCCTCGCTGTCCCTGCCCTGATTTCGTTCCCTATGCAGCTCCCTCTCCCCTTCCCCTTCTCGCTCAATCGACTTCTCATTGAAATAATCAGCTGGCGCAACTGCGATTATGAAATCAGCGGGACTGAAAAAAAAAAACACTGGATAGGATAGACGCACTACCGACCAAGCCCTCGGCATTCTGAATCAGCCACCACCTCCCCTGTTTGTCGATGATGTCCAGAACCTCGCCCCTGCTGAACGATATCTCATCGGGATCGTCCGGGGCCGCGCTGACTAGGAACAAGTAAAGTGAGGTTAGAACGTATACGTCTATTCTGCATCTGAGCATATCACTTACAGTCATACAGCGCTCTCACTCTGGCTTTGTATTGAAAGCTCTTGGGCTGCGGTAAAGCCGTGGATTCCCTCTGATTCACAGGTGGCCAAGTCATATTGTGTACAACGACATCAGTGGTGGGCCTCGCTGCGGGATCATCTGCCCAGTAGGCCGTGACACACTGCCAAAGTGCATCTGACATCGCGGGTGGTCCTGCAGGCCGTCTTGGTCGTCCACCCTGCATGATGTGGAACAAAGCAGCATTTTGCAGCTCGGAAAACGGTGGTTTGCCTGTGTACAGCTAAACCGAGGTTGGAGAGGAATGAAGGAAGCGAAAGGAGAGCGCCTACATACCTCTAGGCAGACACAACCGAATGCATATATGTCGCTTGCTGGTGTGCGAGAAAATTGAAATCCAAAGCGCTCCGGGTTGATTAGCTCTGGCGCCATCCAACAAATGCTGCCGGCTCGATTTGAAGTATGCCTCGAGGTGGTAGTGTCGGTGAAGCGGCTGAGCCCGAAATCGGTTAGGCACGCACTCCAGTCGTCATTGATGAGAATATTTGACTGCAAGGGAAGACACGACTAAACGCTTGCACATGCAGAATTTAAATGTAATACACACTCCTCGCAGGTCACCATGAACGACATTGTGGGAATGGAGGTATTCAAGGCCTTGCGCTATTTCAAAGAGCTGGTTACCCTGTCAATACGTTGACCCCAGCCACTACTAGGGGCGGATACTGACCAGTCTATTGACGTTGGCGTAGCCGTACTCTTTCAGGTAATCCAAAACAGTGCCGTGTTCCATCCAAGGGGAAACCATGCAAAGAGAGGGAGGAAAACTGTCGCGATCGATTCCTATGAAACTTAATATGTACGGGTGGCGTAGGTCTTTCCAGATCAGAGCTTCCCGGTAGAATTTCTTCATCTGTTAGCAATGTGGTTCGCTGCGGCAGTTACAGACTCACCAAACGAACTTGGCGTAATTCTTCGCCGCGAAGAAAATGGCGCATGCGTTTCAAGGCTACGGTCTGGGTGCCGTATGACGCCCTGAATATATCTCCGAACCCGCCGCCGAACGTCGGGAGGTCCTCTCGTCCAGCAATTCCGGTAATGAAAAGTGAGGAAGGGAGCTTGTCGCAAGATTCGGACAACTTGCGTATTATGCGGCGAGCTTTCAAGCTGTGCTCCGGGGATATTAAAAGTCCTCTGTCCAATGTCTAGATGGACTATCAGTGGGGATACGCGGACGATGTGAAGAGCGGGACGTTTTGAACAACATCGAGAAAACATTGCCCCGAGTCGCCGTCGAGGCGTAGTACGGCCTCCTTGTCATATTCGGAGTCAAAGATGGACGCAAGGAGTGTAGCAATACTCTCTGTGTCTGTGCGCAAAGCCTTCCGGAGGTTTAAATCGTTGAGGAGGCCAATTTCGGAAGATATCTGAGCAAACAGTTAAGACACGAACGGCGCGGAAGGTCTGAGGTAAAGGCCGCACTTCTAATAATATCTTGCGGCACTCCAAACTTCTAGGGATAGCACCAACAACGCCTGCCGACGAAATGGAGAGCAGATAGCCGTCCAGTTTCCGCCTCGCAGATCGGCTGCAGGCCTCTCTGAGAAACGCAATGGAATTCTACACAAGTTCGGATTCGGACTTTTACTTGGAACCACCATGGCATTTACCTGGTAAAGGAGCACACCACTCGGTGGAGCTCCGTTTGTTGTGGGTCCAGGTTGAGCGATGTTCGAGTACGGGTGCAGGGACTCCTCGCCAGACATGGAAGTAAAGCGGTAAGACCGTTGCCAGGCAGAGCGAAAGCTGTAGAGATATATGCCAGAGGCGTTGATGGCACTCCCACCACTCTATAGTGCTCGACATGTTCGGTATCCCATTGCGATCAACTGCCGAGACAACGATACAGCAGCAGGTAATCCGAGGAGGCAAAATTTTCATAGTGAGTGCTCGAGGATACCTACTTGTTTTCTAGGGAAAGTGCTCAGCGGCTGACGGATCGAGGCGCTATGAAAGCAGCATGGGCGGGTTCGTGGGGTCAAGAGGTGGGCGGCCGAAAGGTCCGATATATCATGCCTCCTTAAATCCGAGATGGAAGTCGGTCCGGTCACATTTTCGTTTTCTGAAGGCATCTCGCTCGCGGCTCGATTCGGATTCATAAATAATCCAACCTCCGGGACGCCCCGTCTCATTTATCCTCTCTTGTGCAGCCGGAGTACGGGGACAAGTACACGTGGCCACCCAACGCTAGGGCCCTGTAAGTTATTCCCGGGCAATTAAAAACGCGTTTTAAATACCGGTTTGTAAACAGGGTGTTTATAAACCGGTTTATAAACAGAGTGTCTAAAATTCGAGTTTATCGGCTTCCCCGTCCCAAGCCGTCTTTCCCGCAGTTTTTTCTAGTCTCTCTAGACAGACGCTGTAATGAAAACAGGCTCGTTCCTCGCCCATTACAGTCTGTTAGTTACCGCGCCTGATAAGCGGCGGTCCATCTTATTATGTAATGATGGGGGATTCACAACCAAACAATTCATTTATTTTACGCGTCTTTCACGCGTCTTGGTGTTATTCAGCATGAATTTTGAGCCCCGAAAAATGAAAGAGCTTCCACAAAGTTGAATTAGCTTTAAAAACAGTGGAAACAACTCTCTGGTCCATTTCTTTCATCCCAAGCTCTTTTCGGCCGGATTTGGTCATCATCTCAGTTCCTCAACCGAATCTCGGTCAAAATGGACCTAATCAATTCTCTTAGGGTAATTTAATACATTCTGGTGATTAACAGTTGCTATTCCCATGGAATTTATGCTCTATGCTGCCGTCGACGCGTCAAGTCGCGTCGATGTACCACACACGTGACTTCCCAAAGCGGTGCTTATATAATAAGGTCGACCGCCTACTAAGATGGCGTGGTAACCACAGGACTAAGTTTTTTCCCCTTCTTTCCCTTCTCACTGTCCACTGCAACTCCTGCAGACCATTCTGAAAGGCTCCGGATGGCATCGGCACTGTCAACAAGTTTATCTGCCAACAAATCTCCGAAAAGGTAGTGTGCTTTCGGCTTCCACTAGTATCTGAATATTAAGAGACGGCACATATGCCAGCCCATGTGCCGGCTCTCGGCGAATGTGCCGGCACTGATACGCATGTGCCGCCTGTCAGAATGTATGTGGTGGCCATGTCTTGTCTATCCCGTGTGCTTTGTGCTTTCGACTCCATCACAGCACCGGTCCAGTATCTTGGAAGCAAAGGAGCCGGTGAGCCGCCAGCCTCATCTGCATCATCTACATCATTCAGTGCAGCCAGCCCTGCCTCGTATTCGGCCGAAAATTTGCCCTCCTGCAAGCACCCGGGCTTCCCCGAAATAATTATAAACCGGGCATTCCGCCCTGACCATTTAAAAACCGGTTTATAAACACTGGTTTACAAACCGGTTTACAAACACGATTAAATTACAGGGCCCTACCCAACGCGTAGAACCGAAGCGGAGCGACGTAGTCTCCGTTTTTTTTTGGTTATACGATTAAATTCTCCTCCCTTCTGCAACGATTGAAATTTCTTTACGTCCGTAACGTATTTTTCAATAGCTTCGACGCGGTTTTCAAAACCTATCATCTGCGAATTGATCCGCAAACCGCCGACACCCGTTGCCTCCTCTTATACACTGGGGTGGGTTGTGGTCAGGATCCGGAACTGGAAGCTGAAGTAGCCATGGTCTGGAACTGGGAGGATTGGGGTTGTCTCTGCCGTACAGTACGTGCGTGGCCATTATAGAAAAACAAGAACAAGCTTAAGGTTTGAGTTGCTCCCCGGCGATGGTTCTTCAAAAATTATTAATCGGAGGGAGAACAATAATGAAACGTCCAGCAACTTGATTTACTATAACATCGTTAATTTAGACACAGAACGATCTTTTCTGGACCGACAGAGGACACAACGCGCAATAAGTAATTATCCCGACGCTCCATGGACAAGGGGACGATTAAGGGTCCCGTATTTCCATAGCCCTTGCTCAACTTCTGAACTGTCATCTCAATTTTTGAATTGCAATTTCCCAGTCACATTATGCTCGTTGTATCAAACTTGTAGGAAGGAATCGCCGGTACCCTCTTGATCATAAAACCGATACGACGATACCAGTGACGAACAATTCGAGGGCATGAGATAATTGTGTATTCCTCCTTACCCCGCACCCTGGAACGAATCTTCCAGGCGCTTAATCCGCCCACTATCTGTTCCAACCGATCCACAACCTCGTCGATCGTTGGTCGCTCTTTAGGGTTGCGTTTAACCATATCATTGACGAGCGGCCGCAAGAAATCGAATCCTTCTAGGCCATAATAATCTAGTCGTTTGGATTGTCCCTGTTGCATCCGAATTCGGTTGGAGTCAGGCAGGAAGCAGAAGAGCACTTACATCGAGGAATTCGTTGCGAATTAGATTACCCAGGTAGTAGATATCCGTCGCGAAGGCATCTGTTGGTTCAAAAACTCCGTCACCCTCAAATTCTGGCACACTTCTGTCGCCGCCCTCGATGGGTAACGCCATGGGACGAGTGACGTCAGGTGGAAATCGAAGCGAAATTCCGAAGTCGATTAGGTAGTATTTTGGCGGTGCCTGGGTACGGGTAAAATGCTTGGCTTTTCCAACAAAATTCGGGTTTCGGAATTGCAATCGAGGATGAAATCCATTCGGATAGAGATTCTGGCCGTCCATCATTATATTAAGTGAGCCGCAATCGCTGAAGGATCGACAATCAATAAAATCCACAGTAGAGGTAGAATTGCTTACCGGTGAGCCACAGAGTGTTTATGCATAAATTGTATGCCCTGAAAACGGTCGGAGAAGAACAAATGTAACCAGAGGTTTACTGACCTCGAAAATTTGCCGAACGAAGTCAACAGCTTCGCCGATTGTATCGAAGTGTGGATCGTGATACTGTCGCAGAAGCTTCATCACGAGGAGTTGAGTTCCTGGGATCGAGGGCGGTTCCAAAACGTCGAGGAGGGGGATGCAGTGGTTTTTAGGATCGTTGATGAGCGACTCAGAGGTCAAGAAACTATGTATATCAGTTTCATGAGGGTGGATTTCCTTCTCTACTCTTTTCAAGATAACAGCCGCCCCGTCTTCCATTCGGACCGCATCCATGGCCTGGGGCGCCTATAAGTCGTTAGTTCAGAGACAGAGAAGAGATTTAAGATGTCCCTGACAGAAGGACCCCAACCATCCTCCGCTCCGGCAGCAATTGTTCCCGGAATCGATATCCACGATGGGATCCATCCTGGTCTGAAGCGTGGCCGGAGCATATACCCCTGCTCCTGCAGCCAAGGTTGCAGCTTGCACCAGTAGAGATCATTGTTATCGAGCTGGCCAGCCTCCTTCGGCCCAAGGTGAGCATTGAGACCGCTTGCGGTCGCCATTAGAACGGGACTCGGGTTTACGACAGTTCAAACGAAAGAGTGGTTATTTACCAGTATGTACATCCGTAGGTTCAGATGTAGGTGTGGCGTTGGCTTTGTGTACCATTTCGTTGAATTGAATAGATTGCCCTGTCCGTCGGGGTATTCTCTCGGAATGAGAAGCTCACCGGAGGAGTGTTAGGGAGTGTTTCTAAGCCTTTTCTTCTGCCCAATTCTGCCGGTCTCCGCCCGAGTGCTGGACACGAGTGGACGACCCAACAGCACGGAGACATTGAGGCATATATTTCCGGTTCTCGGGGAGCAATAATACGCGGTTGAACATCGCTATTTGTGCCACTAAACTTGTGGCACTGGCAGCCTCAGACGAGGGCTTGGCGAGCCTTGAAATCACCTGATGTGTTGGGCGGGAGTCGGGCCCGCGGACCGAATACCCGGGACTCACCGCCGGCGTCCCAATTTGGTAGTTGGCAACCAGAGTTGAACGCCGGCCCCCATCCCCGATACTATGAAGTTACAGTAGCATGACATCGAGCACCGAGTAGTCCTGGTCCTTCAGTTCAGACGTGCATTCACTGCATTGCCATGTCCGTACTTCTTGGGGAAGGGTTCATATGACGCGAGAATATTGCGTTGGGACTGCCATTATACTTTATAGCAGTGCTATAATATAGGTCTTGCAATATTTGATGCCGGAACTTTGTGATTCCACTTTCTTCCCGTGAACTTGCGGTGTCCTCATCCCCAATCCATGACTTCGAATTTCGACGCACAGGTACCCGAGTCTGGCTACAGTTGTCTGTCTCTGATTTTCATGTAGCTCAATTCTATTGGTTCTGAAAGGCCCTGATTTTTTTTCTTGGTGACTTCTCCATAACGAATGGCCTGTGTCTGGTCGATCAAGCCATGGTGAATGTGACGTTCGTTCGATGTTGGACCATCAAACTCCGCCGAGTTCGAATCGTCCAACGAGGTGGTCCGTATTGCGACCACATATCTCATCAGAACCGGCACTTTTATACTGCCTCTGGAGTCCTTACTGTCCGCTATTCCGACCAAGCTCGCTCTCTCGGCATCCCTCAATCCTCTTTGAAGTAGGTCCAGGGAGCACGTTATATTCTTTCTCCAACGGCGCGATACGCCAATCAAATCATAATCATGCTGCACTCTAACCGCGTGCAACAGGATGTACACCTCGCAGTTGACGAGGTATTTACATAATGTTCCTCTCAATTTGAACCGTGACGTTTACTCCCAGACCCCCCAGATCCCATTCTTGTTCGAATGACCAGGTATCCTGACCTATCTCAGTGGTCTCCAAGTTCGGATTCCGGTCTTCTGGGTGAGATACTCTACACCTGTCGGCTATAATTCATTCCAAAAGATGAACTCCGCCTCGGCACTACCAAACAAGCGGTATACGTACCAGCTTGTTGAGAAGTGGACTCTATATGGTGCGCATCGCATATCTCTTCTGCAAATTGGAGCACAACTTTACGGCTTGGCTCCCCTGTATGTTTCCTATTTTTTAAATTCATTCCCCAGTTGACGAGATTGATTCAGATGACTGCCATATCGTATACACCTTTGCCAATGACGTCCATCAGGCTTTGGGCAGATTTCTTGACGCACTTGATTGGCCTCCGAAAAATCGAAGACAAGTGATCAAGCTAAGTCCGACTCTCCATACGAGTAGAAAAACTTGGCACGCCCTTTCACTACGATTTCAAGATCATTTTTTTCGATCCAAGTCACTCAAGTGCCAAGAAATTTGTCGAAAGGCTCCTTGGATCGCCGCGCCAAACTGTCCGTGTCTCAAGGCTCTTGGCCTGGCTTTTGCAATAACCATCAAAGCGGCACAGGAGTGGACGTGCGCCATCATACACATTCGCGAATCGCGACACAGCTATCCGAATAAATATTTCCCTCGCATTTTTCGCAGCGATCGCGATATCTGCGTTGTACCGGAAGCCCGCCTCGACTACCTCCACCGCCTCCAAGTCAGCCCGAGACAACAACAATCAATATCATCGTGCGTCCGCCCACTCGCCGCATAGATCTATCCGTCCATCCACCTGGAAGAGCACGGTGATCATGGACTGGTTTCCCTCAGCCGACGCGAGTATGGGTCTGGGAATCCGACACTCCCTTTGAGTGTCCAAGGTGCAAGTGACAGAATTTCTCAAACAATATCAGCAGTCGTTGAGGCAGCGATTCGTGAAAGTGGTTGCACCCACCGTCGTTGCATCAAATACCTCAGTCCGTGTTAGCCGGAGAACCCAGTGCATTAATCAATTGAGTATTTAGGCCAAGACCCAACCTAGGCAGCCGCGGAACCTCAGAGTTCAACTTCGGCAAAACTTCGGACTTGAAGAAGTTAAACTTTTCAACCCAATCACGTGATCGCGTCATTGTGGAGACTGACCTTGGTGGTGGGCAATCCCGACTGTTCCGCCGTGACGATCACGTGAAGCGTCAATTGAGACTCGATCAATTTCCGCTGACCCACAATCGTTTCGAGTGGTTTGACACGAGTTGTGCACATTTTCTCAGCTTTAGGTACTCAAAATGTAGATAATATGTATTATTATCCCCTGCCTTGATACCAGATATTTCCCTTTGAAATTGAAACTGCAGGAGTGTGCCGAGTGGAGAATTGCTGTATGCAGTGCCGACTGCCAAGAAACCAAAAAATCGAAACTGAGCCCCGACAAAAGTTAAGGGGCACTTGGGAGACCCTACTATAATATCTTGACTATACACAGGCCTTTTGAGTGTCTCTGATCCATAAACAGTGTGTTGGGTCGTCAAATTACTATTCTGATGGTAAGCTTAAATAGAGATAAATTTCATGACTTCCGATCCGCGAACACATTTTTCGCGTTCCACACTCAGATTCTGATATGACTTCCATAGTAAAAAATGTTCACAAGGCCCATATCTGTGTTTTGTTCGGGGGAATTCTTAAAATATGACGATTGGCCTCGAAAAGACACACTTTGATGGATACTTTCCGGATCTTTTTATCAATTTTAAAGTCTGAAACAATCCCCCCGAACATCACACAGATAATGGCCCCATGAGCATTATTTCTCTTTGGCATATATATCCATCGTGTCTGTGCACGCCAGAAAATGTGTTGCCGCAACTGGGTCAGTCAAAGTGGCCGGTGTTCCGGCAACTAAAGCGTGGGAACTGAATGATGGTTCATTACGAGTCCTAAAATGTAATTTTAGACTCGTTCTTAGTCATCTCTTACCCGCTAGTTTTTCGTGCACTTTCAGGATCATAATTTTGAGCCCTGGGAAGATGGGCATCGTATGTTTGATCCGTATCGGCACTAGGCTGCCGAAGTTCACGGTCCTACCACGGAGTACCTCGCTTACCACCAGCGCCTCTGCCACCGGACCCATCGATAGTGTGCCAACCCATCGACAGTGTCCACGATTTCGCCCAGCCAAGACTTGCCCTCCTTGTCGCGAGACGAAGAGTGTGCAGCAGAGCCATCAAGCTGCAGAGCGTTCGACTGTACGCCGTGTCGTGTCAGCGTGTGCCCTCGCTGCGGCCTGCTTCTTGGGGATTTGCACGAAGACGAGTCTCGGCTTGGGATGGCGACAAACATCTCGTCGCGCGTACCGCGCACTTCCCAACCTCGCCCGCCACAAATTCGTTTCTGCTGCTCATACCGGCCCGCTCCGCCCTCGCGCTGCCCCTCGACTCGCAATCCTCTGCACAATACTTCAAACACTCCAGCACCAGGATATTATCAGTCTGAACTTGTTGGAAACCACACACAGCAAGTCTTGAGCATCGTTGTCTTTCGGGTCCAGTTCCAACTTAACTCTCTTCCAGGAACTTGAACCGGTCCCGCCGTTGATCCAAATTTTTTTTGAGATGGGATTTGAGTCAGCGGATGTCACCGGGAGTCACGCTTGCTGGGGTTGGACTTGGGCTCTTGCGCGGCTACGCTTCAAGGAATCTCTGTGTGTCGTATCCTGCGAGGACGGCAAGATTGGGCCTACTGGACCTGGAAGCGCCCGACGCTCGGTGACACCCTCCAGGTCGTCAATGGAAAACCCGCCGACGTCCAGCACCAACATCCACCCCATAGTCAAAGGTCAGATCGTCTTCTTGTTTTCTACCCTCGCCGAGGACAACTTTGAGAGAAACCAGATCGAAATCCGCTCCGTATGTTCCATCTCTATCCGTTTTCTGTCGTGCGCGATTCTCACTTTGCCTTTTAGTCGCGTGTGCAGCTGTCGGAGCAACATGGAATAGACACATACCTCCACTTTATCCGCCGCCTTATTGTGAACTCCCAAGCACGTCTTTCCCCCTCTGCGACCCCTTCTGCCTTTGAGCTGTCAACGTCCTTGACTTTCCGCCTCCTGATACAAGAAACTCAACGCCTTGCGCGCGACCCTCTCCTTGCAGGGCGTTTTCGTGACGGAATAGACAAGGGCGAGGGCGAGCTTTTTCGCCACTTTGATCTTGTGCGGTTTTCAGATCGCATAGGTCTCCGCCCGCTCGAGCGACTCATCCTTGCCGCGTCCATCGTCTTCGCTCCGAGCCGCAAAGAGCTCGCCACCCAGGCTTACAGCATCATCCGCACCGAATTCGACAACGCAGTCGTGGCCCTCTGCCACACCACCTCGTTCGAGCACACCGATTTGTCCCCCGCCCAAGTCGCCAAACTCATGTCCAACCTTCTATCCGACCCCCCTCCGATTCCCCTGCCCTGGATGCCACGCAGCGCCAGGCTCTCATCTCATTGTTGCGGCTCAGTCCAAGTATGGCAAGGAGACCATAGCTCCCATCCTCCACCGAATCTTCGCTAGTCTTAGGTGTGCTGTCCGACACCCGACCCGTCCAACTTTTTGATTAAGGTCGTTCTTCAAGCCTTCCGTCAGGTACATCCCTCGTGCAGGTTCTCATTCAACTGGGGCCAGAAATCACGAGCGACCCGGAGGTCGTCCGAGCACTCATGCGCTTCAATATCTCGGATGCAAATCCGCCGCGAGACAGTTTGGTGGTCGAAATCATGTCCACTTTAGGACGTGTTGCTGCGGAAGGGACGACGATGTGCGATGTTGGGGCGTTGGTTAGAGCGTTGAGCAGCTTCGTACGTTTTGCTTCATTTAGGTTTCCCTACCATACTGAACGTTTTCAGCATGTTCAATTGAACTGGGCCAGCGTGATTAAGTCGTTTGACTGGCCTGATCGGCATGGCGTCGATACAGCGATCCTCAAGCTTCTCATCGCCATTCTCGTCAATAGCGCTCGGGACGCGGAGCCGCACGCGGTAACCGGATTCTGGACGACCTGGTCAAACTCCCTGTACCGACTTCGCTTGCTGGATGCACTGCTATCTCTCCGACTGTCACCCTCTTGCGCAGTGGCCTTATCCCCATCGTTCCACATGACCAGCAGCTCGCGAAGGTCATTTTCACCGACCCTCGCCCCACTCTGCTCAATCATGCAGCGGCGTTGATTCGAGAGTGCTTGTCGAGTGATCCGCCGGTCGCCATACAGGGCCAATTCAACTTATCCATCGGAGTCATGACCCAGCTATCGCAATCTGGTAAAGCGAACGAAGAGTGAGTGTTTATTTGTTGATACCCCGATTTTGATTCTAAATTATCCGCGTATTTCAGAGTGAACAGACTCCTGGACGATCTTCGAGGTGTTCGGCGGCGTGCTGCACCCGAAGCGCCGGCATCGGCAGCCTTCCGTTAAACCGGAGACTGAACAAATGCGGGAGACTTTTTGTGTGGTTCCAGTAATGGGTCACTATCTTCCAGAGGTCGGCCTTGCCGAGAAGAATTTTGTGCCGTTTATTACGCAACTCACGAAGCAAGGCATCTTGAAAGTCGAAGATGTGTCTTCATTCTTCTTCCGGGTTTGCGCCGAGTCCAGTGTGAACAGCTATGTCGAGTGCATCGCGGCCGGTGACTTTGACTACGCTTTCAAGGCTTTGGATGCCATGTCGAGGTTGGACTGTTTGTATCATCAAATATCATGGAGATGCGTCAGGGGTCAACAACGATCAAGCCAAGGTCCACTACTTGACGAAGATTTTACATGCGGTCCTTACCGCCCCATCACTCTCAAAACTTACACCGCGCGCATTACAGAGGTGCAGCCGCACGCCCTGCTTTCCGACGATAACGTACCTTCCCTCAATGTTGACGTGACACTTGCAGGCACCCTCGACCCCGCGCTCGTCGCGTCGCTTCGCATTGTACTGTCAAATACAGAAAAGAAGGTCCTCAAGTCCCAGGAAGTGCCCGTCGCGGGCGCCGTCAACTCCAGTGCCGTCGCCTGGAACCTCGCGTGGACGGTCGAGCTGTGGTGGCCCGTTGGATACGGCGCGCAGCACCTCTACACCGTGTCCGTGCTCCTCCTCGACGCGCACGCGCAAAGCCTTGACAGCAGCACGACGCGCGTGGGCTTCCGTCGTGTAGAGCTCGTGCAGGAGCCGCTGCAGGAACCGGACCAGTACGGCACGGGCACGACCTTCCTCTTCGAGGTCAACGGTGTGCGCATGTTCATGGGTGGTGCGTGCTGCCTTTCTGTTTATTATGTTGATACTTATTGAGCTGACGGGATTTCTTCCCGCAGGCTCGAACTGGGTGCCGGCAGACAACTTCCTGACGACGATCGCGCTGGAGCGGTACCGCGCCTGGCTGACACTGCTGCGGGACGGGAACCAGAACATGGTGCGCCTGTGGGGGGGGGGGGGGGGGGCGGGGTGTACGAGCCCGACGTTTTCTACGATACATGCGACGGTCCGTTTTGCCTCTCTTGTAACGCGCAATTTCGTGCGCCGTGCTGACGGCACGCAGAGCTCGGTATCCTGGTATGGCAGGACTTCCAGTTTGCGTGCGGGGTGTACCCTGCGCACGACACGTTCGTCGCGAGCGTGCGGAAGGAGGCGGAGGATAACGTCCGGCGGCTGCGGCACCACCCCGCGCTCGTGCTCTTCTGCGGGAACAACGAGGACTACCAGATGGTCCTCCAATGGGGCGGTACGAATTCGGCATACTTTCCCTCCCTCCCCGGACTGATAGCCTGATAGACGTGAAGGACTTCTCCGTGATCAAGATCTACGAAGAGGTGCTCCCGGACGTTGTGGGCGCGCTAACGGCCCGCAGCCCGTGCCATACCATCGCGGCTCGCCGTACGGTGGGAAGGGCTGGGACACCGCGGACCCGACAGTCGGCGACGTCGACCAGTGGAACATGTTGGGCGGGAAGGAGTTCCCGTACCAGGACTACGTCAAGCTCGGCGGGCGCTTCGTCTCGTGCGTCCCCTCCTTCTGTCTTCAATGCTGCGCGGGCTAACAATGTTTCCTTTCTGCAGTGAATTTGGCATCCCGAGCCACCCTGCGATGAAGATGATCGAGTAGTGGATGGACGGCGCGGGGGCGGAGGAGTGGCACGCGCAGAGCGCGCTGATGGCGCAGCACTGCCGCGCGGGCAGCTTCGAGCGCCGCTTTGCGATGCTCATGAACGAAGGCTTCGGCGTCACCGAGGAACTCGCTACGTGCGTCTCTCTCCATCTCTTGTTATGCGCCCTGTCCTTTCCTTGCTCATCGATCGTAGGTATGTGTACAACACGCAGCTCATGCAGTCCGAGGCGGTGAGCTACGTGTATCAGGTCCGACGCGGAATCCACGTTCTCGCCATAGTGAATCGTGCTGCGCTGACGACGACGTGGGTGGATATGTGCGGAGGAAGGAGATTTCGGAGAAGGAGTCAAGGGGGTGGAGATAGAGATGGAGAAGAGGGAGAAGGAGAAGGAAAGGAGGGAGGCAGCGCGTGTGTGTATGATGGGTAGACATAGTTGGTAATTGAGGGGTATAAGTATGTCAGGTTTTGCTTCATTGCGAATACGTTCGTGTACATGTTTACAAAATCTACAATATATCGTGAGCTGTCCATTCACGGCAGCAAGCGAGTCAAGAAATCGTCATCCGAAACCCTCGAAAATTGGTCTGTTGTCGTCCTCCTCGCGCATGTCCTTCAAACTTGGTCGGGGCCACTGGCGGGCAGCGGCGCGACGCTCTCGGGGTCGAGGTGCCTGTCAAAGTCCTGCACCAGTGTTCGTCAATATAGACGCTCGAAAAAAGGCATCAACACGCACGTTAATGGAAGCCGCCAGGGACTGGTATCGTTTCTTGTAGTCGAGGACGGCGCAGATGCCCCAATGCAACATTAGAAGTTTCTGCCATCTGCCCGCATTTTTTAAGTCCCGTAGCTGCTTTTCGAGCTTCTCGTTCACGCTTCGATTACCAAAGCCATGAGCGACATCCTGTACAAGTGTTCTTCACATACGCTTTAAGTTGACGCCCCGTTTCTGCTACCTCCTCCGCGTCTTTCGGATCGTGCTTCTTTTCGAACGGTCGCCATTTCCTAAGTAGCGCTCTGTACCGTTGAGCGGCGAAGCGAACGCCCGTCTTCGGTGGGGATACGTCACGTAAGAATAGAAAGAGACCGAGAGAGACCACGCCGCTGAGGTAGATTATGAGTTGGGTGATATTGCCTATGCAGGCTGCTGAAGAGATGTTGTCTAGTTCATTTTTTACCATGGCGAAGAAAGGTGTGGTGGTGGTAAATAAGAGTATAGAGCATAAAATGAGGCGGCGCCAAACAGATTTGATGCGCAAAAGCTGTAAACGCGGGGAAGTCTCAAAATAGCTCCTGCTGTGCACACATACTTTGTTTGCCCAGCGCTGCAGCACGTGCCTATGGACGATGGTCAGCGAACGATATTTGTCGATTATTGGACTTAAGTGCCTATGGTCACTAGTCTCAGTTTTTTTTTTCAAAAAAGAAATGCCTGCAACCTTGGGTCTCCTTACCTTAAGTGCATTGGCGCCCGTGGAGTTCCCCCCATACCTGAGAGCCCAGTCGTTAGGTTTTATCAATTCTTTGAGAGTATGTCCGCACCGAGTGCCCCAAAAGTATGGTCGACATCAGGCAGAGGCGCGCTACCGACGGTACGAGCATTAGCAAAAGCTATAAACGACGCGATGAGGTCTCAAAATAGCACTTGCTGTGCACACATACTTTGTTCGCGCAGCGCTGACCACGTGCCTGTGGTGATGGTCAGCGAACGATAGTTGTCGATTATTCGAGCTGAGTACCTGTGGACACTAGTCTCAGTTTTTTTTTTTTTTAGAAGAAATGACTGCAACCTTGGGTCCCTTACCTTAAGTGCATTTGCGCCTGTGGAGTTCCCCGTATACCTGAGAACGCAGTCGTTAGGTCTTGTTTATTCTTTGAGAGTATGTCCGCCCCGAGCTCCCCAGAAGTATGGTCGACGTCAGGCAGAGGCGCGCTATCGACGGTACGAGCATTAGCGGTTGGAATTACTGGACTTTCTGGTTTCGTGGACATGACTGTAGGATGCAAGGGCGGTTTCAGCGTGTATATGGGCTGTGTCTTCGGATAAATTTCGTATCCGACTTGATATCATCAGATATGCATGGCAGGTTCGATCCCTGGGAGTGCAGTTTCTTTTTCTCAGTCGTACGGTACGTAGGTATATTCCGGCGCAGTCCGGCGATGTAGTAGATTTGCGTATCACAGAGACATGTAAAGGTGTAATGTGTATGATTATGTCTAGACCACGGATGTGGTGTAGTAGTAGTACATTTCTGGAGGTCGGATGTATTAGTGCTGCAACTCGGCACGTTCCGAAAGGGGACCTAGCTGAGCAATGTATTATCCTGAGTCCTATCCTGTAATTTCTTGCTGATTTTTTCATGTAAAGGTGTAATGTGTATGATTATGTCTAGACCACGGATGTGGTGTAGTAGGAGTACATTTCTGGAGGCCGGATGTATTAGTGCTACAACTCGGCACGTTCCGAAAGGGGACCTAGCTGAGCAATCTATTATCCCGAGTCTTATCCTGTAATTTCTTGCCGATTTTTTTGTCAATCTTCTTTGTACGCCTAAGTCGTGTATAAGTTAGTAGGTTAGTGTGTTGAACTGAGTCGCGCCTGTCAATATAGCGTTATATTTCAAGGTCATTCCACTCACGACGGGTACCACGACGGCCACGTTGTTGTTTCCCGAGAAGGCTTGAAGAACACTAAGAACAGCACTAAGGGTTATCGTGCGAGTAAGCCACCCGCTGCGCATGCGCGAACTCTTCGTATCAGATACTGCGTCCCTGACGGAGAGGCAGAAACAGCGGCAGGCTTGGACGTGGAGGCCCGAGGGCCAGATGGAGCAACAGGCTGAGCGATTGCTGATGCTGGTGGCGGAGGACGCAATTGACGAAGCTTTGGGAATGGCGATGGCTGCAAGTGCTCCCGAAACAGCTGGAGAAATACGGGGAATAGACAGGACACGATAGGACAGATTGGCTAGATGGAGAGAAGGGATGAACACAGGGAGTTATATGCCGCAGAGGCGCTAGTGTCGACAGAAATGGGGTATGAACTAGAAGTCAAGGACGCGTCCTCGGCGACGACCACATATTTGCGAAATAAGTTAAGGAAGTCGAGATGAAGCGGAAGCTTACCAGAGGGCAGAAACATCGCGACCGGTTCGAAATCCGATCCAATCGCAAATCCATGTCGCCGCATGAGAGTCGAAATCCAGTCAGCCCAGTCAGATCCAAGTACGGTGTCAGGGCCAGCCAGAGGATTGATAATCGGCGGAGCTATGAGTCGAGGTGAAGCGGAAGCTTACCAGAGGGCAGTAACGTCGCGACAGGATCGAAATCCGATCCAATCGCAAACCCGTGTCGCCGCATGACAGTCAAAATAGAATCAGCACAGTCAGATCCAAGTACGGTGTCAGAGCCAGCCAGAGGATTGATGGTCGGCGGAGCTACGACTACTCTGAAACAACTCTGAAGGTGCCCGCGACAGGGTGGTCAAGAACCTTGGCGAAGCAGACAGGTTTCGTCGGTATATCAGTCCCAGGATACGCCTCAGCTAACAGAGAGGCGGAAAAAGTGTCTCGCGACGAGACCAGTACGCAACGGCGGAGGGCGAGGCATCGCAGACGCGAGACGATCCGAATATAGGCAATAGCAAGAGTCTGGAGTCGAGATTTGGATTTGACTTTGATGCTATTTGCGTATATTGAATGATGTGGCATCAAATCCGAATCCAACGACTAGGGAGTAACTTTAATGGCACGAGCGAAGTGATCATTCCGAAACTTTTGATAGGGCCACTTCATTCTAATTCTAGGTGCAGCAGGTGATCCGGTGCCAAAAAAAAAAAAGTGTAAGTGGCTTACGAGTCGTTTTTGTAAGCGGCTTACGAGTCGTGAAAAATGTATTGTTAGACTTGTTCTTGTAAGCGTTTTTTTTTTTTACGCTTTCCTCTCATCGATATCTCCAGAGCCCGCATGTCTTGTGCAATTAATGCTCGCGGTGCGCCTTTTTTTTTTTGGGGGGGGAAGGGGTGTCCCGCTCATTTTAGTTCTCTGTTTAGTTGCCATCACACCCTGCGTAGTCTTGGCTGCATCCCTACCCTCGGAAATCTTATCTCTCATATTCCACTTGGTTTGCACGCACGCGTCTAGTTGGGCAGACGATATGAATGCTGCCCGTTGCTCCCTCGCCCTTGTCTGTCGTTGGTGGCGCTGTGTCGTTGATAATGATAGCTCCCTTTGGCGCAATTTTTCTGTTTACAGTGGCTCAACGGATGCAGCACTCAATACTTTTATGATCAGGTCACTCAACAGGACTTTACGCCTCTCTGTTATCAGTGACAGCTGTTTCGGCGATGTTGACGATGGAGCTTTGGCCGCCCGCCTCGATAACTTGGCGACTCTCCTTCTCCCGTCTGCCCCTCGATGGGAAGTCTTGACCATCCGATCCATGCATACCGTCGAAATGGGAACGCTGATGGCTCTGTTGGTGGACGCATCTCTTCCCCGCGTTCGTTACCTAACAATTGAATTCAACGCTTCCTTACCTGGACCCGCTCTTCGCGCGCCACCTCTGTTCCGCGGTGCAGTCGACTGTCTTCAGTCTCTCCAATTGTGTGGCGTCTATTTAGAGTGGAGCAGGATGCCTCCAATCCCATCCTTGCTCGACTTTTCGTTGAGTGGGCTTACTCACCGCAGATGGCCGACGTGGCGCGACTTTTCTTGCATTGTTGCGACATCCCCATTGCTTCGTTGTGTAACGCTTGCCACAGTGGGCTTGAAGCAATTTCCCGATGCTCCAACTTCACCTCTTCTTCTCCAGTCCGTGACCACCCTCCGGATTACCTTTTCTCACCGATCGGTTGCGTCGTTGTGCCATTTCCTCCGTTGCATCGACTCTCCCCGTCTTGTTCATACGGATCTCATCTTCGAGGATGGTGCTATGCGTACTTTCGTGCTCGCTGGGCTTAACGTGCGCTGCGACAGTGTTCGCTTAGGCGGCTTGTGTCCTGATCCCCTACTCGTGCGCCATGTCTTTCCCAGCATCGCAGTGGCGACGAAACTGGATTTGCGTGGCGCCAATGACGCGTTTCTGTCGTATCTCGGAGAACCCGTTCCCGGACCTTTCAACATTCCTCCCATGCCGCGCTTGACTACGTTAACCATCGTTGAGCCAACGTCTTGGTTTTCTCTACAACTTTTCTTGTCCTCTCGTTTACGTATGCCGGCACCTCGGTTGTGCTTATTGGAGTGTGAAATTGGCGACGACAGTACGCACCTCGCACCCGATGTATCATCTCCCTCTGGTCCGTCGTCGCTACCTGCGTTCCAGGCTGTACTTGAGTGTGTCGATTCCCTGGTATGGAGGCCCAAGTCCCCCTCTGTAGATTTCGTACCAGTGTTGATATAGTTTTACCGTATCACATTATTTACTTGAATTCATTGATTTATGTTTACGCTGACGTATTCATTCGCATGCAGGTCCCCGATTGAAAGCGAACGGTATTGTGTACAATTCGCAAATTAGGCATCGTTCTCGACCAGCACTTTGCTAATCGGCTTTTATGGGCCTGAATCGGACAGTGCTCCCCGAGGTCCCAGATTGGAAGCATACGGCATCACGCACAGCGTTTAAACTGCGTACCGTCCTCAACCAGCACCTTGCCAACCCGCTTCTACGAGCTTGAATCGGACAGTGCGCCCTTGTCAGTCCGCTCTTGGCCAGGTTGGCAAGGTCCCGGATCGGAAGCACACGGCATCGCATAATGCGCACCGTGCTCGACCCGCTCTTGGTGAGGTTGACGAGGTCCCGGATTGGAAACTGCCCACAGTGCTCGACCAGCACCTTTCCAGTCCATTTGTTTACGAGTCTGACAAGGTCAGCGAATCGGACGGTATTATCGGTTTGGTTTATTCTTGGTGAGCTTGACGTAGCCGAGGATTGTAAGGGCGCGCCATCGTGCACAACATTCAAATCGGACGTAACCAGGTACCCCTTAAGGCCGGCCCTTGCCAGCTCATGCTCAAGAGCTGGACGGGTCTGACTCGGATGTTGGTCTCTTGTCGACAAGCTTGACGAGATCCTGGATCGAAAACATGCGCTGTTCTCGGCGCTCATCGTGTCTCTGAAAGCAACCGACAGGCCGTCCAAGGCGCGCTGTTCCCTTGGTTTTCTTACGCCTGACCTTATCTCCCCTGGTAGTGATGTTTCAGTACGGATGATCGCTATTCAAAACGTCCTTCATTGAAAGTCTGTGGCTATCCGGAGTTGGCCTCGGTGTTCTCCTCAGTATTGGCGAGCGCCACTGACTTGAACCATCTGCGAGCAATATCCTTTGCAATCTATATTCCCATGTTGTAGTGCTCTTCGAGACGAGCCCGTAATCAGTGGCAGGTAGGTACGTGCACCGCGTCCTCGCTATTTTTTTTTCTTCGTTCTTATCTTCCTCATAGTGTTGATCACGTCTGGTCATTTCTTTGTACGAATCGCTGTATTGCCCGCAGCGTGTACTCTTGCGCAAGAGTAGTACACCAAATTTCCACGCCAAAGGCTTGACTTCCGTTATACCGCCCTTTACTTCGACTTCTATAAACGCAAGAGATTGTCGGGTTCCAAGTCCAGCGCACGTACAGGCTCACAGGCAGCGAACCCTGATGTACGTTCTCAGCTATCGAAACCGCACACTCGAAATGAAGGAGGACTTCATTAGAAAGTTTGCACGTGTGCTTTGCTTTGCGACATCCTCGTCCCACCGTTGTCGAGCTCATCGCCTAGCCCATTGGCTAGTCTCAGTTGTCGAGCTGGCCGTCGCAGCCGTGGTCAAGTATGTGTATGCTCTCGACGACTTTCTCCCCGAGCGCGAGGCCGAGGTATCCTTACACAGCGGCGAGCGCATCGAAGTCGTCGAAAAGGATGATCTATACGGCGATGGCTGGTGGAAGGGCCACAATTTCGCCGGGAAAGTGGGCCTTTTCCCCCAGAACTATACTACTACAGTTCCCCCGGCGACAGCGCTGCTGCCCCATCTATTGAACTTCCAGGATTACCCCCTCCAGCCCTTCCCCGAGGAGCCAGACTCGGCAGCAGTCTCCCCAGTGTTTCCCGTCCCACCAATACAACTCAATGATGACGAACAGGACGCTAATACGGACCTCGACGGCGAGGTCGCGAAGGCGACAATGACCGACGTCCAGGCAGCCGCAACCACGGCAGCAACACAAATATCGATCAGGATGCTCACAGCTTTAGCTTTGCTTCCACGCGTGACGACCGCACAAGCGACGACGACGGTGACGAGTTTGCCACGAAGCCCACAAGTCTGTCTAAGACAGGTTTTGAGGTCACATTCGGAATCTACGAGTGAAAAAAAAAACTTGACCCCACTCAGACTTGAACTGAGAACCTCTCGTGAAATGCCAGTGACTACTGTACATTGGCGAGATGCACTAACATTATGCTACAGGGTCGTTTGTGGATTTAAACATTTGCGAGACCTTCAGGTGTTAATGTTAGCGAGGGCGAGGGCTGGCAGAAAAGCACCTGCGCAAGAGTCGTTGAGGCAGAGAAGCTCGAGGCTTTCTCCTCTTGCGTAAGCAGCGGGATGGTCGTCCCGCCGATCCCGTCGAGCTGATGGACGACAGCGGCGACGAGGGGGACGAGCACGAGGAGGAGGAGGATGACAATTTCGCCGGCTCACTCTGCGCGATCGTTCTCACTTTGGAGGAGGACGAACGCTCCGAATCTGAGCCGGTGGATCGCTTGCGTGTTGCGGAGGATGACCCTCCAATCGCCATCGCCCGCACATTCTCGGTGTCACCAACGCCCGTCTCTTCCAGCACTACCCCGCGTCCCGCGGTCCCGCTTTCAGCTTCGTCTGAGCGATCAGCCACCCCGCTGCGCGAGACAGCGGTCGTTACCCCGGGCTTGCTCTCCCCTGCACCGTCTGCCGCTGCCGCGGCTATTGCCTCAAAGCACAGCAGCGTAGCTTCCTCGGCCGCTCGCGGCCTCATGACGGGTGGAGCATCCAAACCCAGCAGTGTTGCATCTGCACCCTTGTCTGCGGTCAGCGAAAGTAAGCGGCGCGATGACAGCGGTCATGCCAGCGGAAGCGGCGGCAGTACGAATGGGGATCTCTAAGCATCCCTCGGAGTGGACGCTAGAGGAAGTTGTGGAATGGATTAAAAGTAAAGGCTTCGACCAAGATGTCTGTGATAAATTCATTGGTAAGTCGATTTATATCGCAGACGCTCTAGGACTACTAATTCAATTGACAGAACAAGAAATTACCGGCGATGTCTTTAAAACAGAAATGTTCATAGTGGCGTCTGGGAAGCGCATGCGTATCGCAAATGCGATCCTCGACCTCAACCGCCCACTGTCGCTGTCAGCATTCTTCTCCTTACCACATCGCAAAGGTTCCCCGCAACATCCGCAATATGCGGTCGCATATACTCAGTCGCGAAACTCCTAGCCTTACTCCAATTCAATGGCCACTCGCGCATGCAGTCGCAATCGAACTCGCAGCAGTCGGACAACGGGCATCGCAGCCTCGTCCGTACAGTCACCACTGCGGAACGGATACTTTGCGCAGACGTACGGCGGTGCCGCTGGCTTCGTGAGCCCCGAAGCGCGATGCACACCGGGGACCTCCCCGGGAGTCGTATGCGACTATGCGGTCCGTATCGGAAGGCGAGAGTGTGGGGTTCGGGATCTTGGCGGGCGAGCAGGCGAACGGGGCGCGCGAAGGGCGGGCCATCGCAATCGACGCTGTCGCCGAACGATGGGCAATTCAATGTTTCTGCGACGCAGGCGAATGAGAACGACGGCCACGAGGATGAACGGGCGGCCATGAGTGAGGTGGGTTCCTTCAGCATCTTCTCTTAGCGGTCGGCTTACCTCTTTCGGTATGACTAGAGCGAACTTCCGCACGCGAACGCGTCGCTTCGTCGTCGATTGTTCGGGCAGCAGTCGCCTGTGGGGTTTCCGCATCCGTTGATTGCCCCCGAGGAGGATAACGAGTCGCAAGCAATCGGTAACTCCGCCAAAGACAATGAGTCTCCGGTGGACTGCTAGCCGGCGGAGGGGAAGACTGCGATCAAGAAGGACGGTACGAGTACGCTCGCGCCTGGGCCAGGACGGTATGCGCAGGGGAAGAAGAGTGTCGACGCCAGCACCACTCCGAAGGGAAACCAGTGGATAAGCATATTTGTTACTTTGCTCGGTGGAACGGGTCGGAAGCAGGCTCCGATATCCAAGGTATGAACAACAGTTGTCGTCTACAAGTTGTATGCAGTGATGGGCGTGATGTATCATGTATGTGGTATATAGTAACAGAAAAATACAACGAGACCAAACGTGACGCGGGGGTCGCGCCCACACTCCATCGACGCGTTACATTACACACACACCCGAAGATGTACTCGCGCTGTCCACCGTACCAATCACCACCTCGCATTTTGTTCCAAAGAAGCACATGCACGTCGAGCCCAGTGAGGGAGGGAAGCGGAAGCGGCAGGGGCTACGCACTGTGCCTCGCCTCCCGCACGCATCCAACCAGCGACTTCGAGACCCATCGCACGCCCAGGGCAACGGTCGTCTCGAGCGCGACGCTGCTCACCAGTCGCAGCGGCACGCAGCGGACTGTCGCATCGCGTCGATGGCCGAGTGGGCGACACAGAGGACGCAGCTACATTCATCATACAACGCCTTCAACGTAGTCCCGACCAAACCCTCCAGCTCCCCCTCGCACAGCTGTCCGTCATCTAACGGAGTCAGGAGTCTCTCGCACTCGCATCCCATTTCTACCCGTACCCGCACGGCCTTCCAGTAGTGAGCCGTCCGTGAACCATGCTAAGGGTTGTGTCCGATCGTTGTCCGTGGCTAGCTCAAGTATTCAGAGTGCGCCTTTCTTCGGTAGGATGACCGTGGTGATTGTGAAAGCGGTGCTCCATGGCGCAGCGTAAACAGGGACGATGGGTTCTAAAGGGCGCGTGCGGGCTCTCATTTGCGCTCACTACACGAGTGACGCCGCGAGGTCTGATTCGCTGACCGCGCGCTGGGACGGACGCCGGCCAGTTGGTGTCTGGTATGCGCTCTACAAGGTGTAGTACTGACGCTGACTTGGGACGTTTCGGCGCTGTGACGATAGCATTGCAGAGTAGCGTGTGAAGTTCGTGAGAGGCGAGGGTAAGATACGACGCCACCCTATTGAGCGCGTCGCGTTCGATCCGAAGTCGAGCTGGGAGCAACGCGGCTTCCTTTTCCGGGGCCGCGAGTGATGCTGCCGTAATGCAGCGCGCCAAAGACCGGTTCAATCTGTCAAGCGGTTTGAAGGCGGTGGTGGAAAGAGGGAAGAAGGAGGAGACGCCATAGTTCGCGCACGGGAGGACGGTCGCTATTACTTCAGGAAAGTTCGAATTAATCCCACGTATCTTCATCGACGGATCCGGTCGATTCTGAAGTGGAGCACGTGTGCAAACAGTCCTTGCTTGCGTGTTGACACTCATGTCTATGGTCGACGTCCCTTCCAATATTGAGGCTAGGGTTACTCTGCAGAAACCTACGCTTGTCAAATCTGACAAATTGTGGTTTGATGACGGCAGCCTCGTATTGATAGTTGGCAGCTTGATGTTTCGCGTGCACTTCAGCATGCTACAAAGGAAATCGGCCTTTTTCCGACATATGGCTGGTATTCCACAGCCCGAGAACCAACCCAAGATCGAGGGATGCCCAGTCGTTTATCTCGACGATGATGTTGAATCGTTCGAGCTTTTCTTACTGTGCATCTTTGATGCTGATAAGTGAGTCCGATGTTTACTGATTGTATTTGGATTCTAAGAAGATCAGCTACCTTCCTGGTTCTGTGTACAGTGGGCTGGATACAGCTTCGGTGGCTAGGATTTTTGCTATGAGCAACAAATATCTAGCAACAACCATCGAGTCGCACTGTGGCGAATACTTCAACACTTTTTTTCCAACGAGTTTAAAAGGGTGGGACGCCCGGGGCTCTGCCGATGACATTGACGGTCTAGTTTCTGCCTTCGCATGTGCTCTCAAACTCGATATGCCATGGCATATCCCAGCTATATGCTGTGAGGTGGTTGCCTTCGGAGGTCACAGCGAACGAAGCACTCGGATCATTTTACCTGAAATTCTGGACAAGTTCCCTCTTCCTTCGCGCCTTATCATCCTGACGGGTGCATCTTCTGTTTTCAACGGCGTCTCTTTCATTGTTGGCGAAATGAGGGGGACACGAGGAGCTCACTGTCAAACGCAGGTTTTATGTGAATCCCATAGACAGGAACTGGCTACCGAGTGGCTTAGTGGCGACCAATCCGATCCGTTGGGTTTCGGTATCGGCAAAGATCGTCGTATCTGGGACGACATGCGTCGCCAGTTGTGCTATGATTGTGTTTCCGCTTGCAAAAAGCAGTGGCGCATGTCTAGGACCGACTTTTGGGATGATTTACCGATTGCCTTCGGACTTGGTGACTGGGAGGAGCTCTTTACAAAGGAAACTGCGTTTATGAGCCGAGATACGGATGAGAAGTAGAGGATGGTAAGTCACTTTGCAATATTTAGTAATACATATTAACGGTGGAGACGTGCAGAATATGCCAATGCCAGTTAGCGGTTCTTACAGGCGTGATGTGTTTCGTACATGCTCTTGTTCTTCGTTTTAACTCGTTTCTCGTTTACTTGTTTCTTCGTCGTCTTGATAAATTAGGCTTGCATTGCTTTCAGTACGTTATCACGCATGCGCGCGCGTTTCGGCAGTTTCGCAGGTAAGGTAAGGATAATTTAATCGTGGGGAGTAGCGCAAGGGTTGTAAGTGGAGTTGTGTATGGATTATGAAGTTTGCGAGCTGGAGCCGCGTAGAGCCGGGCCGTGTATGTGTAGTTTTGATTACAGCTGATCTAACTGGCTCGAGTTGGGAGGCACGTGCTGGGTAGCGAGAACGCAGCCGCGTCGCTGGCGTGGCCAGCGACGGGCTCTGGATTGTATTCTGACCACCTCTGGCTGTGCGGCAATGCCGGCGGGTGCAAACGGTGGAGTAGATGAGGAGGCATCTGCTGACATAGAAGCTTGACGAGCGGCTATGGATGGAAGATATGGAGTAGCAACGATGTATGTTCAGTTATAGCAATTTATTCACTGGCGAGCAGTAAAGGTTAAAGAAGAGAAGAAGAAAAGGAAGAGATACGAGACGAACCTGGCGAGCAGTGAATGGTAAGAGGAGAAGAAGAGCTGAGGCTCTCCTGTCTCTTCTCAGCCATTTTACTCGCCGGGTGTCTGAGTTGATCGGCGGATCATTTCCACTCGCGCGGGGCGGTACGCTGCATATGCGGTGGAGCGCACAGCAGGAAATACGGCGGTCTCTCCGCTCATCGCCCAAGGTGTAAGACCCCGGCGCGGAGAGGGCGCGATACGTACTCGCGACGTCCAACTTTGCCTCGCCCGTTAGACTTGAGTAAACAATGTTTAAACTCGATTAATCTACATGATTGGCTTGGCATTCACCGCTCTCGTTCTAAAAGCTCGTTTCTGAGCTCTTCTCCTCCATATCTACGCGTTTTTTCGTCTCGACACCTGCGTTTCTCTTGGTTCTCTCGCTTGCGCTTCAGCTGCGGGTCTCGTTCTTTTTTTGATCCTCGATGGTCTTTGCGTACGGGTTCGGCGGTGCTCGCGTTTCTTTCCTTCTGACTCGGACTTCCCAGCTGCCTGGCCGCTGCGTTGTGAAGTCCTAGTGGGGCGGGACGGCCGATCCCTACTTATACAGTCACACACTTTTCTTCGCCCCGACGTCGATTCCGCGCACACTGCGGGACAGACCGGTGCAAAGCAGTAGTTTCCTTCGTAGGGTCTCTCCCTCGCACTTATCTCTGCGGGCCGCCATGAAGCGACCACTACGTTGCCTGCGGCCTGCCTGTCCTATGTCCGAGAAGCACATTTTACGGAAGTCACAGAAGCTCTATATATTCAGAGCAGGTGATTTTGTATATGCCACCATTTTGCCTCTGCAATGTGAAGTCGTCTACGCGTCGTGCGATCCATTCTCTGTCTGCTTGTGTTTTTTCTGTGACTGGTCCGTAGTGGTTGTACGTTTTTGCACTGATCTTCAATAGGCGATTATGAATGGTTACGAAGCGTTTGATATCAGCTGTTTCGATTAGCGGTAAGCTAACGTTCTGCAGTTTAGGGAGTGTTGTTGTGTTATTATCCGTGACTGATTTTTCGCTCAGCTCTAGTAGCAAGCGGAATAGGTTGCCTCGACAGTCGCCTAGGTCCAACGTCTGGATCTGCGACATCCGGTCGAATAATTGTCCTGATCTGAACGATACACTTAGCATACAGCTTGCGCCGGTAGTTACGCGCATCGTTGTTGCTTTGCTGAATGTCCTCCAGCAGGACGTGGCTTCTGCCAGATCCAAATCGCACTCGAGATGCAGTGCCACTATGCGGAGGTTTGGGAAGTCCAAGCGAGACAATAGACTGGGCGAGGAGCCGTCGCGCGAGAAGATCACGGACAAAGCAACGACGCTAGTGGATCGTATGTTCTCCGCCATCGATCCATTTATCCCTGCTCCCCCTAGGTATACTTCTTGTAGAAGTATGTGTTCTTTAAGCAATGCGCTGATGCTCCGCGCTTCTATTTGTATCCTTCCCAAACTGCTTGTTAGAGCGACATATCTGAGCGCGGGTAGGTACATTCGCTCGAATGGCATGCTTATTGTTTCGAGGCGTAGCTCCTCGAGTGCCGCCATTTTTCCTCCAAACCATGCCTTTGTTTGTAGGTTAAGTTTGTCGATCCCTCTTCTCCCTCCTCGCAAGTTATACGTGTAGTTCAGAGTTAGATGCTTTAACAAGGGTGCATATGTTCTTGTGAAATGCTCGTGAAGTCGCAGCATTGCTCTGTCATTATCGGATTCGATGTACATATGCAGTGTACGCTCAAAGAATGGTTTCAATGGGTGTAGGCGAATGTTGATTTCGTGTGTGATTGCCCGGGGTACGCTATTGGTTCCGTGGTTGTTAAATACGAGATGAAAGCGCAGCGCTGTGTTTTCGCTCCGCTGGATATACGTGAGCGCAGCTAAGGGTGAGCTCGTGCGCGTTACGATTATGTACGACCAGAATTTCGGTTCGCCCATGAAGAGTCTGAACCAGCCGCTGTATGTCGCCATTATTTTTTCTCGGAGGTCGTACAATACATGAGGGTCGTTCGTCGGTTCGCTGAAGAGTACTAAGCTGAATATTATCATATTCAGTTCGTAAGGGAGTTGGTCCATCGCAGACGTTGGCATCTAATGGATTTGTTAGTTAAATCGATAAAAACGTAAAGGTGAGTACTGTACAACTTTTATTGGTTATTCGGGTTTTTACTTGATGCTTTGTGGTCAAATAGTAGGACAAGTGGCGTCGATATTCAAATAAACTGCTGAGCCGGTTATTTATTTCGAACGGTTGCGAAAGAATACCGTGCGGCGGTATCCATTTTGTTTGACGATCGGCTGCGGAAGGGTAACCGTGGCATCGATATCCAAATAAACTGCCGAGCCGGTTATTTCGAACGGTTGCGAAAGAATACCGTGCGGCGGTATCCAGTTTGTTTGCCGATCGGCCGCGAATGGGTAACCGATGCACAGGAAAATCTATTTATATAGGACGAACTCGAAGTCGACGTGGCTTTCTATACGAGGCTTTACTGGACAAAACCCGAGTGTACGTGAGCGGCCAAGAGAGTAAACGCGTTGCTACGCGTGATGATGCGTGATGACGCGTTGCCATGCGCTTTTGTTATGACGTTCACTAGCGTTCACTGTGTACTTCTGATATTCGCACGCATATGTAGCATGATTCGCGCGCGCTTTTTCATTTTCGCGCGCAGGTCCCGAGTTTCGCGCGCAACGTTTTGGATACAGTTTTGCGCAAGAAAGTACGACTCCTCTTCTGATTAATGTAGTTAACAAGGGCCGACGGGTTGCGCAAGCATCATATATGTTCGCTTTGCATGTATTCTACATGTAGCCTTGGTCACGTGAAAATTCCGGTGATCCGCGCCACGCGAGTTCGGCTACCAACGTCAAAATCTGATGTAGCCTTAGAGAGCTTGGAGCTTCTACTAGCAGTTAGTCTTCTTCAGCCTTGATACGCTCTATTTGTTTTGAGACATTTTTTTTTTCTGGCGTTGCTTTTTGTTCTTGAGGAGGAGGAGGATTGCCAGCGCGGTCCCTTCGGTTCAACAGAGGATATGTTTCCTGTGCTTAATTGAGCCCGACCATCCTGCGGATGCTGCAGATACAGTTTTACTAGTAGTTGTCTCAGCTTGGGCTTGTGTAGGCGCTAGATTACGTGGTGAAATGGACTGACGTGCTGTATGCCACGGAGAAGATGCGAAAAGATCAAGACTGAAATCTGTCGGCACAGCCAGCACCGAACCGTAGCCCAATAAGGTAACTCACAAGTTGTGCGCGAAATTGCGCTAAACCAAAAAAAAAAATGTACGCGAAAATAAGCGTACGAAGGAGCTGTATTAGCTTTATAAGTAGAAGTTGAGTCAAATTGTAGTAACTACTACTACAGGCCATAATTCGCTTCTTTTATACTAGTAATTTCTCCGTGGGAAGTAGTTTCCCAATCGAACTTACTGTGCCTTATAAGTATGACTTGGATTAGAGTACCGATAGCTGCGAGATGACTACGGAATAATATAGATTTAACTATGGATGACTGCGTGATTGCGGTACAGAGAAATTCGGCACAAGACGGATGGGCTGCATATTTGACTACAGAATACTGTGGAAGTACTGTGGATGTGATTAAGGACAATTGCGGCTTAGAGATCTATTACTAAAATTATGTGCACATTCATAAGCATGACTCTTTTCTGCGGTTTTGTATCATTGAGAGCAAAAATACGAGTCAGTTCATCCAGGATTTCTGTGTAGTGATCATGTGATCTACATGTATCGCGTGCAGTGCTACAATTAAGGACAAACACTCTAGGCAAAATTTTTCTTAAGTCATTCTTTAATTGATAACAAACATTTAGTGGATACAACATCCACGGCTAGTGATCGGCGTGGGTCGGGCCACCCGCTGCGGGTCGCGGGTACGGGTGGTGCCGGGTACGGGTATGGGTTGATGTTGGGTTACCTTCATGTTCTTGCACGACCCGTATGAATCTATCGGATCCCTGGAGGACGTGGCGGTGCAGGTGCGCACTGCATGGCATTGACGCGCGCTGACGTGGTACCGGTACACTGCCTCTAAATCATGTTTAAACCCTCGAGGGCCGAAAGGAAGCCATAATGTATTGTTTGCGGTTCAAATAAATGCGGCGGGTTCAGGACGGGTTTGATGGGTTACGGGTTGCGCGCGATCTCGCCAAAAATTGACAAATACCGCACCCGCGCTGCAGGCCGGGTACAAGGGCGGATGTGGGTGCGGGTTCGGTGAACATGAACATCATCTACGGGATACCTGTGCTGATTACTATCTGCGGTGGACATAAAAGTCGACTGTCCTCGGTTGCAAACAAAGATGTGAGTGGAAAAAAATTCAAACGAGTAGTAGTACAAGCAGTCGTGCAAAGCAAGTTAAGAGCGTGTAAGTGATGATCCCATGTTCTCTGCCGTTTCCAAAGAATTATATAGGGGTGCGCAAAATTGCTCTTCCGAAATGCGCATGAAGGTCCCTAGTAGGAGTTCGTGTTCATGGCAGAGGAGATAAGCGTACCCTTCACGACAATCTATTAGCCTCTCAATTCGCCACCTCCCTTGCACTGTTCCGCAGAATATAACGTATTGCCCGAGTCGAAGTTGTGCGTGCAACCTATTGATGCTTTCGAAGATAAAATTTCCACCATTATCCTTCGATATCTTCACCATGAGTCGCTCGAGTCCCGTATCGGTCTTCGGAAGAATGATATTCTTCAGCGGCGCAGGCTGAGCTCGAGGTACGACGATAGTGTTGGTTAGATTGAAAGGAAGGATGAAATCTTTATAAAAGAATTCGGGATTAGGGTAAAGGAATCCCCAAGATCCACGCTCGCCAGCTGGCCGGGGAACAGTTGACGAGTGGTTATGATCGGCGTTTTGCCCAGAGGGGGTGATAATAGAGGCTCTTCCTGAGACTGTGGAGGTCAGTATTCGTTTCTGTCTTGGCTGTTTTTATAAATAATGACTGACGAGGAGTGGTAGAACGGACTGTGCAGCTGTTTTTAACAGAGGCCAAGTGGGCTTGTAGCGTCAATATGGAAAGGGAGAGAAAGCGCCGGTGGGTGGTAACTGAACAAGTTCTGGGGAGATAATGGTGGATTGGTCGGGCATGTTACGAGACGCAGAGGCAGGCATGTGGGTTGTAGTGCTGGTTGCGTAGCTGAATTGAAAAGTGAATGGATTGTTGCCACTTGTTCTGGGGGTATGCAATGTTAGGGATCTTTCGGCACGTCGCTGAGAAAGCGACGAAGTCGAGGGATCAAGCTTTTTCCCTAGTATAGCAGTGCTGGCTAGCGAGTGAGCTAGAAGAGGGCGGCGATTCTTCCGAGCTGGCTCGGGTTTGGGAGCATTATTCAGCTATTATGAAGGGTTGTATTGGTTGTAAAAGGAATATTCATAACGACATAATTAGTGGCGTACTTCTGGCACTTTTTTGGGGCGGCCACGACGTTTAGGCACCTCAGTCCGTGTTGGTGGAGCGTGTCTAGAAGTACTGTGGATGACGTCGGTAGAAAGAATATTGGCAATAGTGGGTTTGTTGGAGGCCATTGAAGTCGAGGGTAGAGAAGACTAAAATGCAGCAGTACTCCCTTTTTATGCTCTACGTCAAGTTGACTGATGCGTGTTCTGTTCGAATTCCCTGGTTGTCCGCGTCTCGCCATCTTCTAATTTTATCTTACACCCTGTTTTCTGTGGCTAGACGTCCCGTTAAAGTGATTTCTCTCGAGCTACCTATTTCTATTCGTAATCCGCACCGTAAGAGGCTACTAAAAAAATCCGTGATATGGAGTCAGAGAAGAAATATGCGAATCATGTATGTGGGTATCTTCTGTATAATGTACGCTATTCATCTACGAGGGATTCGGGTGGCACGGAAAAGTATCTGAGCAGCCCTCGTGGACCCCATAGTCCGATACGTAAACATACTCCATCGTAAATTTGCGTTTGATTCGGAATAAAGCCTGTTCGCGGGCTTCATAGTTTACGCACCAAAGGTAGGTGTGCTCTCCTTCGCAGCCTCGGTTGTCAGCAATCTTCCAGTGTCCAAGGACGACTCCGAAACAGGATAGAATGGTTCCTTCGTCGAGGCGGATAAGCGGCTCGGGATTCGAGTCGATTTCGAAGATCATTCCATGCTTCTGGTCGAGGGCAGATCGAATCAGGACAGGGGTTGGTTCGCTATCCGATGAGCTATAAAGCCGCGGGGGTGCAGCTTGACGGGCAGCGTTGTATCCGACAAAATCCTGCACTTGGTACTGGCTGATCCCCAGTAGGCACGCACGGTCGTGTGCTTTGTGGTTCGGTGCGCGTATGATCCATTCTGTCCACGGGTTTCGTATGGTGAGTCCTCTGGACTGGTTTTCCAATGCCTCATCCTCGCTCCCACACGAGGTCGGGGAAGACCAAGCGTTCGAGCAGTCCTGGCTGGAACAGAATGTCGACGGCGTACTCGTGGGGAATTGCCAGTCAAATCTAGTCTCGATGGCCACTGGAATCGGTAATGGCTGCTCGATTTCGTTCTCGAGGGATGGGCACAGAGTGTCGGAAAGGCTTAGAGGCGAGCTATCCGTCACGGCAATTGTACTAGCATTGTCGCTGCGAAAGCTCTCTTGGGAAATACGAAAATCGACGGATGAAATGGTGGAGACCTCCTCCTGGACTTCAATTACGTGTGGGAGTGGGCGCCTTGCAGAGAAGTTGGAAGATGTCCAGCGATGCAAAAGTGGGTGAATGAGGGGAGGAAATGTGGAATGAGAGTTCTGTATAATGTTCATAATGTCACGATGAGAGGAAAACCATAATGGTTGAGTGGCATGCTCATACCTCAGCCACGCGTCCTTCGTTATTCGGTTCTGAAGAGTGCGGGCGCAGGCGGCCAAGAAAGCTATTTTCGGCTAAGGACTGAATTCTGTTTCGAGGGGACAATCCTGCCATTGTGGCCAGAGCAACACCGAGGCGAAATAGCAATGTGGGTGGACAATCCTGAATGGTGCGGGCCAGGCAGCGTATTTTATATGTGACGGCGACCCTGAAAAACATTCGAGGCTTCTCTCTTCGAAATTTATGTGTTACCCTAGATGATCTGTTGCCCGTCACTCTTTACTAATCTTCGCTCCGTTTTTGGTTGTTCAATTCAGTAGTGTTAGTTGAATTCCGACAGGTGCACTACCGTTCTTGTCTTCTTCAGCCATCCAAGCTGTTTGCATAAGCCAGCGATTACGAGCGATATATGGAAGCAGCCGGAAAGCAGTTGTTCGACTTTGGCACAAGGACGCACCATCCAATTCGTGGAGGATGTAAGCTCCTATCGTATTCTTGCGAACCACCTCGTATGGACCGAGATATCGATCATCGGTTTTGCTTTTTGAACTAACCTCGGTTTTTATAGCCACATTTTGTATTAGTACCAATTCTCCTGAGCGATATTCTGTTTTTTGAAGTTTTTCTTGAATTTCTTTTCCAACTGGTCTTTGAATAGAATCGGGACTACTTGAGAATTGCAGTGGCTTGTTGGATGTCTCAATCATGCTTGGACAATTGCCGGATTCGAAGCTTTAATAACTCCTCGGTGGTAAGTTCTGATTGGAATCCTTTCATTGGTCGCCATCAAATCAATAGATCAGATGGGATCAATTGGGAAATTTTCTTTGAAATTACGTGACTTTCTTGTATCCTAGGGACAGCACGCGTTGGACGGCGTCTGAACGACGCGGGACTGTTTCGAAGCTTTTGCGAAGGTCCATCGGAGACCAAAAGATGGCCATCTCTATGCTTTTGCAGATCTCCCGCCACGACGGGCAAACATGGGTGAGCCCCAGCGGCATCTCGTTTTGCCTCCCTGGCTGAGAGCGGACGTCGAGCATGTACTCCTTGAAGATGATTGTCCATAGCTCCGTTGGTAGTCGGTGCTCATCGTACCGCGGCAGCGCTCCTAGCGCTTCTTCCAGCCCAAGCAGCGCCGCCTGCAGCTCCCGCCAAACGCCAGCCGGTGGGGAGTAGCCGTTGAGGCCATGGTTTGCGTCCGGACTGATGCCCGCGAGTACCTGCCGAACGAGCAAGTTGGCGGTGTCGTTCATGATGGATGTAGCTTATGTAAAGTTTTTTCTTCTTTAAAAGGAAACTCTTCTCCTGAAAGAATCAACCAGATTGGAAGCAAGTATGAAGCGGAAAGACCCTCGTGGCCACTGCTGTTTCGGGAGACTCTTCCCAATAAAAGTCGCAACGAATCAACAAAGCTAGGATCCAGGGCAAAAGAATTCCAGCTATATCGAACAGACACCACCGGGCCATACCTATGATCGCTCTTGAGCGAGCGCTTTCATTTTTTTGGCTCCATGAAAAAGATTGAAAACCTTCAAGTCGAACGGGCGATTGCACTAAGGCAAATCTGGCGGGAACCCAATGTTACCGTTACGCCACTGTCTATTCTAAGTGCAAGGAAGTGAGAGTGTTGGACTGTTGTTAATACAAAGCACCGGCAACGAGTGAGTACGGGAGGAAGACAAACAAACAGGAAACCACCGGCATCTATCACGGAATATCAAGTGCGTGTTGGATCATACTTTGTGGAAAGTAAGTACACCAAACCGTATACTCGTGCACAAATCCGTGCTTTTTTTGCAACAAATGCGTGCTATCAGTATTTCATGTCAAATTCAACCAGCGGGGGCAGGGAATCTGCCGAGACGCGGATCTTTCTGCCGCACTCTTAGGCTGACACTGCTGTTGATTTCTTGCCTCTCAACGGCTGCAAAGGAATTTCTGCAGGAGACCACAAGGTGAAACCGCCGCATACGACCATTTCAAGTTTAAGCTGACATGTGGGTAATTCAGAACGGGAGCTCCTCATTATTTACATGACTTTCAGCTAGTCTGGGTGTCTTCTCGTCCACGTCCGACAAATCGCGATTTTCAGATCGGTTAACGGAGCACAGTCGCGAAAAGCACGGTTTTCATAACACGGTTCCACAAACCACATGATTATTCGATTGAAAAAAATCCAACTTTTTAGTTCGCGTCGCGGGCCCAAATCGCAGTGTCGTGCTTTGTCAGACGAAGCACGTCTCGTAACGCGCCCAGCTCCGTGCACCGCGGACCACACCGGTGAGCCTGCGCTGTGACGAGGTCCAACAGCACAGGTTTTCCTTTTGCGTTCCATACCAGGTTATGGAGAGACCTGTCTCCGGCGACGAGGTCATTGTGGGTGTACCCCTTCTTGTGCATCGCGCGGAGGGCAGCGTAGATCGCGCCGCTAGATGTATCTCGTCAGATTTTTCAAACTGCTCTCGTTGTCAACGTACCGGTCCGCCTTTCCCATCAAAGCAAGGTCAACGGGGGCACGACGCGACGCCAACTCAGTCACTAGATAGGCCGTCCCGAAATAGACGAGTAAACCAAAGCAGCGCGGAATGTGGGGGAACCTAGGACCGAGTCTTTTGTAGACAGAGAATTCGGCTCTCAAAGCCGCCGTATCGTCGGAGTACTTGACCGCAACCGCCGAGACCTCTTTGTTTCCCTTCTTGATCACACCCTCCTGGACGACGCCGTGGCCGCCGTGCGCGATGAAATCGCCGAGGATGATGCGGTACCCTGCTCGCTCGGCGAGCTCGCCCTCCCACTGTCCGGTAAAAGCGACGGAGCCCACCGCCAGCTCTGTGGCACGTCCCTCTCCGCCCCCCGATCTTTTCCGACCGCCGGGTGGGGAGTAATCTGAGCCCGACCCGTCGCTGCCACCGTCAGCTGGCGGGCTGCCGGGGCTGGTGTCGACGTCGCGGCCCGAGGCGGTGTACGTTGCGTCGTCCTCGGGGGGTTGCCCCGAGGGAGGGTCGACGGGAACTTGGGACAGGGTAGGAAACAGCGCCGCCACCCCGGGTTGATTTTTTCCGATGGCCGCCCTCAGGACAACGGCGAGGAACAGGAGATGGAGCCGCTCTTGTGGGGTCGCTGGTGGATTCGGTGGTTGAAACACCGAGCTCAACTTCCCGAGGTCGTCCGTCCCGGTGAATTCATCACCGGCGTTGCGCCGATTGAGGAAACTTGTGCCCCAGACCATGTGGCGGCCGCTTCGGTGGCCGATTACGTACGCGGTCGTGCCCGCGCACACCTGCCACTCGGTGCCGTATGCCGCGCTGTAGAGCGCACCCTGAGCTAGAATTAAAACATCGGTGTTTGCGCTCGCACGACGGAGCGCACCTTGTTCGCCAGGACCCACCAGTTTTCGTGTGTTTCTTTGTATTCTTTGAGGTTCACCTTGACGACCTTCAGTGCCTTGGCACGCATTTCGAGGTCGAACACGGCCTGGGGAGTATCCTTGGGCTGCTTATCCTCGATGCTGACTAGGTTAACCGAACTCTCTACGTCGTCCTCGCCGCCGTCCACGCGGATGACGTTGTCGACTTCGTACGTTTTGTGCTGGATAATAGGGGCGACTGAATGCAGCAATCTCGCTGGCTGAGATTGCGAAAGCTTCATGATGTCGCCATAGGCATCTATGGCGAACCTGATGAGCAGCTCGGAAGTTGCCGTCGTCACCTTCTCGTTCCGGAGCTCCATTACTGTGTCACTGCCAAACTTGTCTTCCCAGTATGTGTGCACCCTAAGCACTCGGCCCTTAAGCGCTTGGAGGAGAGTATCCCCCGCCGGTCCCCTGGCGAAAAGCCTGTCCAGGTCGGTGTCGAGCGCAGCCAGCAGGCCGTCGTTGAGACCGTCCTTCACCGACCAAAAGCTGGGCATTCGGTCACCCATGTCCACCGCCGATTTGTATTGTCCGCTGGTGACCGGTGTCCAGCCGGACCTGGTTGCTTTCGCCTCCTTCAAACGTGGGGGTTGCAATCGGGTGCGCAAGGAAGCCGCCATTCGTCGTCGTCAGGCGCGTGGAGGTTTGTCCAAACAGGGCCAAATGATTACCCAGCTTCCCGGGCTTCGGTTCCACAAAATCGACATGAAACCAACTCATTCATCTCATCTTGGTTATGGTAGGTAGGTATATTCCGGCGCGGTCCCGTTAAGAAACAACCGGGGCCCGTACTACATACATTGCGTCAAGTGTATGCTACGGATACTATCATTCTTCAGCCACTCGATGACCTGAGTAACTCTCCCTTTGCCTCCAACATCAAGTAATAAAAATAAAAATACTGGGTTGGGATCGTGAGGCATCAAGAAAGTCCCCAGGGTCGCATAGCATCCAAAATCAAGTACGAGCAGATCCAGATGTCATCCCAAAATCTGTATGCATATTGAAACCTCGCAGGCAGAAAGAGCCCAACTTCTGTGTGTTGAATTCCAACCTTGTCGCGAATTACATCGCTCCCGCTGAGTGCAACACTTTTTATGCGAGCTCTCGACGCACTGGCAAGCGGGCATGCTCCGTGTGTTGCAATGAGCGGGTATGGAGATCGGAGTAAATTCATTTGAGCAAGTTTAACATCTGTGATCCAGAGATCCAGACGGCCATAATTATCACGGGCCGCTCTAACATGGGCATCGAACATGGGCGTCGGACAGATGGGATAACACTCGGGACAATAATATCACTTAGATGCCCTTGTGGACGTGCATTGCAGCGTTGAGTCATGTAGTGGGAATGTAGCTAGTGTTATGAAATTGATCAGCGTATCGTGGAGCAGTGATTCCATTTCAGGATGGACGGTAGTCTCGGTGTTCTTGGTACGTGTGATGCGGGGAGAAAGCGCAGTAGAAGTCTGAATTGAAAGGAGACTGAGCGCAGACCCGGCCAAATGTGTATGCAAGGGTTGGCGAGGGCCTGAACGTGAAGCGACGGCGCCCGAACAAGGAACGAAGTTTGAAGTAACGTTGACAGGAGGCAGGTGAAAGATGCCCAAGGATGCCACAGGGCGAAGCAATAAGAGTGTAACGCGCGTTCATTGGGATGTTCGTGAGGGAGCGCGAAATGGCAGATGCGTATATACCAAGTACGAGTACGTGCAGACGATGTTGATAGATGAGGTAGAGTTTCATGTGAACTGTAGGGGCAATGTTGGCGGACAAGAGTTCGAGGTGACTGCTGATGCGGTGAATGTGCGCAGAAAAAAAGAAAGAAAAAAAAAAAAATAGGAGGGCTGCAAGAAATCGTCTTCGGGGATGACGTTGCCCGTTGGAGGAGGAACGAAAAGCGGAAATCGGGGTGTATGAGGAGTGATGTAGTTGATATGTACTTAAATATCCCAAGCCACTACCGGGCAAAGGTTGGCGTCGGCGTTGAGATTCCATTTTACAGGTGCAGCTGCCCGTGTAGGTAATACTAGGTATTAACAGCGTCGACGACAGAGGCGGCGGGGTGGAAGCGGTTTATTGGCAGGCGTGTCGACGCGTTGACAACGTATTCGCGGCCACAGAATCGATGCAAATGCAGCCCTGCACCATAGGAATCCGTGTGCACAGGACATGCGTGAGCAGTAGAGACGTATGTCGGTTGGTCGAGACGTGCGGGCGGAATTTGCTCGGCGTTAACTCGTTGTTGTTGGCTGGACACCGAACAGCATCGGGAAGAGAAGTCGTTTGCGAATATCGGAAGTGGTGAGAAGTCGGGATGCCGAGTGTTTGGGCGCCGAGCAATGCAGTGTTTGCAACGTCGTCGAGCATAGGTGCAGATGTTGTGTTGGGAGGGGGCAGCGAGTAAGAGGTGGGCGAAAGAGGGCGAGAGGGGTAATGTATTGTGGTGGTGGCGAAGGGAGAGCGCAGATGTGTTGATCATGTTATAGGTCGTAGGAAGCATGTGTGCGCGGATGACGAATACAAGGTAGTTAGGGGCGACCCGGCGGGTGAGCGAATCGGCAGCGTGGATGCGAGGTTATGGTAGGTGGGCGAGGATGACCAAGAGCGTGGTTCACGCACGACGAAGGCACCGGGGATTGATACATGCTGCCATCTGCTGCGGCGCAACGGACCAGAGCTCTTGAGCAAGCTGGGTGAGCATATATATATTTCCAGGTCGAGTTGACACGAGGTTGTACGGCGTTTGCGAATTTTACTCAACAAGGGTGTATAAACGGGTTTTTAATCCGAGCACAACCAATGCATGGACACATCAGACCGAGGCGCATTTAACAGCATTTATTAAAGCCTCTGGCTGTGTAAACATATGTTATAAGTGTAGACATCAGAAAGGGCGGCTTCTTTGGTCGTACCCGAAGATCACAGGATATGACGCGTTGTGGATTTATGATCACATTGCGTTTGAGTATATATTGTTGGTACTTTCCATGACTGAGTGGCGCTCGCCTCAAGTCTAACTGGTTAGTTTGCTCTACTGTCAAGAAATGTGGTGTGACGTTGACGAAGTATGCTACCAGCAGACGAATACAAGTTTCGCAATGCATATCAACGATTTGCCTCTCGAATTGCTAATTCATATTTTCCGATTCGTATATGGCTCATTTACGTTACGCCCGTGCGCGTATGTTCGGTGCCGTCGCATCGTTTGCAGCGTATGTTATTATTGGAGAGTGGTGGTTTTCGGCGATGCGCGAGCATGGGCGTTCGTGTTCGTGAACAGTTACTGCAATTTAAATGTGATAGGTGCAGGGCTTTTACGCGCTCAGCTGTGTATGGTCGACCTGCGCATTGATCTTATTCACCTCGATACTCTATGGGAGAATATTGATGATGGCACAGTTTCGTCGATTCCACAGTTTTTGGAGGCTCTTGTCACTATGTTGCACCCTTTTTTGCCCCAGTGTCAATCCTTGATGGTATCTGCTGCTGGCGTTGATCAAACTGCGGTGTTTTTGCAGCACCTTGGGTCGCTGTATGCGCCCGTGTTACAGACCCTGGTCCTGGAGGTTGAGTATATGGACGACGAGGTTCAGATACCTTTACCTTGCGGAGGTGTCCTCCCTTCGCTGACGTCAATGGCGTTTATAGGGTCGTTCGTTAGTTGGGGTGCTGCGACGTATTATGCGAACCTTCGCGAGCTTCGCTTGCATTTTCTGTGGCCCGAACGTATGGGGTCCGAATATTTCGCCTTGTTCAGCGCAATAGACAAACTGCAGTTTTTATCCATATTATCGTCGGCGTGCGACTTCGGTGATCCACCATCGAAGCCGTTGCTACATATGCCATATTTGACGCATTTGGAATTCGAATGCTTGGATGCGAGCTCTGCCAGACTCCTCGCTATGCTGCGTATGCCATCCTTGAAACGTGTACACCTGCGTATCGATGGCGAAGATACAATTTCACCTGTCTTCGATCATTGCGCTGGTTGTTTTCAAGACGTGGATAGCCTTACCTTGTCGACAACGCTAGCGACGCCTGCTTTGTTTGCGGACATTCTCGCTCTATTTCCTTCCATTCGGCAGTTCGACACTCGTCGATCCAACACGATGTTTCTATATCGTGATGGTGTGCGTCCGGATGTTGCTGCGACCCTACGCAGTGTAACACGGTCTTTTTCTGGTATGTGTAAGCGCTTGTCGCTAATTGTTATAGGGGATTTCACGGTGGATGACGAAGTGGCGCGGGACATTTTGGATCACTCACGCGGGAATTTTTCATCTCAACTGCAGTTGGTTTATCCCGTTGAAACGTCACCCGAGAAGTATGTTACTTGTTGTGCGGTTTTGTCAAGTGGAGACCTTAGGAAGCAAATAACAGAGGTAGACCCCGATGTGCTTTTCCCTCTTTTGGATAGTGTTGTATAGTGTTCATGTTTAGCTAGTGCTTTTTGTAAAGTAACTCTGATTGCAAATCGTACTTTTTGTAGGATCAGTACATGTTTTTGGCATGACTAGTGACTAGTGACAGCGTGATGTTCTCTTCGGAATAGACGGATTATGTGCAACGCGTCAAGGCCGTATGTCTTGGGGATTTGTGCTGTTAGTTTGTGCGGTTGCTCTAGGAAAACGCCGAGACTCACTCTACCGAATAGAGCGTCATGAGCCATGTTGTGTAGGCTAGAGTCGAGTCTGAAGGGGTTGACATCACAGACGATCAGAGCGCCTTGAACCAAGTCTTCTACTTCACCAACAATAAGAGGAGCTTCCTTGATTTCGTCGCTGAGAGGGTGGCAATTTTCAATGGTTTTGTCGGAAAGGTTAACTTGGTCCTGTATGGCATTAAGATCGCGAGGCTCGCGTTGATTGGCACCCACCGTCAAGGTTCGCGCATTCACGCGGACGTAGATAGTGGATTGACAAAAGCCATCAGGTCCTTGAGACCAGCTCTCCCGGTTAATAATGCGCTGCTTTGATGAGAGTCGGGTCCAGAGTGAGCTGGGGATCTTACTTTGCTCATGTCCGCTCGTTCTCGAGTAACAACGAAGTCCAGTATGCGGGTTTGTTGATGGAAGGTCTCTCGAGTCAAAGGATGGTTTTCGTCCGGTGCGATGAGAACTAAAAGCTGTGATGTATTAGTAGTTGCGCGTCACGATGTTACAGCTATTCTGACCTTGACACCTTCCGCGTAGTCAACTATATCATCGACTAGGCCCACTAATAGGACGCGGAAGGGGCTGGATAATTCGTTAATGTATGTATTCAGGATCTGGATTTTGGACTCGTTGGAGAGTGAAAGCTCTATATCTGTGCCGACTTTGAAGTGCATGGGGTTTACGAGAGCAAGTGCTGGTACAGATGGGTGATCTTCTGGATTCTTAGCCATCGATAGGTTGGTTTGTATGATGCATTATGGGTGAATGCTGTTGTCTTTAATAGTGTTTTGGACAAGGCCAGGGCGATGATGTCCGAGACTCCGAGTCGAATGAGTCGGATGATGGTGAGAAGTTGGGTGGCCGGTAGGTAGTAGCATTAAACGGCACGGTCCAACTCATGAACGCCGGAGTTGCGTGATTGGTTTCTTCGGTAATCATTGTCAAGAATAACAATCGGAGTCGGGTCAGTTCTTTTTTATCTATGGGGTCTCATGTAGGCACCGATTGGACGCCGATTTACAGGCGTGTCGATGTCGCAAGTTTTTTTTTTTTTTTTTCTTCTTTTTTTTGGATTCACGTAATCTTCGCAAAATAGCATTTGTTTGAACTCTTTGAGATGGAGGAGGAGGATAAGGTGCTACCGCGTCGAAAACCCTGCGAAGAGCATCGATTCTTATTATTTTCGACGCTCGCAGGTCGATACATGGAGCCAGTCGTTCGGCATGATAACTCAATAGCGAAGAAGGATGCGAGTGTTTGCCGTTAGGCCCCGTGAAGCTCCCGCCAAGGATTGTCCGGGAAAATCGCCAAATTTGGCCTGAAAAAGCCACTTGTTTAGGCCAACCCCGGCCTAAAAAAGCCACTATCGGACAAGGGTTGACACGTGAGGCACCCAAAAATAATGGATTTTTTCCCCGGAGCGCGTCGCCAGTGCTCTGAACAAGAAAAATGAACAATCCATTATGTAGCGTTTGTAGATACCTTGAGGGTGACCTTTTTTACCTCTTTGGAAATTCCCGGCCAAGGCAAAATTTCAAAATCCGGGCTCAAAAAGCCATTCGGCGGACAGGGCCGGTGGATTTTGGGCTTTAAAAAGCCACTTTTCGGACAAGGAAATCGCAAAATTTCGGCCTCGAAAAGCCACTTTTCCGGACAATCCTTGGCGGGAGCTTCACGGGGCCTTTGCCGTTGAGGCAACATGCTGAGCGCTTTTCGCTTTGGTGCGTCCTTGAAATGAAGTCAACACATACGAAGCCCTCAAACGTTGTTGGTGAATATGCGATGGTTGTCCAAGACTCAGCAGCGCAGCGATTCGATCGAAGTACCGCCGTTTGCTTGACGGTGAATAGTTTCAAGAGAAAGCGGTACCAATGTTACTTTCTATGCTGAGGAGTTCAGGCAGACGCGACGCAATATAGTGATTTGGCATTCAATGGATGTAAGTAGAGTATGTATAGTGTTAGTGTTCAATAAAACTGGCTTTGGTATATAGTGCTTTTATGGTTATGGGGAGGCGGAAGTGCTTTGACAAAATATTTTAGATTACGTACGAGAAAGTCTTCATCCGCTCGATGTTCTTCGGGTACGTTGTATGCATCCGTGAAAGCAGTACTTTCCCAAGTGATGGCATCGAGCGAGATTCCTGCTTTTTTCCTAATTTCGACGACTTGTCGCACTTGACTCCAGGTGATTCCTGTGACAAGGAGTTTAGCTAATTTTGGGCACGACAGCAGTCTAGTGATGTGATGCTCGGTCGCGAGTGCTTCCCATAAATTTGATCCCGAATTACGTAGGTCCAGAACGAGGACCTCCGTCATGAAACGGAATAGGTCGCTGGTGTCTGTGCCATACGAAACGGTACCCCTGATGCTGATACGACGGCAGTGGAGGAGATGAGGTGAGGATAGGATAAGTTCTACGCAAGCGTCGTTAAGAATGGTGATGTGCAAATGTATTAGCTTAGGAAATCGGATGGAATTCATGACTTGACCCAGCGAATAGTGAGATGCGTCGTGTAAGGTGATGGTGAGATGGGTAATGGATGGTAAGGTTATCGTCACTGGTCGGAGATGAAAATCTGATACACCGAAGTTGGCCAGTTCGAGTTTTTCTAGGTGGACTGCGTGGCTCAGGAGGTCTGTGAGCTGAGTGACAGTCGGCCAGGTATCGAATGGTAAGCATCTGATGCTGAGATTAGTCAAAAGAGGTATTTGAGCAGTAGGTGACCAAGGTGGTGGAACTCCAAAGATTTCAAGATGCGTTAATGCTGGTAGTTTTCCGTTGAAAACGGCGGGCAGATCGTTCAAATCTTTGCAGAAGGGGCTGTGAAATTTAAATGGGCTGCATATTATAGCTAGATGGGTCAATCGAGGCGCCTGCATTTTGTGTAGTACGTGTGCAATGGCGCGAGCGGTGGCGGGTAAGTCCACAAAGATTTCGAGGCTGCGCCATCGTTCATTACAACATTTCGAGGAGCGTATCGCCTCGCAGAGGTCTAGAATTTTGTCAATATATGACAGGTTGCGGTACATAGGAATGCAGGTCGTGTTATTCGTTGTGGGTGGACGGAAGGCAGTGTGAAGAATGGTGAGATGTAGAGGCTGATTGCGAGAGTTCGCAGAATATCGGGAGATGTACGAAGCTGACGAGGATGCGTCGATGACCATGTGTCGCCACAGCACTGACACATTTGCCAGTATGGCATGAAATCGCCTGCAGACAAGGGATATTTGGTATACGGTGTCGCTGACGCAACGCAATTTTTCGTTGTCTCTTGCGCACGAGAGTTTGAGTATGGCTGTCCATACTTCATTCGGCAACAAGGGGCCGTATCGTGTTGGCGGTTGATTTGGAGGTGCTGTGTACGTTTGTGAGGTTTGGTACATGCTGCTCGACACATAGACGTACCAGAACCTTGCGGGTCGGGGACGTTTGTTTGGAGTGGGTTGTTCTTCATTGTTGAGGCTCAGGTTCGGTTGGGTGAGAGCTCGGGAACCCGATATTTATAATCGGCGTAAATAGCTGGTTGAACTGCGGTATTCAATACGACCAGCGGTCAGGTTACCGGATTACTATAAAATGCCGGGTACCGGAGGATTAGAAATGGGATCGAGCGGCGCGGTGATCCGATCACCACAGATATATGGTAGCATGAGATTCCATCTGGGCCGATTTCGGCTGATTCCATACCTCCGTCTTTCCGTGAACGCTCTCTATCTAAGGAGGACAGAGGTTTAGACGCTCAAGTGGGGCATTTCACTTCTAGGACTTAGCCCTTAGGGCAGTTCCGTCCTTACATGGGTCGGACGTTGCTTCGAAGTATTGGGCATGGAGGTCATTTTGAACTTCGTTTGCGCAGAGATAATCGTATATTCTGCCCTTCTGTATTGCTTTTTATGGCGATCTGCGGACCGCTTTATCTTTTGGCTGGTGCTTTCCGTGCCATTTGTTTAGCACGAAGTTTTCCATGCCTGCGTTTTGTTTGATAGAAGGCAGTGTCTGCGGAAAGGCTATAATCGCAGTCTGTTTCTGCCAGTGTGAACTGACGGGATTTGGCGTCGCGTTGCTGCTAGTACATACTAAGTAGTAGTCACTCAGAAGCGATCTCGTGACTGACTGCCTCGCTTACTTTTGCTTTACAGTGTACATGGCAATCCGTTTGAGAAAATCGTGCGCTTATATAAGCGTGATCCGGCCTTTCCGATGGCAAACTCCCTCTTAGATTTGTTCTCATCCTCTTCTGCTGTTCTGGCTCCTGAGGACCTCGAAATCCATTTTACGTACTAATATGAGCTTAAACCTCTTTTTCTGAGCCCAGAGACCACTGTCTTCAGTATAGAATTGGCGATTCATCTTTGTTTGTACCAGTTATCACTGGATTTGCCACTGATTCAGATCGACCTAGTATAGGCTCCCACGGACTAGATATGGACCCCGAAACTGGCCCAAATATTATTTTAATTGATTCTAAATGTATTCTTGGTAAAAACTTCCCCAAATTCAGGTCAATAGATGTCTCTCTTTCGTCGAATTTGAGTTACAGCGGAGCTTCAAAAAATCTGTTAACAAGAATACATGTAGAATGATTTATCATGATTTATGGCTCAATAAACTGTGCTGTAGCAGGACCAGGCGATTTTATACCAGGTCTATCCATCGAGGCCTGAGATTTTGGCAGCGCGTCTAAATTGGGACTGCACGGTGATGCCATCAAAGTCCCATGCCGGTAGCTAGTGCCACTGTACACCGTGAATATGATCTTGGAATGATCATGGACACTGATCTCAAATGCAATCGCCTCATCTGCCGTCGCTCTCTCACAGATAAGGCCGTCGTGGTAAGCAGCTAGGTAGTACTTGCACAGTCCTTGACCGGACACTATCTCTGTAGACCATTTGTACGTTGTGCCAGATTTCTCTTCAAGTTACAAGTAATCTAACGACAGTATGCCATCCTAGGTTCGCATATCTTCTGCGGCAAGTCATTGGCTCTAATCTGTTCTCTCCATATGAACTGGTGTCGGTGTCTCAGTCGAATGCGCTAACGAATTGTTTAATGCGTCGCGGCTTTGCCCTGGTGCGTGGCTTTTGTGCCGTACTTACCCTCGTTTGCGCCTCACACGATAATAACTCTATACGCAGCCTGCGAAACAAGCCTCTCGGAAACGTGAGCCCTAGCTAATCGCTCTATGTTCTCAGTCGACCCAAATCTTGACCAGGGACGATGTCGTCGTAAGGCCATCTCTTCTTTTGCAAAGGGCTCGGTGTTGAAACACCGTCCCAGTTTTGCTCACTACATCCCTCAAACGACTACAAAACCGTAAATCGCGCGCATATATCCTTTTCCTTCTCTCATGTCGACTAAAGTCTGTTATCTCTGGGCTCACCCCATCAATCATTCTAGAAATATGCAGCCGGTTTGTCGCGTCCGTGTCGAACATTCGGTCTTTATGCATTCGTTTTGCAGCGCAATTTCTTTCTGGCAGTACCAAACACACCAAGAAAAGTGCGCGCTTCTGACTTCCTAAGCGAGCGCGACTTTGAATTGAGTCGCTTCGAGCTCATTCCAGCAAGCCGTGGTACGCAATGTCAATGACAAGAACGCACAGCTGCAGAAGCAGTTCGAGAACGTTGTCCGCGAAGGTGAATCCTCTTTCGATCTCATGTAATTTTTTTACACCTGCATGGCCAGCCAGTGGCGAGATGAGCTTGCTGAGCAACAGGAAAGTGGGTGCGTCTTTGCCCATCCATACCATAAATTAAACAGCACGCCGCTTGACGTGCCCGCATAAGAGCTCGAACGCGATTTGGACCTGGAGCGGCGCAAAGTGCGCGATTTGCAGGACGCGGCGCGCGAGAGCGACAAGGAGTACCAGAAGCTCGAGGTGCGGTCGCCAGAGGTTGATTATCTCTTCTTCACGGTCGCGGTACTGCAGACGCAATACGACAAGATCAAGCGCAAGGCGCTACTTGCGCCTGCCAGCGGGACCAGTGGCGACGACCCGCGCAGCAAGTTCCACACGTTTACGAACACTATCAACATAGGCGCCGTGGTCGGTGGGATAGAAACGAATGGGGCAAGTAAAGTTGTTTGGACTTCATTTGTTCTCCATGTTAAACGCGGATTCACAGATGCAACGCAGGCCTCTCATCAACGCTTCCTTCGGGCCCGCCCGCCATAACGCTGGGTTGGGGCACCAGCACCACGTGCAGCTTCCCCTGGCGCCGCCATCCCATCATCAACAGCGGCACTTTCAGCATCTGAGTACACGGGGCATGGACGCCCACTGGCAGCCGTTCGCTGGGCAAGGCGACCGTAACGGTGTGTGTCAGTCGGGCAACACCTCCGACCGGTCGACAGGCAGTACTTCGAACACAAGAAGAATAGGCTGAGACTGATTCATCTTTCGTTGGTTCGTTTATTTGTCATCCCACGAATTATACACCTAGCATTTACAGTTTTTATAACACGGGCTGGTGAGGTGCTGGTCGAAGGCGTTGGTCAAGAACGCATCCGGTTTTCATCGCTTTTCTGTATACTTTTTATGTAAGCGGTCGCAAGTGAAGGTTCTTTGTTTGTTGTACGCCGATCCTCGCCCAGCCTTTCACTACGATGTCATGTAAGATTCCCATGGGATATGAGCGGGAAGAAATTTTGCGTACAAAAAGATATATGAATGGCTGTGAGTAGTCGTGATTTGGCTGCGGAGTGCCATCGGAGGAGGAGGATTGCCAGATTGTGTACGAACAAAGCACAAACCTCAAAAATGTGGCCCGGAAGACTCAGGATAATATTTTAGCTCAGCTAGGTCCCCTTTCGGAACGTGCCGAGTTGTAGCGTATAGTACACCGGCCTGGAAATGTACTACCACTACGCCACAACCCACTTACCCTCGACGAGCTCGCCGCTTTTAAGGCTGTCGATCTCGGGTCCGCGAGAAGCAGCCGAAGAGTGCGCTGACTTTCTTGTGTGATACCAGAAATTAAGTTACTGGATTCCATGTATTTATCGTGTGCGCTTCTGCATCTTGTTCCGCAATTGTTCCGGGTGAGAACATGGCTTACTGTCCTCGGACTGTATCGAATAGCGGGTTTCACATTCCACTCGGAACATCTCGGACCCTTGACGATTTTGAGGGGCTTGTATGATATCCGTCGACATCTCTGAAAACGCCGCGATTCGGGCCGCCATGCAGGACAGGTACTCTCACGATGCCAATCCTGTTCTTATTTCCGTCCCATATACTAATAGAACTCACCGCTATTAACTCTGACTTTGGGATGCGCGTAGCCACAGCCGTCGATTAGAAACGGGAGGAGGAACATTGCCTTCGATCACAAGAATACTCGGATACTGGGAATCCCAGCAGGAGCGAGACAATTTCCTCTCGTGTCTGACGAGAGGTTAAAACCAGTGGTATGTATGGCGAGCTGTCTGTGGTGGCAGAAACGAATACTTCTTCCTGCAGTCCCCCGGCTGAATATTCTCGCGTAGACAAGCTTCTCCCCGTTGTTTGCGCCCCTCGCTCGACGGAAGACACCGCGGATGCCATTCATCTGAATACAGATGCTCTCGAGACCCCGATGGCCAACTCATCTTCAGCTTGCGCAGTAATGGTCCCAGCGGGAAAGACATCGTACATGTTGTAGATGGCGCTGACGACGAGCTCGAATACAACGAGGGGTCTGAGGGTACGTGTGACACGTCCCGAGACTGGCACAAAGCTTACTTTAAAACAGAGGAGTTGCACGACGTGCAGAAATCATTGTGTCCAACAACGCATGTCCGTCATTATCGCCCACAATAGCGATTTGACGCTCCGGATTCACCACGTCGTCGTCGAAACGTCCCGGGAGAATGAGATGTTGCATGACGACCGTGCATCGGCATACACCAACGACGACAGTATGTTCCACGAGACACTAGATGATGTGTTCGTTTGAGGCCGATGTCTGTTGAACCGTCCCAAAAGAAAGTGGCGCCGTCTAAAGCGGATGGCGCCAAGAAACCCATGGCGACTTCGACTCTGGCAGCCCGTTCGTTCTCGTTGCTGTCTGCCAAAGAGCCCGCTCCTGGGGATGCTGATTTGTATAAGCTTGGCAACATAACCCGCAGCAGACCAGTGCCGTCGCATGGATGAAAAAAAAAAAAAAAAAATCGCTGCATGATCGTGTGGGTGCTCACACTGTACAAGTTGGACCAGGATAGCGAGAAGGCGAGGCGTAGAAGGGCAGAGCCAGGAAATTCTTCAGAGACTGGTCGACCTCCAGTTTTCGACCTCGGGAGCGTCCTCACCCTCGGTGTGCCGACAGTTCGCTTGAAACAAATCATTGCGGATGGTCGTGAAGCTACTTCCAAGTTCGCGGACTGTGTCAACAATCTTGTTGACATCCCTGCGAAGATCGTTGGCCTTCGGCGCGCCGCGTGTGACCTGGATTCTCGCGTTTCCGGCTCGCATGATGCGATGCTTAGCGCCGCCCACGCTCTGGCGGCTTCGTCCCGCCCGGATTCTGGTTTGCCGAGTGCTCGTGACCGTGGGTCTACCCATAGCGGTGCCACATGGACTCAAACTTTCTCGCCGTCCGGGAGCGCCCATCCAAGCACCACAAATCTGGCGAGATTGAGGTGGAGGTCGTGTTGACGTCTGTGGGACGTCAAACTGAATTTCGGGTTACCCACCCTGATTGCACCATGTACTCGTGCAAGCTTGGCGCGGCGTCGCGGTCGTATTAAAAGCGGAGATCTTGCACAAAGTCCGTGTCGAACTTGCTGGTGCAGACGTTATCGTGTTCGACCTCTACCGCATGTTTTTCGTCGGAACCTAGGTGCTACCCATCTCATCACCCTGCGGAGATCATACTGGCGTTAATCCGGAATTTCGCTTCAGCGAAGCTACCACTGCATGTTCCGTGTGCCCCGATAAAGCGGTGTTAGCCACAGGCGACATGAACGGCCGAATCGCTGACCTGGTACCACGCGAATCATGCCTTGTTCGCGCGACGACGTCTTGAATACTCGCGGCCGGTGGCTACTACGTCTGTGCTCCGAGACGGGCTTGATTATCCTTAACGGAACATCGAAGGAGATATGCTCACCGGCAAATTCATTGTTCCAACCCCTTGGATCCACCGCCATCGACTTTGTTCTGGTGTCCCCGCATTGCTGATGCGTATAGAGGAATGCTCTATCCGTATCACGCAGGTGCTCGACTAGTCTAATCAATCAGTGATAGAAGGTGTAATCGGCGTTGCTAATAGGTCGTACGCCACAAGGCATAGAGTTTTGAAACCGATCGTTGTGGAATTCGGGCCGCCTACGCACCTCGACAATTTGGCCAACAACGCATTGATAGCGTCTGTAGCTGGGGATGACGCTCTCCGAACGCTCTATGGTGCAGTGACTGCGGTCGGGCGGCTGGTCTCCAACGTGGGGACCTCCTCTAAAGGGAAGGGGAACCCCAGAGCAGGCGCTGTTTTAGCGATATACAGGGGAGGTAACAGTGCGCGGAACGCTGCGTACACGTTTGAGGGCCTCCAAATCCAGGCCAGAGCTTCTTTGTTCGCGGCATTTATGGCCGTGGCGGAGAGTGCACAGGACCAATGTCTCACCATTTGCACGTCGTCGCAGTATGCCTTTTGGTCCTCCTGCTACTGGGCAGGAGATAACGCTACACTTGGCTGGCTCTGTTTTCACGCGGATGTACTGCAAGAAGGAGTATTCAGATTACGCGTGCGGCTCGCACTAGTCGAATTTCGATGGCTACCATCCAGCTCGGCGAATGTGGCTCTATCGGCAGCGCGACAGCTTGCAGCGGACGCGACGCGATTGGGTTCTGCGGTGTCCATAGACGTACGCGACGTTTTAACGCCGTCCCCAAGGCCGTCCCCGCCCTGAAAACGCGACTTGACAAGACGTGATGGATATGGATCGAGCCGACCCCCAAAGGGAGTTCCCCTCCGCCGAGAGCCGGGAAGTGCCCTCTTGAGAAGGGCCCCCCCCCCGCGGGACGACCACAGGGGGGCGGGAAATGACGTGCGATAATCTAACAAGACTCTTGGCGTGCTCGACGAGTAAAGAGTGCTGGGATTTCATTCCTGAATAGACGGATGACCGTCCCGTCGAGCCTGCTGCACCACCGAGCCAACTACGAGTCTTTCAAGGGGCGTCTCAATCGGCCTGAGGAAATGCCGATGCAGAGTTGCGCGAGACCTTCGATAGGCTTGCTAATACCATCTCAAAACGGACACAGTACCGGATCCCACAGTTTTTTTTTCTCCCGTCGGATCACCGCTCTGAGGACATCAAGAGGATCAAAGAGAAACTTAATCATTGTGGAGTTTGCAGGGTATTGAAGCGGTCTCCTACTCGGAAATTCTCACCTTCCCCAATGAAGTCCTTTGTTGAGCTGTTCACAGTTTCACATGTGTCTCGATACGTGCGACGCCGTCAGGTTGCTCGTACCATCCTTGTAGGAATCCTGAAACGAGGCCGAGATGTGGATGACCCAGAAAGCTTCCCAATGTTTGGTCTGGAGTCTGCGTTCGAAGGTCCTCATATTACAGTTTGACAAGCAGCTCCGTAAGTGGGCAGATGCACACACCGTTATTTCCGACACGCAGAACAGTTTCGACCTGGTCACCGAACTGACGATAATTGCTTCATCTTCATCTGCGCCATTACACGTGCGGAAGGGAAGCCTTCCTGCTTCTGTTGCTGCGCCGCCTTCTCGGAACCAACGCGCGTTCCATACTCACTGTCCTCTTCACTGAAACTGGTCTGATGCCAGTTCGCATCCGACACCTTGTGCTCGCCCTCGCTCGCGTCAGATACATGGTTTCATACTCCCATCCGCATGACGGCCGCTGATTTTCTTCCATCGCTATCCATGGATGCTATTAGCAAGAAGATTATGAGGTGGTTGACGCTGATCTATAGTTTGACGTTAATACTCTGCAGAAGACTCGCCCGCTGCATGATCGCTTGGAAACTGTTGACGAAACGCGTACGCTCGTAATGCGTAGGCGCCGCCATTATCTGACCATGGTCATGATTCCTGTCCACCGCAAGGCACTCACCCGTCTCGTCCTCAGCGATTTCACCCTTAGTGTCGAGTGTTTCCGTTATCCGGCGAGATATAGGCTGCCTAACCCGTTACCAGGAACGGCTATGTTGGTTCTTCGAGGTACATTCCCTCCTGGAATAAGAAGGATCTTCGCGCCTGGCGGGCGCGGGGATGATGGTGGTATTTCTCAGCGATGCGCTCACTTCCGATGCTAAACTAGAAGCAGCATATAATATAATAATAATGATCTCATTCGTCACGACTTCCTTCGTTGTTTGGTGTCGTCGAGAAACGCTGTCACGCGGACCGCAAAGTACGTGGCACAGTTCGATGTGTTTCCTCGTTACATACCCGTTACATACCCGTTACATACCAGACCGATACCACACACCTTGACATGCTTGACATCCCGCCGTCTCACTGTCCCCGTTTATTACCGAGTTTCGTGAAAAGCATAGTATTTATGTCAAACCGATTCAAGCGGTAAAGTAACATACAGCTTTGTGTGTGTAGGTACGGTAACTGTATGAATTTCAATGGGACCACCGCAGTAACTCATCCTCCGCCTCTTCCACTCAAAGTGGGCCCAGAATGTCGATGGCTGAGGCTAGGCGTCGTGGAGGGCCACGAAAAGCTTTTAAGTTGTTGGTCTCCAGAAGTTTTACATATCCACCGGTGGTGACTTGGTAAGTTCCACCGGTTATGCTTTGCAACGTGAATTCGTGAATACGCTCTGCAATCCATTCCCTGTTCGCCTGTTTCTTTTCCGTCACCGGTCCGTAATGATCGCTTGTCCTGGCGTTCATCTTTGCCAGACGATCGTGAATCATCACGAAGCGTTTAAGGCTGGCTGACGTGATTAGCGGCAAGTTGATGTTTCGCAACCTGGGGAGTATTGTGGTGTTGCCGTTGACCATCGTCTTTTCGCTCATGTTTAGTAGCAGGCGAAATAGGTTTCCTCTAGCTTCGCTCAGATCCAATGTCTCAATGCGTGCTGTATGTTCGAATAGCTGTACCGACGTGAACATTATATTCGCATCATCTGGCGTACCCGCGATTATGTGCATCGTTGTTGCCTGCTCGAACGTTTTCGAGCAGCTCGTTGCTTCTTCCATGTCCAAATCGTGCCTGAGATGTAGCGTTATGGTTTTGAGATTTGGGAGGTCCAAAATGCGCGCCATATTGGCTAAAGAACCGTCAGTCGAGAAGATTATGCCCAACGTGGTAATGCTGGTGGATCGTATCTCTCCTGCGTGTGCAGAGCCACTGATGCTCGTCTCAGCTAGATTCAGTTCTCGCAGGAGCGTACAGCGCTTGATCAATGTTTCGATGCTGCGCGCTTCCATTTGTATCGTGTCTAGGACGCCCGATATGTGGAGGTACGTGAGCGCGGGTAAGTCCATTCGCTGAAATGGCATGTTTGTTTCGTCTAGGTATAGTTCATCGAGTGCCGCCATTTTTCCTCCGAACCATGTCCTTGTTTGTACGACGTCATCGAGATCTTCTGCCCACCACCAAGCATTGTAGGTGCGTCTGATGGTCAGGCGCTTCAGCAGCGGCACATACGTCCTTCCGAGATGTTTACGAACCCGCTCCATTGCATGGTGGTGGCCGCACTCGATGTGAATATGCAGTGCTCGTTCAAAGAAAGGTTTTAGGGGGTTTAAGAGATTGTCGATTTCTTTTACGATAGTTGGAGATCCATGCTCGTATTCTGTGGTCGTAAAGCAGCGGCCGAATGCAAGTCGGAAATGCAGCGGTTTGTTTGCGCTCCTCCGGATATAAGTGGGTGCGGTCGTGGGCGAGGTTTTAAGCGTTAGAAGGATGTATGACCAGAGAGTTGGTTCGTCCATGATCAATGTGAACCATCCGCGGTACGTCGCTAGCAGTTTTGTTCGAAGCCTGTAGAATTCGCGGTAGTCGTTTGGGCTTGTATGGGAGAATAATACCAGGTTAATTATCGCCATATTCAGTTCGTATGGTAGTCGGTCCGTCACAGACGTTGACATCTGAGATATTTGTTAGTTATCTCGAAAACACTGTCAGATAAAAGCTGCAAGCACCTCTGCTTTACGTGGGCCTTCACTTGATCCGTGGTCTTGGGTTTTGGTTTCAGTTACTACGGCATTCTAGCCGGCAATCAAGTATATCTGAGAGCGGCCTGGGAAGAGCACCAGTATTCAAGTTGCCGCCGTGCAAAATTGCTCACGGTATTCAATCCTTTAACCGGGCGGGTACAAGTCGGACTTTGCGGTTACGTCGGTCCGACATTGTGCAAGACCGGGACATATGTACAAGTAACCGGTGTGTCCCAGTTTAGGGGCCAACGATCATGTACGTGAACGTATGCAACGATCGCAGGAAGCGCGGGTCGGCGGTTAAGCGATTGGGGCTCTGGAACTGCTGGAGGGCAGCCCAGTGATACTAATACTGCTGGGTGACTGGAATCTATACTCCGAGCGATGGCCCGCCATGGAGTCAGGGGAGAAACTCGAGGGAACCGTTTTGTGGAATGGCTGTTGGAAAAGGTATACTCAGTCGTGAATAAAGAATGAGAAGTTATATATATTACAGTCGTCGAAAACGCTTCGAAAAGCTCACCATGCGATAAATGTGACGATCGTTGAACCGGCCAATGACCTCGAGACCGTAAAGGAACTGGATAGTCGACACGTCCATGTTGTGGTTCGGACTATAAAGTAACCTGATGGATCGTGGATCACGGCAGGTCTGCTTGAGGCAGAGCTGAGAGTAGCTCGATTCCTAGGCTTCGAGATCCTATCATAATCATAATCCTATACAAGAGCGCGCCGGGACCGTTCGCGGTCCCGGCACTTCGACCAAGTCACTGCAGCGGTGCCTTTGGGAGCCGTCGGAAACGCGCGGTCGGAGTTTAAAGGCTTCAGACACGCTCAATTTTATCAAGAGAGAAGAGAAGAGAGATGAAAACAAGACTTTGACAAGAAGTCACGCGTTTTCTTCCTTATACGGATCTTCACGTGAAGTCGGTCTTATGGGCCGTTGGGCGACTCCGAATCCACTCACCGCGTAATGCATAGTAATGTATGATCGACGGCGGCGCTCATCTGCAAACCCTATTCTCATACATGCATATGCAGACGGTCGCCAAGGTCTGGAAGTTGTAAACATGGCGGAACAGGAGTTTAGGCTGGCGACTGATAATCTGATTAGGGCTCAGACCAAACAAAAATTTCAGGAGACTGTTTACAGTAAAGCAACCAAGGTTGATTAACGTTAATTGGGCAATCGGGAGGCTAGAGGAGGCGCGCACGGAAGACATATAGGGGTTCCTCGCAACTACGTACCTACCATTTGTCGACAATATAAACAGGTCAAAGCAGTCAGACGTACAGAAAAGTGCGACGTAATATGAGACGAGCTGTTGGAGCCTCCGCCGTCGCTTGCAAGTGAGTGCGAACCAAATTTGACCAATCGGGACCCGGATGATTTCGATTTCCTGGACATGACACCGGACGAGGCGCGCGAAGCCATATTTGGTACGAGCACGAGCATGGAACCCAGCGACAACGAGCTATTTTACAAGGTATTGCGTCGTGCTTGGAAGATCTAGAATCGAGTGGAGAGATCTACACCCTCGTAAAAAATGAATTTGGAATGGCTTGCACCTCCGAAAATAATTGCGTAAGCTACGTGATTCGGACTAGTCGAATCCCTGCGCGTATTAGCTGATCCAGCTATTGCAAAGCCTTCGTTAGATTTTCGAGAAGTTCGTCGCATTTCACCTGTCATTCTTGGTCGGACGACACAACTTAGTCTGCGGGACCCAATTCGGCGGGCGTTCTAACAGCTCCACATCGGACGCCACTTTGACGTTCACCAATGACATCCAAGTTGCTTGGATCGATGAGAAAGTTATGTGCATTGATTTTCGACATCAAGGGATACTACCTACCTACCTACCTTTGATTTTGTGAATCACCGGACAGGGTTCCGACGTAAACACGTACCAATTGAATACATGAAATGGGTCGCCTCATTTTTACAAAAACCGCAAGCTGCTGTATGCATCGACGGAATCCGACTTGATAACGGAATACCGCAGGGTTCCTCGTGTCATTGACCCTTCTTGATTATTTGCAGAGCCCTTTCTGTCACAAAGCTCAGACCGTACTCTCATCTTCGTTTATCGAGGCCTCCATTACGGGGCTCCTGGACTACCAGGGATGGGTTGTGTATTGTCTGCTCGTTTCATGACTGCTGACAGTCATAAACTCACCGCGTTTCTTTTGAGCACCGGATTGTCTGATCCCTCCAGGGCAGATTACGGTGGATCTCGCGGACGCAGCGTGGGCTGGGAATTTCTCCGCTGCGGACTGACTCTGGTGAAACGCTTGTCCATCTACATGTATTTACAACGTCGTTGCCCGCCTGTGACGCTGCCTCCCACCCCCGTGAGGGGCGTCCCGGGAAGCCTGCGGACTGTCGCGGAGCTCCGGAACGCGACGTCAGCATCTTAATGTCACTCGGAAATTTTTAATCCGCTCGTTTAACGGTCTGAAAAGACTCACTGAGATAATTATGCCTTCGTAAACTCCGTTGCGGAACGGACTTTTTCATCGCGGAATCCAACGTGACAGACATCGGGGAATCCGGGGACAAACTGTTGCGCGTGATGTGACTGAGACGTGTACTACCGTGGACCCACAGGGACCGTCGACACGACTGGTACACTGCACCCTTCCACACTGCCAGCCTCTGGCTACAGTGGTCCTCTGGCTACAATGATCCTTCTGTCCCCTTCTGTCCTTCGATTGCTCAGAACGAGCTTACTCACGTGGACCCAGGCTTATCAGAGGGATTAAATTACGGTGGAGCGGTGGCTAAGCTCTTTTTCAAATTGCGCACTGGCGGCTGCAGTACAGTGCTGCTGTCTCTGCTCAGTGTAGCGGCAAGCCCTCATTGAAAAACTCCTTGCTTCTCTCTGTAACAGCTATGGCAGAGAAACGGACACTGGCTCTCCAGAACACCAGCCAGACGACTCTCTGTTTCTGGTACCTGTCGAGCGTGACTGGAAATACACCTCACCTGCCTGGAGAATCTGGACTACCTGCCCCTGGCATTTTTGCAAATTGAGGCGGCAAAAAGTGCCGGCTGCAGATCTGGCGCACATAAAAAGCGGGAGAAGGGAGTCATAACCCCCGCCCCATTGTGATACGCTCCCACTTCGGCTCACACTGATGATTTCGACCCCGCTGCGCCTGCTGGCAGCGGAGATGGGCCCGCTTCTGAGCATTCTCAGCTCGTTCCGCTCCCTGCTCTCCCACTGCTGCTTCCCGATATCACGGGTGCAGCTGATACCCCCACTTTGGTACCTGGAATTCCGGCTGCGGCCGCGCTCAAGTATGTGTGCTTGGCTGTACCCTCGCATTTTCACTTATAATATGCAGTACTGCTGCTCCTGAGCCTGCGGTGTCGACCACAGCTGCAAATGTCTCGGCGTGCGTACATCATAAGCTACACTGCGCCCATCCTGACACAAAACACTAGTACTCTGGTGGATGCGGCGGCGATAGCACAGAGTGCTGCGCCCACTCATGCCGTAACCGCTGATACTGCTCCGCCTCAGCCCCTGCTGAGTGCTGCTATGCCGCCCCCAACCACTCAGCGCTCCGTGCGTCGCCAGACAAGCACCTCGTTCTCGGCGCTTACTGGAAAAGCAGGCTCGTCGGCTTCAAAAGGCCCGCGCGACCGCGCGGAGGATGCAGCAGTATCCACGCGTCCGAGCTCCCCGTCCCTCCTAGCCGTGTACAACGAACTGCATCTCACGCCTGCTCCCATCGGCGCGGAGACTGCTGGAGCGAACCGAGCCCGGCACAGCGAGAACGAGAGGGCTATGGCGCAGGCCTTGCTGAATTTGAAGCACGACGTTGCGTCCTTCGAGAGAATTGGCAAGATGCGCCACGAGGAGGTGACTCTGATGCTCACTGACACGAGAATTAATGCCGCCAGCGAGGCGTCCCAGGTAGCCGCAGCGCAGATGGCCGAGCTACATTCCTCCCTCGTCAGCACCCGCAATTCCCTTGCGGAGACCATCACCGCCGTCAATGGTCTGAAAAGGATGCGGACCGACGTCGACGCAATCCGCGCTGCGATTGCGGTGGGTCCCGCTGCTCGCGCCCCTAAAAGGCAGCGAACAGGTGATGCCGCCTACGACGTCTGGTTCTACGATGTCCACCCCACCAACGAGGCTCGCGATATTGCTCGCACCGCGGTGTTGCGCGTTCCGGGCCTGTCTGGCAGTTGCTTCTCCAATGCCATACGCGTTCGCAATCGCTCCGCCACCATCAGCATTCGCTTCCGCAGTCATCCCTTTGCCCTCGCATTCATACACGCTATCGAGCACGAGCCTCCAACGGGACTGGAGGGAATGCACACTTGCTGGGCCCCTGCTACTGCCGATCCCATCTCTTTGATTCGCGGTGAGGCATTCAGTGGCCGCTCGTCGGGGTAGATTCCTTCCACATGCTTGTAACAAACTATATCTTACGCATTCCTTGTACCACCTGTTCCAGTGTACGTATCACCGCTTGGAATATACATGGCAACCTTGCGATGAAAATTTCGATGCCTGAGGTTGTCGCTCTAATTAAGGCAAACGACATTATCATCTTCCAGGAAACATGGCTGCGACCTGGCCAAGAGGAAAGTCTCCCACTCCCGGAGGGATATACAATCATATCTATGGCACGCCCCGACCGCGCAAACTATCAGGCCCAAAAAGGGGGGGTCGCGGTAGTGATCAGGTCGAACCTGACGTTTAAAGTGCTGAAGCAATTTTGCGGCCCCGACCTCATTGTGCTAGACTTCGGAACTTTCTTTGTGATTGGGTCGTATATTCTGCCTGCTCTGTCGCCCTGGCGGGAGTTCTCTGACAGGCCGCCTCACGAGCTTGTGGCTGAAGCTGTTCTCTTCTGCTCTTCGAATCCGGCAAAACCGCTATTCTGGAAAGGGGATATCAACGGCAGAATTGGTTCGCAGTCGCCGGAGGGATCACCTCTCATTCGCTCCTCTGCCGACAGTGCGTGTAATACGAGGGGTTCGTGGCTCCTAGAGACGTGCCAGGATGCCCGCATGTCTATTATCAACGGCTCACAGTACGATATAAACACGCACGCCCATTATACCTCGTTCCAGCCCATGGGAAGCAGTGTCATCGACTTCGCGATGGTGTCGAACTCCGCCCTACCTGAAATGGAGAACATGCGCTTTGCCGTGAACGACTTCGGCCACGAGTGGTCTGATCACGCTGCAATTTCAATGTATATTCCCATCGAAACGGAAGTGGCGGTAGTCGAGAATGGCGGGGTCCTGTACGATAAGCTGCCTGTGGTTGCAGCGCCAACTTTCCTGGACAGTATGGTGGCGGAGGCTCTGAATGAGGCACGTTCGATGGATGAAGAAAGCAGGGTTTATTACGGCCCGGTTCTAGTCTCTACGCCTGCCGCGGTGGTGTATGTTGCGACTTCATGTTCGAGGGCTGGGATGCCCGATGCGAAAGCCGCTGCAGGGGTGTATTGGGGTGACGGAAACCGCAACAATTGCGTTGTCGCTGTCCCCGGTACGCAATCCGATGCGAGGGCCGCGATCTACGCTGTCGTGCACATCATGAAAGTGGCTCCAATACATCGAGCACTTACCATCTACACCCCATCACAATACGCCATCCGCTCCTTCTGTTACTGGGCTGGGGGAAATGCAACGCGTGGGTGGTCTTGCACGCACGCCGATATCATACGCGTAGGCGCTGAGCTGATGCGCGCCCGCCCGGCACGCGTCACTTTCTGTTGGGTTGATAAGAACCTGGCACACAACAATGAGCATCTGAGGAGAGCTTCAGCATTGGCGAAGTCGGGGGCACGTGGGAATGCGCCATTGCTCGAGGCCGTCTTACCGGATGTCCCTGAAACCCTGCTGCCAGTGATGCCACCTACGTTACTGGAAGTTGATCCTGGGACAAAGGTTAGAACTGCTCTTCCCGCAGAGAGTCCGCCGAAGGCGGCTGCTGAGCGGGTACACGATGATGACTTGGGGTACAATCCTGATGGCGCTCATCGTGGAAGGGCTCGTGAACGTGAGCAGCAGCGACAGAACTTAGAATCGCTCTTGAATGCGACTTCGGGAGCGGAGTTCTGGAAACTAGTCCGAGGCTGGACTGACCAGAAGGTGCGCACCGCGCGTGTAACGGCGGGTCAGCTGCAGGAGGTCTTCAAGGAGCGCCTCAACCCACCCGAAGTGATGCCTGCGCACTTTGTTGTTGAACAGCACCAATGGAACACCTTTATGGTTGGAAATATCCCAGAAACCACCACCGACAGAACGCCGGGGAAGATATTCTCGCGACCGTTTACCATCCACGACATGGAGAAGATTAAAGCACGGATCAGAAAGCACGATGCAAAAAGTGCGACTGGTGTTGACCGTGTTACGTACCTGAAAATACTCGAGATCCCGAACGATGTTCTCGTGAAGCTGTTCCAGGCAAGTCCCTTGCTAACGAGCTGGGCTGCCGGTTCTGTTCTAATCCTCTGACAGGCTTGTGTCGACCATCGGGATGCTCCCAATGCGTGGCTGACAACGATTCTGATCGGAATACTCAAGCAGGGGAAGAAAGCGACAGACCCGGACAGTTACCGCCTCATTGGACTGGAAAGTTGTCTCCTGAAAGTCTTGACACTGCTGATTGACCAGCGCATGTTGGAGTGGGTGCGCGAAAACAATGTCGTCCCCAACACGCAGAACGGCTTCCAGGCGGGCAAGAGGACGAACAACAACTCGTTCATCTTGCGATGCGCAATTGAGAAGGCTCGCGCCGAAGGAAAAAGCTTGTATGTCGTGTTCGTGGACCTGAAGAACGCGTTCCCAGCGACAGATCTCCCGACGCTGTGGCTCAAGCTATATCGGGCAGGCGTGTCGGGTCCACTGTTCGACTGGATCCGGATGCTGTATGCTAGGATGAAGTATGTCGTGCGACACGGCGGGATGTTTTCCGAATCATTCAAGTCCGCAATTGGCGTTCTTACTGGGGACTCGGCTTCTCCTGGATTATGGAACATATTCTTTGCGGACCTGGACTTTCCCCCGGACGCCGACGACATCACGCTGGACGGCATCGCTGTCAGTCACGTCGAGCAGGCGGATGATGTCGCCTTGTTCTCCACCTCACTAGCTGGAATTCAACGCCGCGTGGACGCCTTTTATGCCTGGTGCCGTATAAACTTCATGGTTATCAGCGTAATAAAGACGCAGTGGATGCTGTTCGGTCCCTTGCCGCGCACCCTACCTCTGATTTATGTTGGGGACGCGTCTATTGAGCTGGTACATGAATACAAGTACGTCGGCATCTGGTACACCTCTACAACACACGACATTTTCTCCAAGCACTACTCTCTGAAGGCGTCCAAAGCACGCAGTGTGTCCTACGCCACCTTCTCCGTAGAATCGTTTGTCGGCGTCCTGCCGCCTCGGGAGGGACTGATCCTCTATAAGGCACGAGTCGACCCGCATCTGATCTCCGGCTGCGAGGTGGTTCTTGACACGAACTCGACTTTGCGGGCCAGTCTGGAAGCGCCGCAGACACATTTTCTGCGCCGCCTGCTCGGTCTCAATCCGCGGTCGATGCTTGCCGTGCTTTTTACTGAAACAGGACTCATGCCTATCCAGTTTCGCCGAGCCCTGCTGGCTCTCGGATACGCGAAAGGGTTTGCTGGAATACCGGCGGAGGTTCATGATCTCCCGAGAGCGGCGTTTCGCGAGTCACTGCGACTTGCGCGCCTCGGTCACTCTTGCTGGGCATCTGACCTGCGTTGGGTTCTCGCGTCGCTTCCCGTGCCAGTCCTGATGGACTCTCCGGCACTTCTGACGGTGGATGGGATAGATGGGATTATTCGGGATGTGACGACGGCTTGCGATACTGCCTTGCAGGGCGAAATTGCGGCCTTACTGAAAACCCAATTCCTGAAAACCCGCCTGGAACCTGACGAACACAGAAATTTGGCGACAATAACCCTACGCTTCCGACACTACCTCCGGTTGGTGAATGCTCCGCATCGAATCGCATACACGCGATTCCTGCTATCGGACCATCGACTGGCGGTAGAGGCACTGCGACACGGTAACCGGGTTTGGCGGTACGTGGAACGAGAGCTTCGGCTGTGCCGTTTTTGTCATGGCGCGGTAGAGGATGAGTCCCATGCACTCTTGGTGTGTACGGGACATCCGGCTCTCACGGGCCTAAGGGCTGATTTCCTCCGCGACATCTACATGCTGCGTCCTGAATACACGACTCAGGTGCAAACGATGTCAGCACTCGATTTCCTGATGAGCATCATTCACTGCCGGGACGTAACTAAGCGTCTAGCTCGGTTCGTGTTTGACGTTTTCGCGGTCTTCGAAAAGGAGGAAATGTGGATCCCGCCCTCTCATTTCATTAGAGGAGGGGCTCAGTAACACGTACCATGTGTGTATTGTTTCAATACAATTCGTGCTCTCTCATCAAAGCTGCGAGACGGCCGAGCTGTTATGCGGGGTACTTTGCATGCCAGTGGGTTATGTTAGGGACAGGAGGACCTGTTCGTGACTCCTGGTTGATGACGACTAGGTTTCCATTCGGTGTGCTGCCCGTGGATTCTCCACAAGGGCCAGAGGTATTCAGTAGACAGTGACGGCCTGTTCACAACGGCGGCGATGGATGGGCATCCGTAGCGTATATGTAGACGTCACATGTGCGTAGTACGGCTACCTGCTGTTTCAATTTGGGACCGCGCAGGCAATCCTCCTCCTCCTCCTGTCATCACCGTCGCGAGATCGTGGAACAAAAAGAATGGACAGCCATCGCGTCGATGTTGTGATTCGATTTCGCTTTGGCTTCTTCGACCTCTGACGTACGTTCCGAAGGGGATCCAGTTTTAGGGATAGATGAGGACAGTACAGTTTTAATTCATTTGTTACAAGGGTCGTTAGATTCTGCGGTATAAGGCTATACTAACAAATTTATTCGAGTACACAATGCTTCCTTATTCCAGTAATTTATTCTATAACGTGTGGCCCTTAGCATCCGCATCTGCGAAGCTGTGAATAGTGGGTGGCATCAGGTGGATTTTGGATAGTCACAATACATTTGCCTGGTTTTAGCGGATCGAATTTGTAGCGTTTACGAGGGTGTGGCTATGCTGGTATGAGTTGCATTCATGGATGGCTGCAACACACTTGCCTGATATCGGTGGATTTTAATTCAAAACTATTTGCTAGTCTTTGGTGATAGAATCCTGTTTGAATGCAGGTTTGACCACCTAGAGACCATAACGCGGAGTGTTTCGAGTCGTATATAAAATCTCCCTTTGATTCGTGGATCGTCGATGGGTTCGCGAAACGAACAAATGCCCCTACGCCGTCGTACAGAGACCGGATAGCTAAAGGACACGAAGGGTGCTCAAAGCAGGTATGCCTGTTGTTCTGTAAATGATCATCGATTTTTTGGGTGATGATGTAGCCTCTATCCCTATATTTCGCGAAACAATGTCGTTCTTGACTGAAAGGAGGGTTGGTGAGGTATTTGGATGTAGATATTCCTCGTTTAGCGACAGTGAGTTCAGGATATGCGCAGTAGATCCCGTAGCTGGATATGAAATTCATGACAATCGTCGAATGGAAAGAGAATACGGGCAAGATAGCACACTCTCCTTCGCAGATCATGACGTTTATTTTTTTGCTTTTGTCGCCGGCAGTAAGCCACTGGACGGTTTTCAGTGCGTTGTTAGATTCGTACAGCTTGTGGCTGGGGATCGCCGCATCGAGCTGAAAATCGAAGTAGGTCTCGAGGAGGGTGAGGAGAGCTTGTTCTTGGGATGCTGGTACATAGATGTCGAGGTCGTTCGGTACGAAGCTTCCCCCGGCGATTATGGCTAATGGCGTGGACCCTGATACAATGCTGCGTGTCGTGTGCAATATACGCATTAATCTGACCGGGTCGTGTACGAATAGCGATAGGGTGTCGAGAGTGCGGCATTCAAAGTAGTGGTTTGTTCGCGTCGAGTGATTTTTCGGATCAGCCGCGATTTTAAATACGGATCTGTGGTCTTCTGGTGCCAAGTAGTGGTTATCTTTTTTTTTTTTTTGATTCAATCCGATGCTTACGGTGTAGGTGGCGGACACGACGTACTTTCAGAAGGGTTGATCTTGATAAGTGGCGGCATTGATGGGGATAGTTGTATGCTTATGTCGTTCCAGAGTTTGGTGAGTACTGAATGAAGTGACGAAATATAGGTTAGTCGGAAGGATAATGATGATGGTATGGAAGACCGCACTCCTTTGCATCGGGCGTGGCTGGAGGATGTTAGATTAGGCTTTTCTTCCTGGTTTTTATACACTTCGTCGCGAGCAGAAATCCATTTTGGTAGTTTTTGGATGATGACATACCTATAAATAACGGATATCCGGCTTTGTTTAGAAACGCCGGTTATCAAATGCCTCCTAGCACGACAAATTTAGGAAATTTTTGTGTTTCCTGCGTCAAATCCGGGTAAAAACGCGTCGCGATGGGGAAAAAAACGAAGATTAATCATCTTGGGCGAAAAAAACGTAAATGTCGATAATTTTGGTCCGATTTTACGGGTCCAGGCCAGTGTTAAGCAATCTCGGCGAACTTCTGTATGAGCCTGGGAATAAGCATTCATTGGATCATCCGAGCCCTTTTTCCGGTGTGCTTTCAAGTTGACGGATGCGTTGATGCCACAAACAAACCGGTACGAGTTCACACTGGATCGGAGGTTAAGTGGAGTCGCTTTCCCACTAAGAAAAGCTTAGGATTACACAGAGGTACAGGAATTGATGTCGGCTATTTGCAGTGAGTTAGAGAGTCGGAGAGCCGGTAGTTGTTTGGTGTCCGAGTGCGTATGGCTATTGTTTAGGTAGGCGGTTGGTTGATGTCGGATGTCGATGTGTCAGTCCGATAGATCAGGTAAGTAGGTACGTATATTCCGGCGCGGTCTCGTTAAGAAACAGCCGGGCTATGCGAGTTCCCATTGGATCGGAGGTTAAGTGGAGTCGCTTTCCTACTAAGAAAAGCTCAGAATTCCCCAGAGGTACAGGAAATGATGTGGGCTACTTGCAGTGTGTTCGAGGGTCGGAGAGCCGGTAGTTGTTTGGTGTCCGAGTGCGTAATGGCTATTGTTTAGGTAGGCGGGGTTCGGAGTGCCACGTTCGTTGCGTCATCGTGGCTTGTTGTGTATATAATGTATTGTCCACATATTCCAGAATATACCTACCTACCTACCGGACGTAGTTGTCGTGTTCTTTCCAGAGGTGGGCATTATTTTTCTTTTGTTGCGTGGGCTGACTGGTAGATTTATGCAGATATGGAGTTATTGCCTGAAGTCTTGGCCATAGCTTTCTCAAACTTCTGTGGATGTAGTCGCGTCGATTTTGTACATTTTGTGCGCAATCGGGCGGTCCTTTCTGTAGTTTGTCAAAAGTGGAAACGGATCGTGGATGATGACGTTCGTTTATGGACTCACGTTATGGTTACACAGCGACTGCCGTTTGATAGTCTTGCTGTCTGGTTGGAGTGGTCCAAAAACGCTCGCCTCGATATCGACTTGGTTCTTGAAGAGCTCCACCTTTATTATCGTTACGGCAATATCGCAAGCAGAGTGCGGGCGTACCTCGACGAGATCATGCCTCTCCTGCTATCAAAGGCGTCGAAGTGGAATTCGTTCCAATTCGTTGTGCAGGACGCTAGCTGCGCGGTGCACGTCATACGAATGTTATCTGAAATCGGATGTTTGTCACTGAGAAATTTGACGGTCGAGTTCGCACCAGCGTTCCCGGTCCATGATCCGCTGACCTTGCCGCTTCCAGCAGTGTTCATCCCTCCGTTGGTGCTTTCGATGCCCACTGGCCAATTGTTCCACCTGGCATTGTCGGCTGTGAGCATGCTATGGTCGAGGACGCAATTTTCGTCTCTGGTATCATTGCGTCTGAGTGGTTTCGATATCGGTTCGTTCCCTAGTTTGTCCGAGTATCGGCACATATTCCAATCCGCTATCCAGTTGGAGATATTGTGCTTACGAGGTGCTGGCTGTTCTTCGATGGGAGGTCCAGATCGTTGTAGCATGATTTTGCCTTCACTTCGTCTTCTGGATTTAGAATTTTGCGGAGTGCAGTCTATGGCCACCCTCGTTGGTTTGATGGATATGCCCGCACTGTCATCAGTTGTTTTGCGCTTTGGGCCCGGATATGACTGCACCGTTTTCTCCTCGTGCTTTCAGCGGAATTCGACATTGTTCGGGACGGTCGCGTGTCTTCTTGTGCACGGATGCGTTGGCTTTGGAATTGCGGACGATTTCGCTACGATAGTGTTTCGACGGTTCCCGGCTATACTACGACTGGACCTTTTACATGCTGATCCCGAGGTGTTTGAACGATTGGTGGAGTTCGCTGGAACCGAGATGCGGGCGCTTCCTTCGTTGATTGGAATTTTTCCGGCGTTGAAGAATCTTCGTGTCAAAGGTGTTGCGTTGCGGTTACTCCGATCTTTTGTGGAGCTACGATTGCGTTGCCGTGCGAGTCGGTTACGAAGCGTGTTGCTCGAGCCGTCCTCGTTTATTCGTTGTGACGATACAACATACTGGGATGATATGGAATATTTGCACCGGAATGTTGTGTTGCAATGCCGAGTTCCATTCGACGATGAGAGGCGTTCCGAGTTGACTTACGCGGAGGCTGTTCGGTTGCTCGTATAGGTTCAGTTTATTTATTTTTTGCTAAAATCAGGCTCATCTTTTCTTTTTCTTTTTGAAAGGCAGCCTCGGCTGTACTGTTTCGGTACTGTGTAATGTTGCGTATATGGTAGATAATTTTTTTAATGCATCGGAGGAGGAGAAAGAGTATCGTTTGCGCGGTTCATTATGCATGTCACATGCACTGGCAGACGCTACGGACGCTCATACATCGCTGGAATTGTAAACGGGCCGTCATTAGTTACTGTATACATACCTCCGGCTCTTGTGGAACAATGCACGGTACATGCTCAATGGAGACCGAGTCGTTATCAACCAGGAGCCACGAATACGTTCTTCCATTCTTGATATAACTCACCGGTGTGTAAAGTATCCCGTATAGCAGCTCGACTGTCTCGTAGCCTCCTGCAGCTGACGCGCCGTTAGTCGCATAGTACGTTTTGCGCCGGACTAATTTTGAGGTCTCCGATACCGATGTCGTGTTCATAAGCGATTCTCGCTTCGGCTCGTCGCTGACGTCCACGTATGACGAGCGCCGTCGGCGGTGTATTCTGAGTTATTGTTTTGTACCGTACTACCTGCGTGGCGGCGGCTTTTGTTGGGTCGGAAGAGCGCTTGGCGTAGGAAGCGTCTGCGGCATTTGCGAAAGGTCCGGTAAGATTGTATCGGATGTATTCCTTCGTGTCCGCGACTTTGCCAATGCTGCAGCTTTTTTCAGATGCTCATCGTTCTGTGCCAGACGCTTATCGACCCAACAGAAAGTGATTTGCGGTGGGTGTGCGCGCATCAACTCTGCGATAACATGTTTAGTATCGACGGGCTCAGAAGGAACGAATTGCATCATACTGTGACGTGGTGTAGATGATGAGTGCTCGTGTTTTGTGGTCGATGTAATCCTGTGTTGCGTTGAGTTGCCTGTCCCAGGTTTACGATGCACGAGAAGATACGCGTCGGCATTCCGTGGTTGTACGTCGTGTGGTACGTTTGCAGGACTAATATTTTGGTCGTTTGGTCTCCGTTTGTTCATACTTCGGCGCTCATTACGCTCCGCCCTCCGCCCTCCCCCCGCCCAAAGCAGGTAGTCCCGTCTGCCTAGAAGCATGAGGTCTCTATGACCTGGCGAAGTTAGCACCGAGGCGGAAACGAGAAAGAGAAGTGCCTTACATTGTGCCGCGCAACGCGTCAGTTTCGGTCAAGTTTTTGTGGCTGCCATAGTGCACTCCGGAAAGCTAGGTCACACTTGATGATGCCGCAAATTGGAGTGTATCGAGTGGATGCCCAGAGGAATACATAGCGACTCCTCCCCGATTATGGAAAAAGAGCAGAGAGACGGTAGCAAATATGGGTCGCATCTCGCGGTCAGCCGACGCTGCGATTTTTACAGTTCGAGTGGCTCGTACACAAACGAGCATGGCCATGTTCATTTCGGATACAAGCAGGTTCGGCGGGGAGCGGCGGCAATATTTTGCAGAGGAAGTAGAAAAGCACCTTTTTTAAAGCGGAAGGGAGGGAAATGTTAACGTAGCGGAGCTTTGCTCGCAGTCCGTACGTAGATTCTGCCAGCTGGGGCCAAAGTGGCGTCCGAGGTTTTTAAGGTCGCTGGCGACCGTGTAGACGTGGGGCGGGATGTTGAAAACAAGGAACGCCGTTTTACTCGGAAACAGAACGTTGCCATCGTCAAGAAATCGTTCAGCGGAGGCTCGTTGGTACGCTTATCGCTCCTGGGAGAGGTTGCGGTAAATCCGCTTCTTCGTATCTAAACCGGGGCCCTACTCGTGCGAAGCGACGACGAGAGGAGATGCATAGAAATGGCGGCGACAGATCGTCTCCATCTCCGTGATAGAGAAAAGGCCATCCATCCTGCTGGTTCAGCACAGAGGTGTACTCGAGCATAGCTGAGGGATGGTCGGGAAGGATGATGGAGGACGAAGGATGGGTGTATCGCAGGGGCAGGCCAAGTTGAAGTGATGCAGATGGGCTTACTTATGTTTGGCCCCGAAAGGAGCGCACAGGTCGCGACCTGTGAGCGTTGAAAATAGGGAAGCCCATTCAACGGTCGGTTTGATTTTCACTCATTTCAACCGTTCACTGTCTGGTGGGGTTATAGGTACAAGAAAGACGTTCTTGTTGAATTCTTGTTGAATTAGACTCGATCGAGTCGCTTTCGGCCGACGCAAACAATTGATGACAGTTGATCAATAGGCGGGGCGAAAAGCCCGTCACCTTTTGATCGACTGTCATCAAAAGTCCAGTGTCGGTGGCTGCGGCTGGGTTCGAGCCTATTGTTGAACAATGAATGGCAAAGGAGCATTTCGCCATCACGTGTCTCCATCTCTTTTTCGTCTCGTCGAGTCTCTAGGCTCGATGACTCCTCTGTTGTGTCTCTCATCGTGTCCCATACGTCCACATCTTGTTCCTTTCCTCCGAGTCTCGTCCCCCCGTCGTGTCGTCTTTTTCGTGCTTTTTTCCTTCTGCTTTTTTCTTTGGGTGTCTTCAAGGCGGCTCCTTGACGCCGCCTTGGCTGGTCGGTTTGCCAGCGCATTGCGAGGGGTATGCCTCCTCTTTTACAGCATGATCTCCACAATAGACCTTTCGTGACTGGATCGGGGGGGCATGGAAACCTCTCAATTATGGACGACTTTCAATGAACGCGGGGTCCCCCATTCGGGATCAATCCTGCTGGAGCCACAATCGTCCTGGAGGTTGCTGGGATGGTAAATGACGTGGTCCCCGTGAACACGTCTGCTCCCATATGGCGCTTTTTTTTTTGCCCTACTCGGTCTACTAGCCCCCCAGATGTAACTCGGCCCTCTCCACCTCAGGAAATTCCCCCCTGAGAGTGTGTCTTCGAAGCCGGGTCAGCAAGGGGGGGAGATGTTCCGTGCTCTCCTCGCTCGGAATTGAGCAGGGAAGCTTCTCCCCCGCTAATCATTTGTGTGCCATCTTCTGACGACGTTCCGTCTCTTGACATACTACGCGCTCGCCCCAATACCAAGCTTCTGTTTCCACTTACATTCCCTCGCTAAAAGCCGATGCCTCCCATCAGGCTTCACCCGGAAGCTTGGGTACAAGCACTCGCGAAGTATCCGGATCGCGTCTTTGCAGAGACATTAGTGTCGGCGATGCGTTACGGCGTTCTCTTGGGGGTTGAGCCTGATCGTGCGCGCTTACCTTCGTCCTCTGCCCCGCTCCCTCTCCCTTCTGCTGTCGAATTGCCAGCCACTGTAGACAAGGATTTAGAGCACGAAATTTCGTTCGGTTGGATCGTTGATATGACGGAGACAGCTGCTTCCATTCGTCCCCTCCTTTCCCCACTCGGGTCTGTCCCGAAGAAGTACAGCACCCACCGTCGTATTCATCACCTTTCTCATCCGCATGGCTCCTCGCTCAACGATGCCATACCAGTCGAGTATGGGCATCTCGTGTATGAGGCTGTTCTCGCGACCATTGAACGCATCCGTGTTGCGGGTAGGGGATGCTTCCTCTACAAAGCCGATCTCGAGGCCGCGTTCTGCCACATTGCCACCCGCCCACACACACTTCATGGGCTTCGAATGAAAGGTCGTATTCACTTGGACATTTTCCTTACTTTTGGTATTCGAACAGGGCCCCGCATTTACAACTACTTCGCGGAGGCTCACCATTGGATCCTCCTGTCTCGAGATGAGGTCTTATGGCTAATACAGGATTACCTCGACGACTGGCTCAATGATACACCTGCGTCACACGGAGTGGAGTACGCACGACATGGCCGTGCCATCTTCCGTGCCGTCGCGCAGGAACTCGGGTTCTCCTTGTCCGATGATAAGGAGGAAGGTCCAAGTCATTGCCTCGAGTATCTCGGCATTGAGTTTGACACCGTTGCAATGCAGGCTCGTCTTTCACAGGAAAAATTGGCGAGGCTTTTGGCCCTTCTTTCGGATTGCCTGTCTCGCGGTTTTGCTAGCCACTTCGAGCTTGAGGAGCTGTGCGGACATCTGGTGTTTGCACGGTCGGTTATTCCTGTTGGCAGGTTCTTTACGCCCCGCATTCGTGATTTCATGCGTACCGTCATCTCTCTTCCTCGTCGTCACCGCCGCCAAGTTTGGTGGAATTCTTTCCTCCTGGATTTCAATGGGATCTACGTTATTGGTCCTCCTCGCCCGTGGGTCGAGGTGTTCACAGATGCGAGTGGTAAACTTGGTTACGGTGGGTATTGGGGAAAGAGTAATGCGTTCTTTGTGGACGGCTTTCCTTTGCGCCGCCGTAATCTTCCGATCCATTGGAAGGAGATGTTTGCAGTGTTACGGGCAGCGCAAAATCGGGGCCATTTGTGGAAAGGTTTGGAGTCGTGTTCCGGATCGATAACAAGGCGATCTCAACATGTCTCGTCTCCGGACCGGCTCCATTGATCACCCACCAAACGATTGATCACCCACCGAACGTAGGCTCTATTCCGCGAGTTCGCTCTTCTTGCTGCGCAGGCCGATTTCACCTTTCGGCTGGTGTGGATCTCAACCCACGACAATGTGGTTGCTGACGCCCTTTCCCGCTTTCATTGGCTTGCCTTGGCCAAGATGGTTCCTCACTGGCCCTTGCCTACATCTGGCACTCGTCCGGCGCTCCGTCACACCCGACGTTCTCCCCTCCCCTTCTCTCTAGGTCTTTTCTTGGGAGCCCGTGGCGCTCTCACCGTTTCCCTACACCACCTACGGCTGGTCGATGGTGGGCTCTCGTTGTGGGCTGCCTCGGCTCTCCCGCTTTTTGCGGCGTGTAGCGGGCTGCAGCGGAGCCTTTGCCCAATAAATATTGGATGTTTGCTGACTCATCACTCTCTCTCTCAGAAAGCGACCCGGACGAATCCTGTTGCAGTTACGTCTCCGACGGGTGAGGTCTCTCGTAACTTGCATCTTACTCTGTGATTTATAGTTTTCAGGTAGCGCGGCGTCACTTCTTCGTGCGGATTATTCGGACGTACCGGACAGAATTTACGGATATGCTGAATGAAGCTCGGTTCGGCCACTTGAGACAGCGAATTGTCGACCGGTTTATGGCGTTGTCTCGGGAGTTCCCAAATATTGCATGCGTGGAGCCGACGGAGCTGTACGTACATTTCGGTCTCATTGGGCCAATGCTAGAAATAATCTGGCTTGTAAGTTTTGCTCAAGGAACGATGTTGAACAAGCCAACATGCATCGTTTTTCTCAGCTGAGTACACCTGTACTGGTTCCGAAGCTAGTGACTCTACGCGTTGGTGCCCAGGTAGCGTTATATTTTCCGGTGGTTTTCTAATAATTTATCAGTTTAGGTTATTTTGGTGAGGAATGTCGACCAACACTTGGTTAACGGTAGTGTTGGTCGTATGTTCTCGTTTGTAAAGATACGCAACAATGACACGAGTGTTGACGGTGCTATCGACGATTATGTACCACCGTATCTGCTGGTATTGTTCAGATTATTCGACGGCAAGACTCGCGAATTTGTAATGCTTCAATCGTTTACAGTGGAGACGTCGGCGGGGGAAGTGCGCGCTTGCTGCACTCAGGTAACTAGGTTGTTGCGGGTGTACCATTTCGTCTGATATTCTTGCAGGTACCGTTGATATTGGCGTGGGCTACGAGTATACACAAGGCGCAGGGCCAAAGTCTTGATTTCGTAAAAGTGGATTTGTATAAAGTGTTTGAGAAAGGTCGGTTTACTTGTCATGTTTTTAGTTGATGCTGAGTAGTTGAAGGACAAGTATACGTTGCTTTGTCGCGTGCTACCACTTTGGATGGCCTGCAGGTTCTTAATTTCGACCCGAGTATGGTGGGGTAATATACACGTCTTTAGTCGATTGTTCTGAATTGTGGTTTAAGGTGAGAACTCGACTTTGAGTCACGGCATGCAGTTTGGCGTTGCGCGATAGTGATTAGGACTCTGATATGTAGTAGACACTCGTATATTTTCCGTCGTCGATGCGAAGACAGAGAAGTGTAGTGGATAAGTATGTATATTTTCTCACTATCGGGGGCCTAAGAGCGTATGAATAAACTTCTTGTTTCCCCGGGTCTGGGTTTTGCTCACCTGCTAGGTGTGTAGTACGTTCGATCCGGTTTTGGTTTCAGCCGGTTCTCCTCCAACCCATCCGGATATTGACGTGTGTCCTGTCAATGTGTAGCTCTACGAGATCCTCGGACTCGAGCCTACAAATGAGGCTCGAGTGAGTGTCGGATGCCGTGGTCCGATTAGCTATGACCCTTGCGCCTTGTTTCCAAGCGCTAGGAGCAAAGACGAGTGTGTTCATCGAAATGCGGTCACATCCGACGGAAGACAGGACTTGGACAACTTGGTAGGCTCCGTTTCCTTGAAACGTGCCGTCGTTTTGCTCAGGCGGGTCGTTTTTTAGATAAACGGAGCAGAAGAAGTCGAGGGGGTAGGCATCTATGAAGGATTCAATGCCGTGGACGTTGGTCTGACCGTGGGTAATGGATTGTTGATTTGCAGGGGTGGCAATTGAGAATTCGGAGGAGGATGGTAAGCTAACGCGGAGAGTGGTTAGGGTGGATTCGATGGCGGCTTCGCGGGATAGTGGGGGGGTGATATAAACATTGATTGGTTTCCATGGATCGATGAAAGGTGGTACATGGAATCCTTCTGCTTTGTATTGGTCTCTGGGAAAGTGTGGCAGGTATTGGTAGCACGTAGTTCGTTCGAATTGGATGAGTGTATGGGCCCCTCGAACGGAGACGATTCGAGTTTGGGACGTATAGCGTAGATCGAAAGGGTCTCGGTCAGGGTGGATGTATAGTATGGCTAGATCGTCGCGCTGGCGTCCAGGTCCGATTACTTCTCTCGAAAGTCGGAACGCAGAGTAGAATTTCCTATTTTTTTCTAGTTAGCAAATGAATATGTTTATCTTCTGCCCCGATTGCGTACTCAGAGGACGAATTTGGAGATTCTGGCGGCACGGACATGTTTCAGCTTTGGGTCGTAGAACTAGAAAGGTACGTTGAAATTGACACTGCCTGCGGATGGTGGAACGGAGCAAAGCAGTAGAAATTGCATCCGAGCCAATAATTTGTCAGTAGTTAGGTTATGTTCCGGCCTCATTGGGAAATTGGTACCAAGAGTTTCAAGTTACGGCGGGCCGGCATACTTCGTTATATGTTATGCGTGTGGTTTGTTTTCTCTGTGACACGTCTTGTTTTGGTCTGGCTATTTTGCAGGTTCGTCTGTATTCGAGTCAATTGGTTTTTGCTCTGAAACATTGTACTCACTGGTACGTTGTAGATTTTTGTTCGAGACTTTTTGAAGGCTAAGTGATCCCTTAGGTGCAGATGTACAGGTCGAGTCGATTTTGTCGAGTTTTGTATTGTTGGAGTTTTTGTGCATCTCGTTCATCCAGTTGACAGTCAAAGGTCTGAATGTGGTCATCCTGTCTTGTTCGGGTCAGTGTGGCGTTCTTTGAAGTGCAAATCCGTTATTGATAGCTGTAGCTGCCTAGTGGTTGGTCAGTCGTCTTGTGAAGTTGAGAAAATTTTGGGCCGTTGGAAAAGGATAGGACGAGAAGGTAGGATATGGCGGGAATGCGTTTTTTTTTTTCCTGGTTTGTTGTCACAGACAATGGCTGGAACATCCTGGCAGGCTTACTCTCGTTCCGTCATCGCCAACTTGACAAGTTGATGAGGGATACAGGTGCTTTGATTATGTGTGCTTCGGCGAATAACGTCTATCTCGTGTGGAACGTCACTGGGATCTGGCAAGCGCGATGACTTAGGATGTCCGGGAGAAAATAGGTATGGCTGTGGGTGGGGCCTCTGCTGACGAAATATCCCAAAACCACGGGGGAACTATGCGATTTATTGGATTCGCTGGATGGAAACAACTCCAGCGGGACGTGCTCTAAGGGCTCGCCAGTGCGGAGGATGAAGAGTTATGGTGTTTTGTATACCCGAAGCATTGAGGATGCGAATTCTATGCGTGCCGGATCGCTGGGTAAGTTAGAAAAAAAGTGGGTAACTTTTTGAATGAAAACGCATACTCTCATCAAATTCACATAGTTCTGGCCTCTCGTATCGTCTATATCTGACGGGCATGAGATGGAGACCTGTACGTGGCGAGTAGGGACACTGGATTGTAGGGACCTGTTGCATGGGCATAAGTATACCAACTTGAATGCATGTGAAGGGCTGCGACGCTAAAACAAAAAAAAACAAAAAACATGAGGATTCAGCAACGCTGGGATTTTGGATTGAGGTATCAAGTGGAGTACATACCTGCTCAAGGATGAAGTGCCCAAGTTGTTCGGAGAAATATACGGCTTTAAAGGTTTAATCATTCGGGTGGCAGGCGCCCCGGCGGCAATCACGTTTACCATCATGGTTCTTAGGGAGCGTCGTCGCCAGGCGACCGATTTGCTAGGTTTTCAAAAGCTCTATTAAAGAGAAGTACTAGAGTAGTAGGGCATGTCTGTCTGATCGTGCTACTATTGTAATTGGCTAGACTCGTTTCGGGCGTTAATATACGATATTAATCGGTGGTCTTGCACGGGTCGGTACGGCGAACAGTTTGCGCCTCTTCCGGGCGTGAAGATATTCGTGACTTCAACTCAATTCAAATTCAGCGCGCGGGCCCCTTGGGGCCCATGTAGCACTATACGTATTACACGGATGACTACTAGCTGGTGCGGAGAGAGGTAATGCAGGGAGTGCGTTAGAGTATGCAAAATCAAACGTTTATTTCGAGCTCGTAAAGATCTGGTGCGCTAGTAGTCGGGGACTGGGTAATGACCCATGCACTCGCCATCGATTGAATAGATATAATTCGCACTACGGTGGGATGGCTCCGCGAAGTGAGGGGTTTCCCAGGAGTTATTGTCAATCTGGATCTCGATGAATGTTGCAAAGTCACGACAGTTTGATACGCACCGTTGAATGACAGAGTTGTACTGCAGTATGGTCTGGATCGGGAGAGAAGGCATGATAAAATTCTCCTTCTTCCGAGTAAAGATGCTGGTGAGTAACAACATGGAGCGGCAGGTGCTGCGTGGCGTCGCCGAGTCCGTAAACATGAGATTGGTATGCCCGACGTAGGGACGCACCGGCTCGATGGAGTGCATTCGTTGAAGAAGGGGTTCCGGGGGTTGAGAATGGACGTGGTTACTAGTAGAAATAATTGTATCAAGAACATCGGTCGTCGACGGAGAGGATGTGTGCTGTGTTTTCGTTTTGGTGTTTCCCTAACATCGAATGAGATCTGTAGAAGGCACATTTTGATGACATTATCACATTTCTGATCATCTCTGAGTCTTCATTAGAATGAATATCCGGTGAGGGCTTTAGGGATTTCTTCAGGGATTTCTTCGTTGGTCTCCTCATCCGCTTGCTGAGTATAAGTTCCATTTTTTCCTGGTAGGGAATTAAAAGGATACGTAATATTTTGTCGAGCTCACATCAACGAACGTTCCCAGGATGGGAGGCATATCATCTTTCTTGGGTGATGGCGTCCCCGGAAAGAATATTGATTGGGCGGTTGGGTTGGAGGGGGGGCACACAACACGCATGTACCGGAAAGGATCCTGTGATTTAGTACAAGGAGTGAGAACAACCGAGTTAAGCGAACTTTGCGATTACCTTTCGATAGTTATGACCATCCTCTTGAAGGGTCGCCTCTGAGATGAGTCGTTCGAACGTGTAGACCAGTTCGGCGAAAGGGTGGTTGGGGCCGTCCTCGAGGTGGAATACGGAATGGACAATCATCCATTCAATGCATTCTGGTCAGGATTAGACACCAAATACGTCGGACAAGGAGGTTGAACTCACCTCCGCTTAAGAAGTTCACGTCTGCTGATATTACATCCCATAGATCGGCGGCGATGGATGTACTGTACTGGTATCTTCCTTCGTGAACGCCAGTGGGCACGAGCATGGTTGATGTGGTCCAGTAGGGTTTCTTTTCTCTGTAGACCTCCCATGTCGATCGCGACGCGAGCTGTATGGGCGAGATAAGGATGATTGTTGGATCCATGCCGCGACGTATGTGAGTGTGAGGTTCAAAGCCAGTCATGGTGCGGAGCTGAATGGTCTGAGTCAATTCTCCTAGCATGACCTCCGGGACCAAAGAGGGGTAGCGGGCGCTGGTCGACACAATAGTGACCGGAAGTCGTATGGTCCGGCCCGTGAATCCAAGTTCTGAGGTATTTAGGGCAGCACAACTTAACTCGGAGGCGAGGGATTTCACCACCGCCTCGGGGACGTAGCCGTTCAAGAGGATGCTTGTGACTATGGATCGGAATCATTTTTACGAAGGAGCGATGAATATTGGTTTACGTACGCCGCACGTCTTTGGAGGCTGAGGCGAGTTGTTGCAGACGACTGCTCACTTGCTTCATACTCCTTTTTTTGTTTGTGGTGCGGAAGATGTGTTCAGAGATATACTTATTGCGGTGTGTTTCCCTCCTGAGATCTCTGCCTTGCTCGGCACATAGTAGGGCATGTGCGTACAAGCCTGTGTCCAAATGGTTCAGCAATGGCTATGAGAGAAGACGATAATACGAGAGAATCAAAACCTTCGAGGAGCGCAGTTTCCCTGTGGATTATGATGAGTTCACCAATATTGAAACGTGTGAGGACTCGCAGATGAGGCGGCCAGACAGGTTCAGAGCCATCTCTGAGAATTTTGCAGAGGGCACGCCTAGTCAAGCGGTGATTTTTGTCATTCTAGAGGCACAACACAATAAAGTGGTCGTAGACGAGGCGGCCTTGATGTAAATACCTGTGCTGTTACCTCCTGTCCCAGATTGCCGATGGTTGAAATTGAAACGTTGTAGGGTTGCTTGTGGTCTCGTTGGTCTTGATAGGTGTGTATTTTTCCAAGGCTTGCGTAGGACATGGTATAAAATAGAGGGATAGAGGATATGCGAGAGGAGCTGTCATCGTCGCCAGTCCGATGGAGTTTAATTTTCTCGGAGGACGTGAGAAGCACTGGCTGAGATCTGGAGTCTGTTGTGAGATTCTGAATAGAAGATCGAGTCGGTTGAAACAGGATATTCGAGGATCGGCGATGCGGCCAAGTCGTACCAAGCTGTCGGGTTCCCAAATGGACGATTATATATATCAAAGATAATGATTAGAAACACGATCACGTGATTTGAATGATTTGAGTGAGCGTGATCATGTCACTGTAAATATGTGTGAGAATCGTTAAGGTTTGGGTTCTAATTGCGTCGGTCTCTTGGAACATGTACATTGTCGCCCACGCAGATCTCGTAAGTTTGTTCAGTATATTATACCGTTTTTTTCCCTGTTCTTTTCTCTTTACTGAATCACTTGCAGCACAGTGTCAACACTACAGATGTTTGTTCAATGTAACCTCAAACTCAATCCTCCTACTCCCGAACCAGACACGGAGTCACATCTGTCGATATGATATTTCCGGTCTCTTGATTTTGGGTTTTTCCTTGAAAAATGTATACTACGGCATGTAGTCTTTCATGTTAGAATAGAGCCATGTTTTTAGTATTCAATTCAACCTAATCTGGTGCAGGCCCTAAATGAAAACCGAGTAGAATTTCAACTGAATCGCGGATTAGCGGATACTAAAAGTCCGTATGGATGTAAACAAAGTGTGGGTAAAAAAGTGCGACGCGGTCAAGACATGCAGCCAGAGAGTGAATGCTATGAAAACACCACCTAAGCACTTAATTGTCCATTCCGATGGAGGATAGGAAGAATCAAAAGAGGGGAGATATTGCTGCGGAGAGAAGTGCTTACTAGTAGTAGGGCGAACTTAGGCTCCAAGTTGGATGCATACAACGCGGAGCTGGCAGGGCTGGCGTGGGCGGCAAGCGACATACCAATGTTTACAGCTGTGCCCACCGGAGAAAGAATCGAAGGACCGCGAATCCAGCGCCGGTGAAATGGTGATGACATCGACAAAGAGTCGGGATCGGCCTGAGGTTCCATGGACTAACAAATCTATCGACGAAGAACGATAAGGGAACAAGAAAGCACAATCCATTCAACTCAGGGTCCCAAGTCCCTGTCAGCAACGAGGACACATACATTGTTTACATCCGATCATAGCTAGTACAGCAGGTACGGGTTGATAAAAGTTGTAGGAAAGACATTGAGCGGGATCGCGCAACTAGTAAATTCTGCGTCCCTCGTCGTATCTTGAAGGCCAGGCGCCGCTGCTACTGGTAGTGCCTGATCAACATAAAATGGTCGGTAGTTTGTTTCTTCTGACAGACGTCGAGGGGGAAATGTGGAAAGACCGTGAACGTTAGGGTCATACGAAAGTGGCATTTGTCCAACGTTAGGGTCATACGAAAGCGGCATTTGTCCCACTGAGAGAATCTAGTACACAGCGTCCATTATATAGGTACATGGCTCACCTTCGCCTTCTTGACTTGGTGAACTGACACTTCGGTCTACATTCCCTGGAATACTCCAGCGTCAACTCTCTAACAGTACTAATTATGTATTCAACTGACCGTTTCTATCTTTTTTTTTGTATGGTCCTCGTTTTTGGCCCGTACGTCTCTGCACACTGTTGAGAGTTTCAGAGGCTGAGTCAGGGTATATGAAGACACATTGTTTTACCCATCTACACACTCATGAGTGATGTTGTATTTGACACAGCGGAGGCAAGGTCTATGTTCATCACATTTTTTGCATGCCTTTCGGCAGTTTGTGCATGCATTTCTGACTCGTTGGTTTTTTGGGCGCATAGGCTGTGGTTTCTTGTCACCACAGAGTGCAAGTGTGTTAGATGATACAGGAAAACCATTCTGTGAAGAGTTTGTTGGATCTATGTGGTTTGCAATGGCCTGCGTAGTGCCCATTGGAGGATAAGAGCAGTTCGTCGGGAAGTGGATTTGGCACACGTGGTAGTGTTCTATACCAACGTAATGTCACTGTCACATGAGTAAAATTAGCTGTATATTGAGGAGCGAGTGTACGGATCAACGGCCATATATGCATATGACTATATGGCCGCCCCAGAAAGCTGGACCAGATTTGGTATCACACCCGTCTTTGTGTGATCAGAAGCAGTCCATTGCAATCAAAGGACCCTGAATCGAAGAGTCTTTCACGTTGCACTGAATCATGCCATGGTTCCTGCAAAGACGGGTGTGATACCAAATCTGGGTCAGGTTTGAGCTGCGAAATATTTTCCAAGCTGTGTAGATTGTCATCGGGTAAGGTGAGATAGGTAGGTTTTATTAGTACACACCCTGTTTTCTTGCCCAGAGTAAGCGCCTTGTAAGCCAATCAAAAGTTCTGTGACGGATTGGTTAAACAAGTAAACAGAATAAATTCATGGCGGACCAACAATACGTATATGCAGCTGCCACAACCGGAATCGTGTGCGCCTGCTAGTAGGTGCTACTCCGAGAAGGCATATGGTATCAACGAATCATTGTGCTGCTTGCCGTAAACCTACATTTGGCAACAATACTTACAGTCTTGGGATGGAACCTCGGTCGCGAGAAGGAATCAGCCAAACCGGTTGACGGAACGTCGGATTTCGCCGCGCACACAACTTAGTTTGGCCATATGTACGTCGCGATGGAAACATCAGTCGGCATTGGCCGAAATGCTGAATAAGGCAATCATGCGCTCGGCGACTTGCCAGAAATGTGGTGCACCAAGCAAGCGTCGCATTGAAAAAAATGTGGTGCGAGAATAATTACAGTGACTCGGGGGGGACGCTAGAAGCAGAAAGGAAGGGGAAAAAAGGCATTGAAGCTCGCGTCCCATTCTTCTGCGTAGAATGACGCTTGATGGGAGAAAAAAAAAAAGTCCAAGGCAAAACGCTACACGTTTACAACTTTCTTACTCGCTGGTCATGAACGGAGTGGCATCCCTTTTTATACGAATCAGAGTATTCGGTTCGACGCAAGGGGCCGGTTCGGTACCAAGACAGCAGTCTAGAATCGCTGGAGCCAGAGTCTGGCGAGCGGGCCGCATAAACGTCATCGGCAGTTCGCTGTGTGTGTCGGGCTTCGGCGGGATGAGGCTGAAGTGTTGTGTGATGCGTGCGTTGGTAAGTGCCCAGCGTGCCGTGAAAGGGCTACGTACCGCGGAAGATTTTGCAGGGCAGTGTCGTCGCGAAGTGTGCGACCTGGTACGGCTCGCCGTCCATGGTCGATTCGAATATGTCCTCGTCCTCCACGACGAGCGCGATCTCCGAGTCGCCGTCGGCTTTAGATAGATTAATTTAGCCGGGAAAATGCACGCATGGGAAACGAGGGTGGTACATACCTTCTGGCTACGGTGATTCAGATTCGCCGAACCCATCTACACCCCTCTGTCAGCCGACGAAAGCAAACGCCGACAACTGAGCAGCCACTCACAATAATGCGCTGACCATCGACAATCATGAGCTTCGTGTGGATGCATACCAGCTCTGATACATACCAGGTCCAGCTGCGCGCACTGCGTCCCGAGCCACTTCTCATCCAGCAACTGGTGCGGTCGTGCAGCATGCGCTGCACGGCATTGTCCGCGACGTCCTCATCCCCGCGCACCTCCTTCGCCGCGGCCTCGAAGCGCTCGATGACCGCGCGCGCGGCGTCCTCGTCCAACGGGATCGCGACGGTCTCCGTCTTAGGTGGCGTCTTGTCGTAGAGCACGAGCCCCTCGCCCGTCGGCACCGCGAGAGTCACCTCGTTCTGCACGTCGGTCGAGTCTCCATGTTGGCGTGTGTGGCTGGGTTCGAGCCTACCTAAAGTGTGTCTGATAAGCCCCATCGGCCCAACCAATATATTCCAACAACAATTGATTCGGTCCCACATACATCGGGAAAATGTTTCCGTTATGAGAAGGTGTCCAGGCGTTTCCGGAGGGCAATTTCAACGGAATTGTTAGGGTAGGTAAGGTCCGTGATATATATGAGTAAATAAAGGGAGTTTACACAGTGACCTGTCCTCGACCAGCACCTTGCCGGCCCGGTTTTTACACAGCTCTCGGTTCGGCTGTATTCTTGGTGAGCTTGACGAAGCGGAGGATTATAAGGGCGCGCCATCGTGCACAACATTCAAATCGGACGTGACCGTGCACCCCTTACGGCCGGCGCCTTGCCAGCTCATGCTCAAGAGCTCGACGGGTCTGATTCGGATGTTGGTGTTGGTCTCTTGTCGGCAAGCTTGACAAGATCCTGGATCGAAAACATGCACTGTTCTCGGTGCTCCTCGTGTCAACCGACAGGCCGTCCAAGGTATGCGCGCTGTTCCGTTGCTCTTCTTACGCCTGACCTTATTTGCCCTGGCGGTGGTGTTTCAGTACGGATGATCGCTCTTCAAAACGTCCTTCATTGAAAGTGTATGGTTATCTGGAGTTGGCCTCAGTGTTGTCCTCAGTATTAACAAGCGCCACTGACTCGAACCATCTGCGGGCAACATCCTTTGCAATCTATATTCCGATGTTCTAGCACTCCCCGTTTCTTCGAGACGAACCCGTAATCAGTGGCAGGTAGGTACGTGTACCGCGTTTTCGTGCTATTTTTTTTTTTTTTTTTCTCTGTCCTTATCTTCGTCATAGTGTTGATCACGTCTGGTTATTTCCTTGTGCGAATCGCTGTATTGCCCGCAGCGTGTACTCTTGCGCAAGAGTGGCACGCAAAAATTTCCATATCAAGGGCTCGACCTCCGTTATACAGCCCTTTATTTCGACCTGACGATGTTCTTGTGCAATATGTATAAACGCAAGAGACTATTGGGATCCAAGTCCAGCGCACATACAGGCTCATCAGGCATCGAACGCTGATGTACCTCCTCGGCTATCGAAACCGCACGCTCGAAATGAAGGAGGTGACTGGCGGGGTTATGAAGAGCTCATTAGAAAGTTTGCCCGTGTGCTTTGCTGCTTTGCGACATCCTCGTCCCACTATTGTCGAGCTCATCGCCTAGCCCATTGGCTACTCTCAGTCTGTCGAGCTGGCCGTCGCAGCCGTGGTCAAGTATGTGCATGCTCTCCACGATTTTCTTCCGGAGCACGAGGCCGAGGTATCCTTCCACAGCGGCGAGCGCATCGAAGTCGTCGAAAAGGATGATCTATACGGCGATGGCTGGTGGAAGGGCCGCAATTTCACCGGGAAAGTGGGCCTTTTCCCCCAGAGCTATACTACTACAGTTCCCGCGGCAACAGCGCAGCTGCCCCATCTATCGAACTTCTAGGATCACCCCTCCAACCGCTCCCGGAGGAGCCAGACTCGGCAGCGGTCTCCCCGGTATCCCCCGTCCCACCGATACAGCTCAATGACGACGAACAGGACGCTAATACCGATCCCAACGGCGAGGTCGCGAAGGCGACAATGACCGACGTCCAGAAAGTAATCGAATAGCTCGGCAGCCGCAATCACGGCAGCAACGCAAATATCGATGAGGACGCCCACAGCTTTAGCTTTGCTTCCACGCGTGACGACCGCACAAGCGACGACGAAGGTGACGACATCGATTTCGATGTTAGCGAGTGCGAGGGCTGGCAGAAAAGCACCCGCGCAAGAGTGGCTGCCAAGGCCCGCCAGGCGGTCGTCGAGGCAGAGAAGCTCGAGGCTTTTTCGTCTGGCGTAGGCAGCGGGATGGTCGTCCCTCCCCCCGATCCCCGTCGAGCTGATCGACGACAGCGGCGACGAGGGGGACGAGCACGAAAAGAAGGAGGACGATAACTTCGCCGGCTCACCTTTGCGCGACCGTCCTTATATTGGAGGAGGACGAACGCTCCGAATCTGAGCCGGTGGACCGCTTGCGTGTTGCGGAGGATGTCCCTCCAACCGCCATCGCCCACACATTTCGGTGCTCCCAATGCACGTCTCTCCCGGCACTACCTTGCCCCCCGCGGTCGCGCTTTCAGCTTCGTCTGAGCGATCAGCCACCCCGCTGCGTGAGACACTGGTCGTTACCCCGGGCTTACCCTCCCCTGTACCGTCTGCCGCTGCAGCGGCTATTGCCCAGCAGCGTGGCTTCCTCGGCCGTTCGCGGCCTCATGACGGGTGGACCATCCAAACCCAGCAGCGTTGCATCCGCACCCTTGTCTGCGGTCAGCGAAAGTAAGCGGCGCGATGACAGCGGTCATGCCAGCGGAAGCGGCGGTAGTGCGAATGGGGTGTCTAAGCATCCCTCGGAGTGGACGCTAGAGGAAGTTGTGGAATGGATTAAAAGTAAAGGCTTCGACGGAGATGTCTGCGATAAATTCATTGGCAAGTCGATTTATATCACAGACGCTCTAGGATTAATAACTCAATTGACAGAACAAGAAATTACCGGCGATGTTGTGCTCGACCTTACTGTTGATGTCCTCAAAACCGAAATATGCATAATGGTGTTTGGGAAGCGCATGCGTATCGCAAATGCGATCCTCGACCTCCGCCGCCCACTTGTCGCCGTCAGCATTTTTCTCTTTGCCACACCCCGAAGGTTCCCCGCAACATCCGCAGTATGCGGTCGCATACACTCAGTCGCAAAACTCCTGGCCTTACTCCAATTCAATGGCCACTTGCGCATGCAGTCGCAATCGCACTCGCAGCAGTCGCACAACGGGCATCACAGCCTGCAGTCGTCGTCTGTACGGTCACCAATGAGGAACGGATACTTTGCGCAGACGTACGGCGGTGCCGCTGGCCTCGTGAGCCCCGAGAGCGCGATGCACATCGGGGACCTCCCCGGGAGTCGTATGCGACTATGCGGCCCGTATCGGAAGGCGAGAGTGTGGGGCTCGGGATCTTGGCGGGCGAGCAGGCGAGCGGGGCGCGCGAAGGGCCGGCCATCGCAATTGAGGCTGTCGCCGAACGATGGGCAATTCAATGTTTCTGCGACGCAGGCGAATGAGAATGACGGCCACGAGGATGAACGGGCGGCCATGAGTGAGGTGGGTTCCTTCAGCATCTTCTCTTAACAGTCGGCTTACCTCTTTCGGTATGACTAGAGCGAACTTCCGCACGCGAACGCGTCGCTTCGTCCTCGATTGTTCGGGCAGCGGTCGCCTGTGGGGTCTCCGCATTCGTCGATCGCCCCCGAGAAGGATAACGAGTCGCAAGCAAGTGGTAACTCCGCCAAAGACAACGAGTCTCTGGTGGACTCCTAGCCCGCGGAGGGGAAGATTGCGATCAAGAAGGACGGTACAAGTACGCTCGCGCCTGGGCCAGGACGGCATGCGCAGGGGAAGAAGGGTGTCGACGCCAGCACCACCCAGAAGGGAAATCAGTGGACAAGCATCTTTGTTGCTTCGCTCGGTGGAACCCTGGGTCGGAAGCCGGCTCCGCAGTACTCTGGGTGGGTGCGAGGTGGTATTGTATACGAATTCCACTCTGCGGGCCAGTCTGAACACAGTTTCTGCGCGACCTGCTGGGTCTCAATCCGGGGTCGATGATTGCTGTGCTTTCAAGCGAAAAAGTACTCATACCTATCTGCGCCCCGCTGGCTCTCGGATACGCAAAGGTTTGCTGGAAGACGAGCGGAGGCTCTCGTGCTCTCTCATCAAAGCTGTGAGATGGCCGAGAGGGTACTTTGCATACCAGTGGGATATGTTGAGGATGGGAGGACGTGTTCGTCCTCCTCCCCTTCAAACTTGATCGATGAGAGCGTTTGAATCAATGATGATTCGAGCAATTCGATTCCGTGCCAGAGAGGGTCTATTTTAAGTGTAGAGTAGTTGTATTGTTATGTACTACCAGGGTTGGTCTGCTAATACTTGCGATATTTTTATAATAAGTTTTTCTCTGCTATGCAGCTCTGCTGCAAAGTACGCCTTTGCACCGGCTGTTCCTTTGGTGCGTACCGTGTGTGAGACGACATCGTAGGAGGCGGGATCGTCCGATCGGCGTATTGTGCAGGCGAAGTCTCGTCTTCTAGTATATAGGAGAAGGTCGCCGTTACTGTCGTCAGTGCATCCATTCGCGAAGTAAGGAACCTGGACTTTTAGTATAAACGGCTTTATCGTTCCATGTTCCAAGTGTTTTGGTATATGGGCCGTACGTGTTCGTTTTTCCATCCACGATGAGTGGAGAGTAGGGTAACCGAGAAGCGATCGCGTGAGCTCCGCAACGGGTATTGTTCTTTCGGAGCCGTAATGCGGATGGAGTGTTACGGTAGTCGTCTTATCGAAAGGCTGGCACGTCTTTTTATGTTTCTGCCAATCGAGCGCTGTAGACGGTTATTTTGGCCACAAACATTAGAGCAATGGAAGATCGCGCACCTTGGCAGTGTATAGAGCAATAGCGTGATACTTTGCATCTACTGCACGTCTTCGTATCGGTCGGTGACGCGCCGCATGTAATACAAGTGTCTATTGCCTGGTAGAGTTTCTTCTCTATCTCGCTTTTTGATCCACTTGCTAATACAAGCGACCACTTGCGGACCACAGTTTATAAAATGATTTCTGGCGGTCCAGCCATCCGCGTCGGCTAGGTCCAGGTCCGCGTTGTATTCCATCAGTAAGTCGATGGTTGGAACGAGATTCAACTGCATCGCGCCGAGAATGCAGACCTGTTGATGTACTGTTAGATGTGTTTTACTTAGTAGTATTGGGCATTTACTTCTCCGTATCGATTTCTGTGGTTAACGTCTGCTCCATGGCGCAAAAGACATCGAGATAGTTCGCTGGTTGTTCCGGGTGTCATCGTCGCGTGGTGGAGTGCAGTGAAACCCACTATGTCTTCGACGTCGAGAGGCGTTAAATTGGATAACAGGTATTCCAGAGTTTCGAGATGCCGACGCGGTCCTCCTACGACACGTTGCGCTCCTAGAATGGCGAGCGAAGCATAACCAGTTTTGAAAGCTGTATGCGTTGCAGCCAAGTTTTGTGTCGGATTACTCTCCAGCGTCTGTGAATATATTGAATTTGTTGATTCTAGTGAAATCATGTACTCTCACTTTTTTGACGGAGTCAAAGTCGCCCGCGAAGACGGACACGGCGAACGGCGGAAGCCTAAGATATTCAAGTTTAATCGACTCTGTGCATCGTTCAGGTGATACCGAGTACATTAGGTGGGGGTATTACCTTCACGGATAAGTTGTCGCAGTCTTTGACCGCCGCCCGGCGAGCTGAGATGTCCGGGGAGGTCGAGGAGGTACTTCATTTCTGCTGTTAGGGACAATTTTTCATACTGCATCGCTGCGATGGCTGTCGTCATACCGCGAATGGATGGGCTACGAGCTCCGATTTTCTGCCCCATTTTTATTGGTTTAAGAACCGCGGAGGAAGATGCTGTGCTTTTCATGTGCAATAGTCATCACATCATGTTATCGTTTTGGTTGAGATAATTGGCGGAGTATTGAAAGTCAAATAGCCGAGTTCTAGAACGGGAATTAGTATGATTACCGTTTCACTCGCCGCGTTCCGTGTACAGAGCGGGTTTCACTGGTGAGTAAGCTATATGCCGAGGGTTCTTCAACCGGAGAGTTGTCGGCGACTAAAGATGTACAACTACAACTAATGATAGAAGCGAAGATCGGATACGAATCCAGTAGGATGGTTTGAGCGTGTGATAAGTTGAAAGGATGAAGTTTATTATTTTTATTATTTTATTTATTTTTATTTGTGTATTTTCATTTACGTTTCTTGTAGGACGTAGAGGACCATGTTGGTACGGTAGGCTGCGAATCCTGACATTTCCGGGTTATTTTGACCGCTAGGCTCGGCAAAAAAAAAAACTGACAAAACATGTCTCCAGGATCGAAACGCCTGGTTAAAATTTTGACACAACTGCCAGTGGTCGGAAAGATTTCAAAGAAATTCTGCATCTGGTGCGCAAAATCGGTTTGGTATGAAAATCCTGACTGTTGCAATCTTAATGAAAAAATTGAAAGCGGTCCTGGCACTTGAACGCACCAAAGAAATAAAGAAGAAAAATAATTACCCACTTATTATCATGAGTCGTGGATGCAGTTTCGATATGATGCTGTTTCGATAGAGGGAGGTGATTAGATCGGAAAAGTTAGTTTGCCGCCAAAGCCTCGGAACGGGGTACCACTTTCGTTAGTCTGCGAATGGGGTCAACACGGAATTCGGATACGCTGTCTACATTGGTGGGCATATATATATTGCGTGTCGCTTCGGGGGGTTTTAATTCGCTGTGGAGAGTGTGTTTGTTTCCACAGGTTTATTCTCATAAGGGACTTCTTTTCTGCGCGGCGGATTTGTTCCTTGTTGTACTCGGATGGCCGGGCGAGGCTTAGTTATTTTATCTTGTCTGTGAGAAGAGAGGGTCAGCGTATAAAAGTGGTGTAAGGTAAGCAGAGAGAGCACGATAATCGCTCGACCATATGTGCTTTTTCGTCCCCACCAGCATCTTTTGCCCTTGTTGCGCGTTACACAAGCCCAGGATCATATCCGTTATTCGATGCGCGTCAGCGGTGATAGGACAGTGCGATTCATGGGAGAGATACTACAACAATACGTTCGTGCCGGTGACGCGGCGTACCATCGACTTCATCGACCCGCTCAGCGACCCGCCGTACGGGGAGTTGTCGTTTTTCGTGCGCCCTTGTGGGCCGTGTACGATGAAAATCGCTCGTGGTACCAGGCTTATTATCTTCGAAGATAATCTGCGTTCGAGGTGCAGGGACGAGCCGGAGGCTAGGGCAATTTTCCCCAGCGCTTATTACCTCGGAGGAGATCATCTCACCAAAGCGCTCCTTGGATATCGGCGGATAGACTATCCGTCCGACTTCGAGTACAATACCAAGACTGGTCCAATATACGTTCCAGCGGTGCGATGCTCGTCGCTGTCATTGCCTGTGGCGCATAATGGCGAACACATCGTGCATGACGGCAGCGCACTGGAGGAGGAGGTAGCCGCCTTGCGCCGGCGAGGATTGTCCGTCGAGCAATACGATGCGCTTCAATATTTCGAATGGAGTTGGGAACTGTCGTCCGGCAGTTTGTACGGAGGAGGTTTTAACCGGATTGAGGCGTTGCCTCCTCAAGACGAACGCATTGTCGCCAGAGCGTACGATTCGACCACCGAAATGTGGGAGCACCCTTTTGTAGGTCCGTGGGCGGAGTTGGCAAAGTCTGCACAGCTCGCTCCTTTCAATAGCAGGGAGTTGTCTTCGATCTTGCGCACGTACACCTTTAACGGTGTTGTGTGCGATCGTCGGCACTCATTCCTCGCTCCAGATTGTTTCGCCCATACGATTTTCAGCGTTGATGCCGTGGCGAAATTGGTGAAGGCGTATGCTGAGGCGCGGACGCGACAGGGAGAGCTCAGTAATGCGTTGGCAGAAAATGGGGGGTTGCTTGAAAGATCTGTTGTTTTGACTTCCACCGACGTCTTCAGGTCTAGGGTGTACGTTTAGGTATTGGCTCGGTTCTGAATGTATTCGTGTATTACCTATTTCACTGTGTGCCATTGTGTGTTGGAGGTGGGGAGACGATTGCGGAGTCGGGGACGAAATGGTAAAAATCGATAAGTATCGTTGGTGTGGGGCGCGACGAAGGTAAATGTAATAATATTGACAGTAATAAACTGGCGGCGATCATCAAACTTGAACGCGTACTAGTAGCGCTCGTGATCTCAATTTTGAGTGCTGACAGTTTATCCTTCTGTTGCAAAAGCACCATAATTACCTCCTCCTCCGTTGCGTCACGTCTTGCTCTTCGCCACCATCTGCTCTCTTCGTTCTCAGGACTTTGCCATTCTTTCGTCTCCATAAGCATAGTCGCACCTCTTCTCCCTCTCTCATATGATGTGACAGTATCAGATGGACGGAGCGAGGCCAGTGACTGGTGACGGTGAACGGCGAGCTTATGCACTCCTCCTCCTCCCGGCAACCGGATGGATTCTTCATACCTGCGGTTTGGATCCGGCCTCGTGAGTTCCTTTCGTGCCCTCATCAACTGCCTGCTCTCCATTCTCGCAGATCCGGTAAACGACATGTCAAGCGTCAGTATCGGGACCATGTAGGCTGTCTGTTTTCGGAAGGCTGAAATCCATTTTCATGGTGCGGGCCCCTTTCGCCGCTCTTCGCTGAAGAATGTAGTTGCTTAAGCCCGCAGTTCTTTGTGCGGTTCGCGAGCCATCTCCGTTCTTATCCTCCCTGGTGCCTCCGCTCATTCGATCTTACAGCACCTGTCAAAGGATTTCGCCCCCGTGCTGCCTCCGCATTGTTATTGTACCGATATTTCCTCGGCATCGCTATCTCCGATATGCGTTCGCGGAGGCTTCAGGGAAGGTGTTTCCTCTTTTCGACACCCTGTTACTCTCTGACCCTTTCCCATATTTATACTTCAACTTTGCCCCGATTCTGTTTAGTAATGGTATGTGTTCACTTGCGCTGCGTTCTCCCGTTCTCGCGGTAATACAGCGTGTGTTTACAAACCTGTTTTCGTGAGCTGGGATCGCACGCTTGTGTCGTTGTAGCGTAAGTTCTTCGGCTCCATCCTCTGTTCGTACAAAAAAGCCGAATAAATGCGCTTTACATATATTCGGATGTAAGGTTCTTCCTGTTTAACTACATCGTGATAGATAATATTTGTTACTTTTTTATCTTTATCTCTTGTTGTTGGGATTTACTTAGCAGGACGGCTTGGGGTAAAGTGAAGTCGGAGGAAGAACTTGCAAGCTTTGAAAGGCCTTGAAATCAAACCTCGACCGCCCTTCGAAGTCCTCTTTAAATTAAACGTCATAGTTAAGAGCTCGTCAGAGTGGTGCGTGCGTTGTCGAGGCTTGGGAGGAGGTAGAACTTGCAGTTCGTAGAAGTGCTGCTCTCGCAACCATGAGGTGAGGATTGCACGATTCGCTCAGATGATGATTCGGATTCACCAGGGCACAAAAATGCGGGCTGGAAGGCGATTCCAAAGTACCAAGAGAGTAACGGTGAGGAAAGCATCGTCGGGGATTGCGACGTTGTGCATACAGACGACATGGCTTCTGAGCAGTCCGAATCCCGTAAGATGGCGCGCTTGTTCATCGAGGCAAGGCACGTTGGAGGAAGGCTGACGGTGGCGACAAAGGATGAATCTATTTGACAGCCCCGCTGGAAGTCACTGCGCGGAAGTAAATCACCTGCCGGTGGTTGCACGGGGGATTTTCGTACTAATAGTCAACCAGGAGCAGGCGGGGTTAGATTCAGGTTAGATTGATTTCGAGGCGGATTCGGGTTTACAGCGGAAACCGTCCGATTAGGAAGTACTCATCATGAGTCTAATGATATGCGTTGGGGAATCGTGGCAACTTTTGTTGTAGTTTTCGCGGTGTCGGTGATGTCGACGGTAGCATCTAGGCATCTGTGATGTTCCATGACCGTTTTCTCGACATACGTGTCCAGCCGTACCGCCGTAGAGATCGTGATTCGAGAAAGTAATCTGAGGCTGCAGTAATGTGTGCACAGGTGCATTCGAGTAGATACAAGAGTGCGCCGGGGGCGCGAAGGGCACTCCACCCGAGTCTTGAACATGGCCAGTGCGTAGACTCTTGCGGGACGGAGCCACGGAGAATCAGTGAGAGCCGTCAGAGATCTACAAATTATTCTTCCTCCCATTGCTAATGGTTGGAGGTCGAGCCTTTAATTTGATAAGCCTTTCAACGTGGCGAAGATTCGCGGCCGTCGTCGTGGCAGTCTACGTGTTCCTCGTCCTCTGGCGCCAAGCCGCGATGATCTCTTGGTGGAGTTGAAGGCTTCAGAAAGAGGTGGATGTCGTACCGAGCAAATCATTTCAGAACAAATTTTCTGACAAACGCTATGATACACACTGTAGAGACCGAGTCGACGCGTCGGTCATTGCCGCAGGCAAGGCGGGGCCGCAAAGGCTCGCGGTTCCACAAAGTTGTACAAGTGTCTGTGACACCCCGACGCGCCACCGCCCGTCGTCGCTAGCCCCGACCACCTTCGTTGGCTTGGCTCACCACACCCGGATCCGCTTAGCGCTGGGAAACGTCTCCTGTATTCCGCACCCTTCCGAAAGACCCGTCGTCGACCTTTCCGCTCGTCGTCCGTGATGTTGCCGTACGAGGTCGTACAAGTAACTTCGAAGACGTTGCCCGTGTGACGTGTGGATTCGGGTGAGGCCCCACGAACCGCCACCTTCATGCCGGATGAGTCCGATGAGAGCGACACGAACGAGGCAGACGCGGCCATGGGCGGGAAGAAGATATAGTTGGGTAGGCTAGCGGGGGGTGAGGATGGAAAACTGTATAAGTCAGCGTTACGCCATAGCAGATGTGGAAGGACTACCACCTCTGTGGGCAAGAGGCGTAGGGTATCCATATGTCGATGGCTGCCATGAATCGTACGGCGGTGTTTAGTTTTATGATGGAAGAGTGTCGAATGGATCCCGAGGACTGGGTAATAGGTAGGTACACGGCACGGTCCAACTCACGAATGCCGGTTTCCAGGAATTCTCCCGATGTACACGCACTACTACATACATCATCGTCCTTGGAATAGACGTAATAACTGTCTTGAAATCTCGACGTATTAACTATCTTGAAATCTCGTGCTGGAGATGCCTTTGGTAGGACATATGAGATGGTATACCCGCTGATTAGAATGTGGCCAGTGGATTTGTTGTCTACGGGCGGTGTGGTATTTCTATTCGAGTTTGAGGAGCCATTGGACTTGCTTGATCTGACGGAACGGGTAGGTAGGTAGGTAGGTATATTCCGGCGCGGTCCCGTTAAGAAACAGCCGGTTACGGAAGCGCTGTGGCGGGCGGAGATATGTGACTTCGGCTATGTAGCGTCTGTTCAAATATGGGTAAACTTAAGGTCGTGCGCTCATGAACACTACACTCCCCCCCAAGTTCCCCCCAGAGCTCGAAAGACCGATTCTCGAACTCTGCGCCCTGTTGTGGCCCAGCTCAATCCTGAAGCTCATGTTAGTTGCGAAGCGGTTCAAAGAATGGTCGGTTTAGCAAACACCCGCTGGATTCTTACTGATTTGGTTGGAGCAGGATACAGCCACTTCTCTATCGAACTCTTGTTCTGACTTCTCAGCCCGGGCTTCGCCTCATCCACGGGTATGCGCATTTGGATGCTGCCACCCTTCTGCGCATTTTCGAGACGAAGCCATATCCATCTCTTCAAAGCTCGATCCGGCATTTACATCTCGACCACCCCACGCGGGAGATTTTGGGGGCGATCGCTCCTCTTTTCAATTTCGCGGAAAATATTCGTATCCATGGTACTCCGGCTTTTTGGGTGCTGGCGGAGGAGGAGATCTCATTCTTAATGGCAGGCGCCTCTCCCCGGCGCGTGTACACCGCTTCGATGACGCTCTTCGACAATCTGCCCCCGTCCCATCGATTCTTCTCTCAGCTAACCCATCTCGAGATCACGGGCGAATCGTTCGCCCGGATCGACTCCGACGGGTACCCTGTTTGCGCTATGCCGTGTCTCACCCACCTTTCGTTCACATGGATTGGTCTCATTCCCGCATGCAATGAGCTTTTGAAGAAATGCCCGGCCCTCTCGGTTCTTGTTTTTCTCAATCCTCCCCTGGTCCTGCCGGATCTTGCTGTGAACCTTCTTCTGAACGACCTGCGGTTTGTGACGATTCCGCTAGAAAACCTTTTCCATGACTGGCTAGCGGGAATCCATGATGACAGCGATTATTGGAGTCGCGCGGATGATATAGTCGCGAGGCGTCGAGTTGAAGGGACAATCGGTACGCCTTTATCGTCGCCTCGGCCAGCCCTGATCATGAGAATTTCATCAAGTGCGCGAGTATTCAGAACATCCACTGAAATACGCGATACGGCATCTGGTTTCCCGTTCCACATATACGATATAGATAGTGTTTACCGCTCTACCGTGTGGTAAATTAGAGACAACTTGGTCGTATTTCCGCGTGATCCGTCCTAACGGTGATGGAAGAGTACTAGCTGTACTACTCTTAATGCCATTTTGTTCCACATAAGAAAAAGGTGAGACGGGAGCCAATACTCGCAAGTGCTTATATACGGGTAAAAGAAAGGCGTATCATTCAATTGTTGTCATAGACTTCTAAATCAGCGTCTTCGTCGAGATCGTCCTCGTATAAGACACAGAATTTTCTTTTAAGTGTATGGCGCGGGGTTCGAATTCTCTTTGAGTCTCGACGCTTGATTTCGGCGGCCTGAAGTTTCATCAGTCACTGTTAATTGTAACAATAGGTAGAGTGGATTGCCACCTTCGAGTACGACGCGTCTAGAAGCGTGAGTCCTTGGAACCGGATAGTCATTTTGACACTGTTGTCTTGGCGTCGGAAGGCTACAAAGTAAGCTTCCATTTCTACCAAGTCGCCAAGTCTAAAGACGCCAGGTGACGTCTCTTCGTAGGTCGCTTTTCTATATGAGAGTTAGGTGTGTTGTGCCAGAGTCGTGTGAGCGCACCTGGTGACTGCATCAATTGTTCTCTTGAGGTATGTGATTTTATTGTCGTTGAGATGTAAAAGAGCCCTTCCTTTCATGGTCTCTAATCGCCCAGTCGCATCCACGCCGTCTCCGAATGCAAGATCTGTTTCATTCGGTGCGTCAGCTCTCAAGGTGAAAAATCTCGTCGCCGCGTTGAATGCTTCGTCGTCTACAATGATAGGTGGTTTCCATTCTACCATGGTCCCTGCCGCGAAGTTCCTTTGGAATAATGAGTATATTTCTTCGGCATTCCTAACACTTTTTTCGAAGCTTGGGCTCCCGTAACCAGCGAGCATTGCTCTTTGCGATAAGTATAACACTTTGTTTGGTCGTGTACTTGTAAATTTTCAGCGTGGGATCATGAATATCGATGGGTAGCGTACCGTGTGAGGCTATTTGCATCAGGAACAAGGTCTGCTTGGACCAATATTCCCTGCAGCCGTACAACCATCTCGCTGAAACAGTTTTCGGCTTCATCGAATTTACACAATCTCCATTCGCGGCGCTTCCCACTGGTGTCGTGAATGGAGATGCTCTCGATCTCGATATGATGTTAAATGGGACGACGTTGTATCATGCTGGTAGTCACTCACATCCAACGTCTCTAATGGTCTGTCTGTCGGATCGTTGCGGGTTTCGGCAGCGATGCGTCTCATTTTAGATAGCTCATCTAGACGCGTGACTAGTACGAATTCAATGCGTCGAGTCGGGGGCAAGCTTCTGAGGCGCGTACCTGCGGAGTCTAAGTCGTAGTGTTCGTCCATCGGATTTGCTTTGTTGCTCTTCGCAGATTCGGGGCTGCTTAAAGCATCTTAAAGCATCGTCTGTCTCGGAGCGGCTTTCAAACGGATGCGAGCGGCTTTTCAAACGGGTGTGAGCGGCTTTCAAACGGGTGTGAGCGGACTTCAAACGGTTATTAACGGCTTTCAAACGGGTATGAACGGTTTTTTCAAACGGCTTTTCAAACGGCTAAGTATGAATTTTTGTTTGCCATCTGATATGTTTTATTTCCGGCCGGGGAATGATTGGTCACCGGGTTGCGTAAGTTGGATAGGATGACGCAAAAGTCCCGAATCGGAACGGCCTACTCGGAGTATCGGTGTTTTTTGAAATAGCCCACTGTGGCAGTCAATGTATATATACAAGCTCTTTTTCGGAGGTCTTGTGTGTAGCGTTCGCTCCCAAATTCATCCGTTATCGCGCCTATTCAATGTCTAATCGTACTTCACGGTACGCGCACTCTGCTATCCGATTGCTGATTTTCTGAAGCGTAGTAGTAGAGTTTCAAAGAAGGTTTCCGAGCGGTGAGTTCACCGACAGGATCTTTGTTTATGTATCGATTCGTTTGGATCGCAGATCTGCCGTACAAGAGCTGATTAAAGGAAAAAAGGCCAAACAGCCCCTCGTCTCTCCGTACATAGATGACGAGGCAGAGGAAAGGTCAGCCACTCGTGGATTCTTTTCTGTTCGATTTTTTACGTGATCGCGACCCAGTGACGGACGAACAATGTCAGATGATGGCGGAGAACACACGTACGCAGTTTTTGGTCGGCCACTCTTGCATACGCCTTACGGTTGTACTGGTGCGGGTAGCGAATTCGAAGAAGAGGATCTAGAAAGGTACGCTGCTTCAATCGGGTATCAATGTTTTGAATATTGATTTGGACAGTACGCCTCCGCCTAATAGTGTGCGACGTGTGAGGACGTCTGCAAAAGGCAAAGGAAAGGCTGCGAAGTGAGTTTGTTGTTCAAGTTTATCTGTTCCCATGGTAATCAATTCTAGGCGTTACAGGAAGCGTATAGTGGAGGCGGAGGTTTCCAGTGAAGAGTGCGTCGCTTGAATTAATTCTTGCTCATCTGTTTATTTTGTGAAGGGATTTGTCGGCGATGGCGGATGACGATAGGTTGGTGCTTTAATACGGCACATCGATATAGAGGTTGAGCAGTGCTCCTATTAGCATGTTCCGTGCATCGTCCAAAGTGGATGCGTCGTATGTTTTTGGCATCTCTTTGCCAGGAGTTACTGATTTCTCTCTTTTGGGTGGGAAGTAGTATATTGCCTCCAGGGGTGTCTACGAGGTCGCGCTTTGTGATCTTCGTTGTGCGACTGGACTGATTGTTTTCAGGCGCAATAAGCGGAATCAGCTTGAAGCTGACGTTGCTCCTTCAGGCTCGACGTCCAAGAAAGTTAAGAGCTCGTCCGGTCGCCCTCGGTGGGTGGTAAATCTACTCAAGCGTTTGGTTGCTACTACTTTTTATAGGAATAATCAAGCAGTGACGATGTCCGACATGCAGCGGTAGGTATCGGCGTATAATCAGAAGCACGCTCTAATTATGTTACAGATTTGTGACAACGTTGGTCACCGACTTGCTCAAGCCCGGCATACGCAACGAAGGGCTTGTAGCTGATCCAGGTATCGATGATCAAAAAGCGATGGTTGGTTCAGGTGCTGTCACGAAAACCGCCCGCATCGTGTCTCCGTCTCCAGACGTGGAAGACCCCATCGATTACGAATCGGCCCAAATCTCGCAAGCGATTGCTGATTCCATCGCTTCGGCTCAGGCTAATAAGTGGGTTTCTTTGTAACTGTGATATAAACGTCTGATCTGGAAAACATAGACGTGGTACTGGTGGTCAAGGTTCCTCGAGTCGAGTTGATGCCTTGCGCGTGGTGGGCGATAAAGGTGCAGCGCTCATCAGCGAAGAGCGTATTTTAGAGTGAGTTCCTTTTTCGCCATTTTGCCATCCTGCTGATATTAGTTGCATCAGGGACAATATCACCAGTCCAGGTAGCCACATTATAATACGCCCTGGCTTAGCCACAGGTGCACGTTAGAATGCATACCATAGCTTACCAGGCATGGTACGTATTATAATGTGCACCTTAAAATAAATGAAATAAAAGACAGCAACGGGGATCGAACAAAAGCCTATAGGTGTTACAAGATTACATAAGTATGCAAGTAACACTCTAACCAACTAAGCCACAACACTGTAAAGACTCACCAAATTGATTGGGCTAAGGTAGACCATAAATAAACAAAATCCGCTTGTTGCTGGCTCCAGGTGGCCCCGCCTTAGGGGCCTTGGTTAGGTTCTGGTTAGGTTAGGGGTTAGGGTTGGTTAGAGGTTAGGACCAAGGTATAGAGTATTTTGTAGATGCTGATGATTGGTAAGCATTTGATGGTTAGGTTGGTTAGGTGTTGGTTGGTTAGGTTAGGGTTAGGAACATCAACAAAACACATAATAAGCATTGCAAACAACTTTCGAAGACCTAGGGCAGCTTGCCTGCCCTAGGTCTGGGTATTAGCAGCCCCGGGTAGGTTAAAGGCTTGCCGTAACCTAGCCGGGGCCAAAACTTTGTTTATCATGGCTGGATAGCTTAGTGGTTATAGTGCTTGGCACTATGAAGCCTGGGAGGTCCTGGGTTCAATCCTTGTTGCTGCCATTTCTTTTAATTATTTGCTGGCAAAACAGGGTGCGTATTATAATACGTACCATGCCTGGTAAGCTATGGTATGCATTCTAACGTGCACCTGTGGCTAAGCCAGGGCATATTATAACTGTCCTACAGGCTGAGCTCACAATATCATGAAGCGATTCAGTGCGGCTGCTAGCGATCCGGCTAACTTAGCCGCGGGTGACGCGTTCGTTGATAGGGTTTCCGCTCCTGTCGATCTCGCGGCGCGTCAGGCCATGGGTATCAAAGAGCATATGGAAAAATTGCAGGCCGCTGCCAAATCCGCGCCCACCCTAGTTGCTCCTGCGCCCTCCACTGGAATTCTTACTCCCGCTGCTGGTGGCGCGCTCGGTGGTGGGGCGCCTCGGACTCCGTCGGATTTATCCAAGCTTAGATCCGCAGCGTACGCGGCGCCTTCTGCGAGCGTGAATGCTTTTGTTCTATCAGATTTGGAGAATTACAAGGCTAATTAGTGAGTATTTTTATTCGTTATTGTTTTATTGTTTATGTGACTCTTGTTTGTATGAAGCGACGCTTCTGCGCCGTGCGGTGTTTCGGATCCAGGGCTGCAAGACAACGTGCTCGCCGCTTCGTATCAAGGCTTACCTCCTCTCCCGTTCGTCTTGTTCTGCTATGTTCTTAGAATGTCAGCTTTTAATTTTCAAATCTCAATTGTCACCAGCGGCGGAAAGTTGCTTTTACCGGCTTTCGTTCAGCAGAATGATTCCTTCGATTATTTGCTTACGGGAGGACGTGTATCTTTTTCGCTGTGGGCCGGGAAGATTCCGGATATCAATTTTAGGTGCGGTTACATCGGGGAGCGCCATCTTGTCGTTGTCTCATTTTTTATTATTATAGTAATAGCGTCGGCGGTGTTTTGTTCGTGGAAGCTCCAGGTGGCTTTATTAATCCATCTCGGGTTGATCCTCGGCGGGTCACTTCTCAACCCACGACAGCGGATTTGAGTCGTTATGTACTCAATGTCGACGGAAAGACTGCAATCTGCGTATCCGCGATCATGGCTTCTGAGTCCACTTTGGTCGAGGGGCGCGCTATTGGTCGGTCACGGCCTCGCAAGTGGTTGTCCGGAGTGTTTCATAATCAGGAGTACGAGCGTTTCATTTCTTTTATGTGTCTTACTTTTGGTTCGTCTACTATGTATGGCCAACTTTCTAGTGGGGCCGTAGCGTTTCAGAGCGCACTTGGTCCGGCTAATGATGGTGAGCCAGTCACTCTGCGTACCTTCATCACTCAGTTTGCTGTCCAGGTACCGGGGGTGACATCAAAAAGAGTGGCCTCGTTTCTGCGCAAAAGGGGTCCGTTAGTGTTTCTGCCAAGACGTCGCTTGCGTTCGAGGATACTAGTGAGTTTTTTTTTTTTTTTTTTTTTTTTTTTTTTTGCGTTTCAGCTGATCAGTGTACCAGTCCCGGTGTACGATGGTCGGAAAATTCGTGTGAACTTCAAGACCGACCTGCGTGACTTATCTAGAGTGCTTCCTCGGTTCGACGCAGAGATTCCGTTCGGCTCTTTTGTATTGGTTGGCTACACTGCGACAACGTGGACAGCCGTACCGGGCTCAGCAACGGACAAAGTGAAACACGCCCATCTGGGCTGCAACGTGATGTGGGCTATCGTAGTGGGTATCATGTAAGGCTTTACTTCTACTCGGTCAATGCGCAGGATGGCGATGGCTTATTCAATAGTGGTACTGGACATTTTCTGGGTGATTTATCCTGGATCTATCTACCTCATTTTTTTTCTTCTTTTTTTTCGGGAGTGCGATTCTTCTTCGATTTGTTGCATGTTTTACGTTAGATATAGTTTTGTCGTTGGCTTCGAAGATCGTTGTAGTGGTGTATATACGTTTCATTGTAATGTTTTCAATTTATTTATGTAATTTATGTCTGAGCTAGTCTAATCTAAGTACGGTGGACACTATAGACTATGCGAGGAGTTGCTTCGGCTGCCTCACTTCCCTGGTCAGCGCTGGAGTGTTTCGTGCGCAGTTTATCAGGTGGACTTTTGTCTTCGATGGTCGATCATGACGGTTTCTTCGACCCGCAGTAGCCGTGTGTTGCTGAGTGCGAGGTAGGCGACGACGAAAGGCGAAGTAGATGTCGTAGCAGCGGGAGGTGCATGGCTACTTATAAGTGCCGCATGGATCCGTCGTCGCTGAGGACAGCTTATTGTTCGCAAGCGTTCAATAGATCATTGCAGAATGCAAAGATGGGGAAGCATATTTCGAGGAAGGCTGTTTAAGTAAGGGAAAGGTTGACAGATGTCAAAGGCGGGTATGAGGGTTCCTTTGTACAAAAATTAATTTGCGCGCACGAAAGAGTAGCGCGAAAGAAGCTCCGGGCGCGCGAAGCTTCCAAGTCCAGCCCGCGAAAGAGGGCCAACCAACCAACCAAATCTGGTGACATAGAAGAAGGTAAGCATGTTCTCACCCTCGTCGTCTACTATCATGGGACATGGCAAGGCGCCTGCCAGTGCCTACAATGGAGGTATAGATAGGATAAGATAAGACGAGAAACGATAAGATAAGATAGAGCCACAGGCGAAGATAAGTAAGATAGGACGAGCGTTGGGATTCTTAAATGAGTTGGCGGGGAGGATCTAAAATGATTATGGACTCGGACAAACTAGCCCGCGTAGTCCGGGTACGGTCGCCGACAAGTCCACGCTTTGATTTGTTTGAACCGACTTCCGATTTTCACTTTTCGGCTTTAAGCACTTGCATTGAATGCATAACAAGGCCCTCTGGGGTACATTGAGAGCGCTTAGAATGGCCAGGCAAGGCGGGGGAAGTCCGGCGTTCGCGGTCAGACGTGTGTGTTCGTCACGTCGTGCCAGAGCTTATTCAAGTCAGTATTTATAAGTATGTGCTATACAGAGGGAGGATCTGAAACTGTGTCTAGTACCCCCCCGCGCTGCTGCGCGCGTACGTAGGCACGCCGTAGGTCGATATTGTGAGTCGTGTGACAGTGCGACGCTCAACATTGAAGAAAGGCCCAATGGTCCGAAGCCGCGATAGCGTACATGCGCGTACATCATCCGAGTCATACAAGACCTTGTTGAGAAGGGCGACAACGAGTAGAAACGATGTGCAAAGGTCCCGTGAGACGTGGAAGGACTGGCGGCGCGCTTTGCGGCGGCGCGTGGGCGGTCGTTGTTTAGTGGGGAGACCGCCAAGAGCGTAAACAACGAGAGGGTCAAATTGAAACGAAAAAAAAATGTCCATAAAACGCACTAGAATGCTGCCCTATCCGTATAATGCACTCCAGCTACGTCTCCCTTCAAATGAGCGCTATCCAGCGCGTTGGATATATGACGTGGAATCGACTTGTATTCAAGAGCGCACCGGTCGTCAAAACATGTTTTCCCACCGCATTTGGTCCGAATCGACAGCGAGATGGCGGCGAGAGGGGATATGGAGCCTCTCCAACCACATTGAGGACGGTAGGAGGCACGGAGCATGGCCGAGGAGAAGTCGAAAGTGAAAATCGTAAGTCGAGCCAAACAAATCAAAGCGAGGACTTGTTGGCAACCGTTTAGTCAGTACCGTGTTGCGAGGGGCACACCACTTTCAAGCCCCAACTGCGCAACCGAGATCTAGATTTGCTGCTCTTGCGATGGGAATCGGTGGAAAGGCCAAGAGGAACGGCGTTCGGTTGCGCGCCAACTCGTCGTACGAGGAAGGAGGCCACCGATCACGGTCTCGACGTGAAGGGCAAGTTTGCCATCATCCCCGGTTCGGAGCAGGTTGTGCTACCATTGCTCGCGACGGTGTCTTTGAGCCGGTCGGTGTCTCATTCTCGCTAACGCCTGCGGCTCGGCCGCTGGGACCACAAGGATGTCGAGACTCGAGTCCGTTTCTCATTTCTAGTGCGAAGATGCGGCTTATACGTGTCAATTCAGTGCTCACTTCCTACAACCGCAATTTCACCGTTGTCCGCAAAAATAAACTATTCTTCGTCCCGCTCGTCCATTTTTCGGGTGAGGAGCTCTTGGCTGCCGAGCTCGAGATGTACGCCCCTTGCAATTTATTGCACGCATCGATGCTAACCCCGCACAGTCATGGAACGTTTCAATAGCCGCCCGCACCTGCCTTTCCCTCTTGGCTTGTGCTGTAAGTTATTGTCTCTGCCGTGATCGAGGCTCTCATCAAATCCACGGCCGGCGAGGCCGCCGTCAGTGGCCTCCGGCTCTATTGTGGAAGGCCCCGACCTTGTCGTCCTTATTCCTCTCGTCTCGCAGGCGCTCTGCTCATCGACATGGTGGCGGATCCCACCACAACCCTCGGTCGGATATGCGATTTCTTTATCCAGACCGTCAAGCCGTACACCTCCACCCGTTGGTGTCCGTCGGCGTCTTGGGCAGCGACCCGCGGATCGTCTCAAACTGCTGTTAGGCTCTGATCAATCTGGCAGAGCAGTTGGGTGCGTTCGACAGCGAGCAGGACGAGCGCGTGCCCGGCGGCCGATTGTGAGGGAGTTGTGGATGCGCTTCTACGCGTCACAGAGAGGTATGCCTTGCCGATATTTGTCCATTATCTGAAGTCATGGTTTGTTCTGCAGCGCGGGAAATGAGGCGACCACACCGTACCTGAGCGGGGACTGTCGATACCTGTATCCTGCCCTCAAGGCCCATGAAGATACTGGTCGGCGGCGAGGAGGGCGGCGCGTGCGTCGGTCCAATTGTCGCGTTGTCGGAGGCGATCACGTTGACGGCGGCTCCGGCGGTGTCACCCGCGAGCTCGATGAGGCGGTCATCCCCCTCAGCCTCCAAACGGAATCAGAGCAACAACTACCAAAGCCAATGGTTAATTCCGGCCAAAAACGATGTTTAAATCTACCAACCTTTATCGGTGTATTGGAAGCCGTTGATACGTTCGGTGTACGCCTCCAGAATACCTTCCAGGAGTTGTCCAACATAATGCGTAAGGTCATAATCAAGCTGGCGAACGATCAGTCAGTAGTTCATAGCAAGAAAATAGACATCTCACTGGATTGCGCTGCAATGCGCCGGCCTGCCTTAGCATGCTCATAGTGGTATCCAAGTAATGCTCAAACACCGGCCCAACGGCGATCGCAATGTCTCCAAAGCCGCTCAAGATGCTGATCTTCACATTCCGGTTCAACACCTCGCTCTGAAGGTTCTCCAGGAGTATAGTCATGAGCTGGTTTGCGTAGGGCGCAGCCGCCGAACCCAAAGGGCGTGCGATATCACCAATGATGCCGACGGCTACCGGATGCAACTGCTTCTACGACAAGCATCAACGTGTGTGCCCCTCCCAAAATAGCTTCTTACTTGCTAACAGCGCGCAGTGATCGTCTTCGACAATGGGCGCTCGGGCTTCGTGGGGGAGCACTCGTGTATGGACGGCGCGTCGACGCTGCGCATGAATGAGTTTGTCTTCGCCACGCTCCTGCTCGGCAAAGCTGACCTTCGCCCCCCTCGCCGCTCCCCGCGACCGCGGAGCTACTCAACTCCACCGCACGCGCCCTCATCGTCGGCGCCTCAACGCGCTTCGACGCGCTCGTAGCGGCGCACGTGCTGCACGTGCTGCAGTACGAAGGAGCGCGAGCAGCGACACGGCGATGGCGCTCGGTGCCGGGGCCCGATACGCACTGCCCCGCCCGGGGTTCGATGGGGAGCCGGGTTTTTTTTTTTTTTTTCTGGATTGTTTCTTTCTCCTTTTCATCGCTGTTTTCCGCGTCTTTTCGTCCTTCGGAAATTGGCTGACGATGGTTGTCTATATGTAGATGCACGCCGGCTCGTCACCCCTGTCTGCTGACTTTTCGCTCGAAGGGCACCCGAAGTCGGGGGAGAAACAGAAGAGACAGCAGGGGAAGTAGAAACGGAAATGCACCTCTTCTTCATCGCCCCCGGCACGCACATGCTCGTGGTACCTCATCCGGCGGCGTTGTTTAGGCGTGGAGAGGGTGAGGCGGGCGGGTGGGACACGTGACTGACATAAAGGAGGAGGTTGCGGATGCGATGTTTGCGCGCGTTCGTTTCTTGTTATCCCACCGCGCCATGCTCCCTCGCTCCCTCGTACACCACCGCGTTCAATACAATCTTTAAAATTCTTATTTATCCTGTAGCCTTGTATACAAGGCCGCATCCGACGTCGCCGTCACCGAGCTGCCCCCGACGCACTCCATCCGTTTCGGCCTTGACCTCGACTTCTCCGTTTTCCCTGCCACCTCACAAAGCAGGCCTTCGACGACGCCATGATCGTGGAGCTCAGCACCTCGTCAGAAGAGAGCTACAAAGACTCGACTTTCATCGTGCAGCTACTGCGCGATAATCTCAACCTCTGGATTTTCGATATGCAAGACTCTGGCTCCTAGTTCCTTTCGCTGTGCAGTGTATATTGACCCCTATTTTTTTTTTTGGTTATCGCAGCCGACGAGCCCGCTGATACAAGGGAGAAGGCTGCGGAGGGACTTACAGAGGATTAGATGTTACCGCGCGCTCGTTTCTTGTTGTCCCACCACGCCATGCTCCCTCGTTCCCTCGTACCACCCCGTTCTGTCCGATTTTCTTCTTCGAACCGGGGGCTTAGCTGGATCGTTCACTGAATGCTCACCAAGGAGGAGAACTTGGAGAAGTAGTGGCTGCAGGTTGGTTACGTTTCATTATCGTATATAACTTCGGTCCCGCTGACGAGCTGGCAATGTAGGACTACAACCAGCGCTGCTTCCAGTTGCTCGCGCGGCTCATCAGGGACGACAAGCGCTCGATGAAGTAGATTAAGCGGACGCGGGCCGCGGCGTCGGAATTGCGACGGGTTCTGGTGGCGTGTCGATCGCGTTACTTCTCGCTCGCGAGCAACCACACCATGGTGACGTTCTTGTCCTTCCTGCGCTTCATTAGCGATGTTTTGCGCTTGTAAGTGGCTCCGGCCTTTACGATCTCGTGTTCTTATAACGTAAGGCCCCCCGCAGCAACGCGCGCGCTTCGGCGCGCTCGGCAAGACCGCCGCAATTGGGCTGTGGGCCACGAAGCACCCTCGACGTTGGCCATCAACATGGAGCAGTTCATGCTACAATTCGTCTCCCTCCCAAGTTGCTGGCTCCCACATATCTGCCAGGTAAGTTGACAGGATTTTAAATAATTGGAAATTGTATCGCTTTTTATCGCCACGCTAGTGGAAATCCGTCCACAGGGACAAAACAACAACAACAACGCCGCGTACAGTCCTCTCGTCACCGGCAGCCGCTAGCGCTACGTGCCTGGCTCGGGCTGTTCGCTGGGGGGGGGGGGGGCATAAAGAATCCCAAAGGCGTTCTGAATTGTCGCATTTGAGCCATTCACTTGTCAATGTTAACAATGGCCCTTTTTTTTTTTGTTGGATCCCTACGTACCATGTAGCAACTGTATTTTCCCCGGGTTACTCTCGTTCGTTTCAGGAAGTAGATGTACTAATTCAAAGGCTAACCACCTTGTATATTCTTAAATGTACAATGGGCCCAGATCTATTACTTTGCCGTCAGAAAAACCAACAATATGCTCTGCAACAGCGAAAGATGCTCCTGGAATTCGGCACCGCTGCAATTCATTACCTCCTGCATCTCGAATGAAATCTGTCGCAATCCCCATTGCTTACCAAACTCCAGGCGGAGAAAAACCAGATCCTTTATCAGCATGATGGGTAAGGAGGGCAACAATATGCACTGCAGCAACGGGAGGCACGTAAATTGTGGAGACCTGAATTCCCGATCCATGGCGGTTGCTCGTAGGATCCATTGAAAGAATATTGGATGAGCGTCAGTCAAATCAAGTTTGTGCACCCGACGCATGCAACGATAGAACTGCGCAACCACGGTCTGGCATGTCAAAGGGTACTCCCTATCACCAACACACTGCACCCTGAGTTCTTCGACGAGATCGCCTCTGTCAGAAAGGCACGCGAGTGCATTCAATATATCCGACCAACGATCGAATGACAAGCCCACCAAACGCAGGCGTGGCGTACGAATAGCATTGACCAGCTTGGCAACACTGCTGCGGCCGATGAATATAAGAACCAATTCTTCGAGAACGGGCAATTCCAACTTTTGTGACCACGCAGCGCGAGGAAGATTGGCGCATCCTGTGGCGGACAAGGAGAGGCTTCTGAGCCCGGTGGTGGCAACAAAAATGCTGCGATAAACGTTCCACGAAGGATAGCAACTGCGTGCCATGCTTCCCAGTCGCAAAAATTCGATCTTTGATAGGTCCAGCGTAAGCGGAAGGGGAAACATGATGGAATACAGGGTCAGATCAACGAGCGCGGGAAGCGATCCACGAAGCATCCGAGGAAAATTCGCCTCCGTCAGGCGGGAGCGCGATTGCGAATTCGAAGCGCAGATAGAAAGCGTGCCCAAGTTGAGAAACGTGCAATCCTCGAGAACGGATGTAATGCACTGAACGAGGAAAACGTTGTCAGCGTATACCTCCAGACGCCGTAGTCGGTCTGCCTTCGAGGCTAACACCTCTGCAACCTCCTTCGAACGAATTGAGACATCTACGTCTCGAGCACAGTCTGTGCAGACGGACTCGAAGATGACGTATACGTCCAACAATGCCGCTGGACGATCCATCCACAGCGACACCACCCAAGGCTCGATACGTTCCGATAAAACTAGCCACGTCCATAGCGCAGGTACGCTGTTGACCACCGCAAGCCATTCGCAGCACACAAGAGAAAGGGTGGCACGTTGACGGCAAAAATCAACAAAATCCACACAATGTAGCCCGCAGACCTCCTCCAAGATGCTCGAGAGTAATTCGGGGACATAGAAAGATGAACTAAACATTGCCATCTATATGCACAACTGTTAACGAAGCAGCAGGCGACACACAGATAAACCACGAACAGCGAAGACAAAACGCGACAGTGGCCTTTCAACAAAAAAGAAAACTTTTTGGGATCACTCAGGCTCGACCTAGATAAGTACATCAGTGATTTTGCGGCAATACAAAAAGATGCCGCGGGACGTGCGTTCTGAGACCGGGATCAGCCTTTGTCAACTGGTGATTTCTCTCTCTTTATAAAATTGAGCGTGTTTGAAGCCTTTAAACTCCGACCGCGCATTTCCGCGGTCCCGGCGCGCTCTTGTATACTTCAGAATCCCGGATCCCACCAAATACATGTTTACCGACGGCATACTACATACATCAGGCGTAAATGCTACGGATGTATCTAAGTCTCCGTCGGCGTGGCGGCGGAGGCCGCGGGGAGGTGGCGGTGTAGGCTTGCTGTGGCAGATCCACGGAGGTTCTCTTGCGCTGTGATCGCCGTGCATCGCCATCTGCCCGAGTTCTGCCGGGTCCATTGGTGAAATGTTTGTGTTACGTCTGTGTCAAATCTCGGCAAAAACGCGAAGCGGCTGGAGAATCTTCGAAAACCAACTATCTGGGATTGAAGTCCTCCTCCTGGATGCGAAAATCTTCAATTATCCGGCGTCCTACTATATCGGTTTCGTACTGCAATGATGCGACAAGCAATAATATCACAAACTACGCCTTACCGGCAACCAAACGGCAACCGAATGTTCCTCCAAATCTTATTCCAAGAGTCCGATGCCATCCTGTCTATTCGGCTAAAACATAGCATCGTCTCTAAATAGGATCGGGGTTCACGCTCAAGACCCGCATGATTTGAAACCTCCCAAAAAAAAAGCTATGCAGGACACGCGTCACGGATTTCAGAAAAAAAAAGGGGATCAAACCAAACGCCGTATACATAACATATCCTTGTATAAAAGCCCCCTCCTACAATAACCGTATGGACACGTCCCAGATACAGATTGCCCTTCATGGCCTCCGTCCCTCTCGACACGCATACTTCCCCGTACCTCTCCTCTTCTAACACCGCGTCGAATGAGGATGACGCATCGACTGCGAAAGAGGTGACGAGCAGCGTTAGCTAAATGATTCCACAACAATAAAAAATTAACACTCCACAACAGGCAAACACTAGAGAAGAACTCGACAAAGGTTTCCGTGAAATCGTACCCGATAACGTATTGCAGGTAAGAAATCATATGCAATCGAGGTTCCGTAGCCCTGATTCGATGCAAACAGCGCCTCGGTATCACTAGGGTCGTATACATCGTCTCCGAGACCGTGGCCAACAACGAACTCCAGCACATCGTAAACGCTGTAGTCGGATTCGATACGGAATACGGAAAGAGAACTCCAACTGCGACAGAACAACTCATACTCGGCATGCAAACGCCCTCCGCTACGGTAAAGAAAACAGCCAAAGCCGTCCTTCAATATCTAGAGCTCATCAGCAAGGAGGGATATCAAATCTCCTGGGAGGCCACTGGCCTGTGTATCATCCAACTGTCGTTGGGCAACACTGCTTGGCTTCTTAATATGAAAAGAATCAAAGGTGCAGTGGACACACAATGACTGAGATCTACTAATTACATCAATGCCAGCGTTTCCGAAGGAATTGAAAAGAATATTAACATCTTCCTCCGTTGCACTCGCTGGTGTCGGGCTTTTGAGTGACGCTGCAGTAGTGTGGGAGGACTTGCGCGTAGACATGCAGCAACTCGTGGACGTCGGCCTAATGACCAGGCTTTATAAGCCAGAGGAGTTTCCGGAAGAGCCTTTTCAAAACGTCGCCTTGGACGTCGCAGCGCACAAAATCTTGAAAATCGTTATTGACAAATCACAACAGAAAACAGTTGACTGGGCAAAAGAACCGTCGGACATTGATTTGAGATGTGAGACCTCCAAATAATCGATCCAGTATCACTTACCCTCGCATAGATGCCGCCATAGATGCTGCAGCTTGCCTCCGCCTATACGAAATACTCTGCACCGCTCTGCGAATCAAAGAGGCTTCGCTTGGTAAACAAATCCCCGTCGGATGGTACACTTATCATATGACCGAAGGGGAGCCTACTCGTCTCGAAAAATCGTACAGAGGCAGTATTATTCCCTGGTCCACGAAAGATTGCAGCTGGTATGTCTCAGGGAAATTTCAAGGATACTTTCCATGAACGATGAATCACCTGCTATCATTACCATCATAATATAACCGTATTTCGACTTGACACCCAAACATCCAGCGTACTCCACAACCCTTAGATTTCATGCGGGCCCGATCCTTGTCCTTCGGGACGTACATATCTTTCTTTCTACCGGGCCTTACAAATCTTGTAATTGTTACCACTTTTTACCATCTGCTTTTCGTGAATCCAGCGTTTACCAGCAAGATAATGGTTTCGAATTTGCGTGCACGTATTTGAGCTCTATCTCAGTGTTTGCATCAGAACCATACACGCACACCAGTTTTCGTTTTCGTTGCAGCGCGATGATGATGCTGTGACACGGAAGACGGCGAAAACTCTTCTTATCAGAGCAATCACTGGCAGAGTCGAAAATTCATTCTCATCTGGTCTCGATCCCCCTCGTCTTCATGTCCGTCGTCTCCCGCTCATCGCCCGCCGCAACGATGAGCTCGGGTATCTGTAGGCACTTACTGGTGTATGTCTCTCGGAGCCCAGAGCATTCTTGGCGCAGGATGATCGAGCTTACTTCGTAAAAACTGGAGCCGAGAATGAAGGTGTTGTGCACGAGAGAGTTTGCAGGGAAATGGGAGGTAACTGAGCACCACTATGTAAAGAAGGGGCGGCTTTACGGTCTGTAGGTCTGTCACAACACGGTGGAGACATGCGTTTCCGCCTATCCGAGGAGTTGGATCTGCGGCGCAAACAAGACGAAATTTTGAATAAAGGCTTGGTTTATATATCGTAACAAGGCGTTCCAGGAAGAAGTAGCTGCATACCGGACATTTTTGTCGGGATTCGACACAAGTCTCTGCAGGACTTTGGGCAAAATCGTCGGGATTTAACACAGGCCAAATGCGAAAATTTCCCGAATTTTGCCGGGAATGGGACCAGGGATTTGAATCCATATTCAGGGGTTCTAGTGAGTCACAATGAGTGAGGATGCAAATGACAAGGGTATATCAGGAGGGTCGAAACAACAAGAAAACCTTTATTTATCTATCTTGTAGCTACCCATTTGTATTTTCCGTACAAAATAAATTTATTCACTTATTTGTTTGTGTGCTTGAAACCTTGAACTTAATCAAGAGATTTATCGACCGCACACTTCAAAGAGTTAAACAAATGACTGCGCCGAACTTCTGTTTGATGCCGTCACTTACATAAGAAGTACCGGGACAGTTTATGAGTTGACAGTTTTCGGGCTTCGGTTCTGAATTACCTTTGGCCGCTTTTTGAGTTAGTTGCGAGCTGCTTTTGAGGGTCCTTGTGACTCGGCGCAGCTTTTGAGTGGCTGCTTTGGGGTTTCAGTTTTAAATCACCAATTGGCCGCCTTTGAGTCGAATGGGTTTTGAGATTTTCTTGTCGTGAGGGACTATGGGAACAGTTTTTGAGTCGGTAGCGGGTAGGTTTTGAGAGTGATGGGTGTGAGTCGCGGCTTTTGAATGGCACCAGCCGCCTTTGAGTCAGCCGCAAACGGCTTTTGAGTGCACTCAGGCTACGTGATCAGATTTTTTTTCACGAGGGGTGTGAGTCGCAGCGTTTGAGTGACCGCTTTTAAGTCGGTCGCGAATGGCTTTAGAGTCCAATAATATTTTCTTGGACTTTTTTTGAGTCGGTGGCGAGTAACTTTTGAGTGCGATTGGTACGAGTCGTAGCTTTTGAGTGGCTTTGGGTCTCGGTTTCAAATCACAATTGGCCGCTTTTGAGTCGGTCGCGAATAGCGTTTGAGTGTCATCTGGGGCAGCTTTGAGTGGCCGTTCTGGGTACTATATCAGATTTGAGTGGCGAACGGCTTTTTGAGTCGGCCTCTCAAGCTCACGGTTTATGAGTCACAATTCAACCCCTCAGGTTTGGCTAATCAACCCTGTTTTTGTTTGAGACCACGAACAGATACGAACAGAGCAGTACGAAGATAAGTATGAAAGTAAGTGCAATTTATTCAACGACGAACGATCAACTAATACGAATTATAATTGGCGATAGCAACTCCTTGTTCCACACTTGGTTATGCTCTTAACAGACGAACAGGTGATAAATATGAGAACTCTTACTAGCAACATTTCCGTCCCTGGAAAAAAATAACGAGGTCAGTCAGGTTCATGGGGAGGGTAGTGGAAACGAGAACTTGAGATCAATAGATTCCCGCTCAACGTTCGGACTAAACCGCGCTGCCATGTGCACGCCCAGACCCGTTGTTTGCCCGGTGGCGTGCCCCATGAATACACGCGCAGAACCTGTCCTATACGAGGTGTAAATATTGACAGATATTCCGAACGTAAACCACGGTCATACCCGTCGATATCGGCACACAGTCCTTGGAAGATAATTAGAATCAAAAGAGCCAGGTCAGTATTACCACTGACCTCCAACTTTGGGGAGCATTCGCGAAGCAGTTTGATGTCTGCGATCGATAGCGACCAAAAATCGCATCGGATGGATGTCATTTGGCTTTTTTGCTCTTTAATTCGATCCAGAAATGCGAGGGGGGGAGGTTGGTTTGAGGGCCACAGCATCATCAACGGTACTATCGTATACCGCGACGCCGCAATGCAGGGAAGGTGGCGCTTCTCGGCGGACAATATCAAGAGACGAAAGCGACCCAAGAGGAACGGCGTAAAGGGAGTCCTAATGATCTGTCGCCCAAAGTGCGGTCCCAGTTCGGCAATGTCTATTCGCAAAGTTTTGAGGCCAGGGGGGGGAGGAGTTCGCTTTCATCCAGAGCATATGACTCAGTCGGCCTAGAAGGTGTATAAGAAGACGAGTCGGGAGGTGTCATTTGCTCGGTAGCTCACCCGTACCTCGTCAAGAACGAGCTCCTCCAACGCCTCGCACCCTTCGAGAATGGAAACGATACCTTTGTCGCTCAGTTTGGTCCCACTTGTCGTAAGCGTCTGCTTCTGTATCTTCCGGCCAGCGTCGACGATCTTTTCGCACAGAGCATCATCCAACCAGACAAAGTCGACGTTCAGAGACTCCAACAAAGATTCGTCGCCAAGATTGTCAAGGAACGCGGAGAACGCACGTGCGCCGGGCTGCGAGAGAGGCGACACAGGCGCAGGGATGTCAGAGGGACACCGGTGTGCAACGGCAGTGACGGCGCGTTTGCGAGGGTGCATCGCGGGGGAGACAGGGCGGCGGCGCAAAAGCCACCCGGACGAGCCGCGGGTTGTGTTTGCTGAGCGTCTACAAAGCCGCGTGAAGCGCCCGACGCGGAAACTTACAAGGAGAGGCACAGACCTCTCAAAGGCCGTCGGGCGGCGGAAACGGACTCTCCCAGATGAGCGCTTCCATCGTTGGCGCAGATCTCGAGGAGACTGGCGAGCCGCTCGGCATCGATGGGCCGGAGCACGTCGTCTTGTGCTGCCATCGGGGAGCGTGGGGTCGGCTATGACGAGCGTCTCCAGAGTAGAGGCATATCGGGCGGGGTTGCAGAGCACGGGGTACGCCGCGCCCGCACTTTGCGCAGACTCTTCATGGGTGAAGACACGGGCATTGTCCTGCAAAGAGACGGTTCAGAATAGGACCCGGACGGCGGATGCGTGCAGGCACGATCCAAGCGATGAGAGAAACGGGCTCCGCAGCGAAGGCACGAGGAGCAGGGCTTTAGAGGAGCAGAGCTTTAGAGTAGCAGGGCTTTAGAGTCTTAGTCTAATAATATTTTCTTGTCGCGACAGTTTTTGAGTCGGTAGCAAGTAACTTTTGAGAGCGATTGGTAAGAGTCTTAGCTGCGTGGCTCCTTTTGAGTCGGTCGCGAATGGCCTTTGAGTTTGATCGGTGTAAGTCGATTGGGGCAACCGGAACTTTGAGTGGCTGCTCCGGGTATCCGATTTGAGTTGCGAACGGCAGCACAGCTCAAACTTAAGGGTTTAGTCACAATTCAACCCTTCAGGTTTCGCTAATTAACCCTGTTTTTATTTTGGACTACGGTTAGTACGAAGACAAGTATGTGCAATTTATTCAAAGACGAACGATCAACTAATACGAATTATAAAATTGGCGATGAGATTAATGGGGGAATTGTTTGCAGGTGGTTATGGTAGGCTGAAGTTATCGAGTTTGTTCGAACCCACCCGTAAAACAAGCTCGAGGTACACGGACGCGGAGCAGAGGGCACCCCGCCGACGCCGTGCCCTGCCAAGTCGTTAATCGGTGTCTCGAAGATCGCGATGCAGCGGCTCTCCACAAAGCGGTACTGCGCCCACTGGTGGAGCATCGGGTACTCCGTGATCACATCGCGCGTCTACGGATCCGCTGCCACCGCCGCATCTGCCTCCGGCGCAGGCGTTCTCCTGGAACACAACCCAGTACTTCGTCTTCGCGAGCAGGTACGCGGGAAGGCTCACGCACGCCACGCTCGGCACATGCGCGAACACGACGCGCCACCGTAGCGCGACGTTTGAAGTGTACAGCTGCGTGGGTACGGCCGCGAGGCTAGCGCACGGCTGCTGCTGCTTGCGCAAGCAGCGACCCCAAGATCAGCAGCGTGCCCTTGTCCTTCGTGACGCAGAGCAGCGCAGGGTTTACCTGGAGCATTGGGAGGCACGTCCTGTGCGGCTCGAGCTCAAGCCATGGGCCGACCTTGCTGCAGAATTGGGGTCGCGAAACGAGCGAGCGCACGCCGCGGTCGAGTTGCCCCGGTGCGGAGTGCCGCGCAAAGTGTGTCGTGGTGAAGACAGAGGTGTCGCCGGGGAGGATAACGTTGCCGAGGACGTTCGAGACGATGGGGATCGTCGGCGGGCGGCGCACTCTTGCATCATGAGGCGGACACGGTCGGCCACGATAACGAGCTTGTCCTTCACGGTGAGCACCCTATCCGTAACCAGCGCGGCATACTCCGTGAGACTGGAAGAAGAAATATGTTCGCCTGAAGATTACACAGCACGTCAGAATTGCGCACCTGTGTCCGACAACAGCAGCCGGACCCATACCCCACGAAATCTACAGCTGCGTGAACCCGTGCTCGAGCACAAAGACCTGATATACCTCGAACTCCTCCAGCACCCGTCCCGTAGATGACCGCACGCACACCGGGGAAACCCGCTTCAATGAGCACCCCTCGCCCTCGTCAATGCACCCCCGGGACGGCGCCGACTCTTCCTGCGCGCCATGCCGGTGTGCTGCCCCGAGAACACAGACACCGCTGCGCGGGGTCGTTCGACGGCTGCGCAACAGGCACGCCCGCGAGCTTCTCCAGCAGATCCGCGCGCTTGCTCGCGCACACGGAGATGCGGCAGCCGTAGATCGTGTACACGATGTCTGCGAGGGGGATGGAGTCAAGGTACTTTGCGCACAGCTCCTCCTTGGCGGACATCCCGAACGAGAAGGTGCTGAATCGTGTGCAGTACGCCCCACGGATCACCTGCGAGCGCGGCAGGCGTGAACGTCACCACCCCACCGAGAGGGAAGATCTCGCGGACGCGCCAGCGCGCAGAGGGGACGGTCGGGTCTGTGCCGTACGAGTAGAAATGCACCTCGGGCCTCTGGCGGAGCGCGACCAAGTTCGGCAACGCGCGAACCGTGCGCAGCGCCCCAACGTGGATGAACACGGTTCCAACATCATTAGCCTGACCGACGTGCGCCTCGTCGATGATCCCCTTACGGCACTTTGAGAGAGCACGCCGCAGGTGTCCCGTGTCCGCCTCATTGATGGGGTTGGTAGCGGGGCGGGCCCACGAGACGGAGGGGTGTGCGTACGCGAAGCAGCGGGCGGACGCGGAGAGACCTGTGATGCGGAGCGCGAGATGGTACGCGTGTTCCGTGCGCACAGACAAGCGCCACTGCCCGGGCGAGAGGATCGCGCGCTTGACGGTGACGCTCGGGCGGTGGCTAAAAGGGGGGCGGTATGGGAGTCCGGCGGGGGAGAGGAGGAACAGCAAGGCGGCGATAAGACTGGGGCCGGGCGAAGAGAGTTCGGGAGGGACGCAGAGGGCCGTGAGGAGAGCTTTCGCGGAGGGAGGAACGAAGAGCAGATCACCGTCGAAAAGCGCCGGGAGGACTGCCGCCTGGTAACTCGTCAGCGAGCAAATCTCTGAACTAAACGGGTGTGCGTACTTGGCCTTTGCGATCCATATACTCGACCAGGGCATGGAGGGATTCCTTGTCTGCATCCTCTGCAACGAGGCGCGCGAATTGTTGCGCAGGCTTGCACGTGGACAGCAAGATCACCACGTCCTCAACGTCGTAGAACCTGGGTAGGTTGAGGTCTTTCGTCGACAACACGAACGATGCGAGTTCGGGTTTGCCCGGCTCCGCGGGTTCTGTGGAATCGGTGAGTGTCGCCTTCTGGCAGATCGTCTCCGGCTTGGCGTGGTCCACGGGGGAGATCGTCACACGCCCGCTCCAGTTCCATCTTTTGCTACGGGACACATGAACACATCGACTGGCTCAAGCGGAACCGCAAACTCACATCGGCGCGGGCGGGTGGAGGCATTGCGAGGGCCAGTAGTCGATCGTCTGTGCCCTGCTGCGCAATTCAGGAGAGGTACACAGGAAGAAATATGTATATTCACTTCATGACCTCAGGTATCCTAATAACACGTCAGTGAGTAATTTCCCGTCATGGTGCTCGTTACTCACACTTGATTATTGAGGAAATTGTGGACGTCAGCGTCCCCTATAGCGATAGGCAATGAGTCGCCCTCGTTAGCGCCGAATACGCTAGACCCAGCATCGTAATTGTCCAACTGAGAAACACCTTCTGTCCAGTCCATCGAATCGCCGTTTTTCCGAATGCTGCATAAATATAAAAATTAGTGCTCTTTCACGACGGAGCGCACTCAGCTTACCCCGGATAGCGGTCTTCGTCCGAGGCGTAGAATCCCGTGCCAGCGCCGTCGTTCCCGCCCTCACCATCCTCCAGCGATACGAAGGTCAGCATGGGGCCAAGGTCGTCGGTCGCGTCGGGAACGGCGGCAGTTGTGCTGTCCGGGAGGAGCGTCGGGCCTGTGTCCCCGTCTACATCCATGGTGTCGTCGACGAGCGCAGGGGAGGCACGGGGAATGTTCGGCGCGACAGGCACCATCGAAAGATGATACTTGGTTTTGAGCTTGGGGCGGTCAGTGATGCGCTTCTCAATATACTTGACGCGCGGCGAAGGTACACGCGCAGGCTGGGGCGGTGTCGGCGGCGGGGACTGCGGGGGTTCGGCATGGACGGTCGGGCTCGCCGGCAGCATCTCGGAGGACGGGACTGGGCTGCCTCGAGTTACATTCGCGTCGACTGTTGGGCTTGAAAGCGGCGGCTCGGAGAACGGGTCGGTGGTGGGGCAGGGGCTGCCATAGCTTGCATCCACCTGCGATGAGGTCAGGGAGCTGAAAAACCGGAGGAGAAGAGGACTCCTAACCGGCGACTCGGGCAGAGACCGACGAGGAATTCGGATCTTGAGCCCACTCAGGGTCGTGCTACCACCAGTGGGGGTGTCGTCCTCCGAGTCCGATGAATCGTAGGTTTTCCGTCGGGTGGTACGGTACCACTCGGCAGTATTCTCAACATCGCGAATTGAGGGCACAACGCTGACATCTACGACAGGGGCGAAAGTTACCTTCCTTGGCGAGGACTGAGGTCGGCGGGGCGTCGAACGGGGAGATGAGATGGGGGTTCTTGGGGCGGAGAGCGTTTCGCTGGGCTGAAAACTCGAGTGAGATCCAGGTGTAGAATCAAGGTAAACCGACAGAAACCTTTCTTTTGGGATTTCTCTTTTTGCTCGAGGACTTCATTTAAGGAGGTTTGATGCCAAAAGTTTTGCTTTTGTTCCCCTTCACATAAGTAGGTCCAGAATTATGCCATTTTGAGGCCCGTAAGCCGCGCGACGAGCATTCCAGTGAAGTAGATGCTCCCGCCGTAGCAGTAGCCGTCGCCGGGCGGGAAGGGGAGCAGGTGTGCGAAGAGCTGGAATATGATCCGTTCTGGGTCGGTGTTTCTGGCTTCGTGCAGAGCGCCCGCCCGGGACGCAGGCTCGTCGCCGCCGCCGATCCCAACTGTGCGTCAGCAGATGACGGAGGATGATCTTGCAAGTCTAGGGCCGGAGTAAAGTTATGAGCGTTTACCAGTAACGCGATGAACGACATCCATTCTTCAGTAGACGCACGGTTACATGTCCGGAAAACTAGATACCAATGTATTTTGCCTCCCCCGCAACGATACAGTGTGTTTGTCCGAGTCGACTTCGGTGGAGGTGACGCGATGAGTATTACGATCAAACTGGCATGGGGTCGTTGGTGGGAAGTTGCGCGCCACGCAGGTACGCGGTGAGCGTAGCGTCTATCTTAAATTTCTGCACCACAGTATTCGTCAGTATGGTTTCCAAAGGAGCTTGAACACGCACCTGGATAGCCTTTGCTAGGGACCTGTACTGTATGTGGTACGCGACGACGGCACAAGCCCCCCAGTGCAACTTCCTTAGCTTTCCCCAACGATCTGCCTCCTTCAGCTCTTTCTGTTGCTTCCTGAGTTGTTTGATGATCCTTCCATAATCGATGTCATGAGCAAGATCCATAGAAAAAAATTCAATCACGTACTGACGGATTTCCTGACCGATTTCCGCCATGACTTTCTCCTCATCGTACTCCGCGTACTTCTTTTCAACGGCCGCCGCTTTCCAGCAAAGGCTGGCAAGCCCTTCTTGCGCGTATTCCAGACCGCCCGCCGGGGTCACTTTCGTTGTGAGAAACCAGAAGGTGGGGATCACAAGCATGCAAGCGATAAACGGATAGATTAGGTTCGTGTTGTTGGTGCCTAGCACCGAAGCGACGCTACTGATCTCGTTGTCGAGCATGGTGAGCGGTATTGGGATGAGTAGGAAGAGAAGGGATAACGCGAGGCAGCGCCAAATAGATTTGATGCGTAAAAGCTGTAAACGACGCGATGAGGTCTCAAAATAGCTGCTGCTGTGCAGACATGCCTTGGTCGCCGAGCGCTGTGTCACGTGCCTGCGGACGATGGTCGGCGAACGATAGTTGTCGATTATTCGACCTACGGTACCTGTGAACACTCGTATTAAACTTCCCTTAAAAAAATCTTTCAACCTTCGTTCCCTACCTTGAATCCAGAGACCCCTGTGGAGTTCCCCGCACGCGTGGGGGCCTGGTTGCTAGGTCTTGCTTGTTTTTTGAGTGTGCATCCGCCAGGAGTCCTGTAGAAGTACGGTCGGTGTCAGGTAGAGGCGCGCCAGCGACCGTCGCGGCCGGATCCTCCTTATGGGCACGAGGGTCAGGGAATCGATTTACCGCGCTTTCTTTTTTGGTGGACATGAAGGTAGGATGCAAGGGTGGTTGTCAGCATCCACGTGGGCTGTGTCTTTTCCACATGCGACACCGTAAACTCGCAAATTCCCGTGTATTACTACAGTCTGCTATACGTTGAAATGCCAGGAAAGTCGCCAGCAGCGTGGATAAGTCACGATTATATTGTGTTCCCAGATGAGTTGGGAAATTATATCGCTTTCCGTTTTAGCCAAGGAAATCCGTATACAAAGATAAAACAACGTTAACAACAATACAGCTACCGCCCCGATTTTTCAAGAGTTGTCTGACAGAAACAAGAATTCAAGCTTTTCAAGAGCCACGCATGAGAAGAGAAATCCTTCTTCACCCACGCCCCACCCGCTGATCGGGACGCGTTCCATACTTCGCCGAACCGACGCTGGCTAGGAGGACATGGACGCGTTGCGTTTCGAAGAAGTTGTAGAGCCCAAAACCTAAAAAGCCAAATAATAGTAAGTGAGCTGAGAACAAGGACACCGCAGCGCTGGCGGCCAGCATTTAGAGCCTTCAGGCCATTACTACCATTACCACCCCCATCCTGCACGGGTTTGACGCAGGACTTGAGGGTAATTTTCTCGATGGCTGCACGTCTGAGACAATTGAGAGGGAAACGGCGCATAAAAAATGGGTCGCCTACTTTACCTGAGGCATTGGGCGGGGAGTGAGTACTAAAATGAGTGGAGGAGCCAGATGGTTTGTGCGAAGAGTCGCAGGACACTGCAAAGATTAAGTTATACACCTTCAAGGTTCGAACAAAATGCATGGCCAGGAGCAGGAAGACCTAATACTAGTGTTGAGCGTGGAGCGGGAGAAAGACGAGTCGCCTTATTCTCTCAGAGTTGAGGGTGTGAAGGTTCTTGACAGCTGCTCGAAGACGCATTTTGCTAGTCTCGCAAGCCGACTTTATCCGAGTTGTGAAGACAGTCGTTCACACCCATGCATTTTGCATGGAAATGGCGACTGCTATAAAGTGGGCGTAGGGAGCGCGAAGATGAAGCCCTGCGCCACTGCGGGAGTCACCAGACGTATTCACACGCGATTCAGCTCCGCACGAACGCTCTCATACACAGAATGCGGATTATTACTCAGCGCTGAGCACAACGAATATCTCAGGCGCCAAAGGGAGCCTGGTCAAGAAAGGCGATAGTCGGTATTAGCAAGTAGCGGGAGATAAATTTCGTTGATGTAGGTAATTCAGAGCGCTTTTAGGATCAGGTACCTCGGTGATTGTCTCGGCGTGCAACTCGACAATACCTTGCCAATCTCAAAAGCCAGTCTGGTTCTGCTTCACGCTCGAAAATCTAGATGTCCTGGAAAAGTAAAGTTGGATTTCGACGACAGTGGCTTTAGCCTTTGTCTTGATACACTAAGACTTGTGTGCGGTAACCCCAATCACTTCGTTGGTGTCCCGTTTCACAATCTCGTAATAGTAACTGGGCCCACCAGTCCCAGCCGGGGCGGTGGTCTGAGGGACATTGGCATTTGTCCCACGTTTGGGTTGTTGCCTGGAAGGGACAGGGTTTGGTTTCTTTCGGACTTATCTACTCTTGCCGGTGGAATTCTGCATCGTATTAGCATATTTAGGAGGCCGACTGCGGTGAAACATACCAAGTCCTCTTGAGGGGGAGTTTTTCGCTTCGCTGGGACGTCTTTCATAGGCTCAGGACTCGTCTCTGAACCGGTAGCTCCAGTCAGGTTAACCTTTTGAAATATCAGATTTGGAACGGCAAGATCAAGAAAGCCCTCAATACTGACGGGTGGTGGTCCTGACGGAGAGGCGGGAAGCGCAGAAACACCGGTCAGCTCGCTCTTGGGGCTCCGTTCTTCGTGTTTGGAAGAGGCCTGCTGGCGTGCAGCCTGAAGTTTCTCCACTTCCGCCTTGTCACGGAATACAAATGGTGGTTGGGCACTGGCGAAATATTCTGCTAGAGCAACGACTTGGACAGGGCCAAGGAGTTCTGGGGCCTGCAGACGATACGGAAGTGTGAACTGGGCAACGTCGTAGTACATTCCAGGTTCAGCGTTTATTTCATTCCAAGCTGGCGGGATATCCTTCCAAGAAAACCCTGAAATCAATGAGCCGAAATTGAAGGGCGATTTATGATAAATAGGAAAACCTACGCCACAGTCGGTGGAGGTATTCTTCCATCAATTCACTTATGCTACTGGGTGTGAATGCGTTCAAGTTGATAGTGGGGAAGATGGGTAGCCCCTTGGGACTTCGCGGCATCTTGATAGTCAAGGGATCTTGCAAGTTGGTCGGATAAATAGGTATTTTGATCGTCTAGGGCGACCACTCACCCGGAAGAGCTTGTTCCGCGAAATCCTTCCATGGGTCGCCAAACTTTGAGTCCCAGTCTGGTGTCGCATCCGCCATGTCACGAACTTCATTGGCCGAATGAGCGTTGATACTAAATTGGGGGGGGTCATCAACCGAAAGACCTATAGGATACAGGGTCTGAGACGCACACCCCATGCCGCAAATGACCGTCATCGTCTCGGAAGGCCCAGAAGAGCATTAGTTCAAGGCGGCCAACTTGTCCGCCTTCACACAGCTCGGTTAGCCCCTTTCCAATAGAACGCGTAAAGTCTGCTTGATTCCTGCCTGCGCATTAAACGTTGTGTATACCTCGAAAGGGATTACTTACGTAGCCACACCTATAGCTGTGTTCGATGCCTTGCTCTCGTAAATTCTCTGCGCGTCAGGATCCAGAGCTTCCCATTTTTCTTCACGGCAGATCTGATAGCAAGCATCCCTCCTAGTGTTGGTGCTGACCGCACGTTCCTCTGCAGCAGTGAATATGGACTCATATTCTTCCTTCTCAAAGAGTGAAATGCCCGAAAGCGGAGAGAAGTAAAAATACCCGGATCGGTGGCGGTCGAGATAGTTCTGGAATTTCCGTTCTATACGCTTTGAGAGAGTAAGTGTAAGATCAATATGTAAAGAGGGTTCCACACTATTTTCCATTCTGCTAGATCACCACCCTTCGTGGGGTCTTCAGCCTTCGAAGGTAATTTTCCAAGGAACAAGGGGGACTTTGAGATGGCGTCGGCTGTGTCTTTTTTCCAGGTCTTGACGTCCGCAGTTGGGTGGGTCATAAGCGCAGGGAAAAACGATTCGATGTGCTTGTCCTGCTCTGGTGAGAACGGGCTACCACGACCCATGATGGTGGTTCAAGAAGGAAAGACAGGGGTCATCTCTTACTATGTAGACTATTCCTTGATTAGTCATCCTTGGTCCCAACTCTCGTTTTCGTTACCGTCCCTCGTCTACCTTGCTCAATCTTTTGCCCATGGATCTCAGCGATATCACATTTCTTCGAACATCGCCTGGTCCCGGGGTCAGCGATATCACAATTCTTCAAACATTGCCGGTTCAGGACCAGGACCAAGCCGAAGCGAAAAACCGGCAACGATATCTACAACGCTACTTTCTAGTCAATGCGTCCACTTCGAATACCATCGAGTCGCATGAGGACCGATTTAATGTAGGATCACCCTCATCCTCCTTCTGATCCCTTGGAACGTCCTTTTAGATGGTCAAAGATTACTTCACCCAATCTCCAAAAATCTCCAACGCGTTAGAGACGACAATCAACCTATTTTCCCGGATCAAGGGGGATACAGCTGAAGATACAAACTGGAGGGAAACTCATGTGTGCCCCGTGTGTTATGGTCTTTCTCAGTAAATACCAGATGCTGATTTGAATATTCACTGGTAGGTGTGCTATAGCGCTAGCCCGGCGGCAAGTATTGTGCTCTCATGTGGATGCAGGCACACAGTTTACCACCTGGTATGTGCTCCTGCAATCTGTGACCCTCAAATAACGTGCATGGAGAAGAAATGCGTCCTCAAATGGCATTTTAAGGCTGGTGTGGCGGACCTCCTCAAGTGTGCGTGCGTAGTTATACCAACTATCGCATCAGATATTAAACTTGGTTGTAGGCCCGATGTGCAGGGCCCCCACGAAACCTGTAAACGTATACTGGGTTAGTCCTCTCTCGAAGGCCGAAATTCGTGCGAAGGCGCACCGCAAGCACCGAAAGAACGCAGAACTCCGCAAATCGGACCCTAAGAGGAAGGCAAAGGAGCAGCGAAGGAAGGCGGACAGCAAGGTGCGAAAGATGCACCGCCTGGCTGCTGCTGGCCCAGCGTAGGACGCGTATGAGCGGCGAGACTTACATCATAAATACATTCCTTGCTTCAAACCTCTTAGCTACTCGCTGAAAAGGGCCTGGATGTAATCTCCCTCGATTCTCGGAAAGGGCCGCGACAGAGTAGAGCGGGTCACTGAATAGTTGATAATTATCTCAGGTACAATACAGATATTCCTTCCTAATCCCAAGAGATTTAGGATGAACTCCTTGCCGATAATCTTTTCTGTCTTGTTTCGCAGCCTTTGGCGTGGGTCTGCGGCCACAGTACTATCGCATCGCATTTTTTTTGGCTATGGTACGAGTAGAGCTCACGTCGCGGCCATTCGTTTCTAACGAGCACCTATCAACACGGAAAGGAGAACACAACGGGAAGTAGTGTACTTTGAAGTCGCGAACAAACGGCATAGCGCGCTTGTCCGTGGTAAATATGTGTTGCAGCAGCATCGGAACCTTGCCATTGTCGACAGTGCTTGAGGTCTTGTCGTACGACTCCCTCACGACCTGGACGCAGAAATATTGTTGTGATGTAGATCCGGCCGTACTGGGTGTTGGGGTCGGCGTCGTTGGAGGAGCTGAAGATGGTGTATCGGCTGACGCTGCCGTTGACGTCAACGCAGAGCGTGCTGACCTGAAGGCAAGGTGAGATGCTGAACGGAACCCACCGGTAACAACGTACTTGGACTAGAAGATGCCGTTGGCGGAAGTGCCGTCATACATGAATCAGCAAGACTTTATTTGGGAACGCAAGGGGAAGAAATAGACCTGGCGGCTGTACTTGCGGAATCCCTCGGCACCGAAGCCCCGAAGGACAAACCAAATCTTGAGGGAGCGAGCGGCAGCCAAGCGCCAGGTGCCAGTTTCAGTACGGCGGTGCCTGCATCGCCATGCACAGTGCGCAGGAGCTGCGGCGTAATGTCGAGCGCTTCGGTGAGGGTTTTGCAATCGCGAACCCAGAGCGTGGGCGCGTCGAAGTTGACTAGGCGGCCACTGGCAGCGTCAATCTTGTAACGTATATCGAGGCGGCCTTGGCGTACGAATTAGTACAGAACGAGTCCGTGGCCGCGTTTATTGTTTCCGGGAATAGCGACTTGTGAGTCTCGGGCAACGCAACGTTGGCCCACGCGGCATCGACGTGAAGCCATACGTCCGAGTGATCCTGGACTGTGCGGCGCGTTAGTCTCCAGAAAATGACCCGCATTAAATCACGCACGAACGGCCTGGATCTCGGGCAGGTTGTCAACGGTGCCGGAGGAGGTCTCAGGTGGCGCAGTTCCAGAACGCAGCCCGCCTTGAGACCCAAAGCGCGTTTACGTGGTAACGTATATGACCAGCTCGTCGAGAGGGGCCTCCGTATTGGCAGGCAGCGCTCGGAAACGCCCACGGGCAACGACGGTGGCGACAAGGGCAGAGTCAGAAGCTGGATCCCTGAGGTATTGTGGAAAACCGGGGAAAGACCAAAGAGTTGTGCAGCCCAATCCATGACAACCGCTTCGGGCTCGGTAGAAGCGGGACTACATGATCAGTACAACAAAGTCAATGAAGGACGGGAGCAGGAGGAACCTCCAATTGAGTCCGGTGGGGGCGGCATTGGCGTAGAGGTCGCTGAGGATGCTTTCGAAAGAAGCAGCGGTTGGGAAGTAGGCAAAGAAGGATGGGTGCTGCCAATGGGTGAGGCCGGGCATGATGACACGCTCGTAGTTGGCGGCGATGGCGTCAAAGTCCTCGCCTTCCTCTGGTGCGCTAAATCCTCAAGACGGAGTTGGTGTGACCATATGAAATCTACAACCGTTCCCCGTTAGACCAGTCATTTAAGGGCAAAAAAGTAAATGCCGTACGCGTATCGTTGAAAATGCTATTGCGGCGTCTCGAGTCGGCAGCCTTCCCGAAGCGTTCTTCATACAGCGAGGAGCCGTCAACGCACACCTACGGCACCCTACTGTGATAACGTCAACAACTCTTCGGTACCAGAGGATGTGCTTTCCCACTATCATGTACGCTACTCTCTTGTAATCACCAGACTCTAACCCGAAGTCGATAGGCTGCGCCTTAAATGTAGCACCCTTTCCCTTACTGTGCTGCACGAACGCATCCCACTCCTTGCGCTGCACCGCCTGCCTTACGTCATGGATAGCCGTTAGCTCGTCGAGGAGCTTGCGCACAGAGCGAGCGGTGGCCCCACAAGCGAAAGCCGATTTGACGCGCGTCGTGACTTGACGTTCGGCGCGGCTTGCGATGAGGACTTGACGCTTGACAGAGCGGGCGAGCTGCTTCCTTCGGAACCTCTCCCCGTACTACTCGCACTCCGCAATCTTGACGATCTCGATTCCGGGGCGCGGTGCGGCGCGCTCGCCGTCCACCCCGTTGCCATCATCCAGCCAGCTGTTGCATCCTCGCAGTCTGCAATCTTCACGCTAGGTACGCAGGCGTCACGTTTCCGCACTCGATGGGCAGCAGCACATCGTGCTGAGCAACGTCATACGTTCGCGAGGGGGATTCGGGATCAACTCAAGCGGCACCGATGACCCCAACCCAACCAGAAAGTTAGACGACCGAAACGTTGACGAGAAGCTGATGGCGGGATTTGGCCACGAACAGATGGATCTTTGGGTGAACTTGGTTTCGTGACGATATTACTGGAGACCGCCACCCTCGACGAAGAAAGCAACGCCCGCTGTTATGACACCGGTCTGCATGACCAACGTAACAGATACAATGCCTGGCAGTTGACATCTAGCACGCAGACGCCGGGGACACTACGCGCCGTCCTGCGCTGGTTGCCGTTGCGCATCCTGTTTGGGCGGCGGCACAGTGTCGGCCTTCGATCTCATGCGGGATCGGCCTCGAGTCCACCAAGTGCCGGCCCATCCACCCATTGACAGGCCAATCCGCACACGGGTGAACAGTGCTTGGGATATCGTATACGATGAGTGCGGAATCGCGGGAACCCCATTGACACCGTTTACGGTCGGCCTAGCAAGACCATCTGCAGGGGAGGCTGCGGGGGAACATCCTTTCGTCCTTGATAACTTCCGTAAGAAACTAGATGAGCGGCCCCGATCGTAAATTAACAACATGATGTTGGAGTGTGCGCGTCACCCACCAGTAAACTATGCATCCTGCAAACGCGATGCTACTGAGCAGCTACTCGTCATGGTCGGTAAATAAGGACCAAATGACCCGCCAGGCAATCTCGTGCCCGGAGACACTCTGTAGTTCGTTCATGAACAGCTCTGCGCAAGCAAGGCGGACGATGCAGCGCCTTCCGTCCCTAATCGGGGTTCCACATGCGCCTCGATAAGATTACGCAACACCTAAGGTAGGACACAGAGTGCCGAGTCGTATAAATGGGTAGAGACCTCTGCTGGGAACTGGATGACGACACTAAGCCCGGAGACGACGGGATATCCCCGTTGGGGTATTCAGCCGTTTCGTCCGAGAACCTGTGCCTTTAGCCAGATTCTAAGTGATTAGGAGAGGCCAGGATATCCTCCGTAGAAGGAGTCGCAGACGGTATTAAAAACTAAAAGAAAGATAAGAACGGATATAAAAACAATAGCGATACCGTCCGCGTACCTTGGATATGGCGAATATTGAGGACCCAAGGAGCGCCAGGAGCAACGCACGTTTGTGATCCATGGTCTCGTCAAGCGCACCAAAAGCGGGCTGACAGGGGACCCAGGCTGACGAAGTGCTGGTCGAGGGCGCCGGTCAAAGACATACCCGTTTTTCGACCAAGGACCTCGCCTACAAGGAAGATAAGAACGGATATAAAAACGACAGAGATCTCGCGCGCTTACCTTGGACTAACTTTCGGTTGCAAATCCGCTTCCAAGAAGCGATGACCGCCGAGGGCCTAACGCAAGGCAAATTGAAGAGGGGTTATGCCGTCCGCTGGCGCGGGTCCAAATCGATGGCGCTGGCTATCACTGAGGTGAGAACCTCGTTCGAGGTAGACGCGACGAGATCCAAGGATATGATCCACAAAGAGAGTCGCAGACGGCACTAAAAACTACAGAAAAGATAAGAACGGATATAAAAACACCAACGACATCGCGCGCGTACCTTGGAGATTAAGAGTTCGTCTCGAGGACCCGAGGAGTGCCGGCAGCCGCACACGCGTTTGCAGTCCATGACCTCGTCAAACTCGCCAAAATCAGGCCGACGAGGAACCAACACCCGATTCACCCCCTCGGTCAAGCCTGTAAACCCGGGCTGGCGAGTTGCTGGTCGAGGGTGTGGGTCAAGGACACGCCCCGGTTTCGATTCGGGACCCCATCAAGCCCACTGCAAGCGAGCCGACGAGGGGCCACCGCCCGATCCGCTCACCCCGTCAAGCTCGTACACACGGGCTGGCAAGGCGCTGGTCGAGGACGGAGGCAAACCCAATTTACCCAAACCCATTTGTTTGCGAGGGTGTTGTGATGTCACAACTGTGACGACTTCGACGACTTGACCAAACTTCGAGTTCGATACGCTCCGTACTTACAACCTTGCGCTACTCCCAGCACCGTTAAAGAAAGTAACGCAAACATAATTTACCACGACCAGGAAAAAAAAACTAGCGGAGAAACAAGAAACAAAGAACAAACACGATTAGCACGTACGATACACATCGTTGATCACACCTGTAAGAACTGCTAACTGGGATTGGCAGCCGCCAACCCCAGACTCTGCATCTCTCTACCATTAATATATATATATACTAGACGTTGTGATATAACTGGCATGAACACAAACGCGGGCTCAAGATCTGTCGGTCAAAAACGCAGCGACAAGAACGTAGGCCTTAGAAGGTACACTCATAGCGTGGGCAAATAAGTGTGCTGCGCTGCGTGTTCGGCGGCCCTTCCGGCTGTCTGGCTTCTGAGGCACTGAAAACAACGCCTAACATGAAGAGGGGACGCGCAGAGCTACAACTAGCGTCAATAAATTGAATATGCCGCTCCAAATGAACAGACCTGGAACGTAGAAAGTATAGATTGAAGACGAACACAGTACATTCTCTTTGCACAAAATGAGTACGAACGCTGCTACCTCGGAAAACGATCTTCGCACTCCGATCGGAGTCCGGGAGGTTTGCCGCGCACTGCTATAACTGCGTCAGCACGAGCCCGCAAATCTAGGAGTTCATTTTTGTTGTAGACACTGGCAGCGTTTGAGACCTCCGCCTCGATGAATTTGTAACAGTACTGCCAACAATCGTCGGCGAGTTCTTTTGTAAGACCTGTCTCCGCTAGTCGCCGAACGACCGTGTCTTGATCCAGTTGCGACCCGAAAGTACACGATGAAAGTGCGACGGTGGTGATCGGCACGGAGAGGTAGTGGATTCTCTCGGCATACAGACCTGGAATCGCAATAATGGATAACACTGCAAAAAAACGTCTCCTGTAAAGATCGCGGGTAGACTTGTATCTGCTGTGACTCCCAGAGCCGATCAAAGACCGAAGGGCGACGTAGCCACGCACATCGCGCAAATCAACTGTGCGGTCGGGACCATTTGCCGGAACGCCCGCGATAGATCTGCGACGGGATTGGACTAGCTTCGCAAATTCTTCTACAGATGCAGCGGCAGAACTTTCTTCTTGACGAGGCAGAGAACGAGCAAGAACTTGACAGGCGGAGCTCTGTGGCTGGCCCCCTTTCGCGTATTGCTCAATCAGCAGTGTGTTGGTAAGGTCTACAACGACGCCTACCTGTCGCCAGATCGTCCACAAGTCCGTCACGCACAACCGAACGTTTGCGCGAAGCATTAGGATCCAATTGCTCTAGTTCACTACGAAGCCGAGTGCTGTCCGCCTGTATATCGCGAAGCTTATGCTCGAGCTGGGCAACTTCTGCTTGCAACTGGACTCTTTTCTCGCCGAGCAACGAATTACTTTTTTGCAAAGCGGCAATATTCTGTTGCGCGCTACCCAGGGCTGCCCGATCAGTTTGGAACAAATGGTTTGTTCGGATACGACCATTCATGCAGTGTAACTTGAAGAGGCTCTTCATATGCTCGACGAGATCTTCGCGTTCGACAAGGTCGTCGTCTTCGTCCTCGCCTTCTTCTTCATCACTACCGCTGTCATCAGAGTCAGAGTCATCTTCATCCTCCTCGGAGCTATGGTCGCCGTCCTGCTCTTCCTCATCAATACAGCGACGGCCCCTGGATTTGGCGACGTGCGATACGAACGCCCGACAAACGTTACATTTGGAGCCACAGACGGGGATACCAATCCCAGCGCGGCTATCAACCCGCCATGTAGCAGGGCCATCCTTCAACGTTTTCATTAATTCCGTTTCTAATGCCTTCTCCATTTCGGATTCGAGAGGCGAGGTCTCTTGTGCGCTGATAGCGAAACGAGGGCATTCGGGACACCATTTCCTGGGATTCTGGGAGTTCATGAACTGAAAAGGTCGGAATTAGCGACGCGCGATGAGCCTGACCGTACTTTACCGACTGACCGTGGTAGAAACAGTAAAGAACGAATCCTATTTTAGGACTCTCAACTTCTCAACACAGCCACGACATCATTTGCCTCAATCTCAGGAACTCTCCGCTTGTACTTGGACATTGGACACAAAATTTGAGTTCATGCAACACAGATATCAGAAGTAACATAAGAATACCGAAATGCATGCTACGTAACAGAACCAACCCCTTCAGTTGACAGACATCTGGTTCGAATTTTTTAAGAGCCGCAAGTTTTTGCTCGGCAATCCGGTGCGCGGTAGTTGGTCGAGGTCCGGAGAACGAATACCAGCGGGCCGCCCAATAGCCCTCACCTTCTCGTTAACACGCTCCAACAAGTTTTTCGCCACATCGGGTCCAAAAATACTCTCGCGCGCCGTCGTGTGTGCCTCTAGAAATTTATAGCAGAACTGCCAGGCGTCGTTGGCAGTTTCAACAGTTAAACCTTGGCCAGCGAGTGTCTGCACCACATCGTCTTCGGTCGGAGGACTAAATTGAGGGCCGGGAGGCGGAAACCTAGATGACAGGACCACTTCGCCGGCCACAGCGATTCCACTCCGCTCAAGGATATCCATGTATGCACCGGGAATGCAGAGCACTCGCAGAACAGCTAGAAGACAATCTGCGAAATGACGACGTTGTTCCCGATTCACTGTCGTTCCCTGAGGCACGCGAGGCACACGAGACAACACCGCGTTGCGGCCGCGCACGTCGCGCAAATCTACCACCCAATCCGGCCCATGCATCGGAACGCCCTTGACGAGCCGGTTTTCATGAAACTGGAGCCATTTCGCGTAAACTTCTGGGGGTTCATCGTAGGAAGGAGTCTGGGCAGAAGCGAGCAGTTTTCGAAACCGTTCAAGCTGGGCCTGTGTTTGTGTAGTGACGGGAGGATTCGAAGTCAAAACCTGGAGAAAAGTGGGCACAGAGGCCGTAACCGCCACAGTTGACGTCGATTTTGAAGCAGCGTTCGATGCCAAGCTATGTGGAACTTTGCGCGGACGAGCAGCCTCAACGGAATCGAGGGCTGCGCGAAGTTCATTCAACTCTCGTTCCTCGCGGCGAAGGTCCTCCTGGAGCTGGAGAATCCGGGCCTCTGCCACTTCGACTGATGTCTTCGCCGACGCTTCCATCTGCTCGAATGCAGCAACCACACCCTGAAGACATCCGATCGCCGCAGGGTCTGTGTGAAGGGTGCCGTTTATGACCCGTCGACCCCGAACCGACTGGAGTTCCGATACCACTTTCATGTGGTCTACGAGTCCTTGGTCCGGGATCACCGGGGCGCATACTTCGAGTAGGGGCTCGCTTTCCACTTCTACAGCCCGGTTCATCGCCTCCGCGTATTCGTTGTCATCCACGATGATAACAGGGACTTTTGGCTGCTTCTTGGCCACCCGTGGCTGTAGCCTTTAGCCTAACGTTCTGGCCACAGCCAGAATGTCATTTGTCTAAACGAGGGCACACAGCCAGCCACTGGCTGAGCACCTTTCCCCCTCTTGTTTCCTTGCCCCAAACCCTTCCCCGGCCATTTCCTGCGGCCGGTAAGCTTCTATTTTCGGAAGGCATCCGTAAATGTTAGTAAATGTTATTATCTGACCGCCCACCAATTCCAAATTGGGTCGTTTCTCCAAATATCACCCCCGGTTAAATTATCTCTTCCCAACATTTTCCCAGAATCTTCCCAACTTCAAACGCAGATCTTCCGCCTTCATCGACAGTGACAAAATCATTTTTCCAAACGCGCCATATCTACATGCTGACATAATAACGTACCCTACAGTCCCGCCACCGCTGCGCTCCCGGTCTCAAGCTGGCCGTTTGGGCCAGCTCGGAACAGGCCCACGAGGCCCGCGTCGTCGTCATCTCCCTCCCCGTCGCCGAGCACAATGGCTCTCACTGTGCCTTCCACCGAAACACCGAGCTCGTGCCTGAAATGGCTGGCAAGGTGGGCGAACGCCGCTGCACTTTTCTTTCCGTACGCCGCCAAGCCCCCGCGCATCTCCTCCGATTCTGACTCCCGCATCACCGCCCGTTCGTTCCACCACCTCACCTGCCATTCCAGGTAGCGCACCACCCTCCGCGCCTCCTCGCGCAAAAGTTCTACCTCCTCTTCCCAGCGATTCTTCCGCGCTTTGGCGCGGCACCACTCCACGCGGATCGCTGCAAAAAAGGGACGTCAGTAAGCAGGCGGCGACCATACGCATTCGAGAGCACTTACATGCGTGTAGTTCTTCCTCGTCGCTCTCAAGCGCCCCTTGCGCAGTCCAAATCCAGGACAAGACACGCTTCGATGACCCCGCGATATGACGCGGGGTGCGCGCACCCTTCCCCGCACTCAGCATCGCCAATTTCTTGCGCGCCGCGGTATCAGAAGTCGCCTCCTCCCCATCCAAAGTTAAATCCGCGTCCTTGAGCTCGCGGAAGTGAGGCGCGTGCCCCGGACCCTTCAGCTTCAATAGCGCCGCCCGCCCCTGACGATATTTATTGGCGGCGGCGTTTGCCTTGTCCCCCACGGCCCCGATGAGTGTCCTCGATTTCGTCGCTTTGACCTGCCCAGTGACGTTCTTGTTGCGAAAGGAGATGAGGTGGCGCTTTGAGTGCAGGTGACTCCGGAGGGCGATCAGGGCGTCCGAACACTGCGCCTCTCGTAGTCGCGCCTCCATCGCCGGAATCCCCCGCTGACACCCATGTTCCCGCTCCTCCGCCGAGAGTGCTGAGGGCATGAACAGCTGTATCTTCTCGGCGGCGATGGGGGGCGCGTCGGGGTCGCGAGCGGCCTCCGCGGCCTCGGATGCACGAACTGCAGCGGGGGTGTAGACTTCTTGAAGCTTCTGAAATTTGCGGTACTTCGCAAAGAACGCCAGGCGCCTTTCTTGAATCTTGCTTTCACGGTCAGCCGTTACCAGCGCATGCCCCGCGATCTCGGACTTGATTCGCCGCCTATCGATTACCGGTTAATACTTGTACATTATACGACATACATACGTCACTTACTGGGATTCCTCCAGTTGAAGACCCGCGACCAGGAACGCGGTCGCACTCACGCCATGCAGAGGCGATCCGCCTTTCCTGGCCTCGTCCTCTTCGTCCTTCTTGAGGGAGACGCGAATCTGTGCTTCCGTTGGACCGTCTTCCGTCTCAATTAGTTATGGATCATAATATGTCAAATTAAAAGCCTCACCTGCGCGCGCCATGATGTAAGGGTTAGGTTGGTCGCGATCCGCGAGAAAGGCGTCGATACCCTCTTGCCAGTGGTCGCGCAGGGCTTTGGAGACACTCTTGTTGACCTCCTTGAATGCTTCGACCTGGCGAGTTCGCTCCGCAATGGCTACCACAAGCTTCCGCCGAATTGCATGAGCTTGCAAAAATAAATAGATAAATATCAGTACCAATCAGAAGTCGCGATAAGCGGCTTACCCTGCCCAAGATTCTTCTGAAAGTTATGCGAGTCGATTTTGTCCTCAAGTGCGTCCGCTCTGTTACCGTAACCCATTTCCTTTGTGTGGAACGCTGCAGGGTTTAAAACCGCCCATGTGCGTTCCACCCCCTCCCCGTCGCTCTTCCCGACGCCAGGCAGAAAACTTAAACTATTCTTGTTGCTGCAATCCATCTCGTGCGACGACGCATGCCAAACCGGCAGCCCCGTCTGTAACTCGACTTGCGTCAGGTCTAGCCTGATCTGGGACGGGAGTTTCTCCATGCGTGAGTCCAGATTCTTGCGCCACTGACATGCGATGTCATAAGAAATGGTCAACATCATGAGCGTTAACCCTGCGATCGACGCCATAACGATGAAGTCCATATTCGCGTAGCTGGCCAACACATTAGTACGCGTACTCGTACTAGTAAGTCTCCAATTGACGTACCGTTCTCCTTTCTGGAGATCGCCGATTCCGTTGGGGCGGACGCACTCGTGGCGGGCGCATACGCAGCCGCCGACCCCCGACGTCCGTAGGCCCGTGGTAAGCCGTGTGTCCTTCTGCAGCAACGCCGCGAACGCAATACATGTACTGATCTAGAAAGATCGTCAGGTGTATTCGTGACCCAGGCAGAAGCGGCGCTTACATCTGACTCCCCGACATAATTTGCCAAATGTTCCTTGTATAATGTCGGCTCCACGAAGGCACCCCACCCTGGGCCCAAAGGGGGATCGTATCGTTCATTTGCACGTAGCCGGTTCTTCAATTTGAAGTTCGCGTCTAGAGCGAGAATTAACATGTACAGAAACCTTGTGATTTCATCAGCTTCCTTCCACGCTCCTAGGGACTTGACCTACCGGTACTTGGGATCTACGTCCCGCCAATCGTCCGGTAAATTACGCCCTTCATGCGGACAGGCCCAGCACATCACCATCAGTTCTCCCAGCCTTGTCGCGTCCACCCCCGCCGCGTCGTGTCCGCGGCCCGCGCGCCGAAGTCTCTGTAGGAAGGCGTATTGTCGTGCCATCCGTGCAAACTCTCTATAGCGGTCCTGATGGATTGTGAGCATTCTCTACTATTAGCACAATAACGAAATACTTACGGGTATTTGGGCCTCTTTTATCCCTGCAGCACCCAGGGCCTGCGTACGGCGCTCCAGAGCGGTCACGAAATCGCGCGCGTTCACGTTCCCCACGACAGTCATCAGTCGAAACATCTCCAGCACCTTGTACGTCGCGCAGGTCGTCGGGTCCGTGAGAGACGCCGGGTACCATGCGTTACGCATCAATTGCGAGAGGTTACGAACCGCCCGGCCCTCGTCGCAGCAGCAGTACCGGAAGGAGACCCGGTGGATGCCGTTGGTGTCGATCACAACCATGCTGCGGATAGCGGGCGCAGGGGCAGGGCACGGCCGCCCTTCGTGACCCATTTGGTAGACGAGCCCTATGTCGCGCAAGGTCGTCGACGTCCAAAAGTGCCCCGACCACTCCTGTTTCCATGGTGATCAGTAACCCATCCAGCAAATTCACACTGCGCTCACTTTCAGAAAATGTAATGGTGTGAGTCGATGGTGGCTGAGGCAGCACTCTTGACATTGAAGGAATTCGCCGCAGTCCACACAGCGAAAGAAACGTGGATGTTTGTCTGTCCCGACGGCCTCGTTGCACAGCGCGCAGTGAGGAGAGCGCGTGGCATTTCCCAGTCCTGCTCGGCGAATCGTCTCGTCCAAGAAGAATTGTTTTTCGTGGCGCCACTGCGCCATCGGATCATCCTACGCGACGCGACGGAGACTTGTATCAGACGAAGGTTTGTTACCAAAATGGAGAACTCGCTCACCGAACTCTCATAGCGTTTGCGCTTTTCTGTACCGGAGACCTTATCCATCTCCTCCAACAATTCGGAGTCCTTCAAGTCCACGGCCTCGTCGTCGACCGGAACCCAATGGGCAAGTGGGTCCACGAGATCAGTAGGTCGCAAACGGCGGCGTTTATGTCCCACATTCACGAGCTCATTGACTTTTCTCATGCCGTCATTGGAGATGTAAACCGCCTTGTCCGCGGTGAGGTCTGCTGGGAGCTCTTCAGCTGTGTCGAAGCCCATGGCAGCGTCCACGAGACGGCTCCGCCGGAAGCTCATAGTACCCGCAGGAAGGTCGGGCATTGGGCAGACGATATCGAAGTTGTGAGATGCTGGGATGTGGATGTTACAGAGCGCAGCCAGGCAAAGTAGAGGGGTAAGTCGTATGGGAGCCATCTCTGTATAGTAAAATCAGTCAACTTTTCCGCTTTCGATGGATAAATCGGGCGCCCACCTTTGTTTGACAGTCCGATTGGTACAATGGTAGTCTGGCCGCCAATGTGGCTTGCACCATTAGGCCTCTCAAGCGGTTATCTCCGTTTGCGTTCGCCTCACAGAATCCACGCACATGAATGAAAAAAACTAGATTTGATTAACGAGAGCGAGGAAAACCACCGAGAATTTTTACAAGATCAGCCGTTGCGCATGCGGTGGGGACTTGTCCCTGATCCCAATCCCCATCTAGCGCGTGCCACTCCGCGTCTATCACCTGGTCGCGATGGGACCGATTCGAGCAGTCGCAGAACTGATAACGAAGCGTCTGCACGCCGTGAACGTCCACCAAGGTCATTGAACGAACATCGGGTGCTGGTTGTTGGCAAAGAGCACCGGCGTGCCCGAGTTGGTAAATTAGACCGATCTCCGCAAGAGAAGATTTCTCCCAAGCCACGCCAGATGATCCCAACCTCTGAATAAACGTGAGCAGGGGTTAGCGCCATGCCGGTAGACAACCACACACCTGTATGAAGTGCAGGGGTTTATTTCTGTGAGCCGTAAGGCAGCAGCGCTTGCAAAAACGCTTGAGGCATGCATTGCATTGAAGGTATGCGTCGTCCGGAGGGACCGCAATTTCACATTGTTGACACCGGCGACCGACGGGCGCAGCCGTTTGAATGAGATACGCGTCCGAATGCGTCGAAGCCCAGATCCTCAGCGGGTCTTGAGGCGGCGCAGACATGAGATGGAGGAGGGCGGTGCCAGCCTGAGTGGCGCTGAACAACAATAGCAAACACCAAAATCACGTGTGGTCATGGATGATCGCAGGAAATTCTGTGGACATTCAATCTGTGGCCGTCGCCTTCACCATAGCATAACAAAGTTTAACGCATAGAAGTAGACAACATAAAGTGTGAATTTAAAGCGACTCGTGCCGTTTTCCCGGGCCCATCTCTCGCGCACAGTAATAGACTGGGTTCATGGCCGCCCAGGCAGTCTCGATCGGTTCTCCGTCAGTGTGCCCTCCCCCTCCCTGAAAAAAAGTCCCCGAAGACGAGTCCACGGTTCCCGGACGCTCGATCCCTTCGCCACTCGTGTGTAACTGCAGGTTCCACTGGCAGACGATGTCGTACGTCGCCACATAAGCGCTATCGCATAAGTCAGATTTGGAGAAAACGACTCGAGAGGAACCATTTACGCACATACGTTTCAAGATTTCTTTGAAGGCGATTGAATCGCTGAAGAGGGGGTTACTGGGGGCCAAAAATCAGTACGCTTGGCGGATACGAACAATTTGAGTGCCTACCACTCGCCCTTCTGCAAGTCCCAGCGGCGAGAAGAGGGTGTCTTGTACAGAAAGAGCGGTGGTGATTGACCACCAAGCCCGACTCCTGCAGAGAGGCGGGACAACAACGCCGGCGACACTATATACCTATTCGAAGATATGAGTACGCTCCACTGACCGACTGGGCAAGCTTACCGAACGCTTTCGGGCGGTGGCGTGCTTTCGAGCCTCTGTGGCGTTGGTGGCTTGTATACCACCAGAGCTCTACCTAGGGAATTTAGAAAATGAGCGCAAATTTGAATCGTCCAGCACTTCACTCACACTCGTTTGCAGAAGACATGCAAGGATGTTTGGGTTAGACAACGAAAAGCAAAATCCAAAGCCCGAGGCACGTCGGGCTAAGATACCCGCGAGCACGCGCATCATTTGACCCCGTTAGTTGGCATTGGCCCGCTCGGCTGTAACCAGTGCACCCAGCCAGACCGGTTCCATCATGATGGAGAGTTCTGAACTCTCCATGTCTCTTGCGCGCAAGCGAGCACCGACGTCGCCGCATCTGTGGGTTGCGGGGGAAACATCAGATTCATCACTGCTGAATGGGGGTTAGTTTGGCGAAAGTGGAACCGGAAACGGAGCAGAGCTTATCTCCAGGGCCAAAAAAAGGGCCAGCCGCGCAGGTGGCTACCCACAGAAAAATCCCTCGTCGTTCTGTTTTCCGAACACAATGAACTCACCCGCTACATCTCCTCCCGCGTCTAGCCCGCCCCTCGAACCCATTCCGCCCCTCCTCCCCATATGGAGCATCCCGCCCATCAGCCCGCCCATCCATTGGGATCACGACCTCAGATCTGTTCTTGCCTTGGAATTAGACCTGATGCGCTACCGGGAGAAAACCGAACCTTACTACCGCGGCGAGACCAACAGACGCCCAGCATTCCTGGATCACGATCCTGACCGCTCGCCAGATGCTGGAAACGACTCGGACACTGACGTATCATTGGGCTCCGACGACTCCGACGACACCATGGGAGCTTCCGACGCAGACAGCGACGGATACGTTATCGGCGACGCCCCTGTTCATGCGACTCCAATCGGCCGCTGGTCCTCAGCCTTTTTGCAAGACTTCGGCTCGTTCGGTGTGCGCTCCCCTTCCACTTCACCACGCCACCCCCAGCGCGCGGGAACGGAGCTGCCGACACACGCTTACACGCGGGCGGAGCTAGAGCATCATGGCTTTGAAGCCATCCGCGACTGGACAGGGTGAGTTTCTTTAAATTACTTATCAAAATTTCGAAGCGGCTTACAATGCCTTCACTCGTTCAGCCCTACGCCTGTCGCGGATCGTAAGGGTCGAGTAGTCGGCATCTTGATCGACTCGCCTTCCCAAAAAGCGGATTGGCACGCCATCGTCCGCGACGCAAGTGCCGAGCTCTCCCATGTCGCTCAAAATGCCGATCTGGATGCCTTGCCGCTCGATACCAACACGCCGAACTCAATTCACTGGGGAATCGGGTACGGCGGCGGGACTTATTCGAATGTAAGCATAACTGCTCGCCTTCTAATATGTGGCGACTTACTTTTCACGATAGTCGCCTCGCAACATTAAGCACCAGAATCTCGACAATCTTGTCGAGATTTGTCATGTAAGTCACAGACGGTCTTTCCACCACATCTCGGACTGGCAAAATCGTCAGTACCGTGCTTCTCAGATTTTGGCACCGCTAACCTTGAATCTGTCCAGGATTGTATTCGACCTTTGGTCCTCGCCTGCACACGCATGTAATGGCGACAAAAGACGCGCTCCTCGGCCATCAGTTACTCTTCCTCCGAGAGGGTTTCTCGGGGAGCGCGTTTGCTGCTTCTGAGATGTTCTTGGGATCCGCGGAGTCACCACCTCGACTGGACGACCGTGACATGTTGTGGGGATGGCGAGGACTCACCGGGTTGGGTAGATACGACGCGGACGTGGGTGGGGAAATTATCCTCTGGGACGAGAGAAAAGTCATCAGGTTTCCAGTGGGGGCGACGTTCTTGTTTCCAGCAGCTTTCATGCGGTACTCCTTCACGAGTGTGCGTCCTTGGGAGAGGCGTTATGCGTTCAGCCAGTATTCTGACGCAGGCCTATTCCGATACGTCGAGAATGGTTTCATGTCGGAGGGGACATTCGAGGCGACGGCGTGGAAGACAGCTCGGGAAGGGCGGGATCGCATCCGTGATGCTCGGATGCAGACCGCATTAAGCATGTACAGCCACATCGCCGACTTTATGTAATAGCTAACTCATCTCAAAATCACCGCTCTGAATCTGAAAATTCCTCTCACTGAGCGGGCGTGGTCCTCGCGCCGACATTGCCTAAATGGGACACCCACCCGAACCGCATAAGAAGCACGCCCAGATCTGTCGTCCATTTGTTCTTCCCCAAGTTCCCTACAAAACAAATTACAGGTCGTTTTCGCAACAGTATGTCCACGGAGCCGGGGGGTGCTGATAATCCCTTCCCTGTGTCAAGCAGTGGGTGTCCTTTTCCCTCCTCCTTCCCTCCGTTACTCACTACATCCAGGTCCTCTCCGCCCTCCCCCTCCCAATCAACGCGCCGCACAGCAGTCAGGCGCTCATTCACTCGCACAGCGGACTACTCCAGGCATCCGGAGGCTCCGCAAAATCAAAATCTTCGACTCACCACCGCCGCCCACCCTGCGTATCAACAAGGGTCCACCCTCGACCATTCCACGCACTCTTGCGGGCAGCTCGCAATCTGGAGCGACTAGCGGCAGTGCTAGCCTTGTCGCTCCTGTGTCCCCTTTACGCGACGAGCATGCATTATGGTTGGCGCGCAACCAACGGGTACGGCGCCGGCGGGAGGAGGCGGAGGCCGCCCAACACACCGCTCGCCAGGTCCTCACCGCCGCATCCACCAACAGGGCTCCCCCGCGCCCTCGTGTCCGCTTCGATCGTACAGGAACGCCCTTGGACCCGAATGGCTACCGCGCACCCCGTGAAGAGGAATTGACGCGCCAAGATCTTTTGATTAACGGCGTAGCCCCGACCCCCCTGGAAACCAATCGCGCCCATCAACATTGCGGCATTTGCCTGCATGTTAAGTCGCACCCGGTATCGTGAGTGAAACTTGTTCGCTATCTATACATCTTGACTGACCGCGTCTGCAGTTACATGTGCGGACACAGTCACTGTTACTGCTGCATACGGCTCTGGCTCGAACACCGCTGGGTCTGTCCGACGTGCCGCACCGTCATGACCAGGCCGCCGCACCGGAACTACGAAGAGGAGGCAGGGCTGGCGCTCGATTTTCCGGATAGGATTGACGAAAGCTTGGTAAACTACAGCTGGGACGGCCTCAATTTCCCCCGCCATCGCGTGGTCTATGTCGATTCCGATGAAGAGTAGTAATTGTTGCTAGAAGCTCAGTGCTTGTAGTCGGTACACGCTCCTTGTACTTTGAGAGTTCTTAATGCATTCAACTGACTCAGTCTTTCGAAGTACGGGCCAGAAAGCAAATGGATAGCAACTTATTTAAGAACATAATGAAGTACGCAAAGGGGGCAGAGCTCTAAGCGGCGGAGCCGTGATTCGGACCGGCTTTCTGAGGCTTGGGAGAGGTGTCCCGTCTCGCTCGCTTACGTCTTAGATATTCCTCCCAGCCGTGTTTCTCCATGAAATTCCTGCGTGGATAGGGACAGGGGTTAGGGAGACATTGAGTGCGAGACCTACGAGCACTCACTTCATGCGGCGGCTCTGCTCTTTTTGCATCAGAAGGGAGCGATGCCTGTACACAGGAGGATATCAGTTTAGTAGGGAATTGGTGGGGCAACGAGACGCACTGGGCACGGTACTTGGCTCTCGACGCACGCGCCCTCTCCGCATGTTCTTGCTGAAGCTCGGGAGGTAACTCCTTAATGGCTGCACGACGTCTAGCGAAGTTGGCAAGAGGTATTGTCCAGTAAGCGCGAAACACACACCTAGCCATGCGCTCCCGGGCTTGTGCTCGCTGCATTTCAAGTAGCTGGAGTTTCAGTTTCTCTGCGCTGTGGCCGGGATTAGACTATGGTGGTTTTGCCCATGGATATCGACAAACTCCGCGTCGTCCTCGCCAACCAAAGTGACCGAGGGTTGAGGGTGAGGAGGGGGCATAGGGGAGAACATAGAGGAAAAGAAAGAGAGAGAGATGAAGTACGTATGAGAAGCCTTGATGGTCGACACTGACAGCGATTTACGTGGGGGTACCGCGGGCGAGTTCGACGTATCGTGACCATAGCACGCACACAAACAACATGACTTCGCACCGTACGGTTTACAAGACTATAGGTGTGCCACATACTTCAATAACCATCCTCGCCATCCAAATTCTCCGGCTCGGGAGTGATGTGGTGGAAGAGGAATTCCAAGTCGGCATCGGACATTTCTGGTGCGTCTCTGGGCGAGTTGTTGGCGATGAACTGATGGTATGCGCTGACGTCCTCGGGATCGTTCTCATCGACCTGGAGCCAGAAGATGTTTTCGCGCACGAACTCGCGAAAGGCCGCGAAGGTGGTCCTTGGGGTGGGGCTGACGTGGCGGTACAAGAAATCGACCTCGTCGTCGTCGAGCTCGGAAGGTCCCTTGGCCACCTTTGAAACGAACCGCTGGTACTCGGCCAGGTCCTCGGGTTTGTCATCGTCGGTGGTGATCCACAGCGGGTAGGTCCGCACTCGCTCGCGAAAAGCGGCGAAGCTTTTCCTACCTCATAGATTAGCATAGGAATGAAGCAAGAATGTGGCCCACGACTCACGAAGCACGCAATCTTTCGGAGGAATCCATCGGTCGCATGCTTGCGGTTCCGGCGTTTTTCTGGCGAAGTCTGCGCATCCGGTGGCGACCTTTTGCGCGTTCCGATTGCAGATTCCTGCCGTGGGCGGCGGCGCGCCGAAAACGATCAGAATTATAGAAAACGGTAAAATTTGGAGCAAACGCACCTGGACCGATATCGAGCTTGTGCGTCAGCGTGGCTGGTGCTGGATTCAGCCATAGCAGAGACCCCAGGAGATGACATTGTCATCGGGGCCGTCAGCGTGCCTCTGGTCCGCGACACAGGCGTCGGGGAGAGCTGAAAGTTGAATAGAAACCCTTGAAAATCCATAGATGTCAATGCTGGGCTTTGCAGAGGTCCGGCTCGGCTCGCAGCTGATATCTGCACATTCCGCATTGGGAAAGCCTGCGTGACGGTGCAACGCGCCGCCCAAAAATTTTGCTCCCGTTTATTGTGAAGAAATAAATTTATTTGGGTCCGCGGAAGTATTATTTTCGACACGTCGGTCTGTGGGCAAGGTAGCACCCGCGCCAACCGCCCGTTGGAAAGATGGTCATAGGTACGCAAACAGATTATTTCGGCCATAGAGAAGGGACTGGCAATGGAAACGCACAGGAATTCAGTGCAACCGTCTCGAGATGCCATACCAATGAGCTTTGTGTGCTGAATACCGTCGCAGGGGTGTGTCTTGGTGAAGCCGTATTAGTCGAAAACGGAAAGGAAGGCATCGCCCGACGGAAGCGTTTACCACCCGGACCCAGGGTTCCGTATCCAAGGTGAGTACCTCAAACCATCCAATGTATACTGCCAGAGTTAAGGGTTATAGTGCTCGGTTTTTTCAAGATGCATCGAATGGTCGTTAAAGAGGATGCCAAATACGGTATAACCTGTGGTGCCTCACGCACCTTTGAGCACCTATATGTTTCGAGGTCATAGATCTATTTCAAAAAAGGTTAGGACACTTTCTTACTGGTCTCTTGAGTCGTCCTCAATTTTATCTGGGCAATTATCAGCGCTGTGGAATAAGATGAAGGAAAAATGAGGGCAAGGCGAGCATTCCCGATTTGGACAGGCGTGCGTGATACTCACCTTCGACCTTCACCACTACTACCAATACGAGTCATTCACATGCCCGCTCGCGCCAAACCCCCCACGCCGTTGGTTCCCAGGTTCGTGGTATTTTATGGATTTTCCGTACTCGCTGAAATACCGCGGAAATGATAGTTTGCGGGAAGAGAGGAAGGCAGCCAAGCGCCGCGAGGCGGGCCGCCGTTATTACGCTCGGTGTGTCGGCAGCCGATATCTTTATAACTGTTACCTGAGCACCAGTCGTATGACAGGCATCCCGAGGCCAGGGTGAAGAGCAGACTCCGGATGGCGGAAAAAAGGCACGTACTGTTCCAACAGGATGCTCGGGTTCTTTGCGCCAATATTTCATGCTAGACAATCGCAAAAGTTGTACAAACGGCAGTGGGACCCACCGAAGACGAAAAAGAAGTAAGCACTCTTATATTCACTATGATGTATCGAACTTTTTGCAGGGATAAGAGTACAGGAGATGAGGACGAGGGGGAAGAAGAGCCCACGCAGCAAGAGTCCGTCCAAGACCACGCATTGGAAGCCGAAGAGGCTGTGGCTCACGAGGCGCTTCGCGCTATGTCTCGGAAAGGTCAAAGCTTGTACGCCACGTTCCTCTGCATCCTGCAGCCAGCTCAGGGTTAACGACCGGCTTTTTGCAGGGAATTCGACGCGACGGTAGACCGCAAGGTAATGACTCTGTCGGCGATCGACGCCGCTGGCGAATCATCTCAATCGGAGGATAGCGAGGCGCCTTCCGTGGGAGATGAAGAAGTAGCGGTGCGCGCAAGTCTCAAACGTCAAATTCGCAATCTCGCGGCGCACCAAAGCTCTGATTCCTCATCTGCGGCACCGTCGTCGCCGTCTGTCTGCGAGGGAGTGCGTCAAAGACTATTAGAGTTACGGGAGCAGCGCCGCCTCCGGCTGGTACGACTCGCGGGTGAGAAGACACAGAGAGAACGCCAGGAGGAAGAAAATAGGCGGCGGGAAATGCGCTGGCTTGTCAACTCTGGGCAAGTTGTTCCTATTTTTTTCTCAAACGCGCCCACACGCTAACATAGACGGCAGGCCTTCGACCGAAGACTTATACTTAGTGCGGGGGACCCTCGGTGTACGGGCGTGGCTACGAGACCTGGACAACGAACAGGAATAAGTAGTGTAGAAAGTTTTTGTTTTCTTATTCAAATCAACGTATTGGTATTAGCGTCTGGATCAGTTTAACGAGCGGGAATATGTGTTTGAGAGAGTTTCACTGGTTTGCTCATTTTAATCGATTCGAGTCTGGATCGTGAACGGAATTGTGTGATATGAATGAACGGAGTTAAAAAACTACGGAGAATACACGGGAGTCAATACACGAATGTGCCCTGCGGTCCGCGCAATGGCCCAGCGTCGCTCCGCCTCATCGCGAGACTTGCAGGAACGATGGGAAGCGGAGCTAAGCCCGATCGTATTGAGGCTGCATTCGAGACTGTTTTCGATGAGACCCGAGTGGAGAAACGGAGATCAATACTTACTGAGAACGATAGATTCCGGGGGTGATGCCAGCGTAGACGAGGTACCAGGTAGACTCATCGCAACCGGCATTACCATGCAGCGGGTTGCGAACGCTGACGGTGGGCAGTGTCGCTGGAGTCGGGATCGATCTGAGAGGAACTGGAATTGCGCCCCTGACGTCGGAACGAGTACCTGTCCAGCCGCGGGCCTGGGCATACGCGAAAGCGGCATCGGCCTCTGTTTGCGAAGGGTACCCCTGGAAAATGGCGGACGAGACACCTGTGACTTGAGCCGAAGCGCCGTCGGAACCTGACCTGGGAAAGATGTTAGTAAATGAATGGAAAGGAAACAATAGAACATACCAGCGGGGATAGGTACCTGGCTGTCGACCAAAGAATACAGCGTAGGCGCGAGGTTGCGGGCGGCGTGGCTTAGTCCCCTTGCCAAGGCGTTGGACGCTGCCGCCGGGGACTCCTTGCGAGTGGTGAGACGCTTCAGCCCTGGAGAGAGAGTTGATTTTTGACGCAGGAAAGAAAACTAGGTGACTGCTCACCAATCAGTAGTGCGTCCCGATTTGGTCGGTGAGTGATATTCGTATACAGCGACATGCGTCCCAGTTGTTAGCCGAGGAGACGGAGTTCGAGGGCGCAGCGGAGTGCGGGGGCGTTGGAGGTCTGCGAGTTGCACATCAGACAAACTGGCAATAAGATTGGCCAGGTCATCGTTCTCATAGTCGGGAGGGTCAGACATGGGGGGAGACGAGAAACGGGCGGAGAAGCGACTTGGGCAAAGGTTTTTGAGTAGTCAGGAGGGCAACGTGTAATCCCAGTTGGTTTTCGAAAGGAGGTATGAAGGATGGTGCGATCTTCGTGGGAGGAGAAGTGTAGGCAATGAATTAAGCCTAAGAATATATCAGAGCACGCTCATGGCGAGTGTTAAGCGAGTGATGTAGGGCAACTGAGATAGCGCCCCACTTGACGGATGAGGATCCGTATTGGTCCCGGAGGAACGAGTCCAAATTTCACATTTGCTTCCGTGGAAAAAGGAACGGCAAACAGATGTATTTCGGGCACGGGGACTGACTACAAGGGACGGCGGGCAACTGAATGGAAATGAGTGAGATGAGGTATTTTGAAGGAAGGGCTTACCAGATTTAACCGACGACGGCCGCCACGCAAGCCCACATTCAATGCCTGGGTGTGATAAGAGACCCGGCTGATATCGCCATCAGCGACGGCGGCGCTGTTGGTGACTCACTCCGATGTTTAAAGGAGGTAAGAAGGACGGGCGCGAGCTCCGCGTGGGAGGAGAGGTGTAGGCAATGTGCCATGTGGTTAAGCCAAGGAATGAAAGTAACCCTGTGGCGAGTGTTAAGCGAGTGACGTGTTGGTACATATCAAGGAACGGCGCACCACTTCCGTTGATAGAAGGTTCCGTATCAGTTCCGGAGGAACTTGGATCTACTTGGATGTTACCATGGAGAGTTCAGAATTGACCACGGTCTCGAACAGCGAAATAAGCAACGGCAAACAAATGTATTTCGGGAACACTACGAGATACGGGACAGACTACGAGATAACGACGGGTACAGCGTATGACGCTGAATGGAAATGAGACAAAGGCATTTTCGAACGCGGGAAACATGCGTACAGAGTCAGGCGACGACAGCCACCAAGTCCAGGTTCAGCGCGTTCATCGAGAGGGCCTTGTTGAAGGCAGCAACGGCCTCGCCCTGAGTGGTATAGCCGGTGCGAAGAGCGTGCGAGACCCGGCTGACAGCGCCATCCGCGATGGCAGCGCTGTTGGTGACGCCGATATACCGACCCTTGGTGATGGCAAACCACTTCTCGGCGTTGTCTGGGACGGTGGTGAGCGGGCCCGTCGGCACAACGCCGTAGAGTTCGCCGGCGATCCAGGGACCGGTCATGCGGATCCCACCATTGGTAGGCGCGACTATTTGAAGAGTGAGTTGAGAATGAAGAAAAAATTGACGAGATACATACCGGGACCTTGGGCAGCCGGAACTTGGCTTGCGGCGGGGGCGGGCGCTGCCGCAGCGGCCATAGCGTTGGCGGCCTGGCTGAGAAGGTGCCACGCCTGACCTTGGTTGCCAGGCGCCGAACCGACTGTGGGTTGCTATATTAGCCAGAATCAGATTGATGAAGTCGGAGAACACTCACAGGACTGGTTCTGAGGCGCCGCTGGCGCAGCATGCTGGGAGTACGTGGGGGGAGACGCCGCCTGGGTAGGGACTGAGATGGAGTTAGAAAAGGCAACGTCAGATAGAGATGGAATACGTGCAAGACTGGGCAGACGGGTTAGGCGCTCCCGCAGCGTACTGGGGGTAGGCAGCGGGAGCGGTCTGAGGGAAGCTGGACATTGTGGGTGGTGGAAGTGAAAGAGCAAGAGTGAAACTGACGGGAATAAGCGATGCGCCAGGTTTATATCTGGTTTGTTGCCGATTTAAACTCCGCTTGGGGAAATGGACGCGGTTGCGTGCGATTGGGTGGGAAGGATCGCGAGGAAACGGACACTCTGTAGATTTGGTCAAAATACAATAATCACGCGGCCGGCTATAACTCACATTCCACCGCTGCACATCACAGGAGCCGAAAAGTATTATCGTGCGCAGGCCAGCCTATTGAAGGTATTAAACCGTGTTCGTGGCGAACCCGAGTGACTACTGACTGGCGCTATAGAAAAATGACGAAAAAAAAGCAGCGCATCGCCAAGGAAGACAGGAAAAATTTGCGGCTATGGGCGGAGGGCGCACGGGAGGAAATACTCCAGCCCCATATCGAGCATTATGCGGACGCCATGGAACGCGGGTGGCGATTCGAGCGCGACTACTTCACGAAAGTCAGTAACGAGTTCCACGCGCGGATTACCTGGCGGCTTGCGGACCACGAGGAGCCAGAGATGCCACTCCCCAAGTTTGACCCCAACGCGAAGTTGCCGGATGCAGAGAAGCTCACGGATGAGGAGGCGGCGCAGAGAACGGAGAGAATGACCGTTTTGGACGGCGTGAGTGTGATTTGGTACGGATGTGACCGTGACTGATGCGTCAGCAGCGCATCAGACGATGGCTCAAGTATCGCGTCAAGCGCCTCCGAAGGCATGTCCGCACCAAGGCGAACTCTGCCCGCGATCCGTGGGCGATCCTCCTCGGCAAACTGGCCGGACTCAAGACGCCGCCCAAGGCCCGGCAGGCGTACCAGCAATTCATGCACGAACACTATACGACGCAAATCGAGGAGGAGGTGAAGAAGCGCTGGGCAGAGACACCATCGGGCGGTAGTAGCGTCCCGACCAAGGAGCCTGACGCGCCGTTCCGGGCTATGATAGCTCGTGAACTGTTCGCAAAGTTGACAGATGGACCAACAGAGCCAGTAGCCCAGTTATAATGCGGGCTGGCCTGCCCACAGGTGCACATTAGAATGCCACCAAATGGTCTCCGGCCCTGGTGCACATTATAATGCGCACCCTGCCCGGCACCACGGCACCCACGCTACCACCCAGCACCCAGGCCGGCATCCCGGCACTGTGTGCCCATCACTCCAGGGTATTATAAATATATTCATTATACCTCGCAGGTCAAATAACCCTCAAGTATTGTAATAAAATATTGTAATCAAATAATCCAACAATTAAATAATACTCCCCAGACACGTACAAGCAGGTGCAAAGAGTACTACGCCAACATCCCAAAAAGGAAATTAATCCAACTCGTTGTATACCTCACCGGCGCCATCCTCGTACTCCCCATACGCCACCTCCTCCTCCAGCTCAACCTCCAGATGCACCTCCTCCGTTACATCACCCGCCTCCTTGCTCAGCGCGACCGCCGCTCTCGCTCGGACCCCACGCCACTTATTCTCCCAGGCGACCTTCCAAAACCGCTCTCGCGCTGCTTGTTCCGTTGCGTATGCGCACAACCCCTCCGCAAGCTCGGCCGAGACCTCGGGCCTTGGCCGCCGCCGCTCCGCCCACCAATTTGCCTTCCAGTCACAAAACTGCAGCACGCGCCGCATTTCCTCCTCGAGCAAAATGAGATCCTCCCTCCACCGATCAGCGCGGGCTCGCGCTTTCGTCCACTCAATCCGAATATCTGGCTCATCGGATCAGTGATGCGCCATGCTTCCTGTACCTCACGTACCGTCATGCAGCCGTCCATCAGCCGTCGTGTCCCCTGCTGCAGCTGTATACCAGATCCACGATAACGAACGGCGACCCTCGCCCATCTCCAGGTTGAACGTTACCGTCGGTTCGACTGGCATCCCCGAATTCATCGATGTCTTGCTCATCTGGCCGGAGACCCGCTAGCAACCGCGCCTTCCGCTCCTCCTCTTTCTCCTCCTCGTTCAACGAGCGCTCATTCATCCCCCGGATGTCTGTCATCTCCAACACCTGGAACACTTCCTCCCAGCCGCCCGGTCCCCGCAGACCCAGCAAAGCGGTGCGAGCTGCCCGGTAGCGGCTCGCGGCACCCTTCACGCGCACCTCGATCCCACTATGAAGCTCCTGGCTCTTCGTGTACGCCGCCTGGCCTGAAGGGCGTCGCTTAAATTGGTGAGCCAGCATACGCGTCCGTAGATGCCGTCGCAGGTCGCGCAACGCCTCGCGAGCCTGGGCCTCCCTGAGGCGATCCTCCTCCGCCGCCAACCCCTCAATACAGATCTCAGCATTCACCTCCGCCGTCCACGACGACGGGAGGTAGAGCTTCATGTCCTCCGGGCGAGCACTGCTCTCGGACGGACGGCCCTCGAGGCGCGTTGCGAGTCCAGGCATGTAGTGCGCCTGCTCGTCGCGCAGCCGCTGGATCAGTCCCAGAAGCAGTGTCCGCTTGCGCTGCAGGTCGGTAGCTTGAACCGACGTCCGATTCCTTCGCTTCGCCTCCAAGCGAATCGATTCCCTGCAAATATCTCAGTCCCAAGGCTCTGCATCAAAGCTTCAACACATACTGCTTCTCCTCGATCTCAAGACCTGCCATTATGAACCCTCCTGGGCTGTTCGTGTTCGACGCACCCTTCTCTACGCGGGCGTGCTCCTCCTGGGCGATCTGCAGCCGGATTTGATCCATGGACAACTCTACATGACGACTGTCCGTCAGTTGCTGCACGCACAAGTTTACCAAATCGCTTGCTTACCGTCGTCTTCTGGATACTCATACGGGCACCGCTTCTCGTGGTCCTGCTCCCAAGCCCGCACCTCTGTCTCCCACTGAATTAATTCGTCCTCGTGTTTCTCCCTCAGACCCTCCGTGAACGCGTGAAACGCACGCCCATGAAGGATCGCCTTCGGAATGTGCAACACCATCTTCCGTAACAAAGAATTGCCTGATTTGATCATTATCGGTCTCTCTCGCATCCCTGTTCGAAGCCACTCACCAAAAGCCACCGTCTTCCTCCAGTTCGCATACCCACAAAAGTCGTCAATTGTGTCGTCCCGTGAGCCAGGCCCCATAACTGAGATTGACCGAGCGATCATGTTGAGCCATGACCAGTTTCTCTCAACTCCCTCTCCGTCCGTTCGTCCCACCCATTTCGTGTAATTGAATGAGAAGGGACCGTGACATTTCTTCACGTGGCATGGAAGATGGAATTTCGGAACTTTGAATTGCACCTTGATCCCGGGAGGTAGTCGTAAGTGGGCCGGCATCGCCTTCATGCGCTCCCAGAAGTTCCGAAACCACTGGCACGCGATGTCGTAGCTTGCCACAATTGAAAGCAGCGTTATACCCATTATACTCGAAAAGAATAAGTAGTCCATATTTGAGTACCTGCGACTTGTCAGCGGGTGAATCCTCTCCGATATATCCAGGAACGCACCGTTCCCCTTTCTGTAAATCCCCGGTCCCGTTGGGTCGAAATAGCTCGTGCCGCGAGCAGCTGACTGAGCCAATTCCCGTGGCCCTCAGACCCTTCGCCCGCTTGTTATTTGCTCGCCACAGCGCCGCAAAAGCCACACAGTGGCTGATCTTTACAGTGAGATATGAGTTAGTCCCGTCGTGCTAGGAATCGGAAGAAGCAACCAAATACCTCGTCCTCCTCGACATATTTGGCCAAGTGCTTGAGATACGCGTCGTTCGCGACCATGTACGCGAAGCCTGGCCCCAGAGTAGGGTCTTTCTCTCTAGACGATGTATCCCGGCCCTTCATCTTGAAGTTTGCATCCTTCGACAGTAACAATTGATATATCCACCTGCAATACTCATCAACGACATATAAACAAAGAAGCAGAACGACGTACGCTTTATCCAGAGGTGCGTCTTCCCAGCCATCAGGCAAATTGACGCCTGGAATGGGACACGCCCGACATGGGATTGTGAGTTCGCCCGGTTGCGTCGCGTCGATGCCATAGACCAGCTCGGCCGAGCCCGGTGCTCGGGGGACGCCCGCGCCATCATGACCTCGCCCAGCGCGCTTGCACATTTGCAAGTGGCGATATTCCCGCGCCATGAGCGTGAATTGCTCGCGGCGATCCTGCTAATACATCAGCCAGGACAATTCCATGTTCAAGCGCGTGATACACACTGGCACATCGCGCATTCCTGCTCGATCACTCAAGACCTCCAAGGAGTTGTAAAAATCGTACGCCGGCACTCGCCCCTGCAAATTCAAGGTATGGAACCGTCGCAACAAGCTCAACGTTGCACAGGTCTCGGGGTCCTTCACAGTCGCTGGAAACCACCCAATGTTAAGCAACTGATCGATTACGGGTGGCGCGCCGATGCATCCACACATGTCGACGTTGATTTCGTGGATGGCGTTGTTGTCGAGGATAACGAAGCGGTGTGGTCCGTCACGGAAGTCGCATTCCTCGCCCGGGGGATGGCCGATCTGGTAGCGCAGCCCCGGCTCAATGCGCGCAAGGGTGCACGGCTGAAAATACCCGTCTTCCCACTTCTGGATTTTGGTTAGCAAATCCAACAATACGACCGTGAAGCAATTACCTCGATTATGTGCAGCGGCTCGTCCCGATGGCGCTGAACAATACACGTGCGGCACAGGAGTCTTCCTCCAAAGCAATCCGCACAGCGATAATCACAATTTATCTCCAGGCAGCCCTCGCCCATACAACCCTTGCTCCACCAGGGCCCGCGCCCTTCGCGGGAGATCAATGCGTCCAGCATATGGTTCCGCAGGCGTATGAAAGGAATCATAGGCCTATCCTGAACATAATTGATTTTTAAAGCTGCAGAAGAGAATAAAAAGTATCACATACCGACTCGGCGTTCCGCGGAGCTTTCTTTTTCTTTGCCTTGACTGTGATGCCCGCTGGCCCCTCGGCTGCTTCAGGCTGGAGGAAACCGTCGTCGTCCGGGGAATATCCCATTGCCTGATCGAAGGCATCAAAAGTCCGGCGGGTTTTTTCTGGTGAAGGTGGGGGGGCGGGGTTGCGCTCCACACGAACTCGAGCATTGGTCGCGGTGCTGGCGGTTGATATTTCCTCGCCGCGTGGGTCGTGAACATACACCGAGCGGTCGATGCGCTGCTTCTTTCGAGCACGCTGCGTCGACATTCGAATCGTAAAACAGGCGCAATCATCCCAGTGCGCCCGAACATCCGGACAGAGGGTCATCGGTCATATCACACCGCATGCAGAGGTACTGGGCATCACAGATTTCACCAATGTGACACCATCCCAACAGTATATTGACGATATGAAAAAAACAATGCCGGGTGTAGAAAGAGCCACTGGGAATCAGAGATTGTAGTACGCGACGGCGGTGTTCCAGAGAAGAAGATACGCTACCCACGGGACAACTAGGCCGATGCGGCGGCCAGGCGTCGAAGCCTACGCAGCGGCGGGATCAGCTTCGGCGCCATCTGCGCCAACCTCCTCGATGAAGGACACCGCAGCGGTCAGGCCCCTGCAGACCGCGAAAACAGGACGCTCTTCGGCGCGGCGCAGCCGATGATAGTAGATGCGAGCAAGGGCATAATCATCGAAAACCTGCCCCACGCCTCCCGAACCGGCACGCACAGCATACGTGGAGATTTCTGGGGACGGGCTCCGGCTGTCCTCGCTGCTCGCGGGTGATGGGCTACGGCTGTCGATCACGACCGTACGCATGGGGGTGGGGCTTTTCTTCACCTCGGCCCCCACTGGAATGTGAAGACGAGGCGCAGGGAGGGTAGCGCCGGCACTTGTCGAGACGGATGGCGAGGGACGCGACGCAGAGAACTGGTGGGTCCCGACAGTTTTGCGTGGCGTTTTCGGTGTTGAAGTTGCCGCGTTCTTTGGCGCTCCGCGCGCGTGGAGATCGGCGTGCTCGCCACGTTCACAGGCAGCATGCCAGGCGCTCTCCAAAACGGGCCACTCAGCGGCGGAGTATCCCTTGACCGTCGCACCGGGTGCCTTCTTGTAGTGCGAGTCGGCAGTCTGCCTATGAATTGAAATCAGTATGTAGTCGTATCTTGGAAAATCCACCCACCACGACGCGTAGGCTCCAGCGAGCTGCGACGGGACGCCAGTAAGCAGATAGAACTTGGGGACGTCCACGCCACTAGCCCCGGGATCCAGGTGAATGGGGACTGGGCAGTGTTTCGGTTGCGACATGAAGGAGCAGAACTGAGATTTCGCGACGTAAAAATGATCTGCAAAATGATGCACATGCAATTTCCAATGTCATCCCAGCAAAATAACCACGCCGCCCAAACAAAGCAAGTGAATTGTACATGGCTACGATACACGACTTCCATTGGTTCTAACTCTACAAAGAATTTGGTTAGTATCTATAGCGAGCGCCGGCGTCAGAAAACATACCGTTTGGAGGTCCTGTACAAATCCCTCTCCACCGTGCGCTCAGGCGCGCCAGGCCCCGCGGAAAGATCCGCCTCCGCTTTACGCTTACGCGCAGTGGGCCCCTCCGCCAGGCGCGCAAGAAGCAGCTCGTCTGCGGAGGGTCTGGCATCCAGGATGGCCTGGGCGCGCTGCGCCAGGTGCGATGCTTTGTGAGGGCGCTTGATGGCGGGGGCCGGGAGGGGCTGGGCTAGAAGGGGCCCCGACACAACAGTGACGCGTGTACCGTCGTTGCGAGTAGTGGTGACGAGCGGGGCCACCCGGTGCGGGGTGAAAGTGTATACGGGGTGCTGGTCCTCCAAAAACCCGAAGTCGTCTGCCTTAGTCGGCGGCTGTTGGGAGCGATGGCTGCGGCGAGCGGTGGCCTTGCGGCGATGAAAGTCGGCCCACCAAGACCGCGAGTGCAGAATCTCGTTCCGCGGTGGCATGGCGGTCGGTGGAAGAAGCGAAGACGACGAGCTTCGTGGCCACGTGACATTGTCCACCGATTTTCCTTCGATTCTTTGCTCGTTCCGATGCCTCTGGTGGGCCCAATTTCATCGTAGTCCAGGACAGAATGTGCTAAAAGCCCTGAATATCAAAAAATCTGGGTTGAGGAGTCAAGACAGGAAAAGAAATATGGGATTCATGGCAGGAATCACGAACTCGTCACTTGGCGGCGCAGCTGAAATATTCACAGGAGGGCTGCACACCAACCGTAAAATCCAAATCTTTTTGAGAGACTCCCGAAAATTGAGAACCACGACTGAGGCAAAAAACCCGGGTTAAGGAGTCAAGACAGGAAAAGAAGTATGGGATTCATGAGCAGGAATCACGAACTCGTCACTTGGCGGCGCAGCTGAAATATTCACAGGAGGGCTGCACACCAACCGTAAAATCCAAATCTTTTTGAGAGACTCCCGAAAATTGAGAACCATCGACTGAGGCAGAAACCTGGGATGCAGCGCTGGAAGAGACGGCGGGGGAAGCGATGCACTGCAGTGTGGTCACGAACACGTCCATCTTTCTAGGAGTGTCAATAATTCCCTTTATAGATACTACCGACCTTTCCTGATTGTACGAGCATGACCTCTGCAGAACCTGGCGAGGCCCTCAAGGGTGGATTGCCTACAACTGACGAGGACCGCCGTCGCAGGCATGCGGACGCCCAGGCCCGTTATCGAGCAAGGCAAGCGCCCCCTATTTCTTTCGTCCACATCGATCTCATCGCACCGCAGAAATTTAATCGACACTCGTACGAAGGCTCAATTGCGCATGGAGCGGTGTGTTGCCTCTCTGCGTTACAGCCAATATACAGACTAATCTATGGTACGTATAGACTCCGCGCTCGCATTGAGATGTCCGAAGAAGAGTCTCGACTCGCCGCCCAGCGCCGCCGCCGCGTTGACGCGGACTATCGTGAGCGGTACTTGGCTCGCTCTGCCCCTGAATGAAGCTAATTCTAACACCCCCAGGTGCCGCAAGAAGTTGGGTGGCTCGAATGCTGCTGGCGCGAGCTAACGTTTCCATCCTCAGGAAATTTATCGCGAAATTCGGGCATCGCGCCTTCATGGAGCAATACCTCCCATTGCACCAAGTATTCGGCGACCATATTACGGGAAAACGATTCGTATGGGATGACGAGAAGAAGAAGAAAAAGAAACTGGGGCGCAAGCCGTCGACGGCAGCAGGTACTAGCAAGACTTCATCGTAGGATTCATGTAACCTTTACACCTCTGATTTTTTGAGCCTTCAATAATTGGCTTTCCGTCGGCGATCGCACTAACAGCAGTAAGGAGAGATAATATTAAGTTTTCGTGCGTTGTTAACATGCAGACTGTACTTCGAACTCGCGAGTGTTAGGATTCCAAATCTGAAATTTTTTGAGCCCATCCTCCCAGCGCTGCGCGCGCTGACCCTCCCGCTCCTCTAAGTCTACTTCCGAGGCACCGGCAAAAAAAGCTTTGTCCGATCGGTTTCCGTTGTTGACCCAGCGGAAGAGGCCGCCCGCGCTGTATTGGGTGAAGGAGTATCGAATTTCGCCTTGCTGTATGGCGACGTTGGAGTGTCGCAGGAGGGCCGATGGAATGAGAATAGTTGACCCAGGCGGGAACCGGATGACAAGATTAAGATCCCAGAGGATCAAATGCCCTCCTAGATCCGGGTTGAAGTTGCCAAGGGCGGTGATGCAGCACCAGCCCCACGCAAGATTGGCGGCGTCCACATGGGGGATCGTGATCGTATTGGGGCCGAGGTTGAAGGTGCAAGCGGCAAAAACAGAGAGAACCTCGGGGAAGAGGCGTTGAAGGTAGGGGGCGGCGGTGTGTAGAAGCCGCATTTGGTGGCGATAAAACCCGTGAAGGTCGGGCGCACAGGATTCGAAAACGCCTGAGAGTTCTGTTAGTCCGGGGCGAGACAAAAATCGAGTCGCGTACCATTGGAGAAGCCAACGATCCGGCGGATGGCCCAATTGGCTACCAAAGCCGCGCAGATGGCAGCATTGGTGCGTGTGTTGAGCAGGACGCCGGGCCGCTAGAATTTCAAATCAACAACAGCTTTGCAGAAGAGGCGAGGCAGAGATGGCTTACTTTTTGACCGCCGCCATAGGAGACACCAGCGCTCACGGCGACGAAGTCTCCGCGGCGACCGTCGCCTGTCGCTTGCTCTGATGCCGAGGCAAAAGCGGCGGTAGCCGTCCGCACGACCTCATCATAGTTGTCCTGGCCGTCAATGTCGGGGCGAGGTCGTCCTCCAAGGCACGCAAACACCCTACGCTTGGCATCAATCAGCGGACGACATGCCCTTGTGGAAATCAGATTGCGATACGGCGAGAAGCGCGATCCGACTCACCGGCCATCCCACGCAAGGATCGTCATGCCCATGATGCGTAGCTCCGGCAGGCTGTAGGTGCAAGGCCTCGGGCTTAGTTGTCCGGATACCCAGCCAGGCAGTAGAGGTAGCGTCGAGATCTCCAATGTCTAGCGTGGCGAAGATGGGTGTGGACTGTTGAATGCGGCGGGCGACGACTTTCTTGCGGGTGGTGCCGGAGAGGCGCTGTTCCGCTTGGCGATCCTTGAGGCGGAGAGTCTTGTGATACGTGCTTTTGCGACTTTGTTTAGCGGTTCGCGCGGTGACGCGGGGCACGCGGATGATTGATTGAGAGGATGCGGTGGGTGATGGCTGGGTGAGAATGATGGAGTCGGTGGCGGGAGGGGCAGCGGGCGCACGACGAACGCGAATAACGGAGTCGATGCCGAGAGGGGACACGGTGGGTGGGATGCCGAAGGGTGGGGTTCTGGGAGGCGGACTCTGTGACAGAGGCGGCGTGCGTGCGGTGAGAGACGGAGAAAGTACGGTGCGCGGGGGTGGACGGCGAGACGGGGCTGCAGTGGTCGTGGTGGGGGAGGGCGTAGCCCGCCTCTTGGCGGCTGGTGAAGGCGAAGGTCGGCGGTGTGGTGCCGCCACTGCAGCTTGGAGGGCGTCGAAGTCGGGGCCGAGGTTAAGATCCAATGGCTGACATACTATGGGCGTACTCTCCGGGTCGTAGTTAGCGTCGGACGGCATGGGCTCGAGTTGGGTGAGGTCCTGGTCCAGAGCGCGAGTGCGACGCTGTTCCTCCACTCGCTGGACAAGCGTGTAGATGTCAATCTCCGGGACGGCGTAGGGCTCAACACAGTACGGCGAGAAGACCGTGCCGCGACGTGTGGAGCCCACTGCGAACGGGTTATTAGGCTTGGAATTGATAAAGGGGAGCGGGGTGCTTGGGTGACAGGCCAGCTCCAGGGTCGGAATCACCCTGTCACCAAAGCATCGCGCGGAAGGGAGGGGGCTCACCCAAAATCCGCTTCACCAGGCCAGGCAGCATGGTGGTTTGTCCAGCGTTGTGTTGGGGCATTTGTTTCAAGCCTGTTTCGGGCCACACTCGATAGAAGGATCAGCGCGCATGGTGCGGACATTGATTGGGATGAGAACGCAAGGAGTAGCTATTCGACTACATCCCATGGCATCCCGCTACCCCACTGGGCCCAATTACCGGTCATGCTTCCCGGAGCTGACACAGACCACCCAGCGCCGCTACCCCAGCCGCCGTGGTCCAATTGGGGGGGGGTTGATGGGGCGCCGGGGGTCCAATCCACCCAACTGTTCCCGAGGGCGGCAGCAGCATGAGCAGCCCACGCCTGGGCATCAGCGTCAACGTCGGCTAGTTTTAAGAAAGAAATCAGGAGTGTAGACTAAAGAAATAATGACTGGCGTACCGGGTGAGAGGTTGAGGGTTTTGGCGGGGTTCCTTGGCCGGATCCGCCCGCGTCGGTCCCGCAGCGGAAAAGCGGGGGTTGGGGCGGCGCCGCGACGGACAAGAGGTACCGGTCGAGCTGTGTGTATGATTAAATAAAGGAGTTGTGAGCATTAGAAAGCTCACCTCTCTTGACGGGCATTGATGTGAGAGGAGGAGGCGCAAAGCTGTGCAGAAGCAAACATATCCAAACTCATCTTACAATCCGCCGCGTCGAATCGCCGTCCATGCCTCGCAAGAAAAATGGTAACGCGCCTGGGCGCAGCTCTTCCTTCCAAGGGGAAAAACTGGCATGGCTGGAATCCTACGAGAGCGAGTTCCACACCATAGCCCGCGGCAAATTCTACGACGACATGACCAAGCGATTCTTGACGCGCTATGGATACGATTTAGCTGTCGAGGATAACACACCGGGCAACGTTGAGGACTGGGTTCCCGTGGATCGAAAGGCTGGCTTGACCGGGGATGAATTGCGCGCCGAGAAGGACTTCCAGGATGAAGCATTCCAAAAATTGCGAATGGTGCGTGAATTGCGTTGGGAAAGTGCACTGTTAATCTGAAATTAACCAACAGAAGCTGTCTAACTGGTACCGGCACCGGTTCACGGGGAAGAGGGTGCACAAGGGCGCGTTGCGGACGATTTTGAAAAGGATGCACAGTTTGAGCGGGGCCTCGATGCGCCCGCGTCGCAAGTCGAATCTGGCCTATTACTCCGGCAAATACTACGCGACTCGCATGAAGGACGGCTTCGACGCGGTGTGGGAGCAGGCAAAGACGACCTTGGACAAGAACATGCGCGTGTCGATGTGTCAAGATTATGTGCAGAGTCATTGGGAGGCCGAGACGGACAAGTTTAAGGAGGACTTGATCACGGAGGCCGACGCTGAGCATCAGGAGCTTATGAAGAAGTTCCGGGAGAAGCACGCGTGGGTGGGGGGAACGGCGCAGTCCTACCACGAGTAAGTTGTGGTGGTGCCAGTGAAACACCTCAACTGACGCTAGTTTTTCAGGGCGCTGGGCAATTTGGATGAGGTTGGCATACCTCTTGCTGACGCGCTGGCGGAAAGACTCGGGATGCACGTCGTGATCATGGCCGTTGGGCCGGTGGGCGATCAGAAGGGGGAGGTGCGGCTGCGTAGGTACGTCGCACGTCGCGTTTGATGGACGGATGGGGGCTCACGAAGGATTTACAGCGTTTTTTCAGACACAAGCATGGGCGCGACTTCAAAAACTTGGGGCCTGTTCGACCGGGCTGGCTTCACAGCTGCGGAGGCCTCGTTAACGCGATACGGACGTGCTTTTTTCAGTGAGTGGATATGATGGATACTGGAGGGCCTCGAGCTGATAGCACAATAGCAAAGGAGGAGTGCCGAGCTCGAGCCATCCCAACGACAGGGGCCGCAGGCGAAACGACGGCGGGGGGCGAAGCGACGACTGCGGTGGACGCAGGGGAAGCGACGACCGAGATCACAGCAGCGGCGGGGCGGCGGGGCGGCGGGGGCTGCAGCAGGGGCTGCGGCGGGGGCAGCGGCGGGGGCAGCAACCACCGCGCTGGATATGGACGGGCTGCTGCAGATCGACCAAGTCGATGACCTCGGGGCTCCACCTCCGCCGCCGCCTGATGATGCGCCACTCTCCGGCACGCCTTCCTCAACAGTCGCGCCAGTAGCGGAGAACGACACGGCGATCGTGGGCGTGGACCAATTCGGCTGGTCTGAGGAACTCCTCGAGGTGTATTCGTACCTCTCCTCAAAAAATTGGGGACCTCGTTGGAAGGAGCTATGCACAGCGGTGGCGGCATTCGAGAAGTCGAGATGGTATCTGGGGGAGCGCTTGCCAGCGCCTGAGCGCCCGGATGAGATTGCGCAGTGGATGAAGGTCCATCGGCCGGCGGGCGACTATGCCATCGACGAAGGCTTCGGGAAGCGGCTGCTGCATTGGTGGCGGACGGTTGGGCCGCGGTTCCGCGCCAAACCCCGGCCCGAAGACCTTCCCGAGGGCGAGGTTTGGCCGCCGAGGAGGCAGTCGTCGTGGGAGGAGTGGTGCTGCCTTCGCAAGGCGGGCGGGAACGGGGTGATGCTGGTCGCCCGTGCTCTCTGCTGGTGGGGCCAGGCAATCCACAATGCAGGGGAGGGGGAGGGGCTGGGTGGAGGGGATGCAGCCCTCGCCCAGCACGCCGAATGGCAGTGCTTCCTTGAGGATCTGCTTTTCAGCTATGGCGAGATAACGGACCCGCTGGATCCCGACGTCCTGGCGGAGGAGGAGGAGGAGAGGCGGGAGAGCTTGCGGCAGGCTGCGAAGCAGAGGGAGGCAGAGGCGAAGGGGAAAGGGAAGGGGAAGGGAGGGAGGGGGAAACCGAAGAAGCCTGCAGCAGCAGCAAAGCCTGCGGTCAATGTCATGCCGCCCGCTGCGAAAAAAACCCACGAAGAGGTAAGCCGTCGCAGATATCCTAAGATTATTTGCTGATCAGCCGGAAAGGAAACGCGTGAACGACGGGGAAGTGGAAGAGGACGCTCCTGCCGCGAAATCCTCGAAGAAGGGGAGCAACGCCGAGGTGACCCGTCCCAAACCAAGGCCTGTGAGGGCTACTCGGAGGTAAGCATCCGAAGATAACGCAATTACACACGGAGTGACATTCCTGCCAGCACGGCGTCAACGTACACGAGCGTAACGGAGGGGAATGCCGGAGCAGAGCAGGCGGCAGCGAGCCGAGCAGTGGCGGCGGATGTGGATATGCCAGATGCGGAGGTCTCGCGCAGCGCTGCCGCGCCGTCTGACGCAGGCAATGCGAAGGAACCCGAGGTGTCGCCGCCGGCCGTCATCGAAGATGCCATTGCTGCTGTTCCGGAGCAGAATTTGGACGACCCGTTCTTCGATCCGTTTGGCGAGGATCCAACTGCAGGCATGACCGAGGAAGAACGCAAAGATTACGAGGAGGAGCTGGCGGATGATCCGGATGCGGACGCGGATGAAGAGGACGGTGGGGATGACGAGGACAACGAGGAGTGAAGGGGGGAAGAATGGCGGGCGGATGCACGGGCGGCGGCCCATTATACCTTTTTTCTTTCATTTGATTTGATTTTAATTCGATTTTTGTGGCCTTTTCTGAGAGCACGTGGCCGCGAATTGACGTGGACATCCAGAACAAACATATGTAAATACAGTTATCCAGTTATCCTGCCGAATACGGGAAGATCATAATAACCGGCAACAAAGGTGGCAGGCTGCCGCAGTGCCGAGCCCGCATTTGGAATAAGCGCGGGCGAGAGGTGAATGCCGTGGTGCCGGGCAGGGTGCACATTATAATGTGCACCAGGGCCGGAGACCATTTGGTGGCATTCTAATGTGCACCTGTGGGCAGGCCAGCCCACATTATAAAGGGGCTACAGGGTGAGCTCGATGGACAGCGGGCAGGGTATGCGGCGCGTGCCAAAGCGGCCGCAGCGTCAGCGAAGGCCGACTATCTAAGCGCTCTGACGGGAGTCCCGTCCAAACTTCCTGAAGACCGACACAAGTAAGTGGGTGTTTCCGTGTAGCTGACAATCGGACTGACTTTTGCTACTAGGTGTATCGAAAATCTTGGCTCATTCGTGGCCCCGATTCTCCAAGGAATCCACGAGCGTACGGGGTTGCATTCTGTCCTGATACTGGGCGGGCCCATTCCCAAATATGGGGGAGATTTGCGCACTATCCAGTGAGTTATTCATGATCGAATGGCGCGGCCGTGGATTGAGATTTAACAGCATTTCGTACGGTCGCAATCGAACCGCCGTAGGGTCCCATTTCCCTCAGTGGGCGAAAGAGCGCTTCAATGGCGTGCTCGACCTGATGAAGGAATATCTGGGCTCCGCATTTTGTGAGTACGCGTTTGGAAACTGGGCGCGTTAAGCTAATCTATGTATTTCATATAGCAAAACAGGACTCTACGGACTCCGCGTTACCAGCCGGCTTGGATGGGGCGAAATACACAATCCCCTCGCAATCCGACGATGACTCCGGCGACTCCAGTGACTCAAATGCGGACTCCAGCGATTCGAGCGACTCGGACGCTGAGCCTGCCCCTGCGCCGCGCAAACGTACCCAGAAGAAGAAGCCACCGACTGCCAAGACGAATGCGAAGGATTCGGACGACGAATCCACCGCCGCGGCCCCGCGTAAACGTGTGAAGAAGGCTGCGAAGATGGCGAGAAAAGATGCGGAGCCGGTCGTGGCCCCAAAAGCGAAGAAGGGGAGGGAGAAGGGGAAGCGGAAGCCGAGCGATGACGACCCAGACCACACCCCGCGGAAGCGCAGACGCGGGGAGGAGGCCCCCACTCCGAGCCGCAAACGTGGGAGAGACGAGGAGGAAGACGCTGTGGTAACGCCAACGAGGAAATCACGCCGGCTCGCAGGAAATACGACCACCGCGGCGGACACGGCGCCCGCGGCGATCGCGACGGGTACCACGAGCACGAGCACACCGCTCACGGAGACTACGACGGGCGCGACGGGGAGCACCACAGGCACGGCGACAGGCACAGCGCCCACGACGGGCACCACCACCGCGGCGGGCACGGCGTCCCCGGCGCCCGCGACGATCGCGACGGGTACCACGAGCACGAGCACACCGCTCACGGAGACTACGACGGGCGCGACGGGGAGCACCACAGGCACGGCGACAGGCACAGCGCCCACGACGGGCACCACCACCGCGGCGGGCACGGCGCCCCCGGCGCCCGCGACGATCGCGACGGGTACCATGACAACGAGCACGGCCACGACCACAGCGCCCGCGGAGACTGGGACGGGCACGACGATCGCGATGGTCGAGATGGGCAGCACCACGACAGGCACGGCGATGGCGACGGGCACGACCAGTACCAACACCCCCACGGGGCCCATGGCCAGGAGCGCTACGGCGGGGACGGCACCGATCATGAAGGCCGGTGCGCCCACGGCGTCGGCGACTGCAGCGGCCTTCTTCGGGCAGTCGCGTGCAGCCTCCGTCGCGTTGGACCTCCCGGCGGAGAGTCCGCAGTGGCTGCGTGATATCGTGCGCGTTCTGTCCGCGGCTGATCTGGGGCCGCATTACAAGTCGCTCCTCCAGATGCTCATTCGCCTCGAGAACAAGTTCGGCCCCTCCGAAAAGGGGCGTGCGGGGATATCCACGACGCACCGGCCTGCCGAGGTTCAGGCCTGGATCAGAGCAGGGCGTGGTTTGAGATCGAAGGCGGTATTCGACGCTGGAATCGAGGATTTGGAGGATTACGCGAAGAGATGGTCATCGTGGTGGGATTCTCTGCAGCCGGAGTGGCGCACACGGGACGCGGACGGGCAGTGGACGATCGGAGTGGAGTACGGGAATGATTGGGATACGCTGTGGGTCCCCGGCCAAAACGGGCTTTCCAGTGTGGTGGCGAGTTTGTATTTCTGGGGCTCTTCGAGCCGCGCGATGGGGACAAATGGGTTATCGGTGTGGAATAGAGATGAGTTGGAGAGGTGGGAGCGAGCAGTACAGGATGTGGTATGGATGGTGGAAGGTTTGGAACAGGCGGTTCCGAGCCCAAAAGGCAGGAAGGGTAAGAAGTAGACTCGCGTACTTGTTTTTGTCTTCTTACGCGCCAAAATTTATTTATTTATTTATTATTCGTGTGTACGACGCGGTTTCACACTTCAAATACGACGGGTGGAAATAATGATATTGACAGGTAGTCTAGTATATAATGTCTATCTAGTATGTGACTACGGAAGTAGGGGCTTGGTGTATAGAAGATTGTGCCAAATAAGCTAGGGTGGAAGGGGGAACCGACGCTTGCTTGACGGATCATCGGATGCAGATGTGGGGCGCGGAGGGCGGGAGGCGGGAGGCGGGCGGGGAACGGGAGGCGGGCGGATGGGAGGCCGGAGGCGTGAAGCTGTGGATCGGCGGGTGCAGCGAGACAAGTTGGTGGAATTGGTGGAACGAGGAAGGTTGATTGGCGCGCGGGCGACGCGGGAGGCGGGAGGCTGTGTCGGGAGCAGGGGACCGCCCGCGTCGGGCGATGGCAGCCACGGTGGCGATGGGGGAACAGGTGCGGGAGCAGAGGTCGAAGAACAGAAGGGGCAAAGCTGGTGTGAGGAACATTGATGGGATAGTAGGGAACTGCCAAGGAAAGGTTTTGGCGCGGATAATGGCATTTATGAACGCTTTTTGATGGAATGCGGCAGGGCAAATAAGGGGCAAATAAAGTGGTTTCCGGCGCCCGAAAATACGCGAAAATCGGCCGGGGGCCCCAAGAACCTGAGCGCCAGAACGTAGCCAGGAGGTGGCTAGATCCAATGTTTTAGACATTTGCGTTTGTGGCTAGAGCCACCAGTTTTTGTCTATATATTACTGCTATGGCTCTCTTGGCCGTCTCTTCGCGTTGGTAGGCGAGATAAAGGCCATAGGATTGAACGTCGGAGAACCCGGCGAACGCTGCGCTGCAATGGCGCAGATACGGCGCACACACAGAACAGTCAGTGGGTAGATCATCATCCTCATCGTCCTCATTCGCGGGTCCATCGGTGCAGTATGGAACGTTGAGCGTCTCGTCGAGAGCCCAGGGGACGATGCCAGATAATAATCTATTGTGAAATGCCTGCTGAATCTTCTCGTCTATGTAGGGAACCAACGGCGCTACTTCCAAAGCGCTCTGTTGAAGTCGGTGCCTACATTTGCCACAGGTTTCGGTTTCTCGACTCGGTCTTTTGAGACCAATACTACCAGAAGGCGCCATTTATCACCGAGAGACCGAGGCTGCAATCAGTAAGTAACGATGAACAGGATACTTTTTCAAACTCGAAATCACCAACGTTTTAGACGTGAACCAAAGCCTAAATAGATTTTCAGTACAGAGCCATTACAAGAGGAGATAGTCCCACGAGAAAGCAAGGGGCTTTGCACCGTAGTCCAGGGAGATATCCCAGTTCAAGACTTCAAGTTGTTCCACAGTGTTGTGACAATTTTGCACGTGCGTGACCCTATCTTCGCGTCCGATTCGCGTTCGTCCTCTCTGGTGGGAGAGGTTCCGGCTCGCGTCGCGGCAGGTCTGTCACGGTGGAGGGTCTCAAGAAATTTCGCCAGCGCCGCGGCTCGACTTTCTTCTCCATGCCCGCTACGTCGGGTACAGATTGGGCTCGACCTGGCTCGACACCTCGCGCTGCACATCCCGACACATGATTTTGCGTAGTACTCTCCAATGAATACTCGCCCGGTCCTGCTTTGGACTAGCCTCCCATGAACCTTTTGTTCCATGAAGTGCGCCTCTGGCTTCCACGCCGATAAGACGCAAACCCAATGGATGAATTCTCTTCCATGTCGTGGTCCCCTTCGGAATTAGACACCCATCTTATCGCCTCACGTCATGTCACACCGAGTACGTTGACAACTAGGCCCGCTTTGCGCTCCAGACCACCAAACGGCTATGGCTACTCACAAGTCGATACAACAGTTTTTTCGATATCGTGGATATAGACCTACTTCCTAGGCTTCACAAGGGTGCAGGCTTACCAATCGTCGAACTCGCCTCGATCTGACTCGCTGCCTCGCCGCGCATAGCTACACTTCCATTGTCACCCATCGACGGTCTGGAAGTTCCTCGACAATCAGTACTCCACCCAGACCCTTCCACCGGCGATTGTACAACGAAGAGAATAGAGCGCGCACAGAACCCTCTCGAAAATACTCGAGACCAGAGTCACGACTCCGCTGCACCGATGCATCGTCATCGGCCAGGCGTACAGCGAGGAGCGAAGGCCCGTTAGTGTTGGAAACTTTGTTCGGCCGAGGTTGGTGAAAAATCGACAAAACGATATAATGGATCGTACGCGGCATCAGCGTACTGATAGATGTACATTAGGTACTGGCATGGACATGTAGGGTATAGGGCTTGAAAGGAAGATTCCATGTCAGAGAAGCGATCCAGGTCAACTACGTTATAAGAACACAAAAAAAAAGTAAAGCACAAAAAACAAAAAGGAAAGGGACGCGACCCGAGTTTCATGAGCCCCTTCATCGCGTTCGCAATGGCAAAGCTCAACTTTGCCATGACCTGCGCGAGTCCTTGGTGACGTGACAGACGTCGGGTAGCGACTGCACCTCGCTGAGCTTGTTCGCGTGCTCGCTGAGCTCGTGCAAGATGTCGTTCCCCTACTGCGCCGTCGCAGGCGGCAGGTTGTTGCACACGGCAACGATGCTCGACACGATTGTGATGTTCTGTGTCAGGTTCTCGGTCAGCGTCGGCGACAGTGTTGGGCTCCGCACGCCCGACGGCACGCTCCGAATGGCATACACGATCGACTCAGTCTGCGCCTCGAGGTATGGCTGCGCGCGTCATCAGTCAATAAAATACCATGTAGAGAGGCGTCAAAACGCACCTTGAGCGCCGCCCACGCGTCCTCAACGGCCGAGTCATTCGCCGGCTGGTCAAAGATCGGCTGTGGCGAGTTGATGTTGTCCGAGCTCACGTTGTCCGACGGCCGCCGCCACGAGTCGTACGGTGACGACGGCGATAATGGGTTCCCGGAGCGCTCAGGAAACCGCCCTCTAGCACTCCTAGCTGAACTTGAGAACAGGGCAGCGCTCGGCTGAGCCCTAGCTGTAATATAAAGGATAAATGCCTGGCTGTAGCCAGAGGATAGGATGTCTTTATGTATGGAGCTAGCCAGCCCCTGGCTGCAGCCAGGAATAAGGATAATTTGTTATAATGGTAAAATATGCAGCAAAATAGATACTAGCTGCAGGGATTGAACCCAGACCTCTTGGCAACATGTTTTATTAATAATACCACTACTTAACCAGTATACTAAACAGCCCCTAAAAGTATGATAGTTTATTTCCTCTACATACATACCCTAACCTAACCCAATTGAGCTATATTTTGATCCCTGGCTAGGTTAAGGCAAGCCTTAACCTACCCCGGAGCTAGGCCAGGCAAGCTGGCCTAGCTCCTAGAAAGTGGGGTTTTATGCTAATTCTGTGTTTTTGGTGTGTTTCTAACCAAACCAAACCTAACCAACCTAACCAACCTAACCAGTACTGCTTCAACAACAAAATATAATATACCTTGGGTCCTAACCTCTTAACCAAACTTAACCAGAACCTAACCCTAACTGCCCTGCCGGGCCTTGGGGTAAGTGTTTAAGCTTAATATGTGGTTGGGCATACAGAGTATAGTTCTATTAATTTACTAGCTAAGAACAGCTCTGTGGTCTAGTTGGCTAAAGCATCACTTTACTCTTGTGGTTATGTAATGCTTGGTTAACATGTGGCTTTTGGTTCGATTCCCGCTGGTGACACTTTATTATTTTAAAGTTTCAGCGGTAAAAACCCTCTAGCCATCCCCTGGCTAGGTCCATACATAAAGACATCCTATCCCCTGGCTGCAACCAGAGGTGAAGGCTTTACCCTACAACTAGGGGTGCTCGGCTTGCGCTGATGCCCCCCCCCCCCTATCCCTGGGTCCTGCTGCGGTGTCGTCTTGCCCTCATGCACGGACTTGAGCGAGGGCGCGAACCGGTTTGTCGCCGACGCAGGGGAGTTCGCCCTGCGGACGCATACCGTGCGCCCAATCTCGGTGATCATTGCGGCGATGTGGCTCGCAGCCGCGTCGAGCAAGCTCACGGGTGGCATACCCACGCTTGTTGCGTGCTTCTTGTTCGCCGTGACGAGAGTGCTGAGGGTATGCCTCCACGCGCTCCACGCGCTCCCGCAACGCAGCCAGCGCGTCCGTGTCGATGTCGGACCGCTCGCGTGCTGGCCGGGCCTCCAAAGCGTGCACATCGTCGACTATTGCGGAGACGGCGTTGACCACGGATTTCATCAGAGTCAGGACCGCGCGTCGGTGCGTTGGAACGACCAGCGGTGAGAAGGCTGTCGATCGCAGATAAAAAGGCCGTGACAAGGATGTCGAGCACGCCGCCATCGCCAGAGACGACTGGTCCTTTGGCCGATCCATCTTGGGCGCATGTAAGAACAGCTACGACGTTGCTAGATGGAGAAGTCAAGTTTTTGAGGTATAAAGTGCACGGTCACGCACCTTGGACGCCACGCAACTCGGTCTTGGCGGCCTCGTACTTGCGTTTGTAGTCCTTGAGCTGGTTGTCCAGGTCGTGAATAACGGCGAGGTCCGCATCCTTGGCGGTCATGAGCTCGTCGTTCCGGCGCGACAGGTCGCCCAACTCTATCAGTAGCCCCTCCATATTATTCCGGAGCAGTCAGCAACCTCCAAGTCCGCCCCACCGCCATGTCCATTCTCTGCCTCCTCCTCCAACCGCTCGCAGCGCTCTCGCAGGATACGCAGTTCGTCTTCGTCCTCCTACGCACGACAGGCCTCGCGGTCCTTCTCCCGCTGGCGCGATTCACGGAGCTCGTCGAGTTTGCGCTGCAGCGCCAGCATGGCGGTCGTCTGCTCCTCGGCACGCGGCCGGACGACGGCGAGTTCCTCCTCCACCTGCCACACGCACGCCTCGCTGTCCTCGAGCTGGCACCATCGCGCTGCAGCGTCGAGAGCTGCGTCTGCTTCGTCGCGATGCGCAAGTCGTAGTCATGGCGGGCCTTGTCCTGCTCGTCGACGCTCACACGACCACGCAAACTGCCGCGATCGCGGTCGCAGAAACTGCGGTACTCGGTTCTGAAATCCGGGCGATTAAAATACAGTAGAAAAGCACAGTCGAAACGCATACGGATGGAGCTTGACCACTGCGTCAAGCGCGTTCATCAAAACTAGCATCCCTTCCATGAGACTGTTCAGCCCTTGCTCAAGTGCTTCCATTCCGCCCACGGTTCGTCGTCCTTGTCCTTGAGACGTGCGCTGAGCCCATGAAGACCGCCCGCGGGGCTCTGGGGGCTGAGTGGATATTCGCTCGCAGTGTCTGGCGGCTCGAGGTCGGCGTCGGCATCGTGACTACGTTCCTGATCATCCTGGGTGGAGCTCCCCCTCTCGCGAGCCTCACGACCGTAAGGAACCTCGATGTACTCTTCCTCCATGGTACTCTTGTTTGGGATAATCATGCCGCTGGTGGCGGTGGTGCTCTGCTGGACGGTAAGATTGCTGTTGTCGCTCATACCGGCTGACGCTGGGTGCACCACCGGGGAAGCCGGTAATTGCGCTCGCGGTCGCGATCCTCGGATCGCCGTGTCGTGTCTTGCGAGGGCCGGCGGCGTTTGCCGCAGAGTCATCCCCGCTGGTTCGGTCATTGTAAGTCTCGGCACTGCAACGGCCGGTGGAGAAATCGGACTCGCTGGGGGGCGGGGAGTTGTTCGGGAAGTCGGAGACGGGGTAATTGTCGTAGTTTGAATTGGGGGTCACGTTGCCCGATGGCTGGGAAGGCGTTAGTGGTAGTTACGCGACGGAAGTGAGAGGACGCACATCTTCCATTAACTCTGGGTAGCGGCGACCCAGTTGAAGGTATATATCGCTAAGAGGTTCTCGAGGGAGTGTTGCGAGCTTTTGGCGGGCCGGTTTCGTTATGAATGGAATTCCTCGCGGACGGGAAGGAAGCAGGCTGGCACGCACTTTATAAGAGAATTAGAAGATGGCCAAAGAAATACTTGCCTTCTTTATCCAACGACTCGGAGCTCGTCGTATACGTCGCTCGAGAGTTCGTGGGCGGCAATTTGTTTGCGCAACCAAACAAATCTACGCTCAACTCCTTGACTCCCAACTCCTCCTCTTCCCCGTTCCTCGTGCACTGATGCATCGTCCTACCCCTACCTACGCGACGTCATGTCTGCGCCCGCGCGCACGGCCCTGCATGTCGCATGAGCCGGGGCTCTGTAAAAATAATTACTAGTAGTCTCTCTTCGACTCGCTATCGGCCCAACGGGCTTTATAATTAGTTCGCGCCTCAGTCGCATTGTGACCGATTCAAGACGGAATGATATACAGAATGCATGCTTTTCCTCTTTTTGAGAGCTTTTAGTAAGCTTCAACTTGACTTTGAGGAAGAGTCCGATACCTGAGATTATTAAACGAACTCATTTTCTAAGGAGCACATGTCAGCGCGCGGGAGGAGGAACCCGACAGGAAGCAGTGTACATTGAAATAAAAAATTCAGGATATTGATACAAGACGGACAAGCAAGATTTTCGAGCTGTCAATTATTATTTTGGGTAGAAGATCGTCACTAAGCACAGTGGCAACCCCTGCCACACACATAGCATTTGAGTTGAGGGGGCCGGTTGGGGTCCAAAAAATCCTCTCGAACCAGTTGCACGTCATCACTGAGCGATATGATGTATCGCAGCACGCTCGATGAAGTGAAGTCGGTGCTCCATCCACCCCATTCACAAATTTGACGGATGCCCTTCCGCTTAAAAAGCAGAAGGTATTGCACGCCACCGCGACGAAGGGAGTGAGTACCATAAGGCGCTGGATCGACTTTCACTTCGAGCAAGTTGTTCCGGAAAAGAAGGAGGAAGGCAGTGCTGGACTGGAAGATCATCAGTGGAAACGATTATGAGCCAATGATGATATTCACAATAGTTTTATTGACCATTGAGACATGGCCATTCTTTGTGAGGCTTCGAAACAAAAAACCGGTTGTATATCGAGAGGTCGAAAGCCAGTAACATAGAGCCCGGACAGGACATAAATGGGCCTCATGCACAGGAAGCTTGTGTAGGTAAAACGGCTTGATACCTGCAATGGTTGGTCAGCCTGAGAAATAGGGCAGGCACCCAGTTTGTGACATACCACCAAATTGAGCAGTCTTCCTACTTCGCAGGGTGAGTTTGATGATGACGGCGTTATGTGCATCCCGAAGGAACTCAATGTCAGACATTTGGATGCGAAGCACCTCATCAAACCGCAATAAACATGCAAAGGCCACAGTACACGCTGCTTGTATCATCAAGCGTGTCCGAGGGCCACACCAACTGCCAGGGATCGGCTGGGATGATCGACCATGCGAGGTATTGAAGTTGTACAACTTAAGAAGAATGTCCTGTTGGCAGAATCTGATCAGTGGTGGAAGAAAGCAGTGCAGTAAGTGGGCGCACGGCGGTGATGGCACGGGAACTAACAGAGGTCTCGCCGGACAGCACCTACACATGATCAAGTCTGAGATGCCTTGAACCGAAGAAAAAAACCACAAATGGCCTGACCTTTCTTCGCCTCAAGCTGACCATGTAGCTTGAGACTATCTCAGATACAGAAGGATTACCAGTCGGATAAGGAGAGTCTTGCCAAGGGACGAAACCTAGTCGTTGAAGGCGCCCAAAAGCGTAAGTCATTGCTGCGCGCATCTTCTGTGCATGCGCATAAGTGGGGACCACCTTATCTTTGGGTACGGGATCTCCGTTGATGTCAATTACGTCACAACTGAGGAAAAGGTGAGAAGGTGCGGGAAACAAGAGGAGAGAGTAAGATACGTGGTAAGAATCCAAAAACAGATCCACCATGGGGTGTCCTTGTGTGGTTGAGGTTTGAACACAGTGTCGCCTGGACGGATGGATGTAATGGTGATTGGTGAGGAATTGAACAAATTTTGACATTTGACTGGGACAAAAGCACCAATAAGAACAAAGAGCGAAAGATGAAGAGCACCCTATACTCACGTTTCATATTCAGCGGCAGTGCCCTCAGTGACAACTTTAGAGGCAGCCAGAAGACGGGATTGGTGATCTGAGATATCGGCGAGAGGGACTGCGGCAACTCCTTCAGTGCCACTAGTCTCTCGCATATCTATAGTGTCTTCGTTGTCGCCGTCGTCGCCGTCGTCGTCGTCGTCAGCAGGTAAAGGGGACTGGCCCTGAAGAGTCTGCCGTTCGCCATCGAGATCATCAGCAATCTCGTCCTCTAAAGGGGATTCAATGAGTCTGAAGATAGTCTCAAAAGCTGAGCTCATGGGGGACGTTGCGAACGAAAGAAACGATCGAAGTTTCAGAGGCCCCTGTGTTATGAATATGGCGATTACGAATCACCGCAGGACGTGTCGTACACGAAAAAGGCACCTTCAATATTACTCTCGTCGTACGTGGGGCGCAGTGTCGCAATGAGCTCGGAGTGTTTCGACCTCAGCGACGCACGCGTATGCTGGCCAGTAAATGACAGCTCGTACACGAGGAGGTTCTGCTCCATTAACAGCGGCTGCAACGTATCCTCATACAACAAAGGTGCTGCCATATTCTCGACAGATCTAAATAAACTGAACAAGAAACGTGAAGGAGGACTCACCGTTAGGCAGTAGATCACCCACTCTACGTCGTTGGTGTGGAACACCATCGCCCTTCCACCTTCCTGGGCACGCGGTCGTCTGCCGCCAGACTCGCAATATTCTTCACGCACACCCGTGGGGCAGCGTTTTTCTGGTCACTTAGAGCTGCCTTTCTCTGCTATGGACCTTGCGGCGTCGTCAAGGACTACGAAACAGTAAGTTAGGATACATCCTGCTCAGTGCGCATATTGCATACGCACTCACCCAAGTCGCCCTTCCACTGCTTCTCCTCGTTGCGGCCCTCCTTTTGGCGCTCCTTCCGCTCGTGCTCCTTTTCCCGCCGCATGCAGACCCATGCCTCAAATCCCACCTTCATTAGCTTTTGCTTCTTCCGCTCTTTCAGCACATCCTCGTCTAACTAACAATACACAAGATCTCATGTCGACATTGAGCACTTTGACGAGGGGAACAGTGGGCTTTTCGGCAGCATCTTCTCTGCTATCTACTGCAGCCGCCTTCTTCCAGGCCTTCTTCAAATCATTCTTGAGCCTTTTGGTTATATCCTCGAACGCAGCGGCATCATCAAACCCCTCCGTCTGAAGTTTATACTGGAAACCTCACATGAGTAGTGATTGACGTCGAAGAGAACTACACTTGCTGTTTCCTGGCGCTTCATGCCCTCCACAGGACGTGCAGGTATTGCAAATTTGTCTCCTTCCGCAGCCACTTCTCTGTGCAGATCTTGTTCGGTCGTTTCCTGCGGCTTCCACCCTACTCCCTCCAGTGCTCCACGATGCACCCCCTTCCTTCCTACGCGCAGCCCTGCTCTCCCTTCTCCTCGGGATACTACACAGGCCACGCGGTCGCCATGCCACGCGACTCCCATCTCGCAGACACCGATTGCTATCGGAACGACCTGCTCGCGCCGCCGCCCATAACAGGGTCGAACGACGCGTTCGCGTGGTAGAGATGCGTCACCTCGCACCCGCTCGCGCAGACGTACATCCCCTCGCCAGCGAGGCGTGGGCCCGGGCCTGTAGTAGGCGCGGCCCTGTCGGCGGCGTCGGTGTCGTTCAGCGGCACGTGTTGCGTGGCGCGTGGGGAATTCCAGACGTGGGCGGGTGGTGGAGTTGATCACGGAGAAGAGGAAGGAGCGGCGGCGGGTATGTGGGGTGAGAGGCGCTTCCTCACCGGCCACTTCGCCCGTCTCGACGTCGTCGTGGTCTTGGGGTGATGGCGTTGCGGGAACGTTGCTTGAAGGGGAAGGGAGATGGAAGCGTGCGCGGGGACGCGGATAAGCGGGGGTGGGAGTAAAGGCAACAGATGGAGCGGGAGAAGATAATACATTGGATAGCGGGGGGCGAATGTGATCGGGACGGACGCTCGGCGAGGAAAAAGTAGGTTCGGGTTCGTTCACAGAACCTTCTTCTTTCGACGGAGGCTCTTGGCTACCGTGCACCGCCTCCTCTGGTTGGTTTGTTCGCAATGGTGAGATATGGACATCTGCAAAGTAGCATGTCCTTCCTGCAAATAAGAATCCGCACCGACACTCCCTTCATCATCGGGCTGTGAGACCACGATGGCAAGAGACGCGGTTGCTGAGCGAGGCAACGGTATCGCTACTCCGAATAAAGGTGATGCAGTTGTCGAGCGCGGAAACGCCATTGACATATTGCTGCGTGGCGTCGAGTTCGCGGCAGAAGACGTAGGAGACGAGGTGGTGCGAGACAGAGAGTGTGCGAGTCCATGGAGTTGGTCGACGCACAGCGACTTTGCGGAATTTGTCGAACGGCGAGGGCTGTATATTCCTTTTTAGTCCGGAAGATAGATCTGTGGGGTGTGGCACGCACCTGAGGCTCAGACCGACTGACGGAATAATCGTAGTGCTTCTTTGGGGTGGCCTTGTCTTAACTCAAGGTTCAAGAGTTGAGGAGAACTTGTTCGGACACGTCCTGCTCTCCTTCATCATCGTCTTCGCCTTCGTCGGGCGGGAGGTATGCCCCTAGCACACTATCTCTACTTCGATCGAAATCGGCGTCTTCGAACGTCTGGAAGTGAAGGAATCGCAGTGACGTCGTCGAAGCTGTCAGGGTGGCTCTGCCGAGCAGAAATGCCGCGAGTGGAAGAGCGACCCATGGACGAGCGAGAGGTGCGTGCAATGGAGTTGGCAAAGCGGGAGGTGGATGGGTGCTCGACGTGGGTCTGATATTGGATGTAGGGGTGGAATGCTTCGGGGCGGAGGTAATGCTGAGGTGTTCGTTGATCTAGTCAGATGTCTCGTTCTCGCCTTCTGAATCGCAAAGAGCGGCCGAGGCGGTCATTCCGGGCAGAGTCGTCAAGAACGTGCTCAAGACGACGGTAGATGTGCGGTGCAATCTGAACACCAAGAGGAACCTCGTCGGGAGCGCGAAGGCGGGATCGATTGGCGGGTTCAACGCGCATGCGGCGAGTATACCCACCGCCGTGTTCCTCACGACCGGACAGGACCCCGCGCAGAACGTCTTCAGCTCCAACTGCATGACGCTCACGGAGCCGTGCGTCTTGACTCCATTTATCTCTGTCTTCATGCAGCTAAAGCGCGGCACAGGACGAACGACAGGCAAGACCTGCTCATGACAGTCTCGATGCCCTCCATCGAGGTCGGCACCGTCCGCGGCGGGACGGTGCTCGGTCCGCAGGGCACGGTGCTCGAGATGCTCAGCCTGCGCGGCGCGCACCCCACGCGCCCCGGGCAGCACGCACAGGGCCGTTATGGCGGGCGAGAGAACCTGTCAAGAAAGTGTGTTTCGAAGAACGGGTTGGTTGAGGTCGTTAGAGTTATTTCCTGCTGAAAAATCAATATCTCTTTTAAGACGAAAAGCGTAACTAACTGAGAACTCGGTGCAGATATCAGGTTGCGATCCAAGACCTCGTCAAGCTCGCCAAAAGCAGGCCGACGAGGGACCGATGCCCGATCCACTCACTCCGTCAAGCTCGTGAACACGGGCCGGCGACGTGATGATCAGGGGCGCGGGGTCAAGAACGCAGTGCGATGGCACTAGTTTCCGATTCGTAGCTTCGCCGACTTCGCTCTACAAGGAAGGTAAGAATAGGTATAAAAGCAACCTAAATATGATACACATGCCTTGCGATTACGAGTTCGTCTCGAGGAAGCAAACACCGCCGGGAACCTAGATTGAAGGGTTGAAGCTACCCACTGGCAAGGGCTCAAGTCAATGATGTTGGCCATCGCTAAGGGAAACACTGGGGGCCAACCCTACATGGGCAGAAGGCCTGGTTTCTGTTGGATGTGAAAAAAGATCCCAGAATATCGTCCGCAGAGCGAGTCGTAGATAGCCCTAGAAGGAAGATAAGAACGAATATATAAACAGTAGAGGTATTGCGTGCTTACCTGGAACAACTTTCGGTTAAAAGTTTCTCTTGGGGATACGTGAAGCGCCGGAGTAGCACCACCGGCTTACATCCAAGACCTCGTCAAGCTCGCCAAAGCAGGCTGACGAGGGACTGACGCCCGATCCACTCGCGCCGTCAAGCTCGTGAACACGGGCTGGCGACGTGATGATCAGGGGCGCTAGTCAAGAACGCGGTGCGATGGCACTCGTTTCCGGTTGAAACTTCGTCGACTTCACCCTACAAGGAAGGTTAGAGACAGTCTACAAACTTATATCTTACGTCTCGCCCACCCATAATTGTGTGCTGCACAAACAGCTTGAACATGTAGTTTGTCCTCGACAGTCCCGCCAAAGAGAATGCGGTGGCAGAAGTAGAGACGATAGGAAGGCGACCGTGCCGTTAAGCTCGATCTAAACGCTAGCCTGGTAAGCTCGCGCGCGCGCCGGTGAGCTGCGCATATGCATAAAACCTCGCGCTGGGTGGGCCCGAAGTACCCCGCGCCGGATGAGCGCGGGGGGCAAAGAAACAAGGAGAACATGGCGCTGCTTACTAATTGTTGGCTTACAGATTGTTTACCAACTTTCCGTTTCAGGTCAATTCAGCACCTCTACTCGCCAAGTCTGGTGCCCTTCGTTCTCGTGCCCCAGTCCTGCACTGTTCCGGTATACTCGCTGGTTACTTCTGGTCCTACGGCCACTTTGCGCAAAAGGGGCGTGGGGGTGAGTCATGGACGCCAGGGCCATCGATGGCGTACCTCACATGGACTCACTCTGCTTGCTGTACCCTCGACGACGATAATCCTAGTTCCTCTTGGGATCAAGCCGGATATTTTTTGCCTCCCGAAACTCCCCGAAGCACTGTGCACTCGTTTCTTAAGCTGGGGTCCGCGAAGGATTTTAGCGATTGGACGGGCCGGATATCTTCTTTGCGTTTTCTATCCCCGCTGTCTCTGATCAATTATTGCCGCAGCTCGTCACACCAGGAGATCTCGTCATCTAATACGGCGTGTTGTGCGCACTCGCTAGCCTGCTGCGCTCTGCACTCAAGACAGATCCTCGAAAACTCGACCTTCGGCGTGTGCGTGAGCTCGTCGAGTCGTACCTGAGTAACGACTTTATAAGACCATGAAGGAGCTGCTGAACCGCTCTACTCGGTGCGTTACCTCTCGCGCCGCCACCCTCCGTACTCATCCTGACCTCTAAAGTGTATCTAGTCGCGCCACTCCCTGGACCTATGTCTTGCGCAGCGCATCGAGCAGACGAACTTGATCCGCAACTGGGTGGTGGTTTTATACTCCCAGCCGTTCGTGTCGTTCGGGTGGACTGCTGAGGGGGTCAAGGAGCAGGTCGTCATGCGTCATGCTCATCCAGTCGGGGCGTCTATTCATGGGCGCGTTGACAACCAGAACAAGGTGCGCTTTGCGGGTTTTCCGACAATTCCCTGTTACTTACTTTTTGTAGATCCTGTACGCGAAGCAGACGGACTACCGCGCAGAGCTGTTCGCACGCGCCATCAAGGTGGGCCGTGACATCCAATCGATGAAACGCAAGGGCCTTCGCGGATGCGGCTGTATGTACCGTCTTGCCTGTGCTCGCTTCCTTTCATTCATTAATAGGCAACAAGCGGATCTGACGTTTAAGTTCCCCAAGGGGTACTCGAGCTCGATTGCGAAGTGTTGGAACCTGGATCTTTGCGAATAGACGAGGGGGGGAGGGAGGATAACTTTCCTCTTGGGGACTCATCTGAGGAGCTCGTAATACTAGCGCTTACTTAAATATTAGGGTCCGTAGTTTCTGGGTTAAAATTATGAAGTTCTGTAACGTTGAGAGAAATTAGGGTCCCTGGTTCCGCCCGGAGCGCAATTACCTGGGAATCAATATGCAGCAGGTCGAAGAATTGGAGCGAGGCGGACAACAACGCCATACAATGCTCGTCCGTTTTCTATATCAGGCAGTTGATCCTCTCAGTGGAGACGGCGTTACCGATCGTAGGCCAATCATGGACTCATTCAAGTCCTGACTAGGAGGTAACCAATGGGATTTTCGTTGCATGAACGGTGTAAATATTTATACGAACAAGCGGAGCTCGGGGACGGTCGCCGGAGTATCTCAAACCATAGTCTCCGATGAAGGGTAGGTCATCGCTTTTGCTGGGAACGGTGCAGTGTACACCTGAGCAAATAAGGTGAGAGTGAGACCAGTGCTAAAGTCGAGAAGCAGTACGGGAGTACTAACCTGATTGGGCAAATTCTCGATATTCACTGCGGAGGTGGTCGCAGGCACCGTGTTTCTTCTAGCCGGTAAGTTGTCCAGGTCTACGGCATTTGGGTCTATATCTAAACTGCGCACATACGAGCGCGCGTTCAAGCTAATTACTAGCGCATGAGCAAGTAAGCCTCGATACAAGTTAAAATACAAACTTTGCCAGAAGCGTTATCAGGTACACTGTGTAGAGGTAGGCAGACAGTCAAGATAGCCTGAAAATGCACATACACTGGCCACCGGGACAAAGGGTGATAAGAAACCAGAAAGAGTCGGGAAAGACAATGAACTGGTGAGACTGGGGATGAGACTACGAAGGATTGATAGAAATTGGCATACAAGGACTACGGTCAGTGCAGATATTGTAGCCGTCATCACACCACGATTTATGGCGTGGCTTATTAAGACGTTCATCATCGCTTCACCCCTAATACCAGAGATAAGCAGGAGATAACGGTCACCGCAAAGGGGCTGAGCTACCTCCACATCACTTGCTTGTTACGTTCAAGAAATAGACAAAGATACGTTGTGATGACAACGTCACACAAGAATGAAGAGAGAGTTTGAACGAGGGTGACAATCTAAACAAATCCACCTCTATTAGCGGAGGTTTCCTGTCAGATACAAATTTACTTTGGCGTGTTTCGCAAAAGAAAGGGTTTCATAGCTGAGGACGACTTGTGCGATACCCATGGCTATCAGAAAGAGTTCCAGCAGCCATGCTAAACAAATTATCATGCAGGTTTGAATAGGAGACGTACATAATTGTAGGAAAGATAAAATAAACTGCAAAGGTGTAGATCAGGCGAGGAAATACCGAACAATACCACTTACAGCTACGTATACTCCCAAGGAATAGAGCTTGTATACTCCCAAGGAGTAGAGCTTGTGGCGCGTTCCTATGACCACTGAATACCGCACGAAGGTGAGTAAAAGCAGTATTGTTAAGGCGAAACGCCTGCGTACACTGATGGATACGGCGTGCGAAAAAACTGGGGAGAGTGAACTTTAGCAAGGATGAGGAAACATGCCCGTTACGTTTGCTCAAGGAAAGCGGAGAAGTACTGTGAGAGGTGAGCAGGGAGCAAAGGAAGCCCGAGACACTCACAACGCCGAGGAGTTGGATCTGCAGAAAAGAGGGTTCAGGACAACGGACAACTAGATTAGAACAAGCGGAGGGCGCACGGAGTCAGACCTGGATAACATGAGAACAGCGTGAGACAGGAGGGACAGAACGCACCAGAGCAGCCCGTCCAGTGGTTTTCCGAAATTTTTAACAAAACGTATATGTAGGGATACGAAACAAAAGGAAACTTGGGCCGTTTCGAAGACACTTTAGGGGCCAGTGTTAAAATTTAAAAAACCTGAACTGGATTATCGTACACGATGAATAAGACCTAAAATTTCCATGAACGTTGTTCAAGCGAGACACAGGATACGAGACGTACTGTGAGCTTGTACGACCAACTGTCCGCCGGCCACCATACCATATATAACCACGCCTGGTTTATGCCACCGCCGAACTGGCTTGGTCAGTTACAGCAAAAAAAGGACAAGGATGATACGTACCAAAAAGACCGATACAACCGTAGCAAAAAGCCACGCTCCGTAAACTGCTTCCAGGGACATTGACACTTGGAGGAATATAGCGGAGAGCTTCAGCTCAAAATAAAATCTTGAGCCTGGACAACGTGGGCGGCGGGTCACGACGGGTCGAAGAGTAGCGGTGACAATCAGGAAGTCGTATATTTCTGGCCAAGAAAAAGGAAAGCTTAAGCACCATTGCTTCCAATATTAGGAAGCTTAGACGGAGAACTTGCATAGTGGAGAATCTCGGCGGCGGACAGAATTCTGCGCTAGAATTTGTCGCATTTTAGGCGAGTGACTAAAACTTTGGTGCCTCGAGGAGTAGGTGGCCCTGCCTGAGAAAGTGCAACTGAAAATGCCGACCGGCATGGCGGTCGCTTGGTACTTGAGCAGAATGGGAAGAGCTAATCCAAGCCCAATCAGAGATTTGGCCAACCAATCAGGACAGTCTGCAGGGAATGCAGTCAGTTATTTTGACGCCATCTTTCCCTCGAGAAATCGGTGCCACTTCAAGCTTCAAGGGTCGACGTCGAGGTTCACCAGAGTACAAATTTAAACGGTCACAACGGTGACGTCACATGTGATGTGGGCAACCAAGGGCAACCACCGCTGATCAAGCTGGCCCAAGTTGTGTTGAGGTACGTAGGTAGAATCATACGGCGAGTCCCGCTTAGGAACGCCAGCAACACTAGATTTGAGGTCGGCGAGGCAGCGGTGACTCAAAACGGTGCCCGTTTGGCATTTGCTCTATTCTAGGGATCCAAAGCGATTCAGGCGGATCTTGGATTACATAATATCTCCACTTTCCCACAGATCCTCGCACCCGTTCTACGATCGTCAACCTCGATGGCCCCTATACGGTGTCTCTACGTCTACCATGAGTACTAAAAGCTCGGACGTTACCACTATCCAGTCCATAGTCAGTGAAACTGAAACCGGAAAATCTTGACTTACGGAGCCTTTTATAGCTCACCAGCTTTTCTGAACCTCGTGAACGACTCGCTTTCTACTTTTTCCTTCAAGATGTTATCCAAGCCTTAAGCCCTGTCGAACTGCAGCGAATTAAGCCTGAGACCCTCAGGAAAACTGGAACTGAGCTTCAATTCGACGTCGCTCTCAAACTTAAAGTTGACGATAGGAGTGGTACGCTTGCTTTGCGAAAATTGACGAACTCTTAACTTTTGACGCGCATTTTTAGAATTGTCCCCAATTTGCCTGAACAACGATCTTGACGGCGACCTGGATTGCGACCCCTTTCGTTCGCTGGAGACTTGGCTGGCCGTGACCTACCCCCCAATGAGCGGAAATAGGCTGCGTCACGGTGGCGTTTATCCAGGGACCATTACAGATACGTGGGGACATTGGAGGTCGTTATCCATGGAAGTTAGGCGAGGTGCGTTTTATTGACGGTTCGTGGGTTTGCTGGCTGACCCTGAAGTTGAAGGCACTGAAATCGCAGACTATTAAATAGTGCTACCTGTGCATTACAACTTGAACCGATCATATTTTCGTATTCCTTTGGTCCCTTTATCCCAATACCAAGCTAGCTGTGCGCCAGAAGATAGGCTGACACGTCGAGAAACGCCTGGCGTAAGAAGTTATATCCAACCGCTTGCAAAGTACGAAAGAGGACCCACCTCAGTCGCGCCGATTTTTTAATTACTTTCGTCAACTCCCACACCCCAGGTGGCGTCAACTAGGAAGCCGGCCCACCGTATTTTTTTTTCTGGTGCTGGCGAGGGTTCTCGCCCTCAGTCCCAACTGATTTGCCAGAAGGCCAGTTCATTATAATGCTAAAGCACGATTATCCAGCTTTGACAAATACAAATACATCACGCCCGTTTCTGCCAAATCCTAGGTGCAGCAATTTACTGCCCTCGATCTCAGATACGTCTCAATCAATGTTCCATTTTCTTTACAAACTTCGTCCATAATAATCGTCCAATTAGGCGCTTTGCCGGCAACCCAAGTCTACGCGCCGTAATTGCCGTTTTTTATTTCCTTCACTGTGGAAAAAAAACATAAAAGCACGTTTCACCATGGGCAATGCGGGCCATGGAGCCAATTGTTTCCTTTGCTCACCGGTTCTCTGGGGCGCCTCCTGCCTTTGCGTACTTTGCGAAGCACCTTCTCAACGCCACCCGGGAAGAAATCATCCAAGAGAAGATTGCGGAGGACCAAGATCTCCTTGATGACGCCCCTGATGAAGATGACGAGTTATTCGAGGATAAAGATTTCTACGATGGAGGGGAGAGTGATGACGAGAACGAGGATGAAGACATCTATATGCCACCCTCGGACGACTGGAGCGACGAGGAAGCCAGTGGCGATGGTAGCACCAGCGATCAAAGCGATTCCGACAAAGAGAATGCTAACCCAAGAGAACCTGTACAAGAAGCCCTCAACGTTATTCGCGCTGATGCCTATGAACATTCGGTGGCTAAAAAGCTGACCAACGTCGACATTACGGGCATCCGAAGCATCTCGACCCGCGTCGCCGACACTACCGGCCAAGGATACAGCGGGTGTGTTCGTTTCAATGCATTTGTGGCTCACTTACTGAGATTGTGGATAGACTCGCCCAACAATATCTTGCATACGTTCTACGCGTCGCGAAATTCACCGACAACCTAGACGACGTTTTCAAAAACCCACACCCTCACACCCCATGGTGGGCTATGCATTGGATAAACCATGCGTAAGCTAAAATCTTTTGGTGGTTGCTCTCCGTCTGACCCCTTCCACTAGTTGCGATACGGTAGACACCCACGGCCAACCTGCTCCACCCGGCAAAAAAGCGACGTACGGTCATGCACAAAAGATGCGCTCCGCGCTCAAGCACCATTTTGGGACTGTCCTTGGCCTAGGAAGAACACCGTGGCGCCAGGACCCACTCAATCCGACTCGTTTCATTGGCAACCCAATGGTATTTGAGGCCCTAGATGACTTTATGCCAAGCGTTCGGCGAAGGAAGGTAAGCTACTTAGTGCTAGCGTCAACCTTTGTTCGATCTCTCACCGTCCATAGGTTGCCGCAGGTGAACAATCTCGCAGCTCCCGAGCCATGACCGAGGTAGGTGATCACTGGGTCTGGTGTCCTGCCTTCTACAACCTGCGCAGAACATTATGCGGGATCTTTATGAACGTCTTGTAGCTTTGGCTGCAAAGGCTGATCCAGTGTCCTGGGCTCTGGTTGTCCAACAACTCCAATTACATGCGATGAATACCGTCGGTTTTCAATGTATGTTCCGGTCAGCAGAACTTCTCCGCCTTCGCTTTGAACATCTTACGTTCATTCGGGACAAAACTGGCAAGTTCACCATGATAAGAATCGATCTCCCCAAGCGCAAAAATTCCCAATTTGGAGGCAAGGGTATCACCGTTTGTTTGACCCCTTTTATTGACTTCGCACAACAGAGGGCATCAAGCCAATCTACCTGCATCTCTTCCCAGAGCATCTGGCTCACCTCTGTGCATTTCGGGCTCTTTGTCACTATATCGCCGTCTGTCGGCACACCACTGGGTATCTATTCCGAAATATCAATCCCCGCGGTCAAATCACTCGCCGTGATAAACATATTGTGAGTCTGATGAACCCAACCTTTGAACTGTATTGAAAAACGGTTCAGACTAGCAGTAAATATCTAAAGATATTAAGGGAGAGCCTGAAAGCTGTCCACATCGACCCTACCTTATTCGGTACCCACCTACTCCGACGTGGAGGGGTCCAGTACCATTATGAGAGGGGATGTGCAATCACACATATATGTCTTTTGGGTGGATGGAGTACTGATTTCTCAGCCAGCAGCATCTGGCGGTACCTTGCAGCTTTAGTGGACGAGGAAGGCTTCGACCGTCTCAATTTCCTCAATCCCTTCTATAATCCCAAACCCAAGTGTTGGCAATGTGGAGCGGATCGCTCTTCTTGGCGCACCCAGTAGTCGTCTTTGTAGGATCGCTTTTGGCATGCACCGTAGTTGTCTTTGTAACTATCTGAAAACGCTTGACGTCCAAATATACTCGAGACAATAATTCTTTGAGGTACAGTGAGATACAGTACAGAAAAGGCATCAGACAATATCAAGAAAGAAGAGGGTAGTTTAAGAGGGCGCTAAGACGGCAACTTGCGGAGAGCCCAAAGATCCCAAGAAATTCTTCAGGATAGGGAAGTCGGCCATGGAGACGTTCGTCATTGACGAGAACGGTTCAGATTGATCCATGCATTTGCCGACAATTATGTCTCCTGCAGAGACAATTTAAGCCTGAGTTCAGACAGTCTTGGCCAGACAAATCGCACCTTTCCAAGCCAAGTGACTCTGGAATCGAGAACCTTGGATGCCACGGACGTTCTCGTTGATTGAGAAGGGAAGGCCCTCACGCGACTTGAGAGGATAATATACAATGTAGGGGTGGGCGAAACGTTTGGTCATGCCCTCCAACGAGCAAACGATCTAAAGAGTAACCGTTAGACAAGGAGGCCTGAAGTGAAGCTAGGGCCTGACTGTATAATTCCACGGCTTGCTCTTACCCCAGGTGTTCGGCTCTGTAAGCTTCATAGTAGTGGTATCAGGTCATGTAGAAGTTGTGGGAACGAAGAGCACTGACTAGATTCATAAGAGCCTCAGGATGTGGCTGGCGGGGACCCTCACGGGATCCATGGTTCAGTGGGCTAAATGAACCAAAAGCTTAGCAAGGTCAAGCACAAGGTAAGGTAAGACCACCGACGTTGTCAACAGTTGGACGAGGCTCGGTGCACGGCCTGCGAGAGACGCTGACTTGAATTGGCGCCTGACGGATAGGCACAATAACCCACCATCTACAGGCAAGAGGATTGCGTTGTAGTACTGAAAGAGAGGGTCCATAGCATCCAGTAGAGCAAGGAACGCCCCAACCAAGTCGGCTGCCGAGACCCTAGCCTTTTTCTTAAAAGGTTAAGTACAGTTCGTCCATAACGGCAGGATGCGGTTTCACGGAAAGAAAAGGACCAAAACGACCGTGACAATCCTTTTGAATGGCCCAGTTACGTTGAAAGCGTGTAGGGCTCCCTCTCGTTATTAATATTTTGGCATAGTCGCCGTCCTGCAAGGTGGTGCCACTTCAGAACAATACGGTTAGACGCAGACCAGAAGGTTGAGCGCCGCTTGAAGTACGGAGGTCCTCGAGGCCGGTGCGAACGTCGATGAGGGCAGCACCAATTGGTTCGTCTTAAACCAAACCGCGGCCCACACGTACTAAGGTGACGACCTTGCACCGGACCGGAGAATCCTGAGATCTGCTCACGTGTGCTACGTAAGTCTCGATTTTCCTTTCTCGCAAAAAGTAAGCCCGTGAATAAAACCGGGCCCGGCGTGATACACGTTATCTGTCGTCTACGTTAGGATCGGTATTTTCCTTGTTTATAGCTTGAGCAGCCTCTATTTCCCTCACGAATAACGGCCCCAAATATCTATCCGAAAGGAGGTCGGTGAGGTCTAAGGAAAACTTGACGAGTAGCGTTTGCAGAGCGTCCCGCAAGGCCCCGGTATATGTAACACTCCCCAGCCGGATTGAAGAGGAACCTATACCTACAACGGAGTCCGTCTGAACGCGAGACGAGAGAGGCGCACAGTTCGACTGCACGCACGCCCGTCTACACACCGCGTCCCCCGCGTCCCTCGGAATCCGCGCAATGCGAGTCAAGGTGCAGGGATTCGGAGTCGGTCGGGCTACCGGCGCGTCGGACAGACGACGGGGTGGAATCAGGTCGTACCAGAGAAGACGAGGGTAATGCGGTGTGCAGCTCGAGCACACGCACCGTACACGCCGCTTCCAGCCCGCTTGCGCACCGCGTCCCCATCCGAATCTGCACCGCACGACTCGAGCCCGCGCACCCCGATCCAGGCGCAACGCAGGGGATATTCAACCTAATGTGTATGATTATGTCTAGACTGCTGTAATTTCTTGCCGATTTTTGTCAATCCTCTTTATACACCTGAGTACTATAGTGACACGGTCGGCGATTTTTAAACTGACGGTGCTGAGAACTGGCTGAGAACGAGAGCACCCGCCATCGGTGAATCGGTCTTATATTAGGAAAACGTTTCCGTTGTTCGGAGCCCCGGAGGGCAATTTCAATTAGAGGCCTTTGTTTGGACATGGAGTCTGCAAGCCAACAATTAGTAAGCAGCTCCCTTTCTTCCCTCTGCTCTTTCTCCTTGTTTCTTTGCCCCCCGTGCTCATCCGGCGCGGGGTACTTCGGGCCCACCCAGCGCGAGGTTTTATTTGCATAAGCGCAGCTCATCGGCGCGCGCGCGAGCTTACCCGGCTAGCGTTTAGACCGAGCTCACCGGCACGGTCGTGGTATTTACTTCTTCGAGACGAACTCGTAATCGCAAGGTATGTGTACCGTATCTCTGTCCTTTTTATATTTGTTCTTAGTTTCCTTGTAGAGTAAAGTTGACCTTTCGAATCGGAAAAGAGTGCCTTCGCACGGCGTTCTTGACCGCGCCCTTGATCTTCACCTTGCCAGCCCGTGTTCACGAGCTTGACGGAGTGGGTGATCGGGCGTCGGTCCCTCGTCAGCCTGCTTTTGGCGAGCTTGACGAGGTCTTGGATCGCAGATACGCGCTGCTCCCCGTGTTCTTCGCATTCAAGACCAACTCGTATAGTTGGGCCAAGGTCAGTGTACGATATCTCTACTTTGTTTGCATTCGTTCTTATGTTCCTTGTAGTGTCATCTACGACTCCCTCTGTGGATGATATGCCGGGACATCCAAGTGGAATTCGACCTTCTATCCAGGTAGAGTTGGCACCAAAAATTTTCTTCGCGAAGGCGCCACTGACTCGTGCCCCAGTGGGCGGTATCAGCTTCTGATCAATTTATCTTCTTCCGGGTTGCTGGTGGTGTTCGCTTATCAGACAGAGTCGTTACCGCGAAGTATGTACACGATATTTTCGTTACTTTGAGATTTATTCTTAATTTCCTTGTAGTGCCAGGTTAACGAGGTTTCGAATCCGAAATGTGTGCCATCGTCTAGCGTCCTCGTCCATGCCCACATCTGCGCCGGTCAAGGTCGCCGAATCCCTCAGCACCATCCGTCCCGATGCATTCCAACCCTGCTTCAACTATCAGACCCGCATCGAGCACGTAATCTACCTCCCACTTTGCCAATTCCATTGCACACACGTCTCGTTCATCCATGGGTCGCTCTTCCACTCGGCACCGCCACCCCGACGGCTTCGACGACGTCGGCGCAATCCCTTCACTTTCGGCCGTTCAACCAGAACGCGGCACAAGGCACTACTCAGAGGTGGAGGGAGAGGATAACAATCTCACTCGAAGTAGAGACAGCGTTCCAGAGACACACCTCCTGCCCGACGCAGACGAAGACTATGATGGAAAACAAGACCTGTCTTTGACAGATGCGCTGGAGTCGGTCAGCCGAACGAGTTCTCCTCAACTCTTGAGTCGAGACGAAGCCGCCCCACAGAAGTGATACGATTATTCTGTCAGTCTTCGGTCTCAGCCTCAGGTGTGTGCCACACTTCACCGATTTATCTTCCGGACTAAAAAGGAATACAGCCCTCACCATTCGATAAATTCTGTGATGTCGCTCTGCGTCGACCCACTCCACGTACTCGCACACCCTCTCTATCTCGCACCACGTCTCTTCCGCCGCGAACTCGACACCACGCAGCAAGGCATTAATGGCATTCCCGCGCTCGACCACTGCATCACCTTTGCTGGGAGTAGCGGTACTGCTGCCTCGCTCGGCGACCACGTCTCCTGCCATCGTGGTCTCACGGCCCGACGATGAAGGGAGTGTAGGCGAGGAATCTTATTTGCAGGAAGGAGACACGCCCTCTATGGACGTTACTGATGTTCATATCTCAACACTGCAAACAAGCCAACCAGGGGAGGAGGAGGAGCGTAGCCAAGAGCCCCCGTCGAACTGTGGAACCCACTTTTCCCTCGGACAGCGGCCCAACCTTCCATACCGATCGTAATCCCTCCCGGGAGGCGCTATCCTTTGCAATATTCTCTCCCGCTCTATCAGTAGCCTTTACACCAACCCCCGCTTCTCCGCGTCCCCGCGCACCCCCCACCCCATTTCAGCAGCGTTTTCGTAACGTCATCGTCCCAAGCTCGCGACGACGAGACAGACGAAGCGGCCGGTGATGGCGAAGAGCCTCTCACCCCGCACACCCACCACCGCTCCTTCCTCCTCTCCATGATCAACTCCACCACCCGCCCACACCGCACCCACGTCCCACACCGCGCGCCTCCGAGCGACATCAACACCGCCGACACGCCTGTGCCCACGCCTCGCGGCCTTCGGGACACGCGCGGTTCGCGGGCGCTACGCCGTTCCGTCCTGGGGCGCCACAGCTCGCAACCGGTTGCGCAGACGTACATCTCCTCGCCAACGACGTCCGACTCTGAGTTCGCTGTGAGCACGGGTGGGACGGGGTGCGGCGTGGGGCACCACCCCTTCGCCGCGCGACGGCGCGTCGACCATCTCGACGGCGTCGTTGCACGATTTAACGACGTATCACTACTGCGCGAACGTGTCGTTCGACGCTGTGATGGGCTCTGGGGTGGGTGCGTAGGGGCTGCACAGTGTGGGGTAGTTCAATGTGGGGAAGCTGAGTACATATCTGCATAGACTGAACCGGGCGGCTGCAGGAGTAGAATGAGGCGCTGGCGGAGCAGCTGAGGAAGGAGGAGGGTGGCGGGTTAATGTTGGTGGGACTGCATTGGGGAATGTGGAGGAGGATGCCGCGGAGGGATGGCTTGAGGGGAAGGCTGAGCTTGAGGAGATGGTGGAGGCCTTAAGTTACACGGTGTGTGGCGGAAAAGAAGAAACGGAGAAGGTGTTGAGGAGGAGAGAGGAGAACATGCGATGGACAAGGAACGGTGGAAGGAGAGGATGAAGGAAATCGAGAAGGGCGTGGAGGGAGTCGTCAGGGATTTGGAGTGCGGCTCCAAGTTAGACTCTCCAGGGAGTCAGGCCCCAGGGAGGTTGAGAGCGAAGTAGTGGAAGCGCGGGAGGAACGCGATGCCGGCCGCCATGAAGCGTGTGGAGAAGACGGAGCGTGTGCTCGAGCGGGCAGGAGCTTAGGGGTGAGCTGAGAACGAACTTGTGGGCAAGGTCCTCGCTGATCTGCGCAACGCCAACTCTCAGATCAAGAGACTCGAAGAGGAGCTCATGCATTCGGGTGCACAGGTTGATGATCTGGAGAAGGAAGCCAGGGAGAAGAGGGAATTCACCAAAACTACAAGGCGGCTGAGGGAACTGCACAGTTCGAGCGCATCTGCAACCTCGCCACTGACGAAAACTTACGTTTCCGAGTTCGAGCAGGTTGCTGAAGTCGCCATCGCCCGCGTGGAGACCCTCGTATATCAGGCCGCCACTGGACAAGCGGAAATTGAGTGCCTCAGAGCAGCGGAACGTCAGGTTGAGAGCTTGGAAGAGGCACGGGAACGAGCTGAAGAACTGGCGAGACAGATGAAGGAGGCGCTCGAGGCTGCCGAGGAGAAGATCCTGGCCGACAAGGGTGAAATCGTTCAGCTCTAGAGAAAGATTACCTCTAGAACGAGAACAAGACCGAGCGCATCAACGCAAGAACTCGTAGACCTCGTACGATCTTTCAGGCCGCTGATTGCCTCCTGGCCCGACGGATGCCGAGATCGAGGCGCCGGAAGAAGAGCTTGACAAGGCGAACAAAGAAATTATCCGCCTCACCACGCTGCTCAACCAATCTCCGGCTCGGAAAGTCGTTGAGATGGCCAAGGACGCTCCCCGAGCGGTCGTTACATAACATTTCCTTATTTGCTGGAAAGCGTTTGTTTCTTTGTGCATGTTTAGGGCAGCCGTCGGCTCTTTACGGCTCTGACTAGCGCCTGAACCGATAACCTCTATCTCGTTCGTGTCACCTCCAAAACTTCACCGGGGTTGCTGCCCTCGGGCCGCGATTTCGACTAACTGACTTGCTGCGCTTTGAATCTATACTCAGACTGGAGAGTTTCTCGCCCCTTCCCATACCGCTCTCGATGAAAGCCTCAATCCACGCAAACGGAAGCACTTTGTCGAGAAAAGGTCGACTCTGCAGCTGGAGATGATGGTGCCGATACACCTCCTTAGAATCCCCGGTACCGACGACGCTACGCAGTTCAGTGGGCGAGAAAGTGAGGGAGGTATACCCAATTACGCAGACAGGCACTTGGAAGGGCTGTCTACTGGCACGGCAGGTTCGTAACGTCAACCCCGGACGATGCCTTCGACGAATCCTCTCTTAGTTTCAATCTATTGACGGCAATTTCGAGCCCATGTACCCGCACATCACAAAAGACGACGGTGCCAAGGTGCACTGGCTGGACGAGATGCTCTCCGGCGCCCCTTCAGCCGCCCCGACGAGCATCTGTGACTTGATTCTTTTTCGACCGCTAATGCGTGCTCACAGACCCAGCGCTTGGGCACTGCTAGTACGTGAACGCCTGCTATTCAGAGCCCACGTACACGCGATTGCCGTCCATCCTCCCGTTCCCGGGCTCGACGCACAGTCATGGGAACACGCGCGGGCCGTCATCGCTGCCATCGGGCCTTGATACGGACAGGCGGGGGAAGGACAAACCGCCGTGCCGCTATCTACACTACGAAGCCCACTGGGACGGTGGCGATGGGGACTGGGCGCACAGTGGGAACCTGCGCGGGAGGAACGCGCCGAAGCGGCGGCGGCACAAGCTCAGCGCTGGCATGGGTCCCGCGGGCAAAGAAATGAAGGTGGTGTACGCCGCGATGCCCTGTGTGACTGAAAAGTGATCGTCGAGAGCAGCTGCCCCCCAATGGATCAACTGCGACCTGCAGCGGTTCGACTACTCAGTGCTCGGAAATTTTTCCTTATCTTGGCGGACCCCGACGTGATTGAGAAGGAGCAGGAAGACCTGCTTGAGAGGAGCAAGGCCCTGCAGACGAGTGTAAAGGAAATAGGGACACCGACTAAGGGCTTCAAGATGAGCGGTATCTCACCGATCCATCGGTAGGTTTTATCCACGTATGTGAGGGCCGCTCGCACTTCTCGAGGGCCTCTCCAAGATGTGCGTCTCTTCTATCATGTATCGTTTCCACGTCTGGTGACTGACTGGGCTTAAATGTCAGGGTCGAACGATACGACTGCAGAGGGACCGTGTCGCCTTTGCTTGCCGAGATCAACAGGTCGCAGCGCGAGCTCGACCGCGCGAACGAGAGCTTCGATGACAAGCAGTATAAGTTAGAGGACGCGGGCCTCGGTGTCGTGGGTCTGACAAAACGGCTCGAAGACGCGAGGGTGAAAATCGTTGGTCTTGAAGAAGAAATCGCCCAGTTGTCGCGCACAGAGCAAAGGGGTGTCCTTGTTTTGGGCGCGCAGCTTGCGAAATGTGTCTGACCCAGCTCGATCTTCGGAGCGCCATACGGGCAGAGGCTGACAAGAGGTACAGGATCTGGTTTGAGCAAACGTCGCGGTTGCTAACACCCCGGAACTGACAGCTCCGTGAATGCATTCAACTCCAGTCTTCGGCCGGAACCGCCAACCCCACCTACTTGGACAAGCGAGGCCCTGCAAACGGAACTTCATTCTGCTAATTCTCATCTTGTGAAAATGAATCAACGATGCGAAAAGGAGAAGCAGAAGTTGCTTGGCGACGAGGCGGTTCTGCAGGATGCGGCCAATCGACTCTATGTCAAGGTTCGCACAGCAGAGGAAGAGGTGAGGATCGTTGCCGAGACCAGGAAGGCGGGTGAGAAATTGAGCGTCGGAGTCGAAGGAGTGAGTTGACCTTTACACGAAAGGCGTCTTGGCGAAGCGATCTTTGCTATCGGAAAGATAATCTACTCATTCTACTGTCCAAGTTCGGGGAAAGGTTCGTCTTGATCGTTGCACCGATAATCGCTCTTTCAACGCTTATCTTCTCAATTTTTTCCCCCTTGTTCTCTCATTACTCACAACGTGTCTTCCTATTCCCAACTGTCTGTTTCTCTCCCCATAGGCGTTGGCACTCTTTCGTTGTATTCACCTGAATGTGCTTGTAGTTAGAGTTGAATAATGAGCGTGCTCTCAAATTGAGGCGGCAGTGGTCACAGAACTCTTTCAGTGCGAAGCTTTGAGTCGAACCTGAATGTGCTTTTGTTAGAGTTCAATAATGAGCGTGCTCTCAAATTGAGAGTGGTCACAAAACTCTTTCAGTGCCAAGCTTTGAGTCAGAAACCTTTGGTTGTTTTGAGATCCGTGGTTTTTGAGTCGCTTGCCTTCTCGATTGTCCCCTCTGAGTAAAAAAATAACTTGGGATATTGTCATTCTGGCGCACGTTCTGTAAAGTAAAGCCCAATAAATCTCCAACCTCTGTAAAGCCCGATAAATCTCTAACCCAGGGACACTCAGCGTGTCTCTTTATGAAATCAAGATGCGGCATTGAGAACGATACATGGAACGTAAGTAGGTATAAGTATCAGTGATATATGTAAGGTGTGGGATTTCGCCAAGAAAAAGTATCTGTTGTCAGTGTAGCTTGTTATATCGGTCAATAATGCTACTTGGACGGGTCATGACTGTAGGACAGCCGCCTTTAGCAATATACGAAAACTTGACGGCAAAATCTTCGGGGGTGAATAAACGGCGGATTCTGTCAGCCTCGTGCTTCTTGTTGAGGGTAAGTGCCTCATATATTTCCGACAGTTTCCAGAGACTTCCGTCGGGATGTTGATATCGCTTCCAGAACGCGTCCTGCCCACCGAGTCCAATGCACTCGCAAACCAAGATCTGTGGAATTTTATCAATGCGGGATGCAAGCGGTTTGAGCCATGGTGGTACTTGCTTTGTACCGACTGAATTTTTTCCGCAGTTCACCACTGTGGTCCTGCCACAGCTCCGTGTGTTTATATAGCTCCGGGTACTGTTTCAGCGCAACAAACGATCCTCTGTGTTGAAACCAGTCATGCTCAGGATCCCACTCCGGTCGTTCTGGATCCCAGTGCTTCATGATTTTTGCCAAGGCGGTTCGGGAGTCATATGACAGGAAACCGTCATTAGGTGGTAGCGGAAGGTCTTGTCTACCTGGGAACAGCGCTGGTGGTCCCAATGACGGTGCGTCGGGCGAATCTGCCCTTGGAACGTTGCCAGTCGATGAAGCTAGAACACTGTTGCTCGACGACAGTGAAACTTTGCTTGTCGACGACGAGGGAAGGGTGCTTGCTGACGAGGAAGGAAGTTGGTTTGTCGGCGATGAGGGAAGGGTGCCCGTCGATGACGAGGGAACATTGCTCGTCGACGGGGGTGGCAAAGTGAGACCCACAGCTCCTCCAAGCGCCGTTAATACTTGTGCGATAAAGTCGACCCGTTCCTGGGTACTGGCAACCCTAGACGCCACGTCTTCTTTCCACTCCGCGTCGCTCTGAGAAGTTCGATCAGCGTAAGTGTACGGGATGTAGATTCAAGAGAGATACCTTAGGTTGTGGTGGACGGCGTTCCTCTGGAGGCAGCATCGGATTTTCTCGAACAATCTCATCAACCTGGATATAACGATGAGCAAAGACCAATGTCAAAAAAAGTAGATACGTACACAGTCAAGGATGAAGCGTCTTTCCTCCATCGTTTGTTTTGGGCGCAAATAGTCATCAGCCGGCAGCGTGGTGCGGACTGACGGTGGTGGAAGCATGAGGGTGCCATCTGCAATCGCCTTGTTACGTAGTTGAGTTAATCTTGTGGGGGCGGAGTCGTCCCGTTGGCCTTTGTGGGACTGGCTGCTCTGCGGCTCCAAACTGGTTATACCAAGCGTTAGATAGAATATCTGGTGCGACAAGAAAGGACACTCACTTCGACCAGTCCTTCTTTTTGCTATACTCTTGAAGTAGACCAACCAGATCTCCTCGAGACGACTTCTCTTCGAGAAATGACATTTTCGGGCACGTGTGTCACGCGCCCTGGGCGCCTCCTGGCAAACTCCCTTCCACAACTTTACTATACAAACAGCCGCCAGCTCACATACACATACATTTACTTATTTATATTTGCTCACTGGTGGGGCACCGCGTCTTAGTAGTTAGTGTACTTGTTGCGGTATAGAAATGCAGATACAAAAAAAAAAAAAAAAAAAATGTGTGTCACGCCCGGGATATCACGTGTGGCGCTGGTTCGGTTTGCTTAGCTTACCAGTAATTACCCACACACCACGCGTCTGTTTGTTTGTTTATATCCCACCCCCTATCCTATCTATCTCCTCCTCTTTGACTCGTCCGTCTGTCTTATTCATCCCCTCTCTCCCGTCCCGAACGGAACGGAACGCGTGCTGACGAAGAAACGCGTCCCATCCATATTAGACACCCTCGCAGTGCCAGTACCTCTCCCACCTCTTCATTGGTGCCGTTTCCCTCGCCAACCCAATCGTCGTCATTGTCTACCACGGTCTACCAAACCTTCGGTGACAAAATCGTGTTGGGCGTGCTTGTTTCCGTTATCTGTATTGTCGCCGTCTGGATCACCCTTCTTGGATTCAACGCACGAGGAAGGAAAAACAAATACTACCATTGGGACGACCCTGTGGTATTCAGCAATCCTCTCGCCATTGAACTCACCGCATTGGAAACGCCCTCCCCCTCCGATCAACCTCGTATCTCTACGGTCCTTTTCAACCAGCCGGAGCGGAGCACAACAACCCAGTAACGAAGTGTTTGAAGAAGGACACGAAGGAGAGCAACGCACCGCGGGGAGTCTGCAGAATATAATCCAACATTTCACATCCCAAACTCCCCTCCCCATCTCAGCCGTATCCCAGTTTGTTTCTCTGTCAAATTCACCCATTCAGCACCCTCGTTCAACATGCATTCGACACCATCTCCATCTGTATGGGACAGCGTCTTCACCCCCGAGTTACCCCCGACCCCGTCCGCTCCTTGTCTTTCTTTCCCAAACCTGGCATCGCGTTCCGCAGCTGCTCAGGCTCCCCGTCGCCCCTTGGCGGTAACTCACCGCCCATCCGTAGACCAACTGCCTCCTCCCTCGCCCCAAGTGTTCCGATTTGTAGATTCTTTCCCTCAGTGCGTTTCTGCATACCCGGTTATCCTTGGTTCATGCATTACTCATGATCTATAGGGAGTCACCGTCGTCGCCAGCAAAGGGCCGGAAGTCACAGGTGCAGGGTGGGAAACGTCGGTCAGAAACGAACGATGGAGACGCCAGAGCTCTAGTTTCGAAACGGCCCCGAATGGCCCGATTTGATCTCACGGTAGACCTCCCAGCTTCAGAGAGAGATCCTGCAGGAAACCGTGTCTTGGTCCCGATTAATATGTGGGGTCCCTTTCTTTCGTTGGTTCTTCAACCCAGAACTCAGCCTCACCTATGTAGTGGTCAACTTTATAAAAATGAGCTCACGAAGAAATGCGAAGGATACGGTCTTCCCTTCACCCAGAAGCGCTCGAGCGTCTATTTGAACTACACGTTACTGCTTTAGGAAACCACCGCCGCATTCTTGAAATTGTGGATTCGAACACTGGAGGATTTCCTACTATGAGAGCTCTTTTGTACAGAAAAATGCTTTGCGCACGCGGAAAAGTGTTACGGCGCACGCGAAAGAGTGTCTTTGTCCGCCGATTCTGGTGATATATGTAGGTATTCACCTTCCTCCCCTCCTGTCCCATCATAATGGGGCATTTCAAGGCTTTTTACCAGTTGTACCTACCAAGTACCTACTACCGGCAAGTATGATCCACCGAATGAAGATAACATGGGTATCCCACAGTCCGCGGCGACTCTGAGTGTCAATTGGGGCTGAATTCCCCTCACAACAAGGGAGGTACGAGCCTTCATCTGTTGTAGCATCTGTTTATAAGAGACCAATCTCATCCAAATTCCGAAAATTGGATGAGAATTGCCCTGCGCCGGATTGGAGAGCAAAGGTATGTTAGATAAGATAAGGTACAATATGATAAGATTAGACACGATAAGATAAGATAGATCCAGAAACGAAGACAAGATAGGCGGTAAGATATTCAAAAATCCAATGAGGTTTTGTTGGGTGCCAAGGACCTCAGGATCTTGAATCTAGTCTGGTGTGATGCATCCTTTATCGGGCGGCGGCGCATCAAAGGCGCGTCACCATTTGATCCTTCGTTGCGGCCGCTGCTTAGCCCGGTGCGCTCAGCCAGCCGCGCTTATGCGATACCGCCAAGGAGAGCAGGCATTAGAGAGGGGAGAGCTACTGAGGCTGAGGCCTCTATCTTTGATTATAAAATTACGCTTCTTTCGCGCGCCGAAGTCTCTTTCGCACACGTTGGGCCTTATTTCGCGCGCGCTGATTACTCTTTTGCGCGCGCAAATTAATTTTTATTCCAAAAGAACTATCGTAGGCTTTGTTCTGTCAAACATTGCGAGGCGGCGCGCGCGCAGGGAGGACGATCGCTCCGTGGACCGTGGTCCAACGCTGGCGGAGTGCAATGAACGGATGGGGCGCGTAGTGACAGGGCGGCGTGGTTCGACGAGCAGGTGGGGCAAGGTAACAAACAGAGACAAAAATAAGTGAAGCGAGCCTAGGGGATGGTGAATAGCAGGCGCGCGCAGCGGTTGTGGGGCGCACGGGTGATCGTTGTTAAAACGGAGGGCACGGTCAAGCAGAGTGTGCAGGGTGGAGAGCGCATGTAGTCTTCGGTGCGAAAAGGGTCTAAGGAGCGTGTACGCTCAGTGATGGAGCGGGAGGTGAGGCTGGCGGATGTTGATGAACATTTGAACATTTGAACGTGGGTTGTAGTCGAGGTGACGTTACTCTGGATTTCGATATAATTATTGGTCAAACTAAGGGCGCAGCCATGTGTCTTATTCCACGAGAGACTTCGTGATTGGATCCGTCATATCAACATTCACATGTGTTCAATATCAATGACCCGGTTGCCGAAGTGCGAGCTCAGGGCAGGCGAGCTTGCGAGCCGCCCTGAGTGGAAGGAGGACCCATGATAATACGTGGGAAGGCCTGATTTTTTTCGGGCCAAAATGTCAGGACTGTTTTCAGAAATTTTGTCAGGATTTCAACAGGCCTACGGCCCCAAAATCGGCCCAAAATGTCAGGATTTTTGCATCAGGCCTAATTTTTTTCCCCAAATAGGTCATTTTTCGAAAAATTTCCGGCCGCGGGCGCTTCATGTCAGGATTTTGATCAGGCCTTCTGGGCTCGGAGATGTGTTTTGTCAGGATTTTGAACAGGCCTAGCGGCCAAAATTTGCCCAAAATGTCAGGATTCACATCAGGCCTACAGACCCATTATCATGGGTCCTGTGGAAGGCAAGCTAGTGTGAGCGTAGCTAGGACCTCTCTTTGTGTAGATTAGATTGCTTGAATCTTACCTACACGGCCACCTGTCACTGACTTCTCTTTGCACGTCGACACCATCCACCTCAGAGTCTCTTTCTGCGCTCTCCTCACCTTCCTGTACGCGTCTTTTTTTGCCCCACCCTCCCGTCCCTGTTTTTCTCGCTTACGCTCGGGTCGCCCTGGGTCTCGTTCAGACCCTCGGTGGCCTTTGCGTACGGGTTCAGCCGTGCCCGCGTCCCGTTTCCCTCCGACCCGGACTTCCCCGCTGCCCACCCGCTGCGTCGTGAAGTCCCAGTCGGCCGGGACGGCCGATCCCCCCGCACACACCACCACACCCTCCTTTCTCCTCTCTGATCCCGCGCACAGCGCGATTCTGGTGCAAGGCACATCCTCATCCCTCACCGGCCCGCAGCGCAGTGATCACTAGCTTGCGTGTCTTTGTTTTCCACCTTCCACCTTCCATGGCCATGAGCAGTTTTGAGTGGTGTGAGAGCGGCCGTTACATTTTCAGCTGGGTCTGCGTGGAAGCGCAAGGATTCATTACCGTGAGTTAGGTATATTTCGTTGCGGTTTCGTTTGGGTTTCGTACAGAAATAGCATTCCAAATTTTGTTTGCCATTTGAATTGCCGGTCACCGGATGCATATTGTCCTACTTGGGAATTTGGAGGTCATAGCACTTTGGCCGGATAATTCACGGTGTTCTTTCCTTTTATTGCGTCATGGCACATCAATTAGCACTTTCGGTGACATGAGCCGTTCCCGGAATGTCCTTAAGTGCGGGTAAAATAAGAATCGCAGATTAACTACTCGGTTGACGTGAGATGAACGATCTGATTTAAATGCCGACCGAGAGCGTTTGCCATTTTGTCTGGACGGATTGGAATCAAGTCTACGTTCTACAGTCACAGATTTCTTGGGTATGTTTCTCGAATGTATTTTCATTTATTCTTCACCGACGCGGATTTGATCGTCAGTATGCGTGCTATTGCCCCCAGTGTTCAAACTTCGCAAAGTGTCGCTATTTCGGTATTTTCGCTGGTATTGGGGTCCAGATTAGAAGATGCCCGCAAATATGCCCGCACTCTTTGCGTTCTGTCGCTGGTTTGTTCTGGTTGGACAAGAATCCTCAACGGTTATCCGCCGTTTTGGAATGACATTGTGGTGACGCAACCGATGCCTTTGGATTACTTGGAGGCATGCATTGGTCGATCCAGGGATTTGGAGCTCACCATGGATCTCGCTTTCGATGTTGCGTTATTTTTCGCGGCCCGTAGCCCCGTCGACAGTACTCGAATTTTTGCTAGCGAAGTGCTACACGCCCTGCTAACGGCGGCCCATCGATGGCACGCTTTATCTATCTGGTCAAGTGATAGTACGTGCGCGCGATGGATTATGGATATTTTGGCCGGCAAACCTGCTCCAAGGTTGACAAGTTTCGCGTTTTCTTGCCGGCCTTTGCTGGGAATACACTTCGACGAGGAGTCGCATTTCCTGTATCCCTTTCGCCCTCCGGCCTCTTTTGCGGTGGGATACACGTCTGTCCGGAATCTATCCCTGTCCGCCGCGTCGTTGGTATGGATCCGAAGCAGTGGCTTGTCCAACTTGGAGTCGCTTTGGATTGGTCATTATCCTGTTTCGAGATATCCCAATTGGGAAGATTACGCGCACATTTTAACGCGATCTAGTGGACTCAGGCACCTCGGTCTCGTTGCGATAGGCTGTAACGATGTGGATGGCCGATCGCGGGCTTCTCGTATCGAGATTCCAGCGCTGCAGGAGTTGGAGCTAAATTTATGTGGGGTTTCCAGTATGGGATTGCTTGTCGGTCGATTTCGCGTTCCTTCTCTGCGGAAACTCGTTCTGGGCTTCACGTTCCGAGAAGATGTGTTGCAGGCATCACAGTGTTTCTTGGTGGATCAAACCGTGTTTTCGAATGCACGATACTTCGCCGTGAAGGGTTCCCCAGGATCATACGGGACGGAGGACGATCTTTTTCACGCGTCTAGTCAGGTGGTGTCGTTCTTCCGTTTCATGACATCCATAGAAGTTCTGGATCTCTTCGCCGCCGATGCGGTGTTTTTGCAGCACCTAATCCGTCTGGTCATGTACGAAATGACCAGTGACGCCGATGGTGCATTGTCTTTACCTCGGCTCTCTGTGGTGTATATTTCTGACATGGATATGAGATCAGTTGATGAATTGGCGGAGGTTTGGTGTCGCGACAGGAGGCGTGGGCAGTTGGAGCTTCGCTTGAAGAGAGTGTTGGTGGGTAATGACATAGATTCTCGCCACGAGCTTCGACAGACGGGGAAGAGGGTGCATGTTACGTATAACTAGCTGATGTAGGATTACTTTGTTTACACGGATCTGTCGAATATTATTTTAGCGAGCCGGTGATTGTTTGTACACCGCTGCCCGTCGATCTGCTTCTTCTTCTCGGCTGCTATCGCCGCCAAGCGCAGCATAAATGTCCGGGCTAGTAATTGTTTGCCGTGGGCATTGTTCGGTGAGCATGAAACGAAGGCGCTGAAAGTATAAGTACCGAGGAGGGCATTCAGTGCAATTGTTGCAACCTCGTCCGTGAGCTGGTGAGCGAAGCTGTTTCTTGCTTGTATTTCTTGCCTGATCGTACCGTGTTTCAGACGATGTGCGGTACTGTTTTTTCCACGTCGTGCCGTCGTCCGGACTTGCCGACAGAACTTCTGAGCGTTATACTGCTCGATTCGTGCGAATGGAGTTTCAGCGACTTCATCTTGTTCGTTCGCGATAGAACCGTGGTTCTCAGCGTTTGCAAAGAATGGCGCGACACAGTGGTTGGATGCATCGCTTTCTGGACCCATATCATAGTGTCCCAGCACTTGCCGACTACCACTCTGGCTCTTTGGTTGGGGCGGACGGCCACAGCAGCATTGCATATAGAGATATGCTTTGAAAATTTAGCGGAGTTCTACGGTGCCGAGGCGGTGACTCCCCACATTTGCAGATATGCATCCAAGATGCTATCCGTGTTACTCTCTCGAGCAGAACAATGGTCATCCTTGGCATTTTACGTGGAGAGTACGACATGCCTTGGCCAGATGCTTCGGGATCTACGGAACCATAACACCTCGGCACTATGCCAGCTGGACATTTCGTCGCTGTCCTATATCAGCGTCGCACGTCAGTGGGACGGTGCTCGTCTTGTGGTGGTGCCCGCCCAAACTTTCGCAGATTCATCATCTTCCCTCCGCGAGCTATCCCTTACGACCGTAAGCATGGATTGGCTTCGCGTCCGATCCTTATCCGCGCTGGAGGTTTTGGAGCTTTCAGAATTCGTTATTCGACATTTCCCAGATTGGGTCGAATTCCGCCAGATGTTAAGCGAGGCGACAGGGCTCAAGAAGTTGGTCCTTCGTGCTATAGGTTGTCGCATGTGCCCGCCTGCACACGGGTCTCAATACATCGTCCTCTCCAATTTGAAATACCTCGAACTCGAGTTTCGGGGCCATTCAAGTTTGGCGGACCTGTTCTGCACGTTCAGTGCTCCCAAGCTGGATATACTGGTGGTGCATTTTACGCGTCGTTTAGATCTCAAGCTTTTAGCGCAGTGCGTGTCGGAGCGGCCTGCGTTGTTGGCCACCGTTTCGCAGTTGACGTTGATCGGGTACACCAGTTTTGGCGAGGCTTCCTTGACCCACATCGCCGATATTTATCGGGGGAGTAGTATGGTCCGTGTTCTGGATTTGAAGCACGCCGTGCCATTGTTGTTCCGAAGGTTGTTGCAGCTGACAGAGGACGACGCAAAAACGAAAAACCGTTCCCCTATATTGCCAAAGCTAGAGGAATTGCGCGTTGCGGGTGCGGATGCTCTCGGCCTCAGGTCACTGATTCAAGGTAGAGAATCGCTGGCCGTTACGAAGCTTTTGCGAGTGTACATGGAGTACCCGGCCGGGACTGGATGGGTTCGAATTCGATGGCCAGATATGGAATACGTCCAATCGAAGGTGGAGGTGTACAACCTAACAATGTGCGATGAGGACGGGGTTACGAAGTTGTATTCCCGGTACGTTCCGGGTATGGAGGTTTGAACACCGTATGCTATGTTCGCGTAGGCCGGTGTATGATAATGAGGCCGATGACTTGTATAAATTCGATGATTGAATATGATGGCTTGCTAGATTCCCTTACTTGCTCCCGATTGTTTCTTAACGGGACCGCGCAGGAATATACCTACCTACCTACCTAGTATTTGTTCAGCTTTGGTTCTGGCAGCTTTTGAGCCGCTAGTATTTGGTCGGCTTTGGTTCTGACAGGAGGAGGAGGAGGAGGAGGATTGCTTGCGCGGTCCCAAATTGAAACAGCAGGTAGCCGTACTACGCACAGATTTCGGCAAGGGACTTTCCACGAAGGGGGACCTTGACAAGCAAGGTTACACAACATCTATGAAAAATATGTTCTCCCACTGAATCATGGCTGCCGCTTCTTTGACCATGAAGAAAAACACGATCTCGTTCTCACGCCCAGCTACCCACCCCAGAAATGGCAAGTGATTTTTCGGGGGATCTTTTGTGATCTGTCTTGGACTCCGACTCTCCGACTCAAAATCTGAGAGGCTGAGAATTTATTAATTCCATGCACTTGAATGCATGAGGCTTCAGTTAAACAGGGGTTATATTTCCTGTGCTTAATTGAGCCCGAGAGTCTAGCGGATGCTGCAGACGTGGTTCCAGTTGTCTCGGTTTGGGCCTATGTACGCGCCAGTTTACGCGTACGAAATGGACTCACGTGCTTTGTTCCGCGTAGAAGATCCAAACAGATCAACGCTGACATCCGTCGGCATGCAGCCGACGTAACCCAATAAGGTAACTCGAAAGTTGCGCGCGAAAGTCTGCGAAAGCGCGCTAAACTAAAAATGTGCGCGAATGTTTTTTTAGAAAAAATGCGCGCGAAACAAATATACAAAGTGAACGCCATAGACAAATATATAGAACAGCGAGAAAAAAAAACAGGCTTTACCCAGTAGGAAACGAAGCCTGAGGAGAAGAAGCGGATCGGAGAGAAGATGCAGAGCGATGAGAGCGAAGGACACGAGAGGGGGGTTGAAACTTGGGAAGTACGCATAGGTGGAAAAGGTCATTGAGAAAGAGCAGAACAAATAATGAGGGAAGTCGTCATTACATAATGTTGGTAGATAGGTAAGTAGAATTACACGACCGGTCCCGCTGAGGAACGCCGCGGTGGGATCGGATACGTAAGTGATCATTGATGGCCGAGGTCACGAATTATCGACGGTACTCTTCAATTTTCTATGTACGCTGCCTCCGTTATTTTATAGGCCCTGCTATCGCTGGTCTCTAGTGTGAAGTTCTCGATGCTCCCAGCAATCCAGTTCATGTCCGCTTGCATGCTCTCGGTAAAGGGTCCGTAGTATCTGCTTGATCTGATTGTCACTGTTGTTAGTTCGGCGTGGATTTTAATGAATCGAGTGATAAAAGCTGGTATCGCTGCGGGTAAGTTGATTATTTTCAGTTGCGGCAGTATCCTTGGTCTGCCATCGACCTCTCTTTCTTCACTGTTCTCCAGAAGCTTGCGGAACATGTTACCTGGGCAGTACCTCAAGTCCAGTGTCTCTATCTGGCTCGAGCGCTCGAACAATTCTGTTGAATGGAACTGTATGTTGTGCCAGGTGTGGTGCCACCTTATGCGCATAGTTGTAGCTTGCTTGAATCCTTCGCTGCATTCCGTCGCAGCCATCATGTCCCTGTTGTTCTTGAGGTGGAGCTGCACTGTGGTGAGATTCGGAAATTCGAAGCAATCTGTTACCCAGCGCGTCGTCCCGTTGAGCGCGAAACCGAGCCCTAGCGTCTTGATGCTGGTCGAGCGTATCTTTCCATTCTCTCCAATCCATCCGAGTACGCTCGTTCCACACAAGTGCAGTTCTTCAAGCTCCTTGCACTGCTCGGTCAGTGTACGGATAGTGTGTTCTCTAACGTGGATTAGATCCAGCCAGCTTTTCATCTGGATCTTTTTGAGCATCGGTATGTTCATTCGGTGGAACTGCATGTTTGTTGTTTCCAGTAGCAGTTCCTCCAGCGCTTCCAACTTTCCCCCGAACCATATTTTTGCCCTGCGGTTCTCCGTATCCACGTTTCCTCTATGCTCTCCAGTACCGAGTGCGAGCGAATATGTCACGCTGAGGCGCTTCAATAGCGGTGCATATGTTCTTTTGAATAGATGGTGGAAGTGTTCCATTGCCGTCTCGTTCCTGGACTGGATGTGGATTTCCACTGCGCGTACGAAGTGCGGTTTCAATGGTGTTACTCTGTCGTCCATTATTTTCACTATGTCTGCTTTCGTCGCATTTCGACTGAAACTGTCGAATATGAATTGCATATGAAGCGGTATGTTTCCGCTTCTTCGGATGTAGGAAGGTGCCGCTCGTGGGGCGCTCGTGTTTTTCACAATAATGAATGGCCAGAATCGATTTTCGTCTGTGAAGAATCGAAACCATCCACTGTACGTGGACATTATCTTCGCACGTAGGTTGTAGAACTGGTGATAGTCTGTTGGCGCTCCGTTGCTGAACAATAGCATGGTGAATATTATCAGGTTAATTTCGTACGGCAGTCGATCCATTATGTTTGTCGCCATCTAAAACCACTTCGTTAGCTTCAGCTGACAAGTATTGTCAAAAAATTACCTTTTATGTTTTCTTTTTGCGACGTCTTGTTTCAGCTAAACTCGTCAATCGGATCGCAATGGCAGACGGAGGAGGAGGTATGATACTGACACGGTCCCACAATTGGAACAGTCAGTTTACTACGTAGGACATGGTAACTTATATAGGCTAAAAGCCACCCATCCTATACATAGACCGCGAGGGGGGCGGAAAGTCTAGGTGGGAAATGACGGTGTTCAGCTTAACAAACCCTACCGTGTAATTGACGGTGCATGGTGAGTATTAATATCGTTGATAGTCAGCCGCGGTGGTATACGTACATAATGATATACGGTTAACTTAACAATGCACCGAGACAGATAAAATGCCGGCGACCGGTGCAGGTGATTACCGGGCGTCGGCGATTCGGGGAATTTTATGGGGCCTCGTCATTGGTGGCGATGGACTACTCAATTAGGAAATTGGAAGATGATATATTGCTCAACCGTTTTCCATAGATACCGTACGTTCAGGTAACGCTTGTATTTGCAAGTTCCATCCTCGATCCTAGTGAGTATTCAGTTTGACAAAAGTAAGATTCTCGTATTATCGCATCATCCAAGTCTAATAGATCTGTTGGTTTGACAGTGCGTTACGACTTCGATTTGCCGGATTGGCAGCGGCAGGTGGATTTTGCATCCAGTTGTACGGATGAGTTTGCCGTTCGCCGTGTTCTGGCGGCGATGTCTTCGGAACGTTTATTCGACGCTGCGCTCGTGTCCGCAGAATTGTTTAGGAAAGTAACGGCTTATTTGGACCATTTAAAGGATTGTGGTGACGATGAAGAGGCGCTGTCTGACACGGATGCGTCCGACAACGCTATGCCGGACGACTCGGACGGCGAGCGCGATTTGATTGGTTGTTCTATGGAAAGCCGCGCTGGAACGTACGTAAACGATAAGTCCAAAGAGACTGATTCTGCTCCTGGTTGGTCTACTTTGACGCGCCGAGGTTATCTATTTGCTGAAAACATCCAGTTACTTTCAGCACATTTGCCATGTTACCATCGGACGTAGGACTGCAAATCATACGCGATCTCGTCTTGGTGGACCGGCTCAGCGTAGCGAGAGTGTCGCGTTCATGCGCTCTACTCGTCGCTGATGCACTCCAAGTTGCCGCATCTGTGCAATTGGCCCGGTTTAAGCTCCGATTCGATTATATGCGTTTGATGCAAGCTGCGACCGGAGCCGTGTTTGCAGGTTCGATATTGACGGCATTGGCACATTCGGGGAGCCCTTTCGTTCCAGGTGACGTTGACATTGTCACCGGATACGGCCGCGGATTCGACGTTATGTGCTTTCTTGCATATATGGATTATGCTGTGGTAGAGAAGTCCGACAGCTACAAATATACGGCTGGTATCGGCAAAATCTGGACGATGAGACACAAACATGCGGATCTCAAAGTTAATATTCTCGAGTCTCTCACTCATAATCCCCTCGACGCAGTGTGTCATTTCCATTCGACTTGTGTATTCGGTGCGTGGACCTCGCACGGTCTTTGGTATGGATATCCGCACCTTCTCACAACAGGTCGCGCAATTACTACGCCCTCGCGCTTGCTGGTAGATGCCGGTGTCGATAGCCAGACAAGGGTTTGGCTGATCCTTCACAAATACATGCGCCGTGGCTTCGTTTACAGCCTCGATGATTACGAGGCTCCCCATGTTTGTGGGGTTCATTGTAATTGTCCCGTTACGCTGAGGACGACGGATGATGGTGGATGCATATACCCCAAGTTTTTGCCATGGGAGTATACATATGATTCGGTTAGTCTCGGGATCTCCTGCTGGTCGATGGGAGGGTCTGGATGTACGCAAGGCATCCTCATGCGACCCTCGCGTGTTCAAGCTCGCTCGGCGTCTTCGTTTCTCAGTGAGTGTGAAAACGAATGCTCGATGTAGTATTTATTTAACGCACTACGTAGTAGGCGCTTGGAGCTTCACCATCCGGTATCTCATGGCTAAGTCGGAACCCGTGCGCGCAGTACCGCAGATTTGAACGTTGATTTGCGGTAACATATCATCATATTAGAACAAAAGCAACAAATCTTGTGTATTTGCTAGTACAGTTTAAACAATGTTTCATGTCGTCAATAGTCAACCGGGAATGCCTCCATATTTGTGGTTACCAGAGCTCTGGCTCGGCAAGCGGTCGCCTTCCCCCCCCCCTTCCTGCGGGAGGCGCTCGCATGAGGGTTCCTTTGTACAATAAATAACTTGTGCGCGTGAGATAGGTTTCGACGCGCGGCGCAAAAGATCACCAACCAAATCTGGTGACATAGAAGAAGGCAAGCATATGTTCTCAATCATCTCCTACTATAAGGACTAATACTCAGTACCCATGACAAGGCGCCTTACCACTGCCAGTACTTGCAGTGGAGGTATTATGGTCAGATGGGATAAGATAAGACGAGATAAGATAAGATGTTGCGATCGCGCCTTCAGCGCAACGAGTGGTCATCACCGTGCCTCTCCTCCCTCGCGCAACTACTTGCTCGTTGTTCTTCGCGACGGGCGCGTTCCGTTTACGTAATGATGTGTTGCCCACTTCCTTACCTTTTGGTCGCTACGGCGCCGCCTCCGCGCCGCCTCCCTCTCCATTGGGCGACGACTATCGTGCGCCGTCCCTCTCCGTCGCCTCCCTACCCTCTTTTGCGTTCTGCCGCACTCGACGCTGACTTCTTTCCTCCCGCGGATCCCTGTCATGCATGTCGGCGTTCAGGCGTGCGCGTTTCACCTCAAGTCGTTTCATAAGACATGCCCCCTCCTGGCCGGCCACAAGCCATCGCGCATTTCGACGGGGGCTTTTAGCTTGATCACTTTGTCCCCTTCGACGCTGCCTCCGCCAGCAGCAACGCAGGCCAGATATGCAACGCACTCGTTGACACCTGGCAGGCCGAGCTGACGAGGTCACGATGCTCAATTATCAACATGGTTTACTTGTTGTCCGCCTCCCTCGCTCTCGCTTCCAGCGGGGATTTTCTCTGCCGCTTCGATCGTACCTCCGTCCTGGAGTTGACCGATCCTCTTGTCGCCCCGTGGCACCCCACGAATACCGGGACCGAGTTCCGTGATGACATCGTATACCTCGGTTTCCTCTGGGACATGCGCCGCGCTGCGTCGTTCCCAGAGCTTCCCTCTTCCTTGTTGCGCCTCGATCCCGTTGCCGAGAGCGCTTCTCCTCCCTTCACTGCCGCGCGCTGGTGCCCCTCAGTGACGCGATGCTCATAAGCCGCGCGCGGAGGCCTTCCTCCCTCTCTTCCCCTCTCGATTGCCTCGCGATCGCACCATTCCCTCGGGCGACATTTACCGCGCGTCGCTGTCGTCCCGCACCTCCCTGTACTCCTAGGTCGCTGCATCGGGCTGTCGCGGTGAAAGCGCGTACTGCGAGAGCGTTCACACTATGCAGTGTGCATTTCCAGCCTTGTCCGACTCCTTGTATCGGTCGCATTCCCTGTACCTCTGTCCAAGTAGTTCATTACTATGACATCATTCCTCCTCTGGATTGTGGAACTTCGCTACGATGTCGCTGCTTTTTTGCTTGTGGACTTTCGTACCATTCTCCTTCCTCTGCGGGCTACCTTGTTAGCATTCATTTCATCGGTTTCCTCCTTCCTCGTCGTGCTTCATCCCATCGGCACTTCATGTGATTCGTCTATGGCTCGAATCTCCGTCGATCTGTGGGTTTCAATTGTTCCTCTAGGGCAGCATGCACTTGGGTTCCTTCTATTCTTTATTCTTTCCGCAATCTCGAGCTCGTTGACGAACCTCATTCCTCTGCCGTGCAACGTCTGGCTCGCTCTCCCTCTATTCCACCTGATGCCCCCTCTCGCTGTATGCTCGCTCTTTACATCGTCGACTGCGATCTCGTAACGACGCTTTCATCGACAGTTCGGCGGCGTCGCAGCTCGACTCGCGGGCGTTACACGCCCGCTCTCCGCGACTCGCTGATTTGCTCGGTGCTCCCGCCTCGCGCGTTCTTCTGAATTTTCACGCTCTCCTCTCGTGCACAGTCCGATCCCGCCCCCCCCTCCCCGGTTTGATACCTCTTTGCGCACTTTTTGCGTCGCCGCATTCCTCCTCTTGCCTGTAGCGTCTCGTCTCGGTCGCGGGTACTTCTGGCGTCCTGGCCGCTGGGTCCGCCGGACGATTTCGTATGCTCGTTTAGACTTTCCATTACACTGTCCGCTAACACGAACGCTCTCCTCCTCGCTTCAAACCTCGCCGCCTCCTCCTTGCCACATCGTGGTCCCGCTGGCCTATTCCTCCGCGCCACTTCGGCCGCTGTCGCCTCCATTGCCGGCGTCGGTGTCATCTTCCTCCACTCCCGGCCGTCTGCCTCAATTATCTTCCCTCAGCGCACGCGCGTGGCCCCATTCAAATCACCGTCAGGCTGCAGCCGCACGCGCCCGTCGCGGCACGACCCGAGCGCGTCGATCGCACCATTGAGTTCGCCTCGCGCGCGCCATCCTTTTCGAGAGCGCACGGGTCTCCTCGTCATCGCGGGTTCCAAACCTCAACACCACCTTTTCGCGCACTTCTGTTCCGTTTTCATTTCGGGTGCTTGGCCCCAGTCTCGTCGTCGTTGTGCCGGCGAGACGATCTCGCACGCTTGTCTGTACTTACCTCTACTTCGCCGCCTCCGTGTGCCCCTGCCGTCCCGAAAGCTCCTCCATCTCCCTCACATCTCGTTACTTGCCCTCCTCGCCACCCTTCTGGCCTGTGCTCGCTCCGGCGCGCCACTTCGGTCGTCTTTCGCTGCCTCCTCCTCCGTCGTCGCTGACGTTCTCTTCTACTTTTAGCGCACGCATTTCCCCTTTGCCTGTTTGCGCGCGCACGGCGCCATCGAGTGCACCATCGACCTCAGCGTCGCGCCTGCTCGCTGCACCATCCCCCGCGCTCGTTGACCGCACCAATTTCCCCGTGTCGTCGGCATTGGCTCCTTTCGCACTCGGAAGCATCTTATCTTAATTGCGGGGCTCGGATCCCCGCGCCTCCGTCACGGACATTCGCGAAGCCGCGGCGCTTTCCTTGCTGTACAAGTCTGCACGCCAGCCGAGGGCCGCGAACGCGATTAAGCGCAGTGAGTGCCGGGCCGGCTGCACGTTCCCGTGGATGGGCACCTCTTCCTGTGGACGGAGCATATGCGTGCGATTGCACCATCTCGACCTCAAATGTCCTGGCGGCACGGCCTCGTGGTGGACTGCAATGTAAAAATATTCCAGTTCCCTTGAACGCCTTTCCGCGCGCCGACATCCACGCGGTAGCACGAGCTTTTCTTATCAGACCTCTGGCAATAGGTCGTCAAGCTGACTGCAGCGTTCAAGCGTGCATCCGAGCTAAGTGGTGATGACGGGTGCAATTTTATAGTACACGATACGAGTTCTTATGCACAGCGGAAGTTGGGCCGTCGATGTTGTGCACGATGTTAGCGACGACGACGCTGGTGACGTTATTCACCGTAACTTAACTACTTACCCATGCAGAGCATCGCATGCACGAAGTTTGTGTAGTCTGTGACAGTAACATATCCTCTTTATGTTCTTTCGAATCTGATTCATCGCCCTTGTATTATGTATAGGGCTCGCAAGTCTAAAAAGGTCGTTATAAACTAGGCTTCGAGGGGCTTCGCGCTAGTCGGTGTCGGTGCGATAAGTGATAAGCGGTATTGAGTCCATTTCCGTGATTGTCGACGAGGAACCGAAGAACTTGCATATAGCGAAAGTGGATACGGAGAGAGGAGGTAGGTAGGTAAAGCTCTGAGTACATTGCGGGAAGGTCTCAATGATTATAGCGCCTCTCCTCGCAGAGCGTAGGGCAATGATTGCGTGTTCGCGTGACCTCAGGTTGACGGATCGGGCCTCGGGCTTCACTCGGGCGAAAAAAATAACGAGATGCTCGACGGACGGATGGCCTCGAAAAGCATGAGGATACCAACCTTCAAGAAGATTTGACATTGGATTTGGATTCTGGGGGCATATACAAGAATATTAAGCCAACGTATAGGTCAGCTCGGCTGCCTGCTCCGCAGATACAGGGAAACCAATGATCAACACCTCCTCCTCGAGGGGCACGAGCACAACGTCATTCTTCCTGAGGAACTCGCGAAGAGTCTCGTCCGCTCAGGGCGCCATGCCGAGCAAATGGGCCTCCTCGACGACACCGGCGCGGTGGAGCGGCGAGGTGGCTCATGGCCGGGTAACAGTCAGCGACGAAGCTCTCGATGGGGCCAGGGGTGCTCTGGCGACGGTTCGGGCTCGGGGCATGCTTCGGAAGCAGGAGAGGGGGCAAATATAACGGAAACTCCGGAGGAGGAGGAGGAGGAGGATACTAGGAGGATTGCCTGCGGTTTTCTGTTGGGCCCTCGTGATCCCCACTTTCTAAATCGGTTATGTCGGTGGCCCCGCCTCTTTGTTCTTCTTCTTGGTGTGACTTGTGCGACTCGACGCTGTGTATGTACGGGCTCCAGCTGCTATTTAGCGGGACCGCACCAGAATATACGTATCTATATGTCTCTCTTGTGTGTCAATGAGTGTTTGCGCAATATGATTGCTTGCTAAAACAAAATTTTCAATCGACGGAGCTACTAAGTAGGAGTATAATGGCGCGTAGAAATCTCGAAGTGGGAAATATGGTTCTTTATCCAATCCAGAGTGGTGAGCTCTTCATCGTTTAATCGATAGCTGGTTCCATCTCTCTGTTTCTCAGGAGGCATCGTCGATATTGTATTTAGCGTTGACCGGCTTGCTTCTGTGGCGCCATGTAGAATGATGAATGCCTTTAAATCATGGACCGCGACATATGGTAGACGCAATGTTGTCAAAGAAGGCATCACAATGGTTCTTTTGTTAACGATAGACGCTTGCGAAGCTTGAAGAAGGCTTTTGAAGGACTCGGCCGTCTGCGTACTGAGTTCGATTACATCAGGAAACAATGGATAGATTGCAGTAATATCGATTTGATTGCGAACAACGATTCGCAGGTCGACGACCGATGAGAACGTGGACAAGTGGGTGTGCAGAAGGGCCTGCACATCGTCGTCCGAACGGATACATAGCACAAACGTCTTCAGCTGCGGGATATAGAAAGTCGCAAATAGTGCTGCAAACGACCGGCTGCGAGGAAACGTGGATTGGGTGCGAGGAAACGCGATTTCCAACGAAGTGATCGATCGAGAGTGCAGTCTAGAGGGGTTTCGATCGGAAGTATACGTTGCCAGATCATCGCAATGGATGTCGCGGAGCGATAGATGAGTTAGGCGGAGGCAAGTATCGAATAAATGGATGAAGTCTTTGGACTTGAAGGGTAGATCGGCTACCCCCATTATTAGCGTGAGGCGGGCGAGATGTGCTAGGTCTAGCGTCCGGAGAGGAATATAGATTGATCGTAGTGTGAGAGTTGTTAGATTGGGGTGAATAAACCACGAAACGGGATAATGACCCCAGTAGGCAGCCGAGATTCGGAAGCTAAACGAGATACGGAGATGTCGGAGGTTGGGAGCGTGTACAGTATGACATTCACGCTGGGCAACGACGAGTGCTCCTCCGATGTTCGTTGTGAAGGAAAATGAAGAAATCCGGGATACATATCGGATTATCGTTTGAAGGCGAAAAGATACGACATCTTCAAGGTACACAGGTTCAAAGGATGGCGGGTGGTAGTCGTGGAAGTCGCGAAAATCGATGAAAATATGCAGTGGTCGGGATGCTGCTAATTGGATGAAGGACCGAATGCCTGGCATGGACACCCGGAAGGATAGGTATATGGTCGTCCACAATCCGGGGTGGGTTAAGAATATCGATCTCCATCTAGAAGTTGAAGCGCAGACGTTGCGACGAAGCTTGGCAACGTTGGAGGGCTCTGCGGAATCCAACAACAGCTCGAAGACGTTGAGCAAGATCTCGACGGGTAATTTATGAACGAGCGAATCCTGAGAGGACATGACGAAGTAATCTAAGGCATCAATTTGAACGAAACAATATGAAGTGTAAGATGCGGCACTGACGATAGTTGATTCGGACAGCGTATGTAAAGTGCCCTTGGAATTCACTCCTAGAAACCAGTACGGGCGGACACCGTAGGGGTATGGGTTTTCCGTCCAAGAGTGAAAATTGGTGATACTAATAGCACATCTATTACATCAGAGTGCCGGACTGGCGACTTTATTTTCACGACGTGTTCGAAGAAGACATGTTGGTACTTGACGCGGTCTTGATAATTGCCCGTTGAAAGGGATAAATGGATGAGATTCGGTCTCGGCGTTCACAGAAGACCGGCTGCTCGGTCACCTGTAGAAAGAAGGAAGAAGTAGCACTTAGAACACCGGGCTTTGATCCGGTATTTTCTGTGAATGCCGTGCACCGTGTCTATTCCTGATGAAGGTAACTTTAAAGAACACCAGCATACTCACTCTGAACGCTATAAAAGTTGTTGTTGCTTTCGGGTTGGAAACATTCCGTCAAAATGCTGAATCATGTCCCTTTAGACGTGATGCTGTCGATATTAGAGTGCTCGACATTGGAGGACGTGCTGCGTTTATTTGCGGTCGGTGGATTTTCTACGACTTTCGAATTTGCTCTCAATCAAGTTCGTCTCCACAGACCTGTAAACGTTTTCGAGGGCTATCGGATCTAAGGCCACTCTGGGTATATTTCAACGTCGTTATCGATTGGCTGCAATTCAGGCCCGGTCGAGGTAGCATCGATTATAGTGACACCAATGTCATCGTGCTGCGGGAGCGTGTCAAGACTGCTCGCCGGATACACGATGCGTGGCGGGGTGAACCCGGCTCGCAACCTAGACGCGTTTTTCGTCTGCCGATGGAGCCGGATGCTCGTGAAGTGTTGTGTTTTCCCTGGACCCGACTGGCCGCTTGCTTGTGCGATTATTCGGTTGATATCGTGGATTGGGTATCTGGCGTATCTACGACAGTGCCGTTGCAGATCGGAGCGCACAGGCATCCCATATGGGAGAATGGCCAATTGTTCCCAGATAACGTATATGTTTTTCGGGCCGACGAGATTGACAGCAACGTACTCGCAGTGTCCTTCATGGATTGGTCCAAGTGAGTTATCATAAGTTTCAATTTTATTCAATGTACGGTTTGCTGATTCTACGTACCTGACTTTAAAATTGAAACTTTTCAGTGGACGGCCAGAAAATACAACAGGCGAATTGCAACTATTTATTGTGGACGAGGCTACCGGGACCGCCTCTCATTTGGTTACAATTGAATTCCCATACGTCGTCGCATCCATTGGCACTTCTGGGTCTCAGTTGGCTGTTCATGCTTTCCGTCGAGGTTCCGGAGAGTTTACTTTGCCCGTCAGCTATTTGTATAGTATCGACATCGGTTTCCGGTCTCTGCCGGTGGTGAAGCGGAAGTCTGTGGTGCGGGTCGATGGCTGGGTGCGTATGAAAATTATGTATTATTTTCATGCGCATATTTTGATTATTATGATAGGATATCACGCCTTCGTCTTCGATATGTATTTTCGACAGAACTCACTTCTTAGTTGCTGGGAAGCACGGTCTAGCGGTTTTTCACGTGCCGATACAGGTTTCGGCAGACAGAGAGTTGGTTCCATGTTGGAGCGATCCCTTTATTGCACCAGATTTGCTCTACCGACCTCGTTTAGGGCCGGTCGAAGTTGATCCAGTCGATGGCGGGAGATCCGTTATTGTCTGTGGCGGAAACAAAATTCGACGGGTTGATATGTCTGCTGGGAGTGAGCCCATCTTTCGGGTTTCAGCTTGGAACTTGGAGGATACGGGTCGCATGTGTCCCAATTTCAACTTCTGTGCCGGATTTGGTGTAGGGGCTATCAACTCTTCGTCGAGTATGCCAGCTTCGCTACTCAAGTTTACGATCTTTCCTCTAGGCGGACCCGGTGGATCGACGGGATATCCGTTCGAGAGGGGGTGGTTGTCTTCGGGTAGGGGCCATGTGGAATACAGACTCAATCACGGCGACCATGTAGAAGTCAATTCCCTACAGGTGGACGAGGCAAACGGTCACATCGCATTTTTGCTGTTCAATGCTATACGGAGCAGTGTGGAAATGGTCATATTGAGTTTGATTTAGCTACGTAGGCCGTTGTAGGGTGAATTAATTCAGGTGTCAAGTCGTCGAGGATAAGTCAGGACAATACTATTATATACTCAGCTATGTTCCCTTCGTGAACTTATATATGACAATCGCTTTCAGAGCATCACAAGCGCGACAATTTGCAATTTGTGAGGTACTGGCATCTGGCGCCATGTATGTAGTACAGGTACTGGCTGTTTCGTAATGGGATCGCGCTGGAATACTATTAATCACCGGGTAGTCGGCCACTGGGATTGAACAGATGCGGCAGATTGACATACGACATCGATCCACGGCACTTCGCAATCATCGGCGGTACATTGCCGCTAAGTACGGCATATTTTCTGCTGCACGTTCGAACATCGCGTATCATCGGCACGTCGGCGCCCAACTCGGCATCTTCCGCCACCCTTTCAATTGAGGCAAAGTCCGTGCAAACACTTTGGGGGAGGATTTTGAGCATGTATTATAGAGTCACCATGTAATTTGGCTGGGATTTCTAGTTGGATGATCTTATGTGTATCCTTGATTTTGTCGTTTTGACGATGAGTGTGATCAGAGGAAGTGAGTTGCTGCAGCTAAGAGCTACTTCAAGTCATAGAAAATATAATATTCTTTTGGGCTTAGTTATAGCTTACCTGCTCTTAAACATGTTCTTCACGGATATTTCGTGGGTCTCCCGAAGCCGCGGAACGACGGTCTCCCAAGGCATCGAGAACACGGGCACCTCAGGAAATGGTCCAGGAAGATTCATAGGAAGGATTTGGACGTACCTGGACATCAATTTCCTAGGCTACATACCAGTCGACCCTACCAAAAAAAAAATCTATTTCTATGCGCAGCTGAAGAATGGTGGTTTGAGGTAGCCGCGATGAGGGTGAAGGGCAACGAGTAAGTAGTTGATGTATATACCAAGGGATATGGTCATGGATCTTAAATGTCTGTCTCCAGGTCGGTTGATATCGGGGGTGGCCGGATCGTGCCACTAGTACTGAGCAGCCGCTCGACATCCTCCCGACACTTTGTGAGCAGCACGGAGAACGGTGGGAAAGGGTTTCGCGCTTGGTGACATGATTGCTGGGGCGCTAGAGTCTGGAGATCAGAATGAGCCCTCGAGCTTGCAAACCGGCCAAGTATTGGTAGAGAAATGGCCGCCGGTGCCACACCCTTCGGTATCGGATCAAACCGGCCTCGGCCTTTGATCGCCGCATCAGTTTTGCCTTGAATTTTCAAGTGGAACAATATGGCATTTAGAGTAGTACTATCTAGTACTTTTCCGTCACCGTAAGTACGGATCACTCGAAAATACGACCAAGTCGTCCCATAATTTGCCACGAAATTGTTAAGGTTGGCTGGGACCACGTTCTTTCAACCCCACCTGACTTGCCTTGAATTTTCAAGTTGGTACGAACCGACACTGGAGGTCGTGTTCCTTCCTGTGAGTTCAAGTTCTTTCAAATAAGTAGTTGAAAGCTCAATATACTGCGAATAGCTGACTATCTAATGTGGCCGGTTACCCTGTCCGAGGGAGGCGGCGGTGGGAGTGGGAGTGGGGGAAGACGGGCGACGCACGCGATGCAGCAGCAGTAGAAGTCGCCGCGTCCGCACCCGCGCCACTCGGGGGTGCGACAGAATCAACGCGCGCGACGTCGGGGCTGGTCCTCCTCCCCCTTGCCGTCGATATTGCGGGCGGGGCTCCAAGAATGAGATCACCGATATCGAGGGGGCGGGCGCTGGCACGGGTGGGGCGAGTGCACTGCTCGAGTTGTCGTTGGGGTCTGAGCCATGTACGGCTGGACGTCGAGGGAGAGGAAGAGGAAGAAGGGAGTAGGGAGAATTACCTACGTACCTACTTAGTCATTACATACGGACGGAAGTCGACATTCGGCTATGTTGGTAATCTTTTCGGTAGAATGTACCAAACCGGGTATCATCTATTGAAATGACAACCAGAGAAACGTTTATAGTTGCATATAACTTTTCATTGGAAAAAAATGTGTACATGGCTATGGCGGTAAGTCATTATTAACTGTAGAGTAGTATATCAGCAGCACTCGCGCTGCTGTCGCAGATCGACACTGCAGAGGAAAGAGAGGAAGCAGGAGCATTAAAAAAACGAGAAAGTTTGTTTCGAGGTAGTCATGATGTACCGTTATGCGAAATGGTGCGCTCGCTACAATTGAGCCATCTGCCGAGTCTAAGCTGGATCGGCTAGATAATTAACACATTCTATGTTCGCATTGTTCATATGCCGTATCAAAGCGTCGCGGCGGCTGTATGTCTTCATGCATCCACCAACGCGGACTTCGTGCATCACGTTGTACGTGGGTGCGTTATTATCAAGTCCATACCCGGATGCTTGGCTGATCAGTACACCCTTGCACTGCCAACCCTCGTTAGCTGCTTCCGCCTCTGCTCGTGTGTGAATTTTGACGTGGCGCTCGAAGTCAGGGCGCCGTTTGTTTTTCTGTATCCATCCACAGACGCAGCAGACAAAGTTGTTGTTCTTTTCTCCAGTGGGCTGCGTTTCAGTTAAGAATGCCTGCTTAGGTTGGGGTTTCGATGGCCCCTCGGACCGTCCGAGGGTTCTCGTAGATCTTTTTCTGGGTGCGCCACGGGCAGCGACTGGCTTTCGCATGGAGAGAAGTAAAAGACTTCGCTCGCGCGTTGGATCAGGACTGGGCGAAGGTACGTATTCGCTGTCATCTTTGTTTCCGATGTTTTCCTGGACTGTGTCGCAGTCAGACTCGCTGCCAGAAGTCGATGCACGAGTATGCGGTTTCGGGGTCACAGTCCGTCTCTGCGATGGCGGCGGTAAAGGTGTCCTGTTTACAATGACCAAAGCTTTCGTCAAGGTTGGATTCGAGTATAAACGCGGGCCACTCACCTGGCTATGCCCGATGTGTGATCAGAACTTGAGTTCACGACATCGAGCTCGTGCTCGAGTTCCTCGGAGTAGAGTAGCCGTAACGCGTGTGGCTCTTCATCTTCAGTTTTGCAGGAGTCTACTGGGAATAGACGAGCGGCTTGTTCGAGTTCATCGTAAGGCTCGTTTTGTGCCTTAAGGTCGTTGTAAAATTTTTCGAGTGATAGGCGATGAGGCGCGATGGCGACGCTGGATGGCGGATGGGTCATTTTTTTTTTTTTTTGTTTGAGAATAGAAGAGGCATCGTACTATTATATATCGCTGCAATTGTATTATGCTGAATCCGAGGACCGGTGTCCTGATACATTCCGATATAGTTGCCTTGGCTAATTCGGTTGCAGAGTTTGTCAGTACGCAGTGAACGGGCATCCATGGTCTATGGATAGGATTACCGACGCAAGGTCCCGAATCGGAACGGCCAGGTGCGTGTGCGATGTAAATCGGTTTCTATTTGCATTTCGACTACAACTGCGGAGCGCTGATGCGGAAAATCGAAGCGGATGGTTGTCTGAGTTCAAGTTATTGATTTTTTTTTAAATCGGATTGCTGGTGTGCCATGAAGTATGAATGCCGAGCGCTGGTGCGTCTGATAAATCATCGAGTATGTCATGCTCACCGCAAGGATAGGAAGAATGGAGCCTCCGCATACAGCCTCTGAGGCTCGAGACGGACATACCGCTCATAACTTAGCACACCAATGGAACGGACTTGGTCACCGGATCCCGGTTATGCAACGACTTCCGACCCCAACTGGCCGATTCTACGTAAACTGTCGCCACAACTCCCGGGCACGTTCCAAAAGGGGACCTAGCTGAGCAATATTATTATCCTGAGTTCCTGGCGTTGGGCGATAAGATCTACACCTTCTAAGCCGGACCGAAGAGTAAAACGGCGCACAATTCCGGCGGCAGAATCTGCATCGACACGAATGAGACTCGGAGAGAAATCTGACGCGGCTATGTATAGGACACCGGCCGGTGATGAAAGGTGAATGGGATCAAGAAGTTCCCTATCTAAACGTACTCCTTCCTGGAGGACAAGGAGAGCCGGAAACGGAGCATGGACTACGCTGTCGTGGGATATTGTCGCGGCGAAGAAAGCGGTGGGACCGGTCAGAGGTGCATGACACGGAAATGGTAGGCCTAGCGTGGGCGGGGTGCGACGGACTAACGTTTGTAGAATCATAGCGGCAGATTCGACACCTCCACTTCTTAACAGACAACACGACTGCACTGGCGTCGATTTTCGACCCTAAGCGGGCAGCAGGACAAAGCGTTCTCGCCAATATGTCGAGGAGTTCCTCGATTGCGACCGCGCGGACATTGACTGGTGCCCGGGACACGGGGACGAACGCGCTGACGAGGAGAGCGCGAACGAGATGATGACACTTACGCACGCGAAGCGCGCCGCGAAGGAGAAAATACTCGCGAAACGAACCGCGGCTTGGAAGAAGACTCCGCCGTCAGGTAGGTTTGTCCCCGTGGACCGTATCCCACCAACGTGGAAGCCGAAAGCGCACTTCGTGAGGTCCGCGAGGGAAGTGTACCGGAGCGGGACACGCGTTCATTGGCGAGTCCCACCGATGAGTTCAGTGCTTTGCAATGTGTCTATGTCTTCACCGTTGTTAAGTAACACCGTATTTAGGTCGGCGCCTTGTCTGTTTGAAGTTCGAGTCGGCCGCGAAGCAGGTATAGCTGACTCGGAGGTCCCCCATTTCGGATGGCTGAGCCAGCCGTGGCAACACTGGAGTCACGGGAAAGAGGACATTGTCGAGCTGGAGGTAGAGACCATGCGCGCCTGCAGTCGTTAAGGTAAACCGCCTTGAAGTTTGCGAGCGTGTATATAGCAAGTAAACGAGGCAAAGAGTGTATTTTGTGTACATTGTAGGCTCGTTGTCTAGTTTCTATATTAATCTGAAGTGATTTGTAGATCGCTTAGGATCATGCTAAAGGAGTACTAAACACGCGAAACTTCGTCGCTCTTGGCAGGCTTTTGGTCATGCGGGGTCACAAAGTTAGGGGTCGAGAAAGGCGAAATTAGCAGAGGAGTTCAAAGCTGTAGTATTTGGCGATTTGGCGGGTTACGAACCCCAAAATACAATGTGTTTCTCAGCTTCGAGCGTCCATTAATTGTTGGAATGCCGGTAGAATGATTGGTTTAAGCTAACTAAATTCATCCATAAGAAAAGAAAAGGGAGTTTCGTGATATGGTGGGTCTATGGAGATACAAAGGAAATGGCCACGAATTTGTGTAACATAGACACTGAACGTTGGATGCTTAGCTATTCAAGAGCTTTATTATTGGTTAAGCCAAAGGAGGGTTGCATGAGGTAGGCGTTTGGGACACATTGTAGTCGATGGTCCTAGCGCGAGGCCACGTTATCGAAAGGAGTCCTTCAGATAGGGATGCAGTAATGTTTCTTGGCTTTATGCGTTAATAAGCAAACGGTTTTTTTTTTGACATAGGCAAAAAGAAAATTTACCTCGGTGCCGTCGGGTAAGCGCATTGTTCTTCTGAAGGCGCCGTATCTCAGTTCGCGGATAGGGAACAAACGTGGGTCGTTTGGGACATGGTGCGGCCGTCCGTGAACGCCTACAGTTCGATTCATGTCTACAGCGCCGAGTGGCCTTCGCGGCGCTGGGTTTTGGTTGCGCTGCGGATATCTGGAGAGGCGTTCGCCTTGTACCATCAACACGCCGCGGCTTACGGTGACGGACAAGTTTGAGAGCTTGACGCCCGGCAGCTCGAACGTAGCGACAATGATTGCGGAGCGGGGGTCGTCAAATATTTCTAATCTAGTATGTCAAAAGAGACTGTATTCAGTGGTAGTTGTGGGTAGTCGTTGACGACATTACCTGGGACGGAAGGTTGATCCATGCACTGGTCGATTGTCATGTAATCTACCAACTCGAATCGCTTCACATATTTCCAATATGTGGTCCCGCAAGATCGCGCGGAGCATAGGGTTTTCGGGATCGGCCATTCTTGATTTTGGGGTTCTGGGCGAATGTGTTACGCGACCGCTTTGCTTTTATCCACAGCCGCGGCGCCTTTCTAATCCAAGATTCGCCACATCCTTGTTCGTCAAGAAAGAAAAAAACTAAATGCGAAGTTGGCGGCTCGAATTGATTCACCGATGGATCGCCGATCCGGACAAAGGAGAAGTCCCGGCTTTGTGTATATACACCGTCTATACACCGCTATATCCGGATTTATCTTGCTGATTCGTATAAAGAATCACAATTTTATTAACGTAATCTCTACTCGAGCGGCTCTCTTTATGCATCACAGCTTTTCGCATCTCAATCATTTCCAATCTTTTCGGCGACCTACACCTCTCGTTACTACGCATGGTGATGGTCACGGTGTTGGCTGGCTGTCGGACGCATACCAAGAGTTGGGAAAAATTAATCGCGACGGCGGCAAATTATGTACTTGGGATCACGGTATTATTGGTGGTTGGATAGAGGTACCCATGTGAGTAATGGTGGTTTTAATATGGCATTAGATCTCAAACGTGTCTTACAGGCCTAGACGAATCATTTTCAAAGGACAGGGCTCCGAGAATATCTGGCCGAGGGATAATTCACCATTTTTCTGTCCACATAAAAAGGCAAATGGATGGTTATACAAGCCACTTGTCCTTCGTATTGGTGGACTGTACAACGGTGGAGTCGCTGACTATTTCCAGGCCGTCGATCATTCTTGCGTCTTTAAGAGTGAGTTACGCTCGGATTCTTTCTCCATTTGCTGTTAGTTATTTGCTTTAGTTGTTGTCCGGCCTCGTAAAGAGGGTAGCTTAGTTTCTTGGGAGGATCAGCAAAAGTACGAAGGTTAGTGTATCAACGTTGTCGTCGGCATCCTCTTGACATTGTTGTTATCTGCAGAAGAAGATGCCGACGAATGCTCATCCACACCCGTTTCACCCTGTGAAATGTCGTCAATACGAACGCCAACACTTTCTAGCTTGGCTATCTCCCATTTCGCGTTGCAAGCTATGCTCAATCCGGATCCAAGATACGGAAGTCATTGTGTCCCCGCTCCGGGGGCGTCGCGACCCACCGCCACACCCGTAATGCACGGTGTGGTTTCAAAGTCCTCGTTCTTTTCCCTTTCTGTTGCGAATGCGCGCAAGAATGCTGGTGAGTAAGTTTATGCTCAATGGAGATGGCATAGTAGTGACTTTATAGATATGGATGCCATGGGTTACATACATCAGCTAGATGTGTCCGGTGTGCTGGCCAGCGAGTTTATTTTATTTTATTCTCCGACCGTCGTTGATCGTCGTATATAGAACGACCAGCGGCACATCTTGCTTGGAATATGGATGAACCCCATCCTATTCTCCGAGTGTATGACAACCGCATATATCCGAACTGTCTCCAGCGTACTTATAACAACCTCAATTTTTTATACAAGCCTCTTGGGCAAGCCATACGGGATCTTAATTCTGCCATGGGTATTCCGTATCACGACTACGTTAGCTTGGTTAGATCCACGCGCTCATGCAATGGGTGCAAGGGGCATTTCTCCGTCGATGGGTACAATGCACACGTTCAAGACTGTAAATGCACCAATCATCCTGATCTTTCCCTCGGTGCGTAACACTATATTCATTTTTAAGTGCTTGTTATTCAATTTGCATGTTAGTCGATGAATGCGAGGCTTCTTGTGCTACATTCCAGTTTCGGTACTTCAAGGCTGGTCTTCGTCCAAAGAAGGTTCAGGATACGCTTGATACACCCGTTGGAGCAGCGTTGCTTGAGTGGAATTCACGTATTGGAGTTCCCATTGACGTCTGGATCGTAATCTCTACTGCCATCATTCTGTGTGAGCGATGCGACCTTGTCCGAACGTTCTCTGCGCATCTTCTTCATCTGGAAGAAGGTGTGTGTAATGACCCAGGCCAATTGGTGATAGGCCCCGGTAATGAGGGTTAATATATTTCTTACCGTATGTGCTTTGGTTTTTCAAGGATGCTGGCGCGACTCGATAATCACGTGTCCAGTCTGTGGAAAAAGAAATTTTCTGGTTGCGTTATTGGCGATGCTTCACCGTGACGCACAAACAGCGCAGGAATATTATCTACCTACCCACCTATCAATATTGCTGCATGTACACATCTGCTTTGTTGGTGTCAGCCATGATCAAGCAAAACGCACGCGCCATGTTCAATCACCTCGCAAGAGAATGGTGGACTCAGGACGTTCACTTTGCACATTTGTGTACGCGCCGGAACGCGTGAAAACATCAGCACACGTGCTGATCTGATCACCCGGCATCGACCGAAGCGCCCAACGAAAATGTGATGCGTCCAAAAAAAGATTGAAAAAATGTAGTGCGCATCAAGAAAGTGGTGCACATCCACGCACATCTAAAAGATGTGTGTAGTGCGGGAATAAATGTGCAAAGCGAACATCATATAATTTATGCACTCAGCACTGCTTGAGAACGTTTCCGGCCTCTCTTTTGTCTGGCTTAGGCAAGCTCGTTTTGAGTTCCAAATTGGTCGGTTTTAGTATAAGATCCCGGATTACGATACGACATGTGGCTGTTCTATCGTCCGATCTGTATCAAACGGAATAGGGGGGTACTTCGGATAGTGACGAAGGCGGTAATTTTTATCCAGGGTTTTGAGGAGGATGTATTGTTGTGGTGGTCCCAGGAACAAGTAGGTGCTGTACCTACGTACAATGTGTCTTCCTGGTGCCTGTTTCAGGTCTGAGATATAAAATAACGTTATCCGGGGTCATATTGCGTCACCGGTGTGGGGATGAGCTGTCTAAGCGACACCTTGATGGATCTATTAGTCAAAGTTGCTACCACCTATGTTTCCGCCACTCACCTGCCTCTCCCTCCCTCTCCCCCCCCCCCCCCCCCCCCGTCCCGTCCAGCACATATGTCGTCCTTGTGGTTCCTCATGTCCAGTCTTCCCATCGAGTTGGAGTCTCTTATCTTGCTATATGCCATTGGCGATTTTCAGGCCTCTGACAGGGTGATGCACGCATCTAATCGTCGTGTGCTATGTTTGGTGTGCAGCGCGTGGTGTAACATCATTTACAGCACACCGTCGGCTTGGTCGAAGATATACATCGCGCTAGAGGTTGCAGATAGCTTAGATTTCGTCAAATTTTGTCTGATGAATTCCAAAGCGGCGGATTTGACACTTTTTGTCGATGTACATTTTTGCGGCCGAACGCCCGTTCTCGGACGTAGGCCTGGTCGTGGTCGTGTTTTGTCAGAATTTGTGGATTCACTGTTCCCGGTTTTGAAAACCGCATTTTTACGGATTACAGATTTGACGGTGCTGTGTTTCGACGGACGGGCTTCGTTAGCGATAATGCGTCACCTCGGGGACGGTGTCGGCAATCGCTTGTCGACTGTCTCGCTTATCCTTCAAGTTGGTTCATCGTCAACAATCTCCGATCCTGGTTTGTTACTGCCGTTAGTGTGCCCGCCAGTCGCTTTGACAGTTCTACGATTGACTGGGTGTTTTGTGATGTCGTCTGACCCAGGGTCATGGATCAATTTACGGGAAATAAGGCTCGCATGTGTTTGGCACAGTTTACGGGTCGGGCGGGGCGACCTGCTTTTATTGTTAGCTCACGCGAGTCGCGTAGAGTCTGTTGCTCTGATAGGGGTCGAGTGTGTTGCATCGTGCTCACCATGGACCGTTCCTCGGCGCATTAGGTTGCCATTCCTCACGAGTTTCCAGTTCGGCTACAGGTCGCGTTCTACTGTGGACTTTCTTTCCGCGCTGGACGCACCGCGTTTGCATACCTTTCGACTGGACCTATATAACCGAGCTTCGATCTCGCTTCTTCTGTCGACTTGTCCTCATCTCATTGCTCAGGCGCATTTGGCGGATATCAAATTTTCGTCCGGGGCCGGCTTGGAATCAATGCTCGATCTCGTCCTTTCGTTTAAACGAGCCGCTGTGTTCGATTTCCGTCGTACGCCTATGCGCAGGTCGTGCAGGGTCAATAAACTCGTTCGTCTGGCGTCATTCAAGGGTCGGCATATCCAAAAGATAATGGTTGCGTCTTCGTTGACCGACGCGGACATCGTTAACATTCTTGGTCCCGACAATCCGCATCGATTTTCCCCCTTTTTCGTGTTCGAGTCTGCCAATAGTTCCACTCGGTACTTCGTTCCTCATGAAGGGATTCGGCCTTGGAGTCTGAGTGCAATGTATGAGATCAGCAGGTCGGCGAGTCAAAATTAATAGAATAAACATGAAGGACGGAGGAGGATGGTTTCAAATTGAAACAGCAGGTAGCCTGAGGGAAGGAGGGAGACGCAGGTACAATGCTTGCCATTTAAATTTACTGAGGGTCTTAGTGTATGTATCGTACTATGTTGTTTTTACGTATCGTAGACGGATAGCGTTAGCATTTTTTTGTCAGTTTCCACTGGTAACTGGTTCACGTGACAAATTATTGAGCTCTAAGTAACTTACTGTAAGTAACAGAAGTTACAGTACGGGCTGGCAGTGGTATTGGGCTGGTAGGCGCTGGTACGCACGCATGGTCAGTAACGCACTGTATTTCGTCCATGTATTACATTTGAGCATTGGAGTCTGCCCAAATCATGTGCTTTTCTTTCTCTTAATTGCACGTCCCTCTGACTCGGCCACTGCACTGTTTTCTAGACTACGTGGCGGGGCGGGTTATTACTGGGACTTTGATTAACGTTCACCTCTTGGGAGGACGGAAGATTGAACCAGGGGAAGGACCGAGAAGTAGATGGAATTGAAGGAAGTCGAGCGATTGGGAACAAATTGTATCTGGATCCAAAGTTCCCGGTGCCCGGATAGATCAAAAGACAGGAGGATTGGGAGCGATGAGAAGGATTTGTAGATGCGGTGGTGAGTGAAGTTCAAAGGGGTTTCGAATTGGGCGGAGAAGTCATAGAGTCTCAAAAGGAACGCGCAGGAGGTCAAGACCTGCGATGAGAACTGAAGAAATCCGGTTAGTCCCGCTCGTGGAGCTGACGATTGCGTGTGTTGCGACCGCGACGTGAGAGGTTGAAGGAGATAGGCGAGCGTGTTCGCCGGAAGACGGACTTCCAATGCGACAGTATCAAAGTCAAAACCCAGAAGTACAAGTTCGGTGGCAGGGCCGAGAATTCTGAGTGGTCGGAGATGAAGACCAAGCAGCTCTACGAGGGAGAGAGCCCATTCCAGCGTGTTCTGTACAGTCTGGGGAGGTATGTGTAGGCTGGAAATCTTCAGAAAGTCGTCGAGGTAGTGACAAATGCGAGCCGGAAGATGGCGCTGAAGATTCAGTGCAGACCTTCTGCAAATAGATTAAAATGTACGGAGTGCCAAAAGCAAGGACTAGGTCGTCGTAGAAACGATGTACCGAGGCGAGGCCGAGGAGGTGCCAATCCTCGCTGGGGATGGGGATGTGCAGAAGGCGTACCCGGCGACGAGTTTGACCATCAGGGAGCTGGGCCCTGACGCGATGAGTTCGAAGATGGCGCAGTGGAGCATGTAGTTGATCGAGACCTCGGAGTCGGGGATAGCATCGTTTGCAGAGCGGCTTCGCGGCCATGAGAGGTGGTGGATGCGGTGGACCTTCGTTGATCGCTCCAAGTCATCGAACTGAGTGGGTAGCAGCGGAAAATATCGAAAAGAGGTGTGACGAAAGTGTCGGAGGTACAGCCTTTGGAATGTGCGCGGATACGTTTTCAGTGCGATTGCATCGGAGTAGCGTCGGCGATAGTATCGCAAGAAGAAGAGGTGGGGTGAAGGGTGAATGGTAGCAGCGAGAGCGGACCAACAGCGATGCTGCGATGGGCGTCTAGCGGGGGTGGATGTCCCCCCTGCGATGATACGGCAGGTGCAGTAGCAAAGGAGTGATCGTTACGAGTGTTCCATGGCTGGAGGAAAAGTTGTCCAAGAGCGAGTTCGGACGAGATAGTGGTGTTGATGAAATGCCACTCGTCCTGCGAAAGCCGTAGGTGGGGTAAATACTGGGGAGAGGAATGCGTGCAATGCTGGGGCTCGCTTCGACGGACACTGATTAGTTGGATGTCGCGGCAAGAGCGATCCGCATTTGCCTCTTCGGCGGTAAAAGAAGAGAATGATAGTTACGGCCGATCTTCTCCCACTCGAAACCGTCTGGAAGTGCCTGAGGCACAAAAAGAAGTACGCGGCGAGGCCATGTGCATCGGCGTCAAGTAAGTTTAAAGCTAGATGGCTCAAAAGATAGGTCGCGTGCGCGTAGTGTGTGTGATTGAGGTGGCGTCAAAGCGACCCATATGTGCGCCAAGGATGAAGTCGCGGCAATTGGGGCAGTGGCCAGCGTCGACCGGTGTGGTAGAAGCCCCGAGGAGGACAGTGGTGCGACAAGGAACAAACAGCAGCTCAGGTTGTAGTCATAATACAAAGGGACCCGTGGCATGTCAGTGTCACTTTTGCAATATTAACCGTAAACTGTCAGCGCGTCATTTTGCCTTCAAATCTGCCCCCTGCGGCTGTTCGGCACCCATTCGCTAGCAGGGCTGGCTGTTGGAACGCTCACGGCACCGCCGGCACTGCGGCTCCTTTGCGGCTGCGCCCTACAAGTTCTCACGTGACGTGCCGCACGCAGGAAAAAGTGTGGACAATAAAAATAAAAATTCATAGCAGCCCCCAGAAAGAAAAAAAGACATTCCATAGAAACAAAATAGCTACTCTTTGCCTCCTCCCCTCCCACAGCACCCACCTCGTCAGCCTCTTTTGCGGCCGCGCCCACGTGACGACACGCAGGAAAAGACGTAGAAAATATAAAATAAATTTAATAGTGCCCCCCCCCAGAAAGAACAAAAGCAAGGAAGCAAAATAGCTACTACTCCTCCCCATCCTCCTCCTCCCCTCCCACAGAACCCTCCTCGTCGGCCTCCATTCGCTCTTCGCCGTCTGAATGAGCCCCTTGCTCGTCCTCCTCGTCCACCTCATCCTCCTCGACTTCGCCCGTCTCTTCCACCTCGCCCGGCACGCTCTCCATCTCCGCGAGGCCCTCCCACATTTTCTCGAAGTGGGCGGCCAGTTTTCGGAACATATCCGCTTGGCGCGCAGAGTACGCGCGCACGCCCTCGGCATGCTCCCCGGTGAATTCCTCAGGCTGCGCCCTCGCGGCCCACCAGGCCGCCTTCCACCGCAGCGTCAGCGGCGTGCGCCGCATTTCCTCTTTCAGCAAATCCACTTCCTCCGTCCACCGCTTAGCCCGCGCCCAGGACTTTGCCCACTCTACTCGCAGGCCTGCCACGCACCATTAGCACATCCCATACACGGGAAGATTCCGGAGATACATACCCACAGCGATCGCCTTATCCGTCCCGGCGGCCGAGGTGTCGGTTCCCATCCATATCCATGATATGGTCCGCCGTCCCTCGCCGGTCTTCCCCGCACGACGTTGCCCCTCAGCGATCCCTTCCCGCCGATCCTCCTCGGTTGCCTTCTCCCCAATCCCACGCTTCTTCCCCAAGACTTTCCTCTTGTTCCTCTGCGCGTGATCATCCGGACTGTCCATGCAGCGCAAGTCTTTTTTTGGATTCAGCGGCCTCCAGCCCACCTCCGCATCCCCCACCAATGCACGCTTCGCTTTCCACGCTGCCACGTACTTCTCGCCCTGAATGCGGATCTTCGCATCGTTGGCGGCCATGAGATTACGCGACCGGGTTGTCGCACCCTGGTGACGCGCTTGCCCGCCTTTATACGTGCGAAAGCGCGACTTGCAATGCAAGAGGCTCCGGATCTGCTCCAGCGCGCTCCGGCACTGCGCGTCGCGCAGTCTCGTTTCCATCCCCACGACGCCCTTGAAGCACCCCGCCGTCCGCTGTTCCTCCGACAACGCAGACGGCAGGTACAGCGGGACGTTCTCCACCCGCGCTGCTTCGTCCTCCTTCCCCTTTGGCGGCTCTGGGTGGTTCGCGAGCGCTTGCAGCGCAGCCGGCGTGTACACCCCTTGCAGCGTCCGGAAGCGGGCTGTATAGCGTCCGAGCTTCGTGCGCTTTTCCAGCATCTCCGCGGTCTGCTTTGTCGTCATCCCCTTCCGCGTCTCCGCTTCAATCCGTACCCGGCGCCTGTCAATGTGTGAGCCATCATTCCATGAACAAATCTCTCTCACTTACTGTTGCTCCTCGAGATCGAGGCCGGCGAGGACAAAGGCGCTGGGCGTAACCTCATGGATTGGTGTCTTCTCCAGCGCATCTTCCTCCGCGAGCTCCAGGCGGACGTCTTGCTCGGAGCGACCTGTCAACGCGCCCGTCAGCAAGCCATTTTTTTCGCACACCGTGACACACGACACCCACCTGTTTTCGGCAGCTCGTAAGGATTCGGCTGCGTGTTGTCCGCGTCGAAGGCCTCCACCATCGCCGTCCACTCCGGGATGTGCTCCTCCTGGTTGGCTGTAAACGTCGCGAGCGCGTCGACGTGCCGGTTGCGCTCCGCGATCGCATTCAGCAGCCTTTTCCGCAGAAGGAGCACAAGCCCGATCAGCTTCTGCCAATTCCAGTGGCTCCAATGATCGTCGAGCGTATCAAGCCGCGACCCCGGCCCCATCTCCCGCGTGCTCGTAGCCACGGGCCCGATATTGGCCCATGGCCGCTCGATTCCTTCCCCATCCGTCCGTGCCGCGCCCAACGTGTAATTCAGGGAAAACAGAAGCTGGCACAGCATCTTGTGGCCGTATATGTGAAGCTTGGGGATAAGGAATCGCAGGAGGGCTGAGACCAGCGCCAAACGCATGAGTCCCGGAAGCTTTCGGAGGCGCTCGAGGAGATGTTTGCTCCATTGACAGCAAATGTCGTACGAGATGTATTTGATCAGATCTTGGTGGTGGTGGCGAAGTAGCGATGCGAATATATAATCCATGTTTGCGTATCTTGAAGTGATCATTTAGTCGTCTACCATGGAAGTAGCGTACCACCAAATAACATACCTTTCCCCCTTCTGCAAATCGCCAGCTCCGTTCCTCTGCACAAACTCGTGCCTAGCACAGACGCCCAGCCCCACGCCCGTCGCACCGTATCCCCGCGAGAACTTCGTATTCGCGTAGTCGAGGGCGGCGAGACCACTGCAGGTGCTCATCTGTCCATCATTATTAGCACACCGTCAACTTATATATCGTCGTCCTTACCTCCTTCTGATCCGTCACCGTCAGTAGATAACTACGGTACGGCGCATCCTCTGTGAAATACGCCCAGCCGCTCCCGAGCGCGGGATCCTTTACCACACTCGAGACCAAACGACGCTTGAGGCGAAAGCACGCATCAATTGCGATGAACAATATATACAAGAACCTACCGCACATGTCAGTACCACGAGCAATCACCGCCGCCGAGTGCACTTACTTCTTAGTCCCTTCCGCGGAGCCCCAATCTTCCGGCAGGTTCACCCCCGGCTGAGGACACGCCGGGCACGTCACCGCCAGCTCGCCAGGCGTCGTTTCCGCCACCTTCCGCACACCATCGTTCCCCCGCCCTCCCCGTTTCAGCATGACCAAGTGCCTCCATTCTCGCATCATCCGCATGAAGGATTTATACCGATCCTAGGATCCGTCAGTACTCCTCCAAGCCTCGCAGTAGAAACACGACATACCTTCATTTTCAGCATCCCCGTATTGTCCGTGAGTTTCTCGAGGCCCGAGTAGAAGTCATATGTTGTGACTTTCCCTTGCAGCGTCATGATATGGAACATTTCGAGGACTCGGAATGTTGCGGCGGTCTGCGGCTCCGCGTGCGTCGAAGGATACCACGACATCCGGAGAAGCTGCTGTCTCGGCAACCCTGCGAGATGCGAGTCGGCACATCCGCAGAAGTCGACCGCGACGTTGTGGATCCCATTCCAATTCACGACGGTGAAATCCTGATGTCCCGGCCGGGGCGAGCCGCACGTCGAAAATCGAGAGTGTCCCAATTGAACGCGCAGCCCGAGTGATTTCAGGGTGACACGTACAAAGAACTCGCCGGTCCAGACCTGCTCTACAGTGTCAGAAGACATTCCATAGGTACCTAACCCACACCTACCTCGATTCGATCTAGCGGCCTGTCACGGTGTTCTCGAACGCAGCAATCTGCGCACACAATGTCTGGCCCACAGCAATCCATGCACCGATATCGTGGACTTGGTGCCTTCTCCCCGGGACAGGCGGGGCAAAAATCATAGGCGACGCTGCCTCTACCCTCTAAACGCAAGAATTCCGCTAGATACTCGTCCCGAAGAGGGACCCATTGAGCCAACGGCGCGTCCTAAATTTGTTCATTAAGCATCTCAGAGGCAGGGATAGCGACGCTGCCTACCGAAGACAAATAGCGTTTGGCACGGGCCTTGACAGCACGCACGGCCGGCGCTGCGGCATCCGGGGGTTCCAGCGGCTCGAAGGCGAAGGCAGACTCAAAATCGTCGCCAAGTTCAGCGAAAGGATTTTGATCCGCAATTGGGCGTTTCTTTTTTTTCAGAGGCGACGGGAGGGTGACTGAATGTTTTTCTTCGTAAGTCCGCCGTTGATCGCTCGAGATGCGCTGAGTAGAGAAGGTGGGCTCATCCAGAACCTCTTCGAGGGTCCATTCGAAGACTTCGGTTTCGGGGGGACGTTGGCGCTTGCGCGGGCGGGAAGTCGAAGCGCCGCTCATCGAGGACACCAGCCAAGTCCCCGGGCCACGTGATCATCAACAGAAGCCGCATTCGGGCCAGAAAGTGAGAATAAATTATTCTGTGTATCTAGTTTAACTACAGGTGAATGTGTAGTATCAAACGGACAAGCACTCTGTTAACCGCGCCCGAAGTGTCCCATCCCACCGGCTGATACCCCGCCACTTCGTAAGTCACGCCTCGTCGCATCGACCATGCACTGCGCTCGAATCAGCGCAGCCCCAACGTCGAAAGAGGGTCCAGCACGTACGTGATGAACAGGGCGAGGCGGTACACGCACCAGAATACCCCCCACGCGAATCTTGCCTCCTCCCTCCGGCGCTCAAGCTCAACTTCTTCCCTAAAAGATGTACGCCATCAGCGCCGATGACTGAGCCAACCGAAGGAATTCATTTACATGCGCGCGCGCCAGGGTGCCAGGGGATCTGGTCGCCATTGAGCCCCAACGTCATAGCTGGCGGCCGTTCCGATCGATAGTGCTGACAATCTGTGCAAGAGCCCAGTCAATGATATCAGTTATATGGGTGCTGGAGGACTCACCTTTGGAGCAGGACGAAATCCATGTCAACATAATCTTCCCCCCGGTCCAGCGAAGCCCTTGGTCTCGACATATTAAACGACAGCAGCGGTAGGTAGCCAAAATGATTTGTTTATTTGGTTTCCTCGGACTAGCAAAACAAGCCCGACGTGGCGGGAGGAGCACAAATTTAACGCAGACGGGGTGCGCGGTGGAATCTAGCGTAGGGAGTCCTCGGGGCGCGCCCCTTGCGCCATGACAATGCGTAGCGCCCCGAAGAATACATACACCCAGTCCGCTTCGCGCTGGCGCAACTCCTCTTCTTGACGAAGATTTTCCTCTTCTTCCCCTTGCAACGCCGCGCGGAGTGCGATGAGCCGGCGAGTTTCAGTCTGCTCTCCATCCCTGTTGACCGTACTCCGCGTCAGCTCACAACAAGGAAAGGTGGAAAGGACGTACGTTGCAAATGGCCTGGACTGCCACCTGTAGCTGTAGTAGTGCCCGCGAAAGCTACCATCGAGAGCGAGGATTGGAGTTCCAATCTGCTCTCCATCCCTATTGACCGTACTCCACGTCAGCTCACAACAAGGAAAGATGGAAAGGACGCACATGGGAAATGGCCTGGACTGCCACCTGTAGCTGTAGTAGTGCCCGCGAAAGCTACCATCGAGAGCGAGGATTGGAGCCGTCAATAGATCTGAGTCATGTAGTTAGGACGGGGCGGGCTTGAACGCAAGAAGGACGGCACCATACCGCTCATAGATGGAGGTAGGAAGCAAGAAAGGGCTGTATTTGATAAGCGTAGACACGACAATGTAAAGTGCTCTCAGCGTGCGCAACACATCCCGCAGTGTGGTGCCGGCGCACTCTAAGATGCGCATGGGACGCACTCGGCCGCTCGCCGCCGCGCTGCCTCCCTGCGCTCCCGCCGTTCCTGCTTTTCTCTGCAACCGTTGCGTGAGTTTTGAGAGGCGATAATGGGAGTCGAGACGCACTTGATCCGACGACGCACCTCTGCGGCCTCGGCACGGGCCTCACGGGCTTTCATTTTGAGTCGGTGTTGGTGTCTTTGGAGCCTCAGTTGCGCGCCATGGGAGAGGCAACGCGGATGGAACATACCGCTCTCGATATCGCCTTGCGGCCGCACGGCGGGTTTCAAGTCGAGCGGCGAGGACCTCCGGCGAAACAGTCACATCTGAGGCACGGAGGCGGCGCATTCGTTCACGAGTCTTGTTATTGACCTGCTCGCGATTTCTGGGGGTCGCATCTCCGTCAATTGCCAGCAAATTTAGTCATGTAGACACACTTTTCATAGTATCGGTGACAGTAGATACCGTGCATCAACGGCTCAGCAGGCGTGGCGCGCGGCTTCTTGGGAGCCATCGGTTGCTGAAAGGAGTGGGTAGAGCCGGATGCGGGGTGAGATGAGAAGAGACAAGAGTTAGGCGCCCAACCGGAAAATGCCGCACATGACCCAAATGCGACGCAAAACCAAGTTTTATATTACCCCCCTCTTCACTCCTGGCTCTTAGCCATCTGGAAATTGGGATGTGGGGGTTTTGAATTATTTCTGATTTTTCTATGATTTTTTCAGGTTCATCTGAGGGAAAAAGTTTTTCGAGCAAGAAATCTCGATAAGTTTGATACTTTGGCCCATGGACCCATCGAGTCGATTCCTCGAAAGCTCGACCACCTCCATTCAAAAACATTTTTGGTGGGCACAAAGCTTCACCTCACCCCATTCCGACTCTGTTTTTGCTTTGTCTGAAATCGTATTCTACGAGACGCTATTCATGTTTTACTGTCCCATTTTGGGTGAAAAAGACGGTCGACGGCGACGACGACGTCGAGACCATTTTTCATATGTCGCTTCGGGCGTTTTGGGTAATGCATCTTCACAGCCTATAGTATAATTGGACAAGATTCTACATGTATTGAAGTACGGTGTCGTTGGGCGGTCGAGGTATAATTGTAGGGTCGAATCCGTGATGAGTGCGCGAGACATGCGAGTGAGTGCGCGAGATGCCTAACCCGGAATTCAGCCTCGCTCGTCGCTCGCTCCATCCACAAATGCCCCCCAAATACGAGGTGCTGCACTCCGGAAGTTGGTGGAAGGATTTCCACGACAATCGTAGGCGCCGTCGCGCCCAGCAGGCGAACTTCGAAGCCAATCCGCCCCTCCCCAACGGTGTAAACTTGGAGACGGAGCATCCCGCTATCACCTTCGTCCCTGGCCGATCCGCGCCCATCTACTCGCGAGTAACGCCCCAGGGGTCACTGGTACCGCTGCCCGGGTACCCGGCTCCTGAGCCGCGCACAGCGCATCCACCACCCCTGCGAATCCCCACGACGGCTACGCACGCGTGCCCCCCATCCAAAGTTGTCAGTCGATACAGAAAGGAGAAAAACATACCAGTGAGGGATCCCGATGCCGAGTTGTTGGCGCGACTCGCCGACTCCCGCGCTCGATCCCAACACGCTGAAGAAAAAAAGGCCGCAGCCAAAAAGTACGTGTTTGTTCCTGGGAGTCGTCGATCTTGCTAATGGATCCACGCAGGAGGGTCCTCAATGTGAACACCTCGCGCGCCAAAGCGAAGGCGGCGCTCGCAGAGCCGTGCGACGCAGGAAAGGGCGGGCATAATAGGGCGGAGTCGAGTAAATTGTTGGCACGCTCCGCAAATTAATGTAGTCGTATTCTTGGGATAATCCAATAAGATGGCATCGTTAAGAACCTTGTTTGGGAAAAAGAAAACTGAGCAGGGAAATCGAGAGATAGATATGAAGAGACTCAATAAATAAAAGAATTGAAAAAGATGGAGCCCAGGGATTCGAACTAAAAACCCAATGGTGAGGGGTTGACCCCACACCTTGCAGTGCGCAACTGCTAGAGGTGAAGTCAACCCCTCGACCATTGAGTCGGGGGTAAAGTGGGAGAGGGAGAGTCAAGGCACGATATTTTTAAGGCACGATATTTTTGGTAGCCTCTCGTCATCTTGTGGGAAATGGTCCGTGCGCGCAGCTGATGTGCTGGCAACTCTCAATATGTCCACGTCCCGCTACCACTGCGATTGCCCTTACTTTCCGGACCCTGGGCAGCCAACCACTCCAGCGGCTAACCAGCGCCTGTACCTCGTCACAGGTGGGAGGCCTGAGGCAGCCGGTGCATACGCGACGTGGTAACGTTTTTTTTTGGCGCCGCCTCGATGCTGGCATGCGCTGACAGAATCTGTTCCAGGAATACGGCAGCTCCCAACTCCCAGGGGGTATCGGCAGCTCATGTGAAGATCTATGGCCCCGACGAGCGCGACGCCATGCATGCAGCTTGGCACGCCGCTTGCGATCGTGGCGAACACCTCCACCCCGCACGCCCCACTGCGTCGAGCCCTTCTGCGACGCGGGTACCCCAGACTCCTCCTCCGGCTGCGTCTCCGGCTATAGCCAACAGCGCTGGGCTGCTTTGGACTCCGACGCCTGCGCCTGCGCCCAAGTCGCCCTCCAACAAGAAGGTGCGGATGTTCTCGGAGGACACCCCGCGTGCAGCTGCTTCGACGTCCCGCCCGGCGGCGTTTTCTTGCCTCGGGAAGAAAATGTACGCTGTGCGTTCGGGCACCCAGGGCTGGGTGTACACGGACGCTGAAGACGCCCGTAACCAGTTTCACGCCCTCCAGGACGAGGGACGCACCGTCGAGATGACGATTGCGAACGGCTTCACCCGCGCGGTGGCCTTTGCGGAGCGCCGTCCTTCGGGGGAGGACTCAGCCGAGGGTCGTCGTCGTCGGGAGTGGGCCCAAGAAGAAAACCGCGCCCACCGCCAGAGGCTCGCCGCTGACGAAGCGCGTGCGCGCGAAGAGGCGGCTGCCCGCGCCGCGTACCGGGTCCACATCATCGACGAGCTCCAATACTACCGCGAGGACGACTCCGACAGCGACCACAGTTCGGACGGCACGGACAGCGACCGTTCGACCGGGGATCTCGAGCGGGAGCTGAACCTGCGCGTCTCGAACGGCAGCAAGTGGAGGGCGGCGCGGGATAGGGTGTAATTTTTGGTGGCGCGTATCTTTGAGTCGGCGGAAGAAGTTTTGTTTTTGGTTTTGTTTCGTCGTTTTCTTTGTGATTTGCCGGTCTTGGTTGCGCGTAGATATCCCGGGTTTTGCATGTTGTTTTGGCGTAGTCGTCTTTTGGACTTGCAAACGAATTCTTATGCGTATTTGGTCGGACCTTGTGAATCAAATAAACAGTATTTGACACAGACCAGGAGAAAAGTCCCCGCTGTCCGCTACAATGTCGTCAAAGTGAGTTCGCTGGTACCCGTGCAGGCTGCGCCGCTAACAAGTTGTAGGACCGAGGACCAGGATTCGAAAGATGCACGTCCATTTGAGGGAGGACGTAGGGTGGAGATGGGGGTGGGGTCTCGACGCGACAAGCTCGACGATGAGTTTGCAGAGATGCTATGGGCCCTACATCGGTGAGCGGCGATGACTACGTGGGATACACGGGGCTGAAAAGGCGCACTTATGATAGCCAGAAGCGTGCCGTCAAGAAACCGGGGCCGCCGACCGAGTGCTATTGGCACGAGCTCGGGTGCGACTTGTGCAAAAAACACAATAGTACTGTGCGAACCTTTTAAAGAACTTGCTGTACTTTAATTTGCACCTCCAAAAAAAAACTCTGTTTGCCGCGCTGCTACGAACACTAAGATTTCCGAGTGCCCTAAGTGAGAGGCGCAAACGTGCCCCAATTGCCCGTCATCTCGCCGTGAGGGGGCAGATGCGCCCACGAGTTATACCCCCACTCGCCTTCGCGGGGCTCTCTGTTGGCTTCGAGCAGCAGCGCGCGCGCATTGCGGTCGTCAAGGTCCATTTGCAGGCCGAGGGCGCGCGTGAAGGGCGGGTCAAGGCCAAATATGACAGGGGTCTGAACCCGGGGCCACGCTTTCTCTGAGTATGGTGTGAGCAAGTCTGGAGTGGAACGCACTCCTTTTGAAACGTACCCTTGCGTTTACGCCCGGCACGATGGGCTCGAGCGAGGCGAGCTGAGCGCTGTCGGCCGTTCATGAGAGGTGTTTGGCGATAGATGGAAATCCAAACATTACCTTGCGTATACGCTACTCGCGCTTTCGATGTCGAAAAAAACGGCGACCGCCCGCGCCGCAGAGAACGTACGCAGAGCGCAGAACCGACAGACCAGACGCCGCGCACTAAAGAACGGGGAGGAACCGCCGCAGCGCAAGCGGGGAAATCCCGGGAATTTTTCAGGGGCGCGCTTGAAGTTTTTGGAGGACGCCGAGGAGGACTACTTGGCGCAAACGAACGGGCGCGGGAAGACGCCCATATTCTTGAGCAAATTCATGCACGGCTGGTGGGAGACTTTCCCATGGTATGAAGGACTGGACCCGGAGGATCCCTTGGGCGCCTTGAAGCTGGGGAAAAAAATCTTGGACTCCCCTGACGCGCCTGACGCGCCCGAAGAGGACGACGCCCCTGACCCCACCGACTCCCCTGACGCGCCTGACGCCCCCGAGATGCTGGACGCGCCTGACACGCTCGACGCGGGCGAGGACAGCGGCGGCGCACAGGCACCCGCACCCGAACCCGCACCCGGCACTGGGAACGCAGCGCCCACAGACAAAGGGGACGGCAAGGAATGGTCCGCGACGGGAGGGATTGACCCGTCTATAAAAGATGAGGTCCAGGAACTAATTGCGGCGGTGAGTTCTTCGCAGCGTTAGAGGTAGACAAGACTGACAATGTTGCAGCAAGTAAAATCTTGGTTCGCACATCGAAAGACGGTCGCCAATCGCAGCGAGAAGAACCCCTTCAAAGGCTGGCTGACTAGCTTCCAGAAGGCGGGCCTGCCGCCTCGAAGACAGGCGCAGCACAAGTATTACATGCAGCAAGACGCGTACGCGAAGAAGGTTGACCAACGCTTCGATGAGACATGGCCCGGCGCACAATTGGAACAGCGTTTCGAATTGGATTTCCGGTGCAAGTGTGCAAAGGAGCTGTTGGAGAAGGAAGAATCGGACGAGGTGCGCGCGGACGTGGTGCTGCGAGTGGAAGAGGCGTACAACAAGGCAATGGACGCGTATGAGAAGAAGACGGAGGGGATTGGGAAACCGGGAGAGCCTACGGAGGAGGCAAAGATAGAGTGAGTATGATTTTTTCGAGGATGTGGATGTTTACTGACAGAAGCGTGGAAAGATACCGACGTAACATGGCGCAGGTCGTGCAGCCGTTCCTCGATGGGCTGTCGACATTAACGGGGTACCATCTCACGCTGCTCGCGGGTGCGGGCCCTCCGGAAGGCAGCGTGAAGTATTCATTGACCACGATGCACGCGGGGAAGACGTACGTCCCCGGTTTGGGGCAGCAAGGGCTACGTTTCGACCAGTGGGAGCCGGAAGCCTTCAAAAGGAACGTCATGGGTCAGTTTATGAAGTTCCTGCTGGAGACGAACGCACGTAGGTGATTCAGTTGCCTCGAGACGGCAAACGACTGACTTGGAGGCCGCCAGACTCTGCGACAACTTATACACTGGATGCCGGCGGGATGGATGTCGATGCTGCAAAGGGCGCAGACGAGGACCAAGGCAGAGAGGACGGTGAGGTGCCAGGCAGGGAGGACGTCGAGTTGGAGAAGCAGGTCGATGAGGAAGTCGAGGAGGAAGTCGAGGATGAGATGGAGACGCGCGGGCGAGGGAAGACGAAAGGGAAGGGGAGGGGGAAGGGGAAGAAGAGGGTACGATCCCAGACGCCTGAGGAGACGCCCTCGCCATCGCCGTCTCGAAGCCCATCGCCGTCTCCGCACGCGGAATCACCGCCCCCCGCCCCTGCGTTCTTCTGGGGTGAAATCCCGCCCGAAGAAGGGGGCTGGACATACACGCCGAAACTCCCCCTCACCCACGTCCCGAGCCCCGAGTTGCAGGCGCGGATTGATGCTCTTCCGACACCGGAGCGTCGATTCCGAATGGGGCGATTGGCGATGCTCTCTGAGTATGAATTTGTGAAGCTCAGTAACAAGACACGAAACGACGTTTGGATGCGCGCCCTGCGGGGAGAAGCTGACATGCTTCTGTTGGGATTGCCGACAAAGGAGAAGGGTCCCCCAGCAAAGAAGAAGAAGCGGGGGGAGGCGGGCCCGCCGCGAAGATCGACGCGATTGGCTGAGGTGCAGCCGCTAGACATCAGCCCGGATGGCGACATCGTATTGGAAGATGTGCGGACCGGGGAGGGGGAAGGAGAGGGCGGGGAGCAGGGCGCGGCAGCGACGGAAGGCACGAATGGAGGCGGTGAGGAAGGGGAGCAGGGCGGGGCAGTGGCGGCGGGCACGAATGAGGCCGGTGAGGACACTGAGAAGGAGATGGATGGAGACGACGCCGAGAAGGAGAAGGGGCGCGCCGAGGGGGTCGATAAGGTCAAGGACTCCGCCGAGAAGGAGAAGGAGGGCGGAGAAGTGGCGGGGGCCGAGGGAGAAATAAACCGCGAAGGGTGGGAGAGGTGGATGGTGGATGGGTACGCCGTACTGCGTGGATGTGCGGGCGGTGTAGGGTGGGACGCCGTGGTGCAGCTGTGGATGGAGCTGGAGAGAGCCTATGGCTTCGCGACGTCGGTGAGCATTCGGAGGGCTCGGATATGTATCAAGTACTTACTAACGAGCGGATTGCGGAACAGAACAAGGCCCTGCCCACGACGGGACGTCCAGCTGCGATCGGTGCATGGACAAAGGGGGGGCGCCGCCCGACGAAGCCGCCGCCGCTGGACGCGGAGAAGTTTGAAAAGGAGTGGTGGGCGTGGTGGAACGCACTAGCGCCGGAGTGGCGGAAAAGGGACGAGAAAGGGGGGCTGGTAGAGGGCGGGGAGGGAGATTGGGGCGCTTTGGTGCACCCGGGCGCCAATGGGGTCTTGATGGTGCTTTTGGGGCTGGCATGGTGGCGAGGGAAGGAGGAGGTGGCGACAGCCAGCTGGCGGGCTGCGGTGGCAGACGCACGGTGGGTTTTGAGCGGGTTGCTGGATGAGGCGAGGTAACGTTATATTCACTTCACACGCTTGGAATAGACACTGATAACGATCGTTAGTAGGCGCCGAGCGGCGGGAGCTGCCTCCCCACACACAGAGCGGACGGCGAAACGCGCCAGGCGCTGAAGCGGCGCGCGCAGAACGCAGTGTGCGGTAGCCCCTATTTTGGCAATATTGATGATTTTGACCGTATTGGGAATTGCGGCGATTCCCGGACACACGTGAAGATAAATTGAGATCCCGCCAAGGTGCCGGCGGCGCCGCGAGTGAGCTGAGGATCCCTGCTGCAAGCGAGAGGAGGCAGGAGATGCCGCAGGTGCCGCGTACAGCTGCTTTGAGTAAGTGTCCCACGCCCGAGGACTGTGGGTTAATATTGCAAAAGTGACATTGACATGCCACGGGTCCATTTGTAAAGGGACCACGGCTACGGGTGCAAACAGGCGTCGGAACTAGAAGTCAGAGACCTTGGAAGGGAGGGCAATAGATTCAATTTCAATCGTGTGAGACGAGTATCTAGAAGTATGTACGACCAGTGTGAGGTGGGGAAAACAGAAATAAAAATGGGCACCTGCAAACGCAGTACGAGACGACAGACCGCGCTGGCAATCCTCCTCCTCCTCCTCCGACTGACGAGGGTACTTATGTATGTAATACAACAAAGACGCGTCGAGGCGTGGTCAGCCTTTGGGCAGAGTCACAGTACTAGTAGGACACCCGTCTATCCTTAAGTAGGTCGGATCCAGAAGGAGGAGGAGGAGGAGTTCGGATAGTTTGCGAAATTCTTGGAGCAAATCAATCAAAAGTCACCGCCATCCAAAATCAATCCTCCTCCTCCTCCTCCTTCTCCTCCTCCTCCAATGTTTTTGCCCACCTCAGAAACCGTGGGAACGTAAAATTGGTTCGGACGAAAGTCCACTAGAGGCCGATTTTCCGCATCCGATCTCAAGTGGTGGTAGTGTTGCCGTCGGTGTGAGTTCTATCTGATTTGTCCGAGTCGAGTCGAGTTACACACCGGTGTGAACAGGGTGTGAAGCGAGTTGGTGAAGCGAGTTGGCGTCATCATTCTCTCATCCGCCAAGTGACACGGCCGGCCATCGCCGGAATCCGGCAAGCAGGGTAATTTGTTGCACAGAATTGTTCTGGCGGTGACCTGAAGGTCCCAAATCCACCAGAATGGCAGAAAGTACTGGAATCGAATAATAATATTTCCACCTCTTTTTTTCCGGGCCTCTGCAGTTAAAGAATACATGATGCAGACAATCGTGGATGTGTTAGGCCAGGACCCCTGATTATCCCAAAAAATGCCTGGTCCCCAAGATGGCAAATTTGTCGGGACACTTTGAACTTTCCCACGCTTTCTGAGACTGCGAAAACGCTTCTTTCCGCAAAGGGAGCATTTTGGGTTTTTTTTTCGACAGAAAATTCCAAAAATTTGTCGGGATTGGCGGACCAGGCATTTATCGGGATAATCAGGGGTCCTGTTAGGCCACAACAGTCGAGTTCCAACCGTCAAATGGTTGCGTGAAGCTATTCTTAGGATATGATCGAGTTGAAACGAGTTGGCGGCACAGTGGCGGCACCCGTTATCAAATTCCGGTTACTTCCGGGAAATCGGCGTTCTTAAGCGATACCGGTCTTTCACTTTGTCTCCGTGATTTTGATACGCCAATTGAAGTCGGCGGTTTTGATGGTACGACGGTATGGTATTTAAATTGACTTGATTTATACGACGTTCATTGTTGCTCTTCTTTCTCTCTTTCCTTTTCTCTTTTTGGTTGTCGTTCAAGTGGTTGTTACCGATGCTGATTCTGTCACGCGATACTGTGTCGAGAGGTGGGTTAATTTTTGGACCAGGGTTTGTTCTTGTGCGTTGGTAACTAAATTTGATATTAAATCTCAAGGGTATTCGGGGAGGTCCCCAGCGGAATCCATGGATTTTGGGCACGATCCCACCTACGGCCTTTGCGCCGAATTACTTTCGATGGCTCTTAAATTTGCAATTGGTCCATTCTCTGCCGATCCACATGGCTATGCCGGACGCCGACGGTTGATTCGAGGGGTTTGCAGATACTGGCGTAATGTTGTGGACGGAGACTGCACGGTATGGTGCCAAATCTATGTTAACAATTTCACGCATATGGAGGAAGTTTCGCAGGCTTTGTCGATGAGCAAGCAACGGCTGCTCACGCTACACTTAGTAGTGTACAACCTCCACTCTGCCTCATCGGCGGTACGCGACGATCAGACAGATTACGCTATCCGTTTTATAGCTGCTGTCTCTGCGTCGTTCCATCGATGCCGGACCTTGATTCTGTCGGTCTCCGGCGTGGAGAATACGTTGTGTTTTTTGCCTTTGTTATCGGCGTTGAGTGCCCCAGCGCTCGAATTTCTCGAACTTGCAGTCGAACCGGAGCCACTTCACGTTCAAGAGACCGGACAAACTATCGCCCCCATCTTTCAGAGCGATTTGCCCCTTCTGCAGTCGCTCACCTTCAAAAGCACGTTCATCTATTGGATGGATGCGCCATACTATTCCAATTTGCGCCATCTTCACCTTGATACCTTTTGGAAAGAATTCAATCTGTCGGCAGATCAATTTTACGATCTATTGTATCAAGCGCGTCAACTGGAGGCTGTCAAGGCATTCTCACCGAATCTAGTCGAGAGCCCCCCACTTTGCCGCATTTAACTCGTATGGAGCTGGGTGTATCAGAGGAGGCGGAGTGCATTCTTGTGTCAACGCTTAACATGCCTGCGTTGCGTGCGCTACATGTGCTCGTCGAGGGCGAAGGGTGTTTGTCCGCCTTCCTCCGACATTGTAGCGCTTTGCTATCGCAAATCCGGACCATGGCGTTGGATGCCGTCGTTGCTTCTCGGTGTGATTTCGAGGCGGTGCTAGAAGCATTGCCCGAAGTTCGTCGCCTTGACTTGAGGGGCTGCGTGCTAAGCCCTTCGTCTAGTATGCGACATACTGAAGGGTGCATTGTTGCGGATACTGGTACAGAATCGTTTGGAGTTGTCCGGGGACAGTCGCAATGGTGCCCCCGTCTGACTGAGATGCTGTTCGGAGCTGACGATACGCTCGAAGAGTTAATATATCAAGTACTGAACGTCGCCGTTGGAGAGCTATTTATTTAAATTTCATTGGTAATTGGGTGACTTATTCTGCAATCGGTATTTTATGCTTCCAAGTTACGTCTGCAAAGCACTTATACAGTGGTCGCTACTCTGGCGCAGAAGGTGATTGTATTGGATTGGCTTTATCTCTACAATCAGTTCGTTTGCGTATGCTGCAATAAAACAACGGATATATTGCAGTAGTTTCACGCTCTCAAACACTGCGCGTTGCAACAGTTAGAGCACTAAGCACATGAAGTGGATCAAAATGGTCAAATTATATGGAATGATACTATAATCGTAGTGTGAGGCGATGATCGTTAATCGGACGCAACAAAGGTAACATCGCGTGAGATGGCAATTGCAATCAGCAAGCTCTTCATTTATTTATTTATTTTTGGGGGGGGGATGTTTGGCATTCCAAGATCACCAGTTATGCTGTCGAGGGTGTCCGAGCCCGAAACTAGCTGGCCTGTAATCCGGTGGTTGCGTGGGATTCGAACCCACAGTGATGGTTACGGCAGCCGGTCTTATCCGGCTAGGACTCAATGTCCCCTAGCTCTTCAACTAAGTTCCCCCCCCGGCGTTCGTAAGGGAGACCGGCCGTGTATACCTACTGGATGTTATTGTTAGCACCCGGGCCGTTCCGATTCGGGACCTTGCGTCGGTGTTCTTATCCTACTATTCGATCCTACTAGAGCAGAGTGCACAAGACGAGTGTGTAAGCAGTTGGGGTAATGGAAAAGAGAGATATTTCGAACTCCGATGGGAAATTAGGCGTCATCGTCTCATCTGCGCCGACTCCGATCTTCCTGGATTTCGTGGGCGCGCGATTAAATTGCAAGCATTCGCGAGAGTTGAAGACAGATTTCCTGAAATTCAAGACGATCCGATATTTTTTAAGGTTGTTGGATACCAGCCGATACTGGACAAGACGGGTGATTAGCTGGCAACGGCGTCGAGCGGCGACGCGTTTAATAGAAAGAAAGCCGGAAAAAAAGTAGGTCGAGAAGTGCAAGATGCCGGGCTCCGCGGATGCAACATACTGTCTCGGTAACGCAGACTTTCCGGTCGTGTGATCCGCTAATTCGGTTAGACGCAGGAGTGATCCCTCCATCAGTTTTAGCGGTAGGTAGGTAGGTAGGTAGATAAATTCGTTTAGCCCCATCATGTTGGACGGGATCGCGCCAGGCGTTTGAGTTACCGGCCTACAGTACAGACAGTCGTAGGTCGCCGGATCGAAAGTTGTCTTCTGAAACCCGTCGAATGAATGCCGACAACAAATCAATCGTTTCTTTGCACAGCTCCCATTGGTATATATATTTCGCGAAATATACTCGTGCACATTTTGCATCCCTATGTGTTTTTTCATCTCGACTGTTGTTTTTTGCCCTTGTTGTGTTAAACACTATCCAGCCTCCATCTCCATTTTGCGCTGTTCAGCTCCCTCTGTCACGTCCGCGGAATGGAGCGAGACGTACCTCAACCACTTCGGACCTTTTACGCACGAGGTCGTTTGTCATATCTCCCAAGCCAGCGATAGACCGTTCCGCGATCTGTTCTCGATTGCACGTCCGTGCAAGTTCTGCGCAGTCAAACTAATCAGAGGCGCGCGCCTCATCGCGTTCGAACGTTCCATGGCTCACGTCGATCCAAAGGCGAAGTATATAGAACCAGATATGGCGGCCACCCATGTGACGAAGACTATCGATTACTATGTCGGGGCCGTAGATGCTTCCGTGGATGGTCGCACCGCTCCGATTTTTGTCCCGGCTGTTTTCAGCGCAGGGGGCAAGCCCCTGTGCTGTGTTGACCCTCGAGTGGGAAGGCGTTTGGCCGGGTTCGCGGCAGAAGATATCTCGGTTCAATACGACGCGCTGGAGTATATGCAGTGGAACTGGGAATTCTCCTTGGGAAGCCTTTACCGGGGTGCTTTCAACCACATACCTCCGCTTCCGCCACCTCAGGCACGGATAGCGTCACGTCATTATGATGCTGTAACGCAATTATGGGCGCACCCCTTTTCCGGCAGGTTCGCAGAACGGGCGGTCGCCATCCAGTTGGCACCTTTATTGGGCAAAGAAATTGCTGACGTTCTCCGTTCGTATTCCATAAACGGTGGTAGATGTAGCCCGGGGTCCAGTTTCATGGCTCCCGATTGCTTCGCTCCGACATTGTTGTGTGCAAGCGAGGTACGAAGTCGAGTATGGGATTATACGATTGGCGATGCCAAATATATTAGGGCGGACGGCACAGTCTTTTATAAAGCAGAGGACGGGAGTTATAGGCGACCGTTTGCGGATAAAGTAGTTGTTCTCCACCAGGAGGACGTATTCAGGAGCAAGGTTTGGGTTTAGGCGTGATATTCGGGTGTATATAGTTGGAGTGCGTTAGTACTTCGATATTTTGACATCTAATTTGTGGATTTGGGTGGCAATACGAGTGCTTTTTTTTTTGATTCTTAGCCACTCGCCACTCTGTTAGTACTGTACTCTTGAAAACCTGTAAGATATTATGCGTGTACAAAGAGATGAAAGAGTAGAAAGTAGACTGAGAACGGAGGACAGAGGAGGAGAGAGAAAGATGAGACAGAGCCGAATGTTTGGGAACAAATTCGATTTGGATCCAGAGTGTCGGGTCTGCTCGGATGGGTCGGACTCAAGTTAACTACGAGGGACAAAGGTATAACGATGGTAGTCATCACCAAAAGGGAAGGAACTGAAAAGGCAATGCTAGTAAGGGGCGAAAGGCGTAAAAGGCTTAACAGCCGGGCGAAAATTGTATTTGGGTTGGTATGACATCTGCCGTAGTACGGTACACGCGAGGGCCTCTCAGTTTGATGAACTTCGTATAGCCTGCCTGGGCCAGAAGAGCCTGAACCGGTTCAGCAGGGCTTTTCCGAATTCGAGAGGTACGATCGTGTATGTAAGGCCAATCATTGTTGGCGCGGATTCAGGATGCTTTCGAAATATGGACAGGATTGATATTGCCGCTCAGGGTGGATGATACGGTGCCAGGTAGGTATAGGTAGGTATATTCCGGCGTGTCCACATGGATATGAGACAGGATATCATTTAAAGAAAGACGAGATTATACAACAGTGGTAGAAACAGCGGCAGGAGAGGGCGCGGAAACAGCGGGAGAAGACTCGAAGGACGCAGTAACAGCCTGAGGAGAGGAAGGGGGTGCAGGGGCGGCCCGTTTCCCAGCGGCACGGAGAGCCTTGAGTTGCTCGAGGGGGCTGAGACGCGACTCAGTGGTGTCGGGTGTGGGCGCGGGGGCAACGCCGAGGACAATCCTGAAACGAATCAGTACCGCACTTGTCAATGGAAGACAATATGCACTTGTTCCAGAGATCAATGACTTCTTTAGCCCAGTCCTCGTCGTCGTTGAACAGGTCGTAGATAGTCCAGAATAACTGCTCGTAATCAAAATGAAGGCCGTCCTTCTTGTTCCATTCTTGCTTGGATGACAGTCCGAAGTAAACCTGAAAAGCACCAACGTGAGGATAATATCATCAAGAAGGGGTTCATCGCTCTGCGTGACAACCCCGGAGATGATCCGAGAGCTAAAGGTGGACATCCCAATGATCTTGGCGTTGCCGGGCCTGCCTCTGTGATAACCGTCACCTTCGAGTGCCGCGTCGGGTCCCATAAAGATCGCTTTGGCGGCCTAAGACGACATGAGCATCATCCACAACAAGAACAGACTAAACACGTACCCGCAACAGGATTTCACCCTTGCATGCGTTGCCGAGGACGGCAAGCCAGACGGGATCCTTCAGTTCCACGCCGATGGGGAAGACCTGATCGAGAGGGAATATGAATCCGGGCAGCAGGCTGCCAGTCAGCTTCTTTGTGCCCGCGACGATATCTTTGTACGTGCTGAAGGAATGATTAGAATAGGTCGACGATGGGAAAGTAACTCACCCGGCGACGGCGGGCCACTTCATCGGGGTCAGGCGCTGGGCAAACGTTGGGTGTGCCATCCCCCGGTGAGTCTTCGACTTGAGACTCGGCAGAGGCGGGTCGAGTGCAGTGGTCGTGTCTTTGTGCAGCCAGCTCGGTACGCCGATCTTAACTGTGGCTGTATCCTGTTGCCGTACAGACTCGGCGCCCGACGTCATCTACGTGATTGGGGAGTTCACGGAAAGACGGAACATATAAAGAGATGGCTTACCTGTCTGACGATAGCGCGAAGGACTGCCGGCTGCGTGGATAGAGAGAGGAGGTACTCGTGGAAGCCGGGGAATTTCTGCGAAAGGATCTTCCAGGCCTCGGCGAGCCTCGGACTGAATGCCTGGTCAGTATGAACAGGATGCTACACAATGATTTACTTGGGCTTTTCCTCATCCCCCGACAGTGCAGAATCCATCTTGATACCATACGAGACGACCTCTTGAAGCCTGACAAACGGTCCAAGGAACCGGCCAATGGTGCGGCCATATTGAACGTAGTCAGTGGCGACCTTCGCCTTGGGTTTCTTGTTGGTGGTGGTGCCTTGCTCTTGGTCGTCGCCGGCGTCGCTAACGGCTCTGAGGAACTTGAGTCACGCGGTATCTTGAAATTTAACAAGACCATACACACCGGACGCGTTTACGACCACGACCGCGCCTCTGGTGAAGCCGTTCACAAGACCGCGCAAGTGCTCAAGCTCCTTCTCCTTCGCTGCAAGCTCGTCGGGCGCGACAACTGGATCATGGGCCGGAGCAGTGTTGGTCTTGTCTTGCAGGGAAGCCGGACCTGGGCCCTCCTTGTTCGTGTTACTGTCGCCGTCGGGCATCCTGTAGCGGGAGGTGAGTCGACGAGGCTGAGAGAATGAGATAGAGCTAACGAGGGTATAACGAGTAGCAGAGGTAATGTAAGCAAAATAGGGAGGGTGGGATTAAATCGTGTGCGGTAAATATCTAGTGAGGAATATAAAACAAAGACGCGCCAAATACGCGAGAGACAAAGAAGCCGACGCCGGTATGCGCTTGCTTGTTAAATCACCCACCCTCCCCCCATCACATATTGCCCACCAAATTTAAACCCACCGGTTTCTCTATTGGTATGAACTTCGCGTAAGTACGGGAGATCGCTGTTTGTTAAGGCTAGTTGTTTGATCGGCGACCTATGATTATCGGTTTCTTTGTGAAAGCCCGGGCCGTACGGTTGAAAACTTGAATGCCAAATGCCACTGCCGTGCAATTTGTATATTGTGGGATAGGTTAAAAAGTGACATAGTGTGTGGTGTGCTCTCCTCGAATTCCATCAATCGCCGAAATGTTGAATTGCACCCTCGCTCTAAGAATTCTCGTGCTTGCGCTCGTCGTGTTCTTCTGTGTATTCTCGCAAGCTACGACTAGATTGCTTCAGTGCCAAAAGTGTTGTGAAAGTGGGTTGATCGATCCAGGCATGTCGAGTCAAAACCTTGTTGTGCTCCTTGGCTGACAATCTTTAGATCACCCTGGAACGAGCCTACAGTTGCTAGTTGAAGGAATTGGTAGGTGGATTTCTGCTGGGCTGATCTGAAGTTCACGCCGCCTGTAGACAATCGCTTCTATACGCGTCCACTTCCTTCATTCCAGCCTGACTGTGTCGCTATCTGCGCCCCTCGGAATAATTCCCAGGCGGACGACTCTGGATATAGTGAGTGGCCCGTGTATAGTTGCGGTCCAAAGAATTCATTTCAGATAGTTGCTGAGCCGATTTTGGATTGCTCTGATACGGCATCCGAAAATATCAGCCAGAAGTGCTGTGCTTCATCCGCGACCGCGGTTTCTCGGCAGGTCCGGACTCGGATCTTTGAATGGTTTCACCGGATGGCATGGTACGAGCGTTTGCTGTTGGTGTGGTTGAATATGTCATATGGTCTGTGTCGATCATTTTGCTTCGTTTTCGAGATGGCCCGAAGTATGCATTTTGTTGTTCTTGGTAGACACCCCCGTGATCGTTGTCGACTAATAGTCTTGCGTATGGGAAGATTTTGTAGGAGAAAGCACGATTTTTTAGTGGCGATGGTTTGCGAATTTGGATGCGTTTTCCGTAGTCCGCTCGCTGCCTGCTCTGTATTTGCCGTCACGAAGTTTAGTTTGTTATTTGCCAATGTAGCATTTTGCGTCATTATGTCGATGTTGGTATACATAATTACAAGAAGTTGCATTGCTTTCGCTGGCATGTGTTTTTGGTACTGTTGCCTTCAACTGGTGCGTGGATTCAGATGGAGTGCGGCACATATCTATGTTTTCTTTTTTGCGCCCCCCTCCGTCATCCCTCCTGCGACAAGAGCACATCAGGTCGTTGGAGGTGGGACAAGACGGAAAAAGAGTACGTTTAAGGGTGCAGTTGTTCGGCCTTATATCAGCAACACGAATGGATTAAAGATGGGCGATGATGATGATTTTTTATATCTGTACCAGTGTGAAGAAAGTGAGGTTGATAGGGTTCTTACAGACAAAACTCTTATCGCGGCAGTGATTCCTATTAAAAATTTGTTGCAGTCTTTGTTAATGGTTCACCTGATACCCTTGTCCAAGCAGCACGGGATATGGCTTCCAACCAGAACAAGAAAGAATGAGGCGATGGTTGCGTTCAGTGGTCATACGTGCCATTCGTGTTCTCCTATGGTATCAATTCTACAACGGACTGCCTGTAGCACGCAGATGGATGCCATCGGTCTGAAGTCGCACCAGAATAAGGTTGCGTATGCTAAGAAGAAATTGGGGCGCCTTCTCATCAAAGAGTCGTTCGCTAGACGGAAGTTCGAAGCGAAACGAGTTCGAGATGCATCAAATAGGCTACGGATGTTGAGGCGTCTTGCTAAAAGTACTCGAAATGGAGCGGTGTTCCCGCCTCCTCCTCGAACACGAAAGGATGTGCATCGCATAACCTCCGCGTATTGTCATGGCATCAGGCCATCCGTTTTCGTCGAGAGTGGATGCGCTGTCTGCGGGTGTTTGGTACCATTAAAGCAATTGACCAAGTTGAGAGATTTTCGTGGCGATCTGTCCATTCTTCGAGCGGAAGGGGTTACCCGAACCAAGAGGTTGCACACGAGCGACGAAGTGCGAGATTTAGACGGACCGGTGATGGATGATACGTGTGACAGCATATGCATTGAATGCGAGAGTGCCGTCTGCAATGGTAACGTTCCAACGTATGCGTTGGCCCGGCATCGCTGGTTGGGCAACGTCCCTCCAGAATTACAGGATTTGCGGTACGCCGAAATGGTAATGATTGCGAAAATCCGACATAGCTTATGCGTTGTTCGCGTCGCGTCTGGAAGAGTCAAGATGAGCGCAAATGTCGTGATGTTCACTCAACCAATGCTAAAGGTATTCAATAAGCTACCACCTTCGAGAGATGAGCTCAGTGAGATTTTGGCTTTTGTGTTCATCGGGCCCAACGCACCGACGCAGGAAGATTTCGATAGAACCCCTATGCTTGTGAGAAGGCATAAAGTGGCGGCGGCTCTCCATTGGCTGAAGCTGAATCATTCCGGCTACAAGGATTTGGAGATAAGTGAGGAGAACCTAAATTCATACTCAAACAACGGCATTCCCGTTGTGGTGGATTATAGACACGGGGAAGCGGATGAGACAGCTGAAAACGTGGCGTCTGCTGCGGGGGTGTTGAACGAGGAGGTCGGAACAAGTCGAGGACCATGTTCTTTTGCCGTCCACGGTTTAACGGGAATCGAGTACGAGACTGCCACCATGGAGACGATTAAATCCATCGCGTTGCGACATTTGACGGAGAAAGGCCGTATGCTCGGGATCGGCCGCAGTGAGTTACCGGTGTCTTTGTACGATAGCGTGGACTCGTATCCCGGAATGTTCCCGTGGCTATTCCCGTATGGCTTAGGTGGTGTTGGTCATCCGTCTCATAAGCACAGAATGAGCGAGGCCACGGCGAAGAGATTGCTGCTCTTGTACCATGACAAACGATTTCAGTTGGATGTTTATTTCCCTATGATAGCTTTCAATCACGAGCAACTCAAGAGTGCCTCGGCCGCTTCCCTGGTGTTGGCAGATAAAACCAAGTTCGAGAATATTGCTCGCAGGATTACCAGCATCGATCCTGAGGTTGTTTCTAAGATTGCGGATAGGTTGGCTGCTGGAGAAAGGGTTAAACCGGTGAACGCACAGGAGCAAGTGTGTTTTGACGTGATTCATGACCTTGACCACGTTAATCGTAAGGTTAGTGGGTCACTTACCTCTAAAAAGTGGATGCGGAATGAAATTTGGTCAATGATATCTTTTACGGGGGCACCCACATGGTTCGTCACCCTGTCCTGGGCAGATAAAAATCATCCCATATGTTTGTATTACGCCAAGACAGACACCACATACAAACCGGACATACTCTCCGAGGATGATCGGGACTTACTCGTGTCCCGTAATCCTGTTGCCGCAGCGAGATTCTTTCATTTTATGGTAGAGGCATTTCTCACATACGTTTTGTGTTGGGAGGGTGATAATCCTGGCTGGTTTGGCCACTCGAAGGCGTATTATGGCACGGTGGAGCAACAAGGGAGACTGACACTTCATTTGCACTTGTTGCTGTGGGTCATGAACGCATTGTCTCCTCAGGAAATACGAGATAGGGTTATGGATAAAGGTTCACTGTTTCGAGTGAAGTTGATTGGATATCTAGAGTCGGTCCACCGGGGCGAGTTTATTACTGGTAACTTGGCGGATATCAAATCCAAAGTGCCAGATACAAAATCGGGAGTTTCTGTTGGAGGCGTTTCGTATAACGCGCCCACATTGACGCTTCCCAGTGCCCCTCCTGCCATGTGTCGTTCAAAAAATTGTAACAGTTGCGCGGCGTGTAAGAGGTTGGAACAGTGGTGGATCAAGTATGAATCGGAAGTGGATGATTTGCTCCTGCGATCTAATATTCACACCTGCAACAGGATAACGTCGCGAGAACAGCAAGAAGAGGATGACAAGAAGCAATGGAGGCGAGTCACCGAAGCCTCTAAACGCGGAGGGAAAAAAGGCAAGAAGCTTCAGTATAAGCGGAAAGGCTGTATAAATAGGGAAGGGGTTTGCCGGTCTCGTTTCCCAAGAGATGTGTTTACCGCTACGAATGTGGACGAAAGTGATGGCCATATCAATATGAAGAAGTTAGAACCTATGCTCAATACATTTGCTCCAGTGATAACATACCTGAATAGGTGTAACAGCGATGTCACTAGTTTGTTGTCCGGGACATCTATCAAGGCAGTTGTTTCGTATGTATCTGATTACATTGCGAAGCTTAGTCTTAAGACGTATCACGTCTTCGCGTCGGTTTTCGACGTGTTCACGGATGAGAAGGATATGATTGAAAGTGAGTTGCCGTCAAAGGTGAAGGCTAGACACCTTATGCGCAGAATCGTGAATTCGTTGACCAGCAAGATGGAAATTGGGAGTCCAATGGCGTCCATGTATCTGTTAGGCAACCCCGATCATTATGCAAGTCACACTTTTGTTCCTTTTTGGTGGAGGTCGTATGTTGCTCATGTGCGCAGATATTGGCAATCCACGCAAGAAGGACCCGAAGAGGCGGATGAGCCAGAATTCGTGACGGTGCGGAAACAAGATGGGCGGATTATCGCCACGGTTGACGTTGATGATTACCGCTTGCGACCCGTGATATATGAATCACTGAACTTGTATGAATGGGTGCAAACATCGGATAAAAAGGCACGTACTAAACGCGAGCGCGAAAATTTCATGCACGAGCTAAGAGAGGAGCATAGTTTCAATGCGACGTCGTCGATAGCTGCTAATTTCCGTGAGAAGGAAGTAGCACCGGAGTCACTGACAGAGGATACGCAGGATAGCGATGATGATTTCATTGATGACGATCTCAATGAGGATGATGACATAGAGGACTGCCAGCCGCTAGACGAAAGTGATGGATGGGAGACCGATGATGAGGACCAGGCGATTTTGGAGAAAGACAAACAGAAACGGAAAGATTTGAAGGACACGAGGCACCCGTTTTTGTTTGGGCATCCGCTCTTTTTGACCCATGCTGTTCGATGTGATTTCAATAAATTAGATACCTGTATTCCCAATTTTATAGGAGCAGCTATACCTCGTAGTGATAGAGGTGATCGTGAATATTACTGTACAACCATGCTGACACTTTTTAAGCCGTGGCGCGAGCCACAGGATTTGAAGGTGGCCGATGTGAGTTGGGATAGCACGTTCCAGAGCCACGATTTCACAGCGAGACAAAAGGAGCTTATATCAAATTTCAATGTCCGATACGAGTGCAATGATGCTCGCGACGATTATTACGCTGCTCAAAACCGGAAAGTAAAGGATGTTCAGATGGGTTTCACGAGTCACCGCGGACACCCATACCTGGGCGAGCATGACGAATTTGCTGGCGATCTGAGTGGTGTTTATCACGGGATGGATGATGATACTTACACTGACACTATCATGAGCAATGATACTATTGGCGAACGGACTCGAAAGATGCGAATAGAGCGAGAGGAGGCGAAGTCTATTCTGCGGTCGTGTGGGTGGCTGAACCATTGTCCAGGAGGTCTACCATCCATCGATATAGACAGGATTTGCCCTCCTTTCAAGACTAGAAAAGCTTGGAATGCTATAGTCAAGCGTTTGAGGGACGGGTCAATCGCTGAAAAGAATGCCAACATGCAAGCTTCTTCGAACGCGACTGACGCTAGTAAAAGATCATTCGGGCAAGTGGGGATCCTTCCATATGACTATTTTAGCTGCAATTTTAAAGCAAGCACAACGGAAGCTCAGGGTATAATAGATGGGGTTTCTGCCCATTTCGGATTGAATGCGGAGCAAGATCGGGCATTTCGCTTGGTAGCGAATCACGCGTCGTCTCCGCAGTCAGAACCTCTTCGAATGTATATAGCAGGAATGGGTGGCACCGGAAAGTCGCAGGTTTTCAAAGCAATAAAATTGTTTTTTTCCAAACGAAAGGAAGAGCACAGATATTTGATCTTGGGTCCCACCGGCTCTACTGCAGCCCTGTTGAACGGCTCAACGTACCATTCAGTTTTTCACATACCTAGGGACAAGAAAGACAAAAACAGCGACGATTTAGCTGGATTTAGGAACGAGGCTTCTATGATCGCCGCTGTTAACGATCGGATCCAAGGCGTCGATTACATTTTGCTGGATGAAATTTCCATGGTTTCTTGTACAGATCTGCAGTTATTGGCTAGCCAGGCCGCGAAAGCTCGCAATGTCCATGATTCTCCGTTCGGAGGTTTGAGTACTATTTTTGCAGGAGACTTCGCCCAGCTACCGCCCACGACCGGGTTGTCTCTTTACAACGGCACCGTAGTGCTTAACGGAGCGGAAACGATAATGAATCAGAGAGAGCAGAATTCAGTGTTGGGCCGCATATTGTGGCATCAGGTAATGACGGTGGTCGTGCTGCGCCAAAACATGCGCCAGAAAGAGCAAACCCCTGACGATGCCAGACTACGGAGAACGCTTGAGAATATGCGATACGGTGCCTGTACGCCAGATGATATTCAATTCCTACGTTCTAGGACCGTCGGGAACAATCCGGGAGCACCAACGCTCAATAGAAAAGAGATCCGCAACGCCTCGATCATAACAGCGTTCAATCTTCAAAAGGACACGTTCAATGATATGGGTGCAGAGCGGTTTGCTCGTGATACCGGACAAACACTGATCCACTTCCGATCCATCGATAAATTGAGTCCACGGCCAGCCGACAAGACGCGATGGAAGAATTGTGTGCAATCAGGGGCTCGTTCCATCACTGAAAAGTTGCGTACACAGCTATGGGCAGCCAATCCGGCAACTAGTGATCACGTCGCTGGAACGTTGAGTTTGTGCTTGGGGATGCCTGTGATGTTGAGGTCAAATGATGCAACAGAGTTATGCATAACTAAAGGACAGGAAGCAGTCGTAGTGGGTTGGCAGTCCAGTATTGGCCTACAAGGAGAAGATATCCTCGACACGCTTTTTGTGAGGCTCAACAACCCGCCGAAAGACGTTAATATAGAAGACCTTCCAACAAACGTTGTTCCTTTGTCGAGATCAAGTGTTGCCGTCACTTGCCTCCTACAGGATGATAGTCTCTTACCGATCGTTCGTGAGCAAGTCTTGGTCCTTATGAATTTTTCAATGACAGATTATGGATCGCAAGGAAAGTCTCGCGACCAAAATCCAGTTGATCTTAGCAATTGCAAAAGTCACCAGTCATGTTACGTCGCTCTTTCGAGAGGCACTTCTGCTGCAGGTACTGTCATCATCCAAGGATTTGACTCTAAAAAGATTACTAGCGGAATATCAGGCTATCTTCGACAAGAGTTTAGGGAAATAGAGATACTGGATGAAATCACGCGACTCCGGTTTGAGGATACGCTACCGCGGTATGTTACTGGATTGTATAGACGATCTCTCCTACGATCTTTTCAGATCTGGAAAGGTGAGCAGTATGAGGTACCAGGATTGCACGAATCTATCCGGTGGCGCTCCGATATGGGCCCTCGAATCCCTGAAATTCCAATATGCGGCAAGTGGGTAGCGACTAACACAACGAAAGGAAAAGCATCAAGTAAGACGTTTGCACCTGGAAACATGATCCCCAGCAAACGCCCGTTAACTGACGCGGATGCTAACGTGTCTGAGCAGACTGGCAGGAAGAAAGCAAGAACGACCGCCGCGATTCGAAGTGTAGTGCCAAGGGCGAACGTTCCTGTAGGGCTTATATGGGACAATACGAATTTCAGTTGTGCGTACGACGCGTTATTTGGTATTATTTGCCATATATGGTTGGACAACATACTGGTCAGGACTGCACAATTCAAGGCAATCTCACCCGATTTATATAATCTTGCTAAAGGCTTTGATTCGGTGCTACGAGGGAAATCTACGCTAGAAGCGGTGAGAGATTCCGTGCGGCGCGACCTGAATCATCGATCCCCCGACGATTTCCCCTATGGTCAGCGTAATATCAGCGTGGATCAGCTCGCTACGTCGATATTGTCTGACCGGATCTACGGCGTCGCTACCACGAGATGCGAACGCTGTGGTTACAGCGTGGCGCCATGTGTGGGTGACGCATTTACAGCCCATATTTCTGTCACCGGGTCTTTCCGTGCGGTGCAACTTGAAGGTAAGGGGCCATCGTCGACGTCTCGATGGCTTAAGGAGTACCTCAAGCGAAAGGTGCACAATTGTCCTAGCTGTTTAAGGGAGGATTCCAAGCGTCGGGTTCGTATGACTAGGGCGACCACGCTGACATCGGTGCCTACGCTGCTATTCGCGGTTCTAGGGGACGAACGGATTTCCATCGATTTATCTGTTAAAATGCGCTGTAACGATAAGGATGCGATTTTCAAGTTACGAGGCGTCATATACCATGGTCTGAACCATTTCACTTCGCGGATCGTCACCACAAGCGGAGTCATGTGGTTCCACGACGGGATAACGACAGGGAGCACAACTACATGTCATGGGCGGGTTCGCGATTTTCTCTCGCCCGCTGATCTACATTTTTGTCAAGGTAAAAAGGCGGTCGCCGCGGTGTACGCGGTTCAATGAATGAAAGCCGCTGGAGAGGCAGAGCGGAGGCAGCGAGGTGGGACAGAGGATTGTATGCAGCAGCGGTTAGTTACGAGTCCTAAGATGTGCACTTTCAGGATCAGCGGTTAGTGAAATACATAATTCGGCATGGATTGTAGTGATTACAACTTGCAAGGCGCGGGCTGGGGGTGCCGGCCGAGTTATCAGTTACGTGGTAGGTAGGTATATTCTGGCGTGTATATTCCGGCGCGTGTATCATGGTGCGAAAGATTTCGACGCTCTAAAGGTTGGATTTCAAGAGCAATCCTTGAGCGGAGTACCTATTGAGGCGGCATAAAATGATTCGGCATGATGGCGGCATACGATACCCCGATGGGACTCGTACTGCCATGCGAAGCAATGGCCCTTAAGCCCACGTACGTAACCTGAAGCTTGCTCCCGAAAGTCGACCATCTGGAGACCCTCCGATGTCGAGCATTGTCCTTTCCCAGATCAATCAACGGGACCAGTGAAGGCCTGAAGTTACTGTGTCATCAAAAGACACGACAAAAGGAACCTGCACCAACCTTCCATGTGCACATTGGAACGGGAACGCAGTTTGGCACAAATTTTCGACGAGTTTCTCGCATTGAGCATGCGTCAGGGTATCGTTGAACATAATTGCACCTGAGAAATGAGCTCAGCGCTTTGAATGCCTCTACCATCATGTCCCGCACCTCGACAGGCTTTCGAGTTCACCAAATCGAGAAGTTGTTGTGGCAACCAACGCAGAGCTAGCAGCCAGTGAAACTCTGCATCCTGGTCGCTCCCAGTGGAGTCGGGCTCCGTATGCCGCTTCCGGGTGAAAGAAGGGTCATTCTCCGCCTTGGCAAGGAAAGCCTTGACAAAGTCGCGGAGCTCATCGTCCAGTAAAAGCTGAGAGCAATGCGTCAGTAAACTCTCAGCCCACAATGTGGCACGTACCTTATCGCCAATAACCTCCGGTATAGACCGAACAAAGACTTGACTGTACCCACTGGTGCTGCCAGCATCGACGCCCAACTCAGGAGCACATGACCCAGGCTCGGAAATGTCGACGAAGAGAAACCCCCAATGTCGGAAGGCCTGCCGAATGGACAGATCCCGCAATTGACCCTCCTCGTGTCGGCTAAGGAGAATTGGCACAGGTGGACTCAATTCCCTTAGTCGGAGAAAGTTCCCTCCGTCATCCCCAGCATTGACGTTGGACAGGTACCCTAGACAAAGCTCTTTGAGGAACCTCTCCACACGCACGCGTTCATCCGCCGCATGCTGGTCGATGAGAATAACAGTTCGACCCGCAGTATCGGTCCCGCCAGATGAATCGCTGATCAAGCAGGCAATGAACTTGTGATCGACCTGGTTGATGACTTGCGCACTGCGCAGGTCGACTTTCTGGAATCGGCGGGAGGATGCCGTGGTCGAGTCGCCATAAGATTGCCCCGTCCGCAAGTAATCTGCAAACTTTGTGCCCCCATGGCAGCCGCCGTGACGAGTCTGCTCGGGGGCGTCCGGGTCCGGGGCTGGTATATGAGTAAGGTGGGGTATCTTAATCTCCGGGACTGAATAGATATCATTGGCCTGCGGAACAGGGAGCATGTCAGGTCCAGTGCAGGGAAGGCGGCAGAAAGTGTAACGTGCCTCCAGAGCTTCCCGCATCCATTCAGGCATCGTGGACTTTGCCACGTCGTCGGCGACGCGCGCCTTTTGCCTAGACAAAGTGCGGCCCTGCCGAGCTTGGGGTACGCCGTCCGAAGCAGCTGCTGGTGGGGGATCCGATTGCCGATACGAGTTTCCGGTCCGTGCATCGACGACATAAATCTGACCGGTATGTGGATCGGTCCAGGTTAACTCTTCGGTCTCCTGGATTGTGGTCAGATGAGCATTTCGCGATCAAGGTATGGATCCGAATACACACTTCACGCGTATACAAAGGTATGGGAGAGGGTTCTCTGGACGATCCAAGCGAATGGAGGCCCCGTCGAGATGACGTTTCAGGCTCAGCATAACCCGAATCGTCTTCAAAGTCGTACTTCCGCCTCTTGCGCGGAGAAGGGGAACTACGGTCGATCCCTTTGGCCGCATTTGGAACCGAGAAGCCATGTCGAACGAGAAATGTCTGAATCATAGAAGAAAGGAAAGATACTACAGTGCCTTTATTCTAGTTTAGATTATAGTTAGTTGGAATATAAAGAAGGGAAGACGAATCACCCGTAAGTGGACCGCCGCTTTAGCCGGCTCAAGACAGTTATCTATCTGCTGAGGAGGGACAGTCAAATTCAGGACATAGACTGCCTTCTTCTCTGCTTTCCGTGGAGAACGTCGGATCGCTAAGATTGATAGAAATAAAGACGTCGAGAGATGGCCATTGAGTACTTACTGCTTCGGAGGTTCGTCTCGCCAGCTTCGTCAAACGCCTGTGGCTCTTTAGTACCGGATACTCGGTAAAGCATAGGTGCATACATGTTTTGCAAAGGAACTGGACGCGAATCGAGATTCAATCGCATGATGCAGCTCGCAAAACGATATAGGGTGCTGGTTGATGTCTTGAGGATAACGATAAGCCCCAACATCTCAGGATACAGGGATGTAGCAACGAACAGAGAAATTGATACGCCTTAAAACGACAATGAGTACGCGTGAGGGCGTGATCGTGGTCGACGAACCTTCGAGTGCGCGCCATCGAGACTAATAAAGCCTTCCAGCCTTAGGTCTTCGGAAGTCTCATCGATTTCATCGACATGCTAATAGCCATCAGAAGCAATAATGAAGATCCCTCGAAACGCTGACCTGCGCCAGAGCCCGCCCATACAGATGTCGAAAGGTAGTCAACATGGATGTAGTCTAATTAGATGGCGTAAGTGAAGCAACCTCGAGCAATTGCTGAAAAGAACCTTTGGAATTCTTAGAAGCATGTCTTTTTCGTCCTTGACACTGTGGGTGTTTTCCAAAGTGAATGAAACATTGGGAAAGACCAGCGCAAACGTTTCAATTTCATGGCGTATTGCCTCCAACGTCCGCGCCGCCGTTGGGTGCGAGAGGCGGCGGACAGGAAGCTGTTTAAATGAGAAAACGAATGGGATTGAGTGGGCTTCAGACTTGCATTGTAAAATGCATCTCGGATGCAAACAGTGGTGCCGGGAGACTCGCGCCTCCAGCGCACAGCCGGTCCTTGATAGAGCGTTTCAGAGCCCTGTACACTTGTGAACCCTGAGCTTTCCCCCACAGGTAGAACTCGAACCTTGACAATGACGGACCAGGTTTGACGCGAACGCGCTGTGCGCGACGTGATTTCGAGACAGCAGATGTCAGCGCACGACGCCAGTGCTATTCACACTGAGCATAGAGCCACTGGATACGTAGTATTCACCTACCTTCGCCACGGAAACCAAATGTCGAGAGGTCATCAAGAGAGTCGGGCGCGTATGCCTTGGACGTTCCTGGACATGCATTGGAACACAGAGGATCCATAACCTCATCCATGCGCACCGTATCGTCCTGCTTCCAAGCCCCTTGCAATAATATCCATGCCGTCCTTACTCATACCAGAGCCATCGTCTCGGACCCAGCATGTCCATTCTTCACAGTCGACACCAATGTCAATCTGCCGCGCAACGGCTTCGAGAGAGTTCTGGAGAAGCTCGGATACGATTTGGGACAACGAAGTGAGGATCTGGGTCGACCGAAGCTTGCTGCGCGTCACCGCGGGTAATGGCTCAATTGCGGGCTCGTCCATCGCGCCTCGGCGCACTATGGCACCTTATGCAAAAGAGAATCCAGAGTGGAAAAAAAATGTGGTTGAAAATACAGAGAAAGCCGTTGTCATGCCTGATTTGGACGCAAAGCGTTGTCTCTCCCTGCCAGTGCCAGACGCTCGATATATAGAGTCTCGCTCGATACACGCGATCCACTCCTCCTGCCGCGATGAAGTATGTTTGGATGGACGTCGACCCGGTAGGCTCGTTGCTGCGCTTTCTTCGTGAGACTTCCGAGCCCGTAGGGCCATGACGATGCCACCGCAATATTGCTTGCAATTCACTGTCCCGATATCACCCTCCTCGGCATTTCTACGGTATACACTACATCCGGCTATAACGCGCTCCTGAATGACGCGCTTTTGACTCCTCTCAGACCCATGGAAATGCTGCAAGCGAGTGGACCGCCAAGAATGCGGCCCGATGCCTACATGCCTTTGGCGCCTCTTCTCGTTATCCTGACATACGCGTGTATCCCGGAGCAACGAAACCCCTCCTGCGGCCCGCCAAGCATGATCCTGAAATACACGGAGCGGACGGACTTGGCGGTGTCGAAGGCCTACCTAATCCCGAAAGTCCTGAAGTGGTGCGGTGGTTTGCGAAAGATGCTGACGGTACGCACGTCAGAGCCCTCGATGGGATGGCCCGCGCCGTGAGGCGGACGTGGGACGCTGGTAAAGGCCACAAAGTGTCCATCATCTCGAGCGGGCCAATGACCAACATCGCCCTCTTCGTCGCGGTGTATCCCGACCTTCTTGATGCTGTGGAGGAATTTGTGTGTTCGTCTTCCAGTCTATATCTTAGAAGGCGATCTTATGCTCTTCTCAGTCATGGGAGGGGGCGTTGGTCTCGGAAATAGATCAGCCGTCGCAGGTTCGTATAAATTTATGTCTCCCGAATACTCGTTGACTTGTCTAAAGAATACAACATTCTATGTGACCGTTTGTATTGTTATGATCTACTGGTCGAGCTTCCTTGCTGATTTCCGGCCCAGCCCACGCCGCCCAGATTGTCCTCGATGCGCCCGTAAAGAAAACGATGATTCCAATCAATGTCACCCATACAGCCATCGTGACAAAAGCCGTTCACGCTGACCTGCTCTCTCCTGGCTCTTCTTACCAACCAGACGGCAGTGTATCCCTCCCCGAAGCGGCTACAAATCTGCGGCACACGCTCTCCACGTTGATTGGCTTCTTCGCAGACTCGTACAAGAGCACATTTGGCTTTCACGATGGCCCGCCGCTGCACGACGCGCTAACAGTTGCGTATGTGGCGCAGCCAGAGCTCTTCCAGGCTACCCGCTTTCGCGTGGACGTCGAGCTCACCGGGACGCACACGTCGGGCGAGACGGTCGTGGACGTGTGGAACTACCAGGCCTGCGACGGGAACACTTGGGGTCCGGGCGGCAAGAACTGTATCGTCACCCAGTCGGTCGATGTAAGCACTGACACCATCCAATGGCTTTGAAGCTTATTCTGAACGTTCAGGTCGCCGGCTTTTTTACGCTGTTCCATGATTGTGTCTTGCGCTGTGATCAGTTGTCTCCGTTGAATGCGAGATGATGAGGCCTATAGGTGCATCAATTCAGGGCCATATTGAGACTGAACGTACATACTATTTTCTTCAAGTTGCCGAATGTTTAGCATCCGACACTGTCTGTTGCGAATTTGGGGCCAACGTTGATGTTAGTAGTATCCATGCTGGTGAAATCATAAATGGGCATCCAGGGCAATATCTATCGCTCTCCCGGCCCTGCCAAACCTGAAATTTTGCTATTTTGCTAACGTATTTTGCGTGAGCTTGGCCCCACGGAGAAAACCGGCCCGCCGTGAGCCGAGGTCTCTGAAGTCAGACTTCCACGACATCTGCACAAAATGCCTGCGATGCTCTTTTGCGCCGGCTCGAACACCTTATGCTACCATTGCAACAAACCTGGGGATCCTAAGCTGCGGACATGCTCTCGATGCAAGGTCGCACGATATTGCTCCCCTGAATGCCAAAAAGACCACTGGAAAACACATAAAAAAGACTGCGTTGATCATACTACTGCTCTCCAGGACCATGAGGATCCGTCTATGGAGGAAAAACTGAAGCTTTTCTTGAAATGGATCGATCTTTGGCGGAATGCGCTCCTAGCCTGGGCAGCATTCTCCGCAGATCTGGCAAACCAGCCACCAGAGTATCTACTTACGCACTGGTAGGATATCCCCGAGCTCTTCAAAGCTCTAAATCTCATGCCGTTTTGCAGCTACGTTCTTGAAATTGAAAAGCGCCCTCATATCGACACGGCGAAACATTCGACGCGTTCCAAGTTTCTCGTGCGTAGACCGCGTCCGAGTTTCATGTTGGGGTACTCACGATCACTGCATCCAGGCCGTCCTGGGTGGTATGCGCACTGACGAGCAGATGTTGGCGGGGTTCAATCGGCCTACAGATGTAGGCTACCGCGATCAGATCATCGAAAATTTCGGGCGCCTTCCTCGAGGATCCGGGACAATACGAATGTCTGTCATATGCTTCCCACTTTACGGCCATCTTGCAGAGCATATCGGTCATATCTTTTCTGGTGGGAGGGTAAAAACCTTCCCGAATCCTCTGAGCGCCGAGAGTAGGCTTTTATCAAGTGCGCTGCTCCGTGCCTGGACGGAAAGGTTCGCAGAACATGTTCGGACTGGAAACGGTGCGTCCCCTTTCTTGGCCGGGGTACGCCATGGCTGATGCGTTAGTAGTTACTGGGCATACGCAGGTCCTCGAGAACCTTATCGAGGGGCGTTGACTGTGGAACGGCTGCATTCTCTCGATGAAAATGCAGGATGCATGTGTTGTATGTAACTTTGTGTGCGTGCGATGCTTTTTCAGAATCTTTCCGGCCTTCTGTGCCATTATACATGTACGAAATACACTTCCCAACTTGACAAATCTCCACCCATAATAGATCACCGACACACCCAAATACAAACTGTCCGGCTGCCTCAACTAGCAAATCCCCTTACAATAGATCCGACACCAAACCCCATACAACAAAGAGGCGAAAAATCCACGTCCCATCCTACTGAGGCGACCTGCGCGTCGGCGGCATAATGAACAGACTAAACAGAAAAGAGCTGAAAACCATTCGAGCGAATAATGAAAATCCCGCTTAGCTTGGCATGACTGCGACTAAAGGCCTGGAAGGTCCTTTCGCACCGCCAGGTGGCTAAATTGCAGTCAGCAAATAATCTTCTAAAGGGGCTTCCCGGCATTAGCTAACCTGGCTTTGACATGTTTTCTTATTCCTCTGAGGTCGAACTGGCGAGTGCTATCGAGGCACAGCGTGCAGCGGTGTTTCGTGGTGGCGATTTCTACAAAATGCTGGGGGTGTCTAGCAAGTGCCTCCCGAATGAGGACCACGTCAAAGGCAAGACACGGAGACGACTTACGCAAGTTGGATATGACCTTGTAGAAGGTCTCCCTGGAATTTACGGTTGTCGCAAAAAGGGCATGCAACCCGACCCGTCTTCGGACGCACTGAAACCTCGGCCAGCACAACGTCGCAGATCGTGTCCCAAGCTGACGAACGTTACGAAAGTAGACAAGAGAGTGGGCGAAGACCTACCAGAGTCGGAGAATGTGGTCAAGTCGCGCGCAAAAGCGTTTACCTGGCGGGCCAGGGCCGGCGATGTGACCAGTTGATTGAAGGTCAACCCATTCCTTTTGGCAAGTGTCGACAGACTGTGCTATGATGAGACAATTGCAGCGGAAGTGCGTCATCCAGGCCTACTATGTACGATTTTTCTGCTCGATTTGACTCTTTGCATGCCTATACTTTGACGCAGCTGCCTGAAGAGTTTCCGCCATCTACGCTCATGTTGAGAATAGAGGAATCGTGAATGAAGCAGGAACTACCTCCATGAACGCTGGCAGCTCAGCTGCTTTTCTAATCCAGGACTGAATAGGATATGAACTTCCGGAAACCGATACAGAGTCAAGCGACGTACCGTTAGGAGTGGAGTCGGATCGCAGCACGCATCGAACTCCATTAATGCAGCGTGGATGGTGCTCGGGCGGTATAGCGGTGAGTCTGCCACATGGTCAAAATGTAGGGTTTTGAAATCAGAGCACAGATTTCGTACCGGCGGTCCATTCCAGATACGGTATCGACTGGTGCAATAGCGTCTCGACATCGTTGATGTCGTCAGGTTTGTCGGCCAAGATGTATCCGGGATCCTGTCTGTGAACAGTCGGGATGGGCCAGTACCGAAACGATATGGAATATCTACCCCATGTGCTCATCAAGATCATGCGGCACAACACGAAAGAGGTAGAGCGAGCAAGCCACCTAGGGTTATTCAACGACCGGTCGCGAGATGGATGCAAGGAGGACTTACGGAGCAGATGCGGATATCAAGTGCAAACGAATACGGCAGCTCAGTGGTGGGGCGGCAACACACCTACACCACAAACTAGGTTTTTTGTCCAGAACAGGTCCGAGTCCAGACAGCGTATGGAGGTCTAATGTAGATGTTTCTTTGAGCAAACTATGAGCTGCTTTTGAGATTATTTGAGTGGAGGTCAATCTGACCTCACGTCAAACATCAGCCAAATATGGTGAATTCGATCTCTTCTTTTCATCATCCTCTGAGCATTCTAAAAGTGTTATCCTGGACACCATGATGAGCACTATTTCTCGACCTCTTCAAGATGCCCGTACTCTGGGGCCTATAGATAGTTTGCTCACCGAGGTTCATGTCCACTGAAGCACAATGCAATGTCGGTGCATGCCACCACTGAAAATATACATAAGGCCCTCTGCCACTCCCCAATGGCTCACTCCTTCCTTCTCTTCATACTCCCATGTCACACCTTCGTTTCCACCAGCATTGATCCTCAACTCGGTGGCAGCGATCCTCCTGCCCTGATGTTGCGACGACTTCGCGAACATGTCAGTGTCCTGCTCCACCTCGTCCCTCCGAGTCTCGTGGACCCAGTGGAAACGACAAAATGGACCAACACCAAGATATCAACCCTCATCTGCCACATTCGGCTCCAATTTTCACACCACAAATCTCATCATCGGCTGCCTTCAGTAATCTCGTCAAACGCCAGGTCATTTTGAGCGACAAATCGACGGTGGCATTCGGCCAATTCTTTCAGGTATTCTATTAACAGTGTCCCGACTATTGCTCTTATTAATCTCTTCGTATCCCATCCAGAACTGGTCGCCCGGAGAACGTTTGTCCGTCTGCTCGCCCACGTCCTGGAAGTGCTTCAAGTTGACCTCACCCGAAAGAACAGAGCCTTGCCGTACGTGACCTCTTGTGGCTTCTTCATAACTTGTGCTGATCATCGCCAACACTGTCGCAGAAAAAATCGACTCATGCATGCGCAAGCTTTCATGCACCGCGTACCGTGGCCTGAACATGGCCGAACATCTCTTGGTACGATGATCAACGCTCGGTATAGCCTCTTATTATACTAATACACCGTCCATGATCTTGTAAAGGGCTCACTCGGGCCCGATCCCGACACCAAGAATGCTGCGGCATTGGTCGACAAACTCCTTCGTGGTACCAGTCAAAGCCACCGTACAATTTTACATCCGGGTTGCATTCTTTGTATGTGCTCTCTTCTATTTTATTTTCCAACTAAGCGCTGTTCAGCGCATGGTCGTGACGTGCTAACTTTGGCTGACCGAAAAAACCTTCTGGCTTCAGGTCGGGGAGCTCATCTAGAAGTACCGTAAGGAGTATGAGACTGAGCAGGCGACGTGTGCGTCATATTTCTCTTTTCAATGGCACTTCTAATCTTCAATTAGTTGCTACAATCTCATCTACAAGAACGACCTCTCCGACCACGGATACCCCGCTGAGACTGTCCATACCACTGAATTCAATGCTTCCGGTAGTTCGTGGCAAACCTGCGTATGCAAAAAATCAGCAAATGTTCGGTCAAACCCCCAGAACCTGACAATATTAGCGGTGGCGTACAAGGCTTACACCGACACACAGGCCAAGGTCTCCAACAAGCGGCGCAGGCTGATTGAAGAGCAGCGCGGGTGGTGGCAGCATAGGTGGCAATGCAGATGAACGGGATTAAATTACGCTTTTTATGATTTTTTATCCCAATCAATTCTGGTTCACATCTCATTTGTGTCCTCTATATCACCCTTCAGTGGCCTCTGCTGCAGGTGACGGAATCGTACAACTGGTCTTGTTTATGATGGCTGCTGATCCTCGTCTCATCCTTTCCGAGGCAACTTGCCGATGGCGGTCTAATCTGAGATGGATGTCCCAGGGTCGTTGCGTGAACACTCTAATGAGGTTATCCAAATGAGGACATGCTGAGGTGGACGCATCGGACGGCAATGCGATGAAATTTTGAATGAGGTCCACCAAACATCACGGCTTAACTAGGCGTCAATTTGATTTGATTTTTGTGGTTACTCCGACCTCAGCGTGATCACGCTGTGGCAACTCAGCTTGGATATACAAAGCAGATCGTTCAAAGGTCATACAGACCTCCCTCCCCTCGCGTGGTGTAGAAAGAGGTGAGCAGCGCACGGCGAACACGAAACTGAGCACGGACTGTACAAGGCCCGCCGTTGAAGATGTAGCTAGCGAATGCGGCCTCATTTCGCGCAGCGGGCGGGAGTGGGAAACCCAGGCCTAGGTTTGCGCGCGACAGCCGCCAGACGTATAGATTCTTGGCGAGGAGTGTGGCAAGCAACCGGCATACGAGGCGAAGTTGCTGGAGGTCTTTGGGACCACACCAGGCCATGACCTGAAGTGAGGGTCAAACGGCGTTCTGAAAGCGAGTTGGCGTCGACTCACCTCAAGCACGATATCCAGAGGGAAACTTGAGAAGGGCATCGTTTCGAAGGAGACAAGTCGGCTGAAAGAGAAATGGCGTGCGCCGTGCCCTGGTCGTTGGCCCAAGGCGAGATAGCGATTGAGCGGCGTGGTCTGGCTGTAAGCGAACGACGACGATGACGACGAGCGGTGCGAGCTGAGGGCGGGGGCAGCGACGAAAACTACAGGACACAGACCTGGCGTCCGTCGCTAGCCAATGCGAGAGGAAAGACGGAGGGAGGAGGAGGCAAGAGAGCAAGACGCATGTGATCACACGAGACGTTCATTGAATTCAAGGATTAGATTCATTTCTACAGACATTCTACTCTACGCGATCCCGCCAAACCACCGAGAGAGACACTTGAGGATTGAATCTGCCAGAGGGCATCAGTACAAAGTCGTCAACGATGTACCGAGAGGATGAGGTCCATTAATGATGGGACTACACTAGTAAGAGCTGTATCGTTACCCACGACGGGGACCACCCGAAGCCTGATAACGAGGAAAGGGCGCACCCTCATGACAAGGTTGGGCGCGCCACGGTGGAACCGCGACGCTGGCGAGCCAGCAGGGGGAACTAGAGGGTTCGTGATGCCCGGGGAGGCATTGGTAACACGCCGCCCTCCTACGTCCGTACCCATGTGGTAACGGCCCAGTGATGCGCCCTTTAAGACCCCTACCGCCCACAGTTGAAATCAGAAAAGCAGCTAACCCACCTGGTATTCATCGCCTTGATGTGCTTGAACGAGCGAGGGGCTTGAGGGAGAGTGAAGGAGTGGAAGAGGAAGAGGTGGAGAGGTGGAAGTAGAAAAGAGGGCAAAGTCGAAGAGGAAAGGTCGAGGCGAGGCCCGGGTGGTGGTCGAAAGGAAAGAGAGGTGATCTTGGTCAGCCACTCTCGTTCCTTATATAGTAAGCGACGTGTTGCTTGGTCGGCTTTGGTTGCATCAATCCGAACGTGACCGCGTCTCCGAATCCCCCTTTCCTTTCTGTCAGTCTGAATCCTTCAGCGCTTCAGCGTTGAACTTGTACCTTTCCTACCGACTCGCTCCGCGCCTTCTTTGGGTTGACTTCAACGGTTACTCGACCGGGCGGGATCCAATCGCGAATTCCGAGTTCAGCCAACCACACTCTACCGCCAGAGTGTCTGCTTGAATGAATTCTGAAACGGAGCGGAAGGAGGCAGCAGATGCAGAGAAAGTGCGGAAGGTATTGCCCGATAGAGCGAATAATGGGAAGGATGACCAGGGGGAAACATACGACACCGACACCATAGCGGACATTCAGGCGCAGCGTCCGACTCCCCAGTTAACCCCTGAACTTCTGGAACGTTTTCGGCTGGTCCAGCACACGCCCTCAACCACCCCCAGAACAAGAAAATCAGAATCATTCGTACAAATCATTGAAGAGACGCCCGTTCCGGGACTCGACGTCCACAATCTAATACAATCGGGTGTACAACTTTCAGACGCCCGAGTCAGCAAGGCTGGGTTGGTTTTCTTGTCGGGACGGCTCCAACGGCCGAGCTTCACTGAAGCAGATCTACGTGTTCTGTGCTCTGCATTCGACCATCGGAGGAAATGTCGGGCTGCCATCGAACTCTACATCCAATGGGCTTGTTGGAACACCCAGCGACCGCCTATCTGGGACTTTACGGGAGGTAGCGGCCCGGTGGAGTTGGAGATGGTTCCCGACGACGAGGAGGGCGCGGAGTGGCGGGATTTTTTTACCTGGTATCCTCAGGCGGCGGGTTGGCACGAGCTGACCTGGACGGACATTCGCCAGCAATTGGCGCTTGCTTGGGCAGGAGCGGAGAGACCACAGTTTTCGTGTGGTGATTTTTTGGCGTTAGCCAACGAAATCGACAACATACAGAAGGAAACCATAATCTAAAACCCTACTACAGTTATTCCTAACTGTTGCATAAATGTACCCGACGATTAAACTAATCAGAAGGGCACCCTCCCAATGTCGATTTGAACTCATACGTGCTGACCGCGCACGAAAACTTGAAACCCACGGCGCGATACAGAACCTTTACCAACAGGTGCAGACTATAACTCGGACTCAGAAGATGAATCAGAAGGAGGTGGAGATGGGGGACGATACAAGACGTAGCCGACACAGGTACGTCTGCCGCCACCAAGCCTCTACAAGTTTCCTTGGGTCAGATAGGGACCCATAGGGTACATTCATGATATGTTCTCTATACTTCTTTCATTCAGTGGTTCGCTGAATGCGTGCATGGAATTTGTGACGATTACAATGGAGCGGTGAGTTTAACTTAGTGAAGAGTAACCTATGCGCCGTGTCTGCACATGCAGAGCCTCTGAAAAACACTCGGAACTTCGGGCTTAGGAGGTATCCACTGGCCTCGTTTCTTCGTCCAAGCACGAGGGCGTTTCCCAATGAGAACTTTCGACAGCCCCGGATAACGATTGCCCAGCTTTTCGACCACGAACGAAACGTCCGCATCCGACATGGACTTCTCGTTGCGCGCTCGAGGGATCTGGCCGATCCCAAGGTAGCGTACGTTACGAGGCAGAGGGACGGAGTCGTTTGCCAAGGATAACAAGAAATGCTGGAGTCTGTTGAGCGCGAAGGGACCGAAAAGAAAGCATGAACTCTTACCTCGAATGAATCCAGCTTGATATCTTCATACATCCGACTTGCTGTAGTCTCGTCTTCAGGCCACTCAATCTCCTCCGACCTATCTGAATATTCACTCTTCTCGTCGTCGTCGCGGGGCGGTGCGTCTTCGCCTTTGGGCATGATCGCGTGCATGTAGGCCATGTCTTGAGCAGTCATGCTCAGCAGGCTTTGAAGCAAGTGCTGAGCGAGACCCTCGCCCAACATCTCAGCATCCTGCTGAGCCTCGACTACTTCATCCGAGTCGTCTTCTCCGTCCACGCTACCATCCACCGTCTCCCAATCGCCCTCCGATTCCTCATCAGAATGGTCGCCGTCCGTCTGCACCGCACCGGTGTTTCGAAGGAAGAACATGATTCGCTTCAACTGGGGGAAAAGCTCCGAAATCAACCGCAAGACGCTCGAATCCAGAGAAATGAAGGGCAGATCGATTTCTTCCATGGTCGCAGTAGACCTTGACATCTGCAGTATGGCTTGCTCTATCAGGGTTTTCTCGACCGGTTCATCATTATCGGGGAAAGTCTCGAGTTTCACAGCCCGGACGGGTCTGCCAGCAGTGAAGCTGCCGGCGATTTCTACCGGGCCTCTGAAGGCGCAAAGCATTGGAATGGAAGTTTCAGGGAGAGGGACACCTGCGAAAATAGGGGGAGCGTCGATATCGAGGTCTCTGAGCTCGGGGCAGCAGTCGAGGAACCTATAAAACAGATCCTTGGCGTCATAGCTGAGACGCAGAATCAACCTAACGAGACGAGGAAGGGGCCCAGAAGCTGTGAAAACCGAGAGGAACGCTTTGGACGGCACTGGTTGCGCGATAGACAGGAGAGCGAGCTTGGAAGTGGACACCAGATTATATCGTTCTACGATACCATCGTCCCATTCCACAAGCGGGTGCGAAAAGGTGAACGTGTCCAAGGCGACACCGCCGCAGGCGGGAGGGCAGATAATGTCGCAGCCGGCGACGTGCATGGTATTTAGTTTGGGGAGAGATGCGAGTGTTTCGCAGAATTCGGGAGAGAAGGGGAATCCGCTGATTTCTAAGATGGAAAGATTGGTGTATACACCAAAGGTGGAACTGAAGAGGGAATTGATTGCGAGGGAGAGTTCGACGATTTTCTTCAATCCGGGATGGTAGATGATAGGACTCGTCGAATTGTCAAGAAGATTTTCGACTGTGGGGATACCGTTGAACACCCAGTGGTGCACCATGGCAGGAATATGGGGGCTGGAGGCGATGGAAAGGATTCTGTCGCGAGTGCGCTTCAACCTTCGGATAGTCGCTTTACAGTTGCGACCGGGGGCGAGATCTGCAGGTAACGGGCCAATGAAAGCGAGGTTCTGGAACAAAAATGGCTGGCATATATCGCGGAAGAGGCGACACGAGGAGGAAAGGGCCTTCAGATCTGCTGGGGCCGCATGCCGCCATACCAGGCGCCAAATTTCAGTTGGAAAACTTGAAGACATAAGACCACTTGAAAGCGTCTCGTCGATGACTAGGATTATTGTGTCGCGGGGAGAACCTACCTCTGGGGTAGCAAAATGAAATGTCAGATCTGTCAGGATTGAGTAGGCTTGAGAGCAAAAGGCGTTCAGCGATTGGAAAGATTGGACAAAGACAAAGTTCCGGCCCGGGGCACCGCCGATTGAATAGTATGACGGTGGATACTGCAGCGCTCAGAAAAGACTTGCACAGACGTATTGTGATACAGGATTAATGTTACGGAGTAGCAGGTGTGCCAAAAGTCAAAAGCAATTAAACAATGTTAGAGAACCATGCGATTCACAGGAACGGAACGTTCTTCATCTCCCCAGCCGCCAACAAATCCTCATCGAACGCCTCCTCCTCCTCCTCCTCCATCCCACTCTGCGAATCCTCTCCGTATTTTCCGTCCTCACTCCCACCCGGCTCGTCATCCATATCAAACTGCAGGTCGTCGTCCAGAGAGCCGGGCATGCTCGTCATGCTCCTCCGCCGGTGCCGCCTCCGCCGCTTCCCCTCCGAGTCCAAATACTCCTCGTCCCCGTCCTCATCATCCGAGTCCGCGAACGTGTTGGACGACGACGAGTGCGACTCGGGGCTCAAGCTCCGCCGTACGCTGCCAAGCGTCGACGACTTGCCGAACGAGCTCGACAGCGTGTTGCTCAGCCGCTCGAACGACGACATCTGCCGCAACTCCTCGCTCCGCACTGATTCGCCGGGCGGCGGCGACGTTTCGCGCGACTTGGAGGCACTGCCGTTGACTCGGTTCAGAGCGGCCTGCCGCATGTTCGACGACTGCCTGCTGCCGACGAGACTGAAGTTCCGCAGCCGCGCGAGGGTGCTTTGGTTCGACGTATCCGACCGTGCGCTCAGCGCTGGCGACGGCGGAGAGAAGTCCGGCAGCGGGAAATCCTGCACAGGCGCCTTCCAATAATTGAAGTCGGTGTACTCCGGTGTCCACTTCCGGTGTATCGGCGGGAACATCTGGTCAACCAAGTCCGTCATGTGGATGTACCTGAATCAAAAACAATCAACTTGATACCAGATTCAAGAACACGCAAAAACACGTACGACGACTTGTACCCCGCGAGCTCGAGCAGCTCCAGCTTGACCTCCCCGGACGAATCGATCGTGAATATCCGCGAGCTCGGGACGTTCACACTCCGATACGACAGCGCGTCCGTGATCCTGTTCCCGAACCCGGCGTAGAACGGATTCCGCGACGCCTCCCCAAAGAGCCGCTGTATATCGCGCAAACAGGCCATCTTGAACACCTCGGGCTTGCGCATGATCACTTCCCGATGGAGCGACGCCATGAGCCGGTCAGGGCTCATGATGACGGGGCCCTCCGGCAGCTGGTAGTCGTTCTGCTTGATACCCTTGAGGTAGTCGCGCGTCGCGTCTGCCTGGCCGATCGCCCGCGAGGTGAGGTACATGATCTTGTACCCATTCCGGGTGATATCCGTGTAGAGCTTTGCGACTCCAAGATGGGTCCAGTCCCGCCCGATCATCGCAAAGACGTGCCCGAGACCATCAGACCTTGAAAAAGGAAGTGAGTGAAAGATGTAAAACGACAAGATCTCGTTCATACTTGGTAATCGTCCCGTCAATATCCGACACGAGTACGAGGTCCGTCGAGTCCCACACAAAAATGCGGGCCGTGCACGCAATGACGCCCGACGTCGAGAGTGAAAAGGTGATCGAGTTCGGCCCAGGCTTGAGATTTAGCGATTTCTGTAATGAAAAAAGCATTGAGAGTTGAAATAACACACGGTATGAGATCGACAAACCAGCTGGTCGGATGTCAAGCGCAGCGTTTTCGCAAACTTCTTCCCTTTACCCACGGGCAAAGGTTGCGCGGCCGCTGGGACTGGGTGTTGAACAGGCGTGGAGGGTGCCGGCGCAGAATCGGCCGGAGGAATGTCCGTGGAGGACCTCTTGACCTTCGACAGTGCCTTGGGCGGTAGCGTGTCGGAGTCGGTGCCATTCTGCCGAGCGAGAAACTCAGTGGGAGAGCTGCAAATCAAGATAAATCCTTACAGGTGCAGACGTCGTCCAAGGCAACGGCGGCCGATCGTCCTTTGTGGGAGTACCCTCCGTCTTCGCCTTACTCCGGCTCCACCACTGTACCCACGACGAGGACGTCGGCTTCCCTTTAGGCACCTGTTCGGGCGGCTCCGATTTTGAGCGGTTGTGCTGCTGCTTTTCCCGCTGCTCGAGGCTCTCCGTCGGTGTGTCGGGCACAGACTGCGCATCCTCCCCGTCGGACATCGGCGATGTCGGGCGAAGCGGAATCCCCTCCGTCGTCTGCTTCACGAGCGCATCGCGCCAGAGCACAAGCGCATCCATGAGCGGCGAACCATCACGTCGTGTAATGTACCTGCCAAAGGATTCAGCAATCTGATTCACTGGCAGAACGAACGATGGGGTACTGACTGGTCTCCCGCCCATCGTATCACGAGCCGTGGATCGCTCACGACTGTTTCGTCCTCCAGGAAGCGGCTCAGATCAATCTGGTCCTTTTCAAACAGCCGCGCGGCCTCCACCTCGTCGCGCCGGTCAAATACACGTGTGCCCCCACTCGACCCACCCCGTTCCCGCCTACCCCGCGTGTCAGATTCGGACTCCTCGTCGTCTGGTGCCATATCCGACACGAGACTGAGCTCGAACCCAACCTTCCTCCCTTCAATGGCGACGGTGAATTTCGTCGGATCGGACTCGCTCGCAGACAACCGCCCGCCCGCGCCATAGCCTACAGTCTCCTCCACCACCGCGGGTTCGTCATCATCGTCGTCATCCTCATACTCGAGGCGATCTACAATGCGGTCTCTCGCCCTCCGACGCGAACGCGAGGGGCTGCCTTCCAAGTCCGGGGGCACACTCCGGCTGCGTGCCCCACCCCCCGACCCCCCCGCAGCGACCGGGGAGACATCGCCCTCCTCCTCCTCCTCGGGCGTCGTCTCCCGCAGGCCCAGGCCCACGTCCAGCCCGCCCCGCTTCGCCCGTGCGCGCGACGTGCGCCCCCACGTCGCCGCGACGTCCTTGCTGCTGCCGATCCCGCCCTCCGCGCGGCCGCCCATCCCGAACGACGCCTTCATCGGCGACGGCTGCGGGAAGGCGCCCCACTCCCACGAGTACTCCACGTCGAGCTTCGGCAGCGCACTCATGGGTGATTGTGATTCGAGGGTGGATTTCTCGGCTGTAGGGGAAGGCGTGGGGGAGCCTGTTGTCGTTTTAGGTTAATTAGCAAGTAAATGCGATGGACGTGTTTAGACGCACGGTATGTCCCGTCGTCGTCAGCCGTGATGGTGCGGTCGCGGTCGTGCCTCCCCCGCGAATGGTACCCATCGCCATCGAGTGCGATTTCTGAAGGAGCGGATGAGCAACAGTAAATTTCGAAAGAGACTGGGGATTTACCGGGCTTATATTTGACCTCGTGGGCCTCCATGGACGCCTGGACCACCTTGAGTGCGCGATCGACGCGCTGGTCCTGCGTTTCCTCCATGGAAAGCATCAACGCCGGCGTGGCCAAGGGCGCAGGACTCGGGGGGCGAGACGCCGACGAGATGGACAGCTGCGACGGCCGTTTGCGGTCAGCCGGGCGCGCGGTGGACGTCGAAGGCGGAGGAGTAGACGACAATGGCCCAGCATTGAGGTCGAGAAACTCGGGCTCGTCGACGGGGGTCTCTTGTACGACGGATGGGTCGCCACCGTCTGTCGTAACATGGTCCCGCGGCTCGTCCGGATCTTGCCTGGCGCCAAACCTATCGGTCGGTATATCCGTCCCCGTTGGTTCGTCTGGCCGGGTAGGGTGAAGGATGGGACTAGTGATAAGGTCCTCTGGGACATCATCGTCGGTCTCGAACACGAAAAAAGCTTCTCCCGCCTCGCCGATTTTCATGTCGAACGGAATGGTGTGCCCATTAACGGAAACTTTGACCTGGACATGGAAATTAATTAGCGGCCAGCATTCGAGTTGGTTGTACGATACGAGCCTTCTTCTCCCCCGGACGAAGGACCTGCCATTTGCCGAATCTAACATGGAATGGGGAACAGACGAGTTCAGTGGCTCCGTTGGAGGTTGGACGCTGTATAACAATAACGTCGATTGCGCCTGTGAGGGTTGCCGGGTTTATTGGGGGGAGATCCCTGTAGTACTGGTACGGGGCACTGATAGCGTTGACGGCGCCGCGAATGTAGTTCATCGAGAGAGGACAAAATGCATGTGATACCCTTTTATGCGAATCCCCAAAATAGGAATCTCTCCAAAACGTCATTCAACGCCAGCGTCCAGCTCGGGACAGCGTCATAAATCTCAGAACACCCTTGGATACTCCATGGATGAATTTCATGTCTTGATTACAATTTCATGCATTAATTACAGAAAATTTCTTTCCCAGCGACAATAGTCTGGGGTTGGGGAAGTTAGATAGGCTCTTGTTGGGGATCCGCCGAGGAGACCCATGATCTCCGGGCTTCACGCATCGAGGACTCCGGGGAGGCGCTAAACGCGCCAAGTTGATCAGCAATTCAAGAACGTGCGCATCTGCATCGAGAAATTTGGATTGAAATAAGGGCGGAACGTTCTTTAGAGGGGAGCAACTGTGAGAGTCGGTCAAGTCGCAATTCAAGAGAATACAGAATTAGAAAATGGACTCCAAAATACACCCTCTGAATCCCAAGCTCTCCGCACAGCTCCGAGTCCTTCATATCCATGCCAGGCCGGAGGTTATTCGAAAAAGGCCTCGGGGGATCCGTCTCGTCCCGCCTCGCCGTCTTCAAGAACGCGTCCCCGAACCTTCCAGCGCCAACTCCGTCTCTTGGTGCACCAGCGGAACGCATACCCGCTCGCGGACGTCGCTATTATGAAACTTACCACTCCGCCCGCCCTCCTCCGCCCGCTATAGCTCGAAAAGAGGCAAAAGCGTCGCATGATTTAGTGGCCATGTTGTCGAGGAAAGTCTGTTGTGCAGTCTTCAAAATTGATCACGCATATATGCTGATGTCAAAGATCTGATCCGTTTTTTCCGTATAGGGGCTACCGTGATATCCATTCGCTCTAAAGCGTATTACACTACGTCCCATACTTAAACTTCTGCGCCATAGACATGCTTAAGTTGTCCCCGACCGAGGTATATCTCTTTTCACTCATTTAGTCCCTTTACTAACTGCCGGTCGCAGAGAATTCTCGCAGGCATAGCTCGACATCGGTACAAAAAATGAGCAGTAACACCAAACTCACCCCGAAACTGCGGCAAGAGGTATCGTTCCTCCGCACGATTCGCTTGCGCATCATGGCCTTCAATATCTATTGGATCTGCCGGCTCTTCTTCCCCTACGCAAAATCCAGGATTCCCGGCTGGAGCGCCACGGCGCCGACGCTGATCAAGCGGTATCCCGTCCGGCCCAACCTCGTCAATCGCATCCACATTCCGCCGACTCACCGCGACGGCCAGAAGCACCCCGTGTTCGTCCTCATTCACGGCGGTGGCTGGGTCCTCGGCGACCCCGCTATGGACGACGAGCAGGCCCACCTCCTCGCCGTGAAAGGCTACGTCGTCGCCAGCCTCGACTACAGCCTCGGACCTCGCTCCCGCTACCCAGTCGCCATCATGGACATCGCCGCGCTCACCGAAGCCGTCCTGGACGACGCGTCGCTGCCCATCGACCCGGCGCGCCTCGTCGTAGGCGGGTTCAGCGCCGGCGGCGTCATGACGCTGGCTCTAGCCCAGCTGCCGCAGCTGCGCGACCGCATCCGCGCCCTCGTGTCGATGCAGCCGGTGACGGACTGGACGGGCGAGCACCGCGGGCCGCACCGCCGCACGCCCTGGGGCGGCGAGGACGGGCTGAAGCGCACGCAAGCGATGTTCGACTGGGCGTACGTCCCCGCGGGCGCCGACATGCGCGACCCGCTGCTGAGTCCGCTTTACGCGACGCGCGCGCAGATCCCGCAGCCGCTGTTCATGGTCGCGTCCAGCGCGGACGGGCTGTGCGACGAGGAGGCGCTGATGTGCCGGAGGCTTGCGGGCTTGGCGGAGGGCGACGAGCGCGGGAAGGACCCGGAGAAGTCGTGGGCGGCGAACGGCGTCGTGTACGAGTGCGTCCCGGACATGCCGCATGGCTTCACCCACTTCTGGGTGCGGATCAAGGACGAGTTCTGGGCGAAGCGCAAGAAAGAGCTGAGCGCGGAGGTCTTTGAAAAGGTCACGGTCTGGTTGGAGGAGGTGATAGGAAAGGTCGAGCACTGAAGGGAGCTTTTCGTCTTGTCGAGATGTCATATATTTATTTTACACGGTTCAAGACAAAGCAGACATGTTTCGGAGAATCGGTTCAGGTCTGTAATAGGCAAGGAATGAGCCGGTTTTCATTACAGCGTCTGTCTGAGACTACTAGTTCAGGTCCCAGGAATAATCCAACAGTCCCAGAAAGATGCCCTCGATAAATCCCAGATCGAAAACAGTCCGGCTGGCAATTCTGACCTAGCGTTCACTTTCGCTTTTCGGAAGGTCGCAGCAGTTTCTTCAGCGACAGCCGACGGTTTGTGAGCAAGGACTTGGCGCAAGGAAAAATCAACATCCCAGTTGTCCAGTGGCGGGATTAGTCAGACTTCGGCCCTCCACCTGACCGGACCGGCTACCGCACCGAGCTCTCCTACAAGAAACCACATCTGTATCGAGGAACGAATCCCAAAAACGCATTCTAAACTCCTTCCCTGATTACTCCAGTCGAGCTTCATGGGCGCTCAAGGCACTGCCCTACGTTGCGGAGTTCCGAGCTTTTTGAATCGTATACCGTGACTACTATGTCCCGAAACCGCGCCATTTCGCGTCGCATAATTCGTTACGACGCGCTCAGGGACTCGGAAATCCGACCAAAAACTGTGGTTATACTTGTAAGCTCTCGTAGATCTCGGCCGTGGACGATTGAGCGAACTGGATTCAGCGATTCCTGCTCAATTTTGAGCAGTCCCTCTCACTTCAAGTTTTCGGATCATTCAAGCCTAATGTTTACTTGGGTTTAATTTTATACGATGGTATGCGAATCTTCTTCTCCTATGGCATCCTGCTAATTTCCAAGGTTAGAACTTTGCGATATCGCATTTTACTGGGACTCACTACCACCTATGAGACAAGCAATATCCAAACATCTCTTCGTGCGTATTTCACCGTCCACTTTGCGATGATATTCGCTGAAAGTCCTCCAGTTGATGGATTATACAGTACGGTTCCATTTTTTTGGTCCTCTGGAGATTAACCCCTCCCGCAGGATGCGACAGCACATCCTGTGCTTGACGCCATTTTCTGGAGCCATGGGCGATCGAGCCATGTTGTCTTCCCTCGTCCGTCCGCACCCACATCTCGGCTACTCACGCTCGTGAACCCCGAAGGGAGATTACGCATCGCCATTGTAGGTCGACCCGCATCGACGTTTCACTGACTGACTTGCCTGAATAGGTACCCGACGGCGAGCACCCAACACACTATCCCCACCCCTTACATGCTCCGTCCATTACCCGCGATACCCTGTCATGGCTCGACCATGAATTCCGGACGCCCTCCGCTCACATGGCACAACCGCTCCTCAAGTCCTTGGCCCTCGCGGTATACCGTATCGTCATGGTCGCCAGCGCGGGTAGTACGATTATATCTCAGGAATTTGAAGAGAGCAGGGTACTTGGCGAAGTGGTGGTTGAGAACTCGGCCCGGGCATTCTGGGGCTCGAACGTTCAGTTTCGGCATCACCTCCCTGTATCCCCGCAGAAGTCATACAAGTGGACGTGGTACGATAATAGCATGGAAGAGATCTATCACGGGATTCCGGGATGGACAAGGTCCGTACTACTTTGCGCGTCGAGGACTGCACTCATGGCTCGTAGGTTTACCCTACGTCAGAGGAACAGCGGGTGGACGCGCGCAATAAATATAATCCTCGGCGATGAAGGGAATGACGTCGACAACTGGAGCGTCCTACTCGCTTGTTTAAGTAACTGGGTTCAGGCCGATGCAGACCTGCGTACATTTTGTCTTGACCACTGCACCGGCCACACGCAAATTGGTTTCGGTGGGTGCATTGCGAGTTTCTCATCTCCCTCGACTCATACGACGGAAAGTGACCCAAATTGACGTCTCATCGTATGTGCATGGTGGTTTCGCGCCTCTGCCAGGCTACGACGCCGCCGACACTGTATATCTTTTCACCGAAGATCTGCGAGTAGGAGCGGACGGGCGTATCGCTCCCTGTAGACGCTTTCATTCTTTGGACCGGACAGGGGCCACGCCGATGTCAGTGGGGCTTATGACGCTCTATGGCGTGGACCAAACCTCAGCCTTGAACGTCCGCAAACGCGTCCAGTTCTTCGAGTGCGAGCAGTTTGCGGTTCTCGACGAAATGTGGACTCGGTTCGGCAATTCAGACTCCTTTGGCGTCTCTCCATTGGGACCGTGGACCGATGGTGGGCACTGCAACGTATGGAGAGAGCCACAGGCGCTGATTTTTCTATCCATCTAGTCCGCCCTAGCCTCAAGCGATCGCAATCCGCTATGCGCCTCGATACGGTCGACTGGCGCACGGACTGGATGTGGGAGGACCACAACCGCGAGGCGGAGAAGGCATCCAGGGGACGTTGGATTTCATTGCTTCGATACGCTCGGAAACGAAGACCAGAGCTACATCTCCCGGTCGAGCAGGAGCCCGCACAGGAAGAAGAGGTGCCGGAGGCTAAGGATCCTGTGCGCCGCCTCCACCGCTCGAAAACTAAAAGCGTGGGAGGCGGCCTATCTTTGATTTTTTCGCGTCTAGTGCTGTGAATTTTAACTACATGTAACTCCTCGTCTCTTGCTGTGTCGATGCGTGAATATTTATCCCTGAGTTCGGTTTTTCGAAATTTGCAGTTGTTTGCTTGAGACGTTTTCAACTTTTCCTGATCTTCTTTGTCTTTGGACTTTGTTTTTGCTCTATCCTGAACTTGTTGCTCGTAAAGCTGCTCAATCTTGACTTCGTGGGAGCACTGAGGTAAGTTTTCTCTTTGCAATGCGGCCGCCCTCGTCATCAACGCGTTCGTATCAATTCTTAGCTTTTCCCCAACTTGTCCTCGCAAATCCCATTGCAGCCATGTCGAGGTCTCTTCCACCTGAGATTTGGCGGCTATCATGGCAGCACGCAGCCACCGCGGATCTGAAGACCATTGCCTCCTCGTGTCGGCTGTTCCGCGACATATGCCAGCCATTTCTATTCCAAACCCTCAGCTTTTTTGGTCCAATGCCTATAGAAGTAACCGCTCACAACTGTGAAGATTCCATCCGGGACATGGAGCGTGATCTAGACAGATTTTCTTCCATCTCTTCCAGCTCCCATATTCCTGCCATGGTCCACAATTGGGTATTCCATTGCATCCCGGATGTCAACCATCTTCTGGACGACTCGACGAGCCCTATCCCCTACCACTCCGGGATGAAGCGGATCGTTGATCTTACCCTTCGAGTCAATGCCCTCTTTAGTTCCACCATCGGTGTATACACCAATCTTTCCAAGCTAGACATAACCGGATTGCCTTTTACCCCCAAGTTCTGCCAGAAACTCGCTTCTCTCCCTAGATTGAGTACCATGCACGTTTCCGATTGCGATATTGCCTGCCCGGCTTCCAATGGCGGCATCGCTCTGAAAGAATTCGGATATTCGGACACTCGGTTGGAATGGCAGGATGATTTCGTGGACAAATACCATCTCGTGTCCCCTTCCAAGCTGGAAACCCTGTCTCTCGAGGATCCGGTCCCGGGAAAACTGTACCTATCGGTTTTTTCCGCCTCCGACCCACTACCCTGCCTCGTTACTTTGACCCTGTGTCTAGATTATGATGCCCGAGATCTATTTTACAGGTTTCTCGACTGCTGCCCGGAGCTTAGAGACCTTGATGTCGACGTTCCTCCCACTTTCGCAGGTGTCCCTCTACCTGAAACGACCATTCCAATGCTAGGTGCCTTCAGAGGGCGAGTAGAAATGGCGGGCGTCTTTGCTGCTGGCAGACCGGTACGGAAAATCAAAATTGATTTCGCCAAAGAGAAAGAGAATCCGGAAGATGACGAGCCCGTCGATAAGGCCGTGATAGAAGAGGCCTTGTTGCAGATTTCACAGTCAACCGCGACTGTGGAGGATCTTACTTTGCCGCTTATCTCTCTAGACTCAAGCGTCTTGCGCTTGGTTTCGCAGCTCTTCCCTAAATTGAAGCGACTCGTGTTTTTCCTCCGAAACACCGAGGATTATGATCAGGAATCCGAGGACGAGTGGCAGACGGAGGATGGTAGTGTTAATGGAGAAGAAGATGAAATTGTCGACGTTCCGCAGGACCATGGACTGGACGGACATTATCTTGGCAACCACGCAATGGGTCATGACATCGCTCAGCAGTTGCTTCAAAGCGTACTTCAAAACCAGGCAGATGACGACCACCCAGTGAACCCTCACCTTGTTGGACAGGCGCTTCAGGGCATGCTTACCGAGAACATGCTCGCCATAGCGGCTCACGACATGGATGATATACGCATGGACGAAATTCGCGAGGTTATGCGCACAGGTAACGACGTGCGTACGGTCGAAGATCCAGGCGGCGAGGACAATAAGAGTGAATATTCGGACACTTCGGACGACATTAATTGGCATCAAGACGAGGCTACAGCGAGTCGGACGTACGAGGATATCGAGCTTGCTTCATACGAGGTGAGATTTCGCACATGCAATGAGGTGCCGTAGTGTTTAATTAATTCCAGGATTTCTTGTCATCGTTGGCGAAGGACTTGATGCCTCTGCCCCGAAATCTACGACGCCTTGGGGTCGGCCAGATTCCTCGGGCGCCCAACGAGAAGTCCATGTCCGATGCGAACATTTCCGCCGTGGTCGAACAACTAGGAGTCCTTTACCCGGGTCTCTGTATGGTCGTTGCTGGGAAAATGCCCCGTGCTTGGACGAAAAAGGGTGGCGTCTGGAAACCCCCCAAGCCCGAATCGGAAGATGTCCGTGATCGTCTCAAGGCACTCATGGGCGGGCCCGGTGGCCCTTTGTTGCCGTTCCCCATCCAGTAGACGTGAGAAATAGCAACTATCCTTCCGTATTGCTCTGGTATGTATTAGATCCATAATCTCTCGGAAGTTGGTTCCAGACAAGTCTGGTTCGAACCCCCCAACCAGGCGATGAAAACCCTGAGTAATGCAATCCGCACGTTTGGACCAAATCGTTTCCAGAGCCATTTGCGTGTACCAGCTTGAAGGGAATAGAGCGTATTTGCACCCCCCAAAATCGACGGCCAAATTTCTGGCATCAGCCATCATTTTTAGGATAGAGAAATGACTGATGTGCCGTAACCGACCTTCCCAGCAGCCAAAACCTATTTTCGCCATATAATTTCTCTCCTAAAAGTGGCTAGTGCCTTCGAGACTACTGTGGTGTGTCCACACAAAAAAACCCGGGTTATCTAGCATTTTTTCACGCCTTTTGGCAGACTTTACAAGTCGAAGGTCATCAAATTTCTGACAGGCCTCATCAAATTTTGCCCTAAAACTGCGTCGAGGGTGTTGCAAATACGCTCTAATGGTATCGTTACAAAACAATTGCGATGCGTGCATTCAAATTTGCGCCCACCTGAGACTGATGGCGCGAACAACGAGATACTGACCCCATGGCCATCTTTGATACACTCTACGGAGTTGCAGATTCTAAAGATGCATACCTGAATTCTATTGAGAGAATTGCGGCTAAGAGAGGGCCAAGACAATCTCGAGCTTCTTTCAATTGGATTTTCCCGCAAATCCGATCATCTGATGGTCAAAATCAATGGCAACATGCAGGGGACAGCCCCCACAGTGATCGAAACTCAAGGGGAAAAAGTTCGTTGTAACTTGTATGGCAGCGGGGAGAATAACCCAACAACTGCGGTCCCTGCCGCTCCGACGGACCTCCTGAGTCCCGGCAGCTCGAGGCGTATAAAGGCCCCAGGCATCTGACGAAAATCTCAAGGTTGATCCCTCTTTTTTCTTCTTCTTCTCTACATTCCCAGCTCGACGCTACTTTTTCACCACCTATTCTATACTTGCAATCATGGTCAACACGATGAACCTCATGAACCTCGTTATCGCAGCGCTATTCGCGGGATCCGTCAGTGCGCTCCCTCTGTACAGCCGTGACGCCTCAGACCTGGTGCGTAGTTTTCCGTACCTCATGATGAGCAGCATGCTGATTGGCACGTAGGGCATTTTCGCTCCTCCGGCTGGTCAACAAGCTGGCACGGGCATTCCTCCCGGGTTCGGCAACGATGTCGCGGCCGACGAGCAGGCGAGCGCGTTCGCAGCGGCCGCTACCTCCGCGGCGGCTGCAGAGGCTGCAGCAGGGGTCGACATCACCGCCTCTATCGCTGCGGCGTCGTCGTCGGCGGCTGCCGCCGCTGCCACGGCCACAGTGAACCCGCTCGACCCCCTCCAAGGGCCGAACACCAACCTTACGCCGGCGCAATTGGGCGAGCTTTCGGGCCTCAGAGCCAAGCTTGCGATTGACACTCAGTTCGGAGACACCGGTGCTGCTATCCACGATCAGTCGTCCATCGACTCGATTATCGCTAGCGGCGAGGACAGCGAATTCTGAGGTGTTGGATTGTTCTGTAGCGTATGTAGCAAGCTGTATGATATAGTAGGAATTCGCAAGACCATAGTTTAGGGAGACTTTTGTGTGATCCCAGGAAAAATTGCCACGGCCAGCGCCCAACGAAGCGCAAGAGATCGTCACCTGATCGCGTCATCGTTTTCGATATCGTCCGGCAAGTCCGGGCCGGGATTTACGCTTTCCCGTCTCCGCCTTCCCCAAGGCCTTCCCGTTCCGCTCCCGCCTCCACAGTCTTTGGTTTAGACTCCACTGCGCCTAAATGACTCCTTCCCCAATATCTGGAAAGACTGTGGCCCAGCATAACAGCAGGGAGAGCTGTTGGATCATTGTTCACGGTAAATCGACTCGTTATCGTCGAGCCTCGTGTTTAATTTTCTGCAAGGCCAAGTATACGATGTGACAGAATTCCTCGACGGTATGATGGGCTCGCTCATGAACGTCCTCTACTTATATGGTCAATAGAACATCCTGGTATGATATGAACTTCGTCCGGGATCGAAGTTAAATTCCGGTAGGCGGAAGCAAGATAATCCTCAAATATGCGGGCAAGGACGCGACGTAGGTTCTCATCCTCCCCTAATGTTTTGAGTTCCTGAAACCTCGAACTAGCCAGGAATATGAGCCGATACACCCACCGGATGCCATTACGACGAATTTGCCCCCCGAGAAGCAGTGAGCGGAACAGGTCCCTTTACCGGTTGTCTAATCCTTCAAAGCCTAGGTCCCGTAGAGCCCGACACTGTTGAGAAAGTCGTTGTCGAGATTACAGACGAAGAGAAAGCCCGACAAGAACGAGTTTCTAATCGCCCCCCGCTCGATGAGATTTTAAATCTCCACGACTTTGAGGTGCCGTTGTGTTGTGTTTTTTATCTTTCAGAAAGGTCTGACCATCCCGAGTAGAATATTGCTAAGCAAACCCTGCCAGAAAAGGCGTGGGCTTACTATTCGTCTGCTGCAGACGACGAGATCACCAACCGAGAGAATCACGCTGCGTACCACAGGTTTCTACATGAGCAATATATCTGCTACAACCTTTGGCTAACACATAGCACAACCAGAATCTGGTTCCGCCCACGGATACTTCGAGACGTTACAAACGTCGATTGGTCGACAACAATTCTTGGCCACAAGTCTAGTATGCCTGTATACATTGTATGTGCCTCCGAATCTCTTATATCCTCTACTCGTTTCATGTCGTCTGAATCTAGTCTGCAACGGCACTTGGAAAACTCGGGCACCCTGACGGAGAATTAAACTTAACACGAGCTGCGGCCAAGCAAGGCGTTATACAAATGGTCAGAAGAACGCTGATCTTACGAGGCCCGTCTTATTATGTTGGCCATAGATCCCAACTTTGGCTTCCTGTTCATTTGATGAAATCGTAGACGCAGCGCAACCCGGCCAAGTCCAATTCTTCCAGTTGTAAGTTCAAGGAGATGTAAAGGGGTTCCGGTTCCTCATCTTGTTCCAGATATGTGAACAAAGATCGCGCCATCACGAAGAAACTTGTGCAGCATGCAGAAAGTCGTGGCGTGAAGGCATTGTTCATTACCGTTGACGCGCCCCAGCTCGGTCGCCGAGAAAAGGTACCTACATACATGATCGTGCTTGTCGACCACGGTTCCAACTTGTTGATATCTAGGACATGCGGATGAAGTTCGAGGCCGAGGATCCCTCTGTCGTCAGAAAATCCGGCTCTGAAGGAGTGGACCGGTCGCAGGGTGCCGCACGAGCAATCAGTGTATGTATTCTACAGCCTGCATCTTGCGTTACCTCACATCCTAACAGAGTTTCATCGACACTGGGCTCAAATGGGATGATTTGCAATGGTTCAAGAGCATCACAAAGAGTACGTGTACAGCACCGTTCTAGAAGATCTTCCTTAATCATCTTCTAGTGCCTCTTATACTCAAGGGTGTACAATGCTGGGAGGTATGCCCACAATCGTCCTCCACGCCGTTCATATTATGACCAGACCCCCAGGATGCACTGGAGGCGTACGATGTTGGCGTCGCAGGTGTCGTCCTCTCGAACCACGGTGGACGACAGCTCGACTTTGCGCGATCTGGGATCGAAGTCCTCGTAGAGGTGGTCGCGAAACTGAAGGAGAAGCGCGGGCTGTCGTTCCCCAATGATAAGTTCCAGCTTTTCGTGGATGGTGGCGTGCGACGGGCGACGGACGTGCTCAAGGCGATCGCGCTTGGCGCAACGGCAGGTGCGGTTCATGTTGTCATATCCATTCCTCGTCGCTAAAAATGGGCAGTGGGTGTGGGCCGCCCGTTCCTGTACTCTTTCTGCGCATATGGATCTGAGGGTGTCGAAAAGGCAATCCAAATTCTTCGCGTAAGATTTCCCGCCCCTTCGACGGTCTTGAGCTGAACAATGCGGACTCAGGACGAGTTCGAAATGAATATGCGTCTCCTCGGCGCCCGCACACTGAAGGACGTCGTCCCAGAAATGGTCGATGCGAGCAATCTGCAGTCCCACATTGTGGCAGTCCCCGGTGATGCGCTCTACAACAACAACTGTGCGCTTCCACTGTTTAGTTCCACAAATTTCAGCTAATTGTTCGAATCAGACGACAACATGCAATACGCCAAGCTAAAGGAACTCAAAGCGAAACTATGAGTGTGTCCGGGTTCGGTATTTAGTGCAAGACTACATATGTATTGCAATCGATGGTCAATCAATGCTGGAATTATACGCTGTGAATAGCGGTGCATAGCGAGGCCGCAGTTCAAGACGCGGCAACTTAGTTGCTACCCAAATATTGAGTTCGATAAGAGGATCTTCCTGCAGGGATTTCCTCGCCCAGTGGGCTTGTGTTAAAGCTTCGGGAGAACGACATTCGTTGATACCTTCCTCGCTACAGGTGTGTAGATTGCATTATTGTACGTATTGTACATCCTATAAGTATACTATGAAAGCACAGTGAAAACAATAAAACAACAGTATTGACCAACGTGAATGGAATCACGTCATTATCGGCCGAACAGGCGAAATGCTCATCGCGCCGAGCGACTCCCCCAGCCCTAGCCCATCGTCCTCGGGGGCAGCGTTCTGTGAGCTGGGGATGGTCAAGTAGCCCATCCCGCCATAGGACGAAGCCGGCGGGAGCTCCGCGTCGGCGTCTTCTTCCTCCTCCTCGTCATCATCGTCGATCGCGACTGAGCTCCACTCGCGGTAGATTGTCTGTATGTATACGCTCGACTTGGCGAGCTTATATGGGTCGAACGGGAAGAACGTGTTCAGCTCCGCGGTGATGCTGCTGTTGAGGGCGGCGGCGCGGTAGCTGTTTGCCGATGCGCTCACGCGCCCTTCGGCGTTGTTCGTGCCATAGTCCGAGCGCTTGTTCGCTTCGAGGATAGTGTAGCAATAGGCGAAGTCCGTCGCCTGTGCGATGTGGGCAAACTGCGCGACCACGCTCGAAGAGCAGATCTGATAGTATGTCGGATGTTAGCACCAAGAGGGACCGCAGAGCCAGTGCTCGCCTTAAGTGGGTTTAACACAGAATGTATGATCCGCTGCACAACGCCCAGTTCCGGCATCCACTTTTTCCCAGCCTTCCCCACCAGCTCATCTACGTCTACTTCTTCTTCTAAAAGATCCCGCCAGCGGAAGCAGAATATTAAAAACACCGCCTGTGCAACCGCGTAGAACACGCCGCTCTGTGCAGAGCTTCCCGCGCCGCTCGGGATCGGGGCGCCAATCCGCAGTGCCTCTTCCACCCCGTCCAGATGCGCGCGCAGGAAGTCGCATAGAACGCCCGCGACGCGCCGGGCGCCCTCCCGGTCCACGAATGCCGCACGACTCACGAAGCTACCAATGTACGCGGCCGCGGCGGCGCGCGTGACCGCGGGTGTCGTGTCCTGGAACAGCGCGCGGTCGACGAGGAGCCCGAGAAAGATGTCCGCAAAATCGGGCGAGAGGGACGTGTAGAAGAAGATGAGGAACTGCGTGTAGCGCGACTTGAATGTCGGGAGGACGATACGGTCAAAAATGGACAGGAGGGTGTGAAACTGCGCGTTGGACGAGGTGGAAAAACGCGTCGACTTGGGGCTTGGTGGGGTCTGGCTCGGGGGTATGGAATCAGGGAGGAAGGCTGAAGGAAGATCCAGTGAGGATGATAAGGGAGAGATACTGGGTGTCAAGGGGGGGAGCGGCGGAAGGTCGGGCAACTCCGGGGGAAGAGCGGTGCGTGAGGCGTCGGGCAGAAGTGCCTCCTGAGCCCGCTGAAAGTGCTCGAATATCAGCAGCAGGATCGCATCTAATTTTTTGACCATGTCCTGGATATGGGTCATGTCTGACGGGGTTTCGGCACCGTTCATTTCACCCCCATCCGACGACAAGTCACTCATGTTACCGTCATCTTCCCCGTCGTCGTCGGAATCTGAGTCGGACTCCTGGCCGAGAATAGTGTCGAAGGGGTCGAGCTCGAAGACATCCTGATCGAGAGCAATTTGGTCCTCCAACTCTTCGAGCTCCACCTGGATCTCCACCTACGAGCCTCTTGAGCATCAAACTGTCTGAACGGAGCTGGAAAAAACTGACATCAATCTGAATGGCCCGGTCGACGATCGTGGACAAGATTTTGTCGGAGAGTTCAGGGCAATACGTCGAGATCCGAAGGAGATTCCGTATATAGGTCGACTGTGATGCCTGGTTCTGCCTTTTGTGGGGAAAATTTCGCACAAGCAGTGGCTGTAATGTCGATGGCAGGGTAGGGATGAGCGATAGCAGGTGTCGAAGAAGGTAATGGAGACGATCGTATATGACGCGTCGAGTCAGTGGGCTAGATGAACCTTCTGGAGTATTGGTGTCTAGAGCTTGAATGCCAGATTCTGGAGGCGAGATTGGTTGGGGTTTTACCAGGGATCTGAAGACTCACGGTATGTGAATCCATGGGTAATTTTACCCAGGACAAGTGACAGATATTCAGGGCGTGCGCTAAGCAGCATGCCGATGAAAACGGTGTACGCTGTGACGGTGGCCCCGTCCATGGTTGTCCATGGCATGCTGACCACTGCCTGAACAAGAGTGGCGTGTGACCTCTCAAGGCGCGAGACGACATGGGAAAGCGCTGCGATCCATAGGCGCAGTTGGGCTGGTTGTGGGGCGTTCTTGGTGCTGAATTGATTTACAAGTTCGTCGAATGGCTCGCTGGTGCCCTGATTGTAAATGAGCAGAAAGTTCGTGGACATGCCAATTGGACTTACATTGGCCTTTTGAAGCAAGGCATTGTTGATGAAGGCGAGATGCATATCCTTGCGGTACTTCTCATCTTGTTTTACACGCGAATTTGTCGCGATTTGGCGGCGAACAGGACTGGCCGGAGCAGGAGATGCTTTTCGTGAGGCCGAAGCACGCTTTGTAAACGAGTCGAGCCCAGGTTTTGGCTGTTGGATATCCATGTACTTGTGAGGAATTGGACCAGCCTTGGGTGTGCGCTGGTTAAATTGAGATCGCGTGGAATGAGGGTCCATTGACTCCTCCGGTCCCGTTGGACGTCTAAAGAAAAGATTCAGAAGAGACCGTGACGCACTGTGACACAGGGCAAGAATGCCGTCCACCAGCGCCTTCGCCTCTGCACACAGGCAGTACGTCCAATCTCTCTACAAACGTACCCTCAAGAACTCTCTCGACTGGACAATCCGCCGCGATGTTTGGCGCGGCAAGGCTATGGAGATCAGAGCACAGTTCGAGCACAATCGGTTGGATCCAATGTGTTCTCAGCGCATCTCGTTCTGACGCGCCGCTTTCTAGGAATGTGAACGATCCAAAGGAACTGGCTCGAATATTTGAGGAGGCAGAGTCCAAATTAGCGGCCTGGAAGCACCCTGACCCGTACATTGGTGCGTTGTCCTCATGGCTTTATGAACAAGTTGATAGCTAACATCTCTACAGCGCCGACTGCACCAGGTGGCACCAAATGGTAAGACCTTACACTTTATCGGATGCCCTGAGTCTTATTTCTCTGCCTTAGGGAGCGTAACCTTCCAGTATGTCTGGGAACTTGACTTTTGACCATATGATTTGACCGGCTCCTCCAGCCTCCCACGGAGAATCCGTATGCGCACGATGAACCTACACAATACGAGCCGACCGGCGGACGCTCGTGGAACCCATTCCGTTGATTAGGTCCGCAACGGATTAGATGTATAATAAGCCGTTGCAGGCCCCGTTTTTCCTTCATCCTTCAATTTGAATTTCAATCGAAAAGCAGGACACGCTTAGGGCTATATCGCGACTTGTACACTAAGTACGTTTTCTCTCTGGCGTGGCGCTTTTCAGGGATGCCCTGACCTTGCCCTAACCGGATGACGATCCTGGATCTGACATTCAGGAAATGGGCTGTGACCAAAGAACAGAGCTGACCTCGAAAAGTTCATCCAATCCCTACAGCGTGCGCCCCTTGGTTTTCACTGTGCAAAACCATATGACGACGGCTTCTATTACATTCTCAAACGCGAAGATGAGGAAGGACTACCAGCTGGTCTCTCCAAATGCGAATGCCCAGCGAAGTTGTTCACAAGTCTGCAAGACTTCCGATCGAAGCGAGTCTTGTAGCAGTTTAGGGGTCTCCGTCTCCGAGAATCCTTCATGAGAATCCCTCACAGCCAATCCTTTTTGCCATGAATATTCGCGTGTGATTGCGGAAATTGACGTGGAAGCGCAAACATTCGGAGGGTTACATATACATGCCTGGAATCGCAACAAGTTAGTCCGCCTGCTCAAGCTTCCCGTATACGTTCCTTGAAGCGGGATGTAGGTCATGTCGTATTCATCTCGAAATTCGAGTTGAACAGCTCAGAATAATCCCACCTTCCTCCAGCATGAGCTACGCGACAGATCAAACAATTGAAGCTCCCTCTATCGTTGTTGGGATTAGCGATATCCATTCGGATGGGTGCCTCCAGTCCTCACTATCCGAGCATAACCAACCATGCATTCATATATCCACGGTATTCAACGAGGATGACGAGCCTCTTTCCGGCACACGGACGTCAACCAACGCGATATGTACTGCCACACGTTTTGGTCCATATAAATAATGAAAGGGAATGTTACCTCGGGAACGAAACAGACGCCAATGACCAGGAACAAATTGGACTGCGAATGGAAGCCTCCACGGCGCGCTCGAATTAATGCGGCCCAGTGTAACTATCAGAGCAGAGGAGACAATTTACCCGATAAAAGTGAACGCTACAAATTTCTAGGGCTTCAGAATGCCAGACGATTATATGCATAAGCATGCACGAGACTCACTCTTGGATCTGAAGCAAAACCCGCATTAATCAAGGAAGAGAGTAGCCTTGAGAAGTACTTGCTATGCTGTATAACATGGCCGTTATGATGCCTTGTCCGCCGCGGGTATTGCCACCGCTAATAACAGTTTACTGACTTCAGAAAGGGCGTTAGTCTGAAGGAGGCTTCACACCGAGGTTTGGGACTCACATCATCCCGTTTACGCCGCTATTAACTGTAGTGGGAAGATCAGTGCGGCTGAGACAGAAAATCCTGAGGCAAAAAACTGGTCTGTCGTATTGTATCCAAAAGAACAAGACCCCATGAGGCAATGCGTAGGATTGAGTAAAGCTTGAAAGCTCGCACGCTCCAGAACTTGGGTTATGGACCAGTCGACGTTCGAACAGCATTTAAAACATTTTGGACCTTGCGCGAAGGATAATGGTCCCTCCGTGCTGTAGCAAATGATTCAATGGTCACAAAGTCTTTTTCTGGTATGGTGAGAGGAAGGATGGAGGGCCGGCATGGATTCAAGCTCATAGACAAGTAGTGGATCGGGAAGCTGATCGGTGAGCATTAGCCTTCTCGGATTCTTGGCTGAAGAATGATCCAAACCATAACAAGGACGCTTCGCGTGCACTGACTCAGAGTCCGCACGATATTATGATGCCTTCGGGTTGCGCCAAGGTTGCGCGGGGTAATAGGCTCAGGCTGCGGGGTCAATTGGAGTTTCAGCCAGAATCAGTCCAAGTCGTCTGCTATCTTATCGAGGTATGGATGGCGGAGACTAATCGATCTTGAGGCATGAGTGGACTTGGGCATGAGTGTAGATGAGCGTTCAAGTTGAAGTTCAACTTCGAAATACGGTCACGGGATCCATCCGATAGACAAGCACACCACAACACGCGACGCGTACCACACGGGCCTTAGTTTTCTTGGTGGCGAACAACGGATTAATTGACAGAGCATTTTTATGATGACTGCGAGTTAATGGTCACGAAAATCCAGCAGACTCCCAAATAGAGTCTAGAAGGATGGCATGAGAGTCTCCGCCCGCCTCCCATATAGCAAACCCACGAAGCCCCTTCGATTTGATGTAATTGCCTTTGACAGCAAATGATTGAGCATTGTCGAAGGAAATCATAACTTCGGTAGTTTCATTGTAAACGTAGGGCTATTAGGATGAAGTGGAAGGGGCGGTCAGTATCAACCGGACGACATTTGTACAAGAAGACGGACCGTTTGGGTGCAGTCATCAAAAAGATACGGGACTCCTTTCTTGGGGGTACCGTCTGCATTCAAATACCCTTCCTCGATCAATCCCCAAAAGTCCATGACGCCGCCCTGGGCCTCAAAATTCCCGCATTCATCAATGCCAGCCGTGTCATCCCAAGCGTCGCCGACGGGGGCAATCGAGGCGTTGAATGGAGGATACAGCGCGAGTTGTTTTGAACCTTTCACAAACGCATCGGATTTGGCGACGCTGAAGGAGTGACCGTAGGACGCAACCCCAAGGACGATTTGGTCCAGTGGCATGCCTGCGGCGTTCCAAGCTTCGACCGCAGAAATCGCAGAGCCGGCCTGGAAAGCAGGCGGTGCACAAGAATCACGGAGTGGGGCATTCGGTCCAACCGCTGCTGACCAGGGGCCATTGACGTCGTAATTCATTATTTCAATGTAGTCGAGGACTTCGCTAAATGCAGAGACGTTGGCTGACGGATTCCCGTTGGAGTCCGTGAAGGGAGAGAGAGCTGTCGCCGCGGACAATATGAACTTTGAGCCGAATGGGTCCTTTCGAAGCTCCTGGATAAATGCAAGAAAGTTGGCGGTGTCGTTGACGTTGTTGGTATTGCAGCCAATCCCGGAAGAAGCAGGATATTCCCAGTCAAAATCAAGACCGTCTAAGTCGTACTTCTTTGCGAAGGAAACCAGGGTCTTGACGAACAGCGTCCTACATAGCCCGGTAAGACAAGAATTCGAGGATAGTGGGCTGACATTCACCTATTCTGGGGAGTGGCGACATTTGAGGACCAGTACAAGCCTCCCGTCCAGCCTCCAACTGTGACTATAGCCTTCACCCCCTGTTTATCATAGTTAATAGATATCGTAGATGAAGTCAAACATAGAAAACTCGCATGGGATTTGGCAGCAGCCACGAAGGGGGGTAACATTGAAGGATCTGAGCCATCCAAAGAGACCCTCGTTACGTCCGCCGTCGTCTCTCTACTCAAGCGATGAATGTTGCATTCTGATAAGCAAAACGTGGGCTCACGCAAAAGCATAGGATAGGTGAGTGTAGCGATCCCATGGAATTTGAGAGAGAGGGAACGCTGGGTCAGCGTCTGCATGCCAGCCAGCATACCACGCGTTCGCTATTTTCGAGTTGCTCGTTCGTCCAAATGCAAAACCATGAAGGAGAGTCGAAAGCACAGCTAGCAGAGGGAGAGCTCGGAGCATGGCAAGACGTGAAGGACGCCCACGGGGACATCACTTTTATGCCTTTCGACCAATATAGGGTATCCTCGGATGATCATCGATGATTCATTGAGTTATGTTAGTCTCGTAAACCAGACTTTATACCGCGCGCTCGAGAAGACAGTCGTTCTCGAGGATCTATATAAGAGTTATGTCCCGGTGCTAGTACGTCGTACCAGCTCCAGTGGGCTCTGGCACCGCTGACTGGTACGCCTCTAGAGCCAATGTGACCTCTTATCCTCGCAGCTGAAAATCAGAGCACCAATGTTTATGTTGATCTCGAGCTTCTGAGAAGATAATGGCGGAGAGAGCACATGCTCCACGATGCAGATGACTGAGCAGAACGGGCGTATCCACAGAATCTGTGGCTATCTGTGGCCGCTGTCAGTGGGCGTAGAGATACCCGATCAAAGGTACTGCGGGCCGAAGTCCTGACGGCAAAGAGAACAAATGCGAAGGAAGTCCGGCGATCATGTCCGGGTCCCTGAAAATGTTCCGGGGCCGATGTAATGTCCGGCGGCACAGTCGGCATATTGATCGATTGATCGCCATGGGCGCAAATAGCGCCGCCCCAGACGGCGCCCCTCATCCAAAACTCCTGAGCGAGGTCTCACTCGAGGTAAATAGCCCATGGTGAACCGTCGGGATGCACCCCGAACTGTCGTTGAGCATTGCGCCGGATCAAAGAGAAATGTAACAATGAGATATTATCCTGAGTGTATGTTAGTCTTACAGTCTTACTTACAGGATGTACATATGTGGCTCTCAAGCCGTTCAGGCAAATGTAAGCGGGCAGTGGTGGGCAGCGGGATGGCGGTGGGGAGTCCGAATAATGGCTTGATTTCAGTTCGAAGTCCGCCATGCCGCCGGACTTGCCGCCGTTTTTGATCCCGAACTGATTCCCGGACTTCATCATACTTCATTGGACGGCAGTACTCAAGCAGTACTCAATAAGTTTCATGAAAATGCTGTTACAGTATGTACTAGTACATTGGGCCTAGACCGAGTCATCATCCTTCACCGGGATGGCCTGAATGGCACCCTCTTTTTCGACGACAGCGACCTTCCGTTTGCGCAGAGATGCTCTGACGGGGTGTGGATCCTGACCAAAGCGCGTTAGTGAATCTTCGATCGTGTGCATTCTGAAGACTGACCTCGAATATTTCGTTCAATTCCTCTAGCGTACGCCCTCGGGTCTCAACTACACAGAACCAGATCACAATGCATTCAAACAAATCCCACCCGATGTAGACGCCTATTTCCCACTTCAGTACTAGGGACGGATCGGAAATGAAACCACGCACAATAATATCTTTATACGCAAAGGTGAGTCAGTTATTCGACCACAAACGGGAATATTTGGGTGTACGTACTTCCATCCAATGCGCTGCAGAGCTATCGGTCCAGCATATGTGTTGACGAACGATGCGCAGCTGACACCCAATGCATACCTATGCAAGAAAGATCAGAGAATGAAGCATGTATTACGATCTACTCACATGGCCATTCCTTTGGCCCTATAACGCGATACAGGTCAGCTACAGATGCACAGCTGCGCATGTCTTACCTAGTGTTATAATCCAAGACCTCCGCAGGATACAATGCCTGTTGAGTGCAACGTGAATGATGGCTGGCGAGCCTCAAATTGATAGGCGCATACCTGGAGAGGCGTGTAGGCGAGGCTAGATACGCAAGTCAATTTTATGCCAGATACCGGAAACCGTAATCGAACCTGTACACAAAACCAAACAGGACTGGAATGCAGGGTAAGGAGTCAATTCTGGTGAGATTTTACTGGAACCTACAGATGAATGCAATGGCGGCATTGGCACCCGATGGGTTGCTTCCCGCGGCACCCCATTTAGCAGTACACCCTGAGATCAGTCAGAACCAAGTCTTGAAAAGAAAGGGCCGCAAGGATTCACCAGTGACTACTGCTAGCATGCCAGCGCTTCCAAGTGTTCCCCAGAACCACATCTCTGAGGGCAGGAGCGGTGAACAAGAGTTGGACAATGGGGAAGAAGAAGAGAAACACACTGCGTCGCCCGACTGTCACGGAGAGATGAATTGTCAGTGCCCCATTGCATCGCTCGTCGAATTCACCGACCTTTATCGGTAAGGGAGGTTCCGATAACCTTGCCAAGAATTATCAGAAGCATGATCACCAAATTTTGATACGCCAACTCACTGCACCAGCGGCGGATACGAGCGTGTTCACAAAATTTAAGGTGAGCCGTGCGTTTTGTGAACTATTTCACGAGTAAGGCCCGAAATGGCCAATGCGTGAGGGTACTTACTTGACACCGGCATTCTTGGAAATGGGATGAGATGGGTTTCGATTATGCCTCAATTCACTCACCGCGAATAAGATGGTCAAGAAGTATCTACAACGAGGTGAGAAATTCTGGTTGAGAACAGACCGGCCTGCCGAGAAGCACGGCTCGGGACGGAGCTGTGCCGAGACATGACGGCAGGTCGGGATGGAGCCGTGGCACAACTCCATCTGATGGTCCCGTAGCTCGGCAGTTCCTGCCGCGAGCGGCCTGAATAGTTGTAAGATTTGGCTTACCCAAGACCGTTTCCCGACCACTGCCCGAAAAATGCCATAAGGAGCATCAGGAAGGTGCGATATCGGGCATTAGGAGTGTTGACGAGCCCGCTGTAGTCCCACCTGCACCAAACAACTTTAATCCAGGGATTTTAAGGACGAGAAATTATAAATACCAGCGCTTGTCCGATGCATCCAGTTTGATGGACTCCTCGAATTCCCTCCACTCCAGCTGGACCAAGGGGGACTGGGGATCATCGTTTCCGTGATATTTAGCTAGAATATGCAGCGCTTCTTCCTTTCGGCCCACGGAAAGAAGCCATCGAGGGGACTGGTGTTCGGTTCAAGTCAGTATTTGTTGCGTGGAATCGAGCTGGGTTATACCTCCGGAAGGAACAAGGAGAAAATGGCGAGGATACCTGCGGCTACAATCTGGATGGCCAGAGGTGCACGCCAGGACCGCGTACTTTCTAAACGTCCGGTGGCAATTGTAATGCCAGTGCACAGTCTATTTTGTATTAGTGTGGAACACGGTGCGATCAAGAACACTTACATGGACCCAGCGTAATAAAAGGCTGAGTGAATTAGGCAAATCAGATTTTTTTTTTTCGTTCACTACAACAATTACTCACTGTTGAAAAGTCCAGTCAGGCGCCCACGCCACTGTGAACAGTTAGAGGAGACCGAGCAATGAGATACAATAACGAAACCTGAGGAGGTGCCATCTCGACGACATACGAAGGACTCGCAGTTTGTACTATGCCTACGCCCAATCCTAAGATCATGCGTTAAATACCCGTCCAAACCTCGTGGATTCGACATAGTACCGAGCACAAATCTTCCGCCTAATAGAGCGCTTATATCCTTGGCAGTCGTAACTGCTACCGAGCCTAGACGGATGTAAGTGAGATGGTTAAATGGTGTTCGAATGAAGGCATCTCACCGATAATGATGATCAAAGCTCCGGTGAACTACACCACAGCCAAAGGTTACTACGCGGTCCCTGGTGTCGATGAATAATAGCTTTACCATGCCTCCCCTTCGACCAACACGATCGGTGATAGGGCCAGCAACCGGAACGGCAACAATACTCCCAATTGAATACTTGATATAAGTTATGAGAAGGTCCATTGTACAAGTTCAGCGGGGCTCACGATTCCACTGGAGCGATAGTTCAAAGTAGTTCAATGAGTAATATTCGTCGTACAATTTTGAGACTTACAAGATTATAGCAGTCGTTGAACCGACACCACCACCGGAGTCTGTACCCTTTCACGAGAAAAAAAATTAGCGCGAAACTTCCGCTCTACAAACATTTTCGAACCTACCGAGATGCCAAAGTAATCCAAGTACTGGCTATACTGATGCTACAGCTGCGCGTATAATCAGACAAGACTATTGACTCACTGCATCCCGTTGACAGCCGACATGACTGGTTGGGTCTCAGAAACAACGAAGAAGTAACATGCAGTTGTGTGCTCACCAGACCCGTCGAACCCGTTAGCCAAACTGCCCATGAAAGCGACCAGCAATATGAGGTACAGCTGTATAGACCTCCAACTGAAAGGACTAAGGTGGGGACCTGTGGCTAGTGCCAAAGCGAGGTCGGTGTTCGCGGCCTCAACGATCTTGGCATTTCCAGGAGCTAGGTGGGGAACGCTTGAGTGCTCCTTCTCGTCTCCAGCAGCGGCGGCATCTTTCTCCGACGACATGGTGCAACGTTGAAAGATAGTGTACCAAGCCCGGGCGCAATCTATAGTATATGTGTTCGGGGAAACGGGGACACGTCGGGGCTGGCGTTAGAGCGCCGTCTGACTTTTTACGACAGGAAAGCTTGGCTTCTATTTGTTGGGGACGGTTAGGGACGGCTACAATAACGAGTCTGTTGACCGGTAGCCCCATCCACGCAAAGTCAGTGCATCGCTCCGGGATAAGCGCCATTTTTTGGAAGAATGTGCCCAGGGAGTTACCGAGAAATCACCGCAAGAGAAATATTGACAAGAATTGTAGTCAGGAGGACAAGTGCCTAGACCTTAGGCCTTGGGGATAGGGTTCACTAGAGCGTTCGGAGGAAATGTCAGATTCTCAGAGAGTTCGCGTGGAGATGCCACAGAATTAGGATTTAAAGTTATGTACAGTTTGAGCTAGTGGGAGGTAGAGAGAGTCTGTAGTTTATTTATGTAACCGATCAATGGAAGTCGATCTTATTACGTAAAATGCGGAGTTTGAATTGTTTCCCAGGCTCTGTAGTACTTTGGTGGTACCGTTTCTATTATCTAGATGCTTGGATTCAGAAAATCTAAGAGGCCAAATGAATTTTGTTCTCATTCAGAATAATTCTGTCTCTTCATGTTCGACGTCCGGATCCACAATCACCGTGGAGTGAAAAACCGGTCACCATCGAGAGTAATTTTTGTTGTAGCGTCTGTTTATGATTTGTGGTGGAACAGAGATACACAAAACATTCAAAGAAAAAACGGTACAGGTACACAGGTACATGAGCTCTACAGAAAACCAAGCATAAAACATAGCAGGGGGAAAAATATATACATCAGAGCGTGGACGTCAAAGATGAACCCTCCGTGTCGACCGAGGGATGAACCATGTAATGAACCTTCACATTCTCCCCCTCCACGGGTTGACTGTCATCATCCATAGAAGGGAGAGAATCCTGCACATCTCCCTTGACTTCGAGGAGATAGTTGTCCTGTGGGTCGCGTTAAACCCATCTCACCACCTAGCGAAAGAACGCACCTTGACCAATTTCCTGATCATTTTGGTGATCAGCTCTTTTTCGTAGTCGGCGTCGCTGGCGTCCTGCATCTCGGGCTCCTTTTCTTCGAGGTACCAGTCGATCAAGTCGTCGCGATCCACGCCTAGCCCGGTCTCTCGCTCTTTCGACGCGATATGGAAGACGATCAAGCTCTGAAGAGTCATGTACTTGTCGTGCGTGATGATCATGCGCCTCTTGGGAGGAGCAGGGGGCGCCTGGTCGCCGACACTTGCATTAGCTGGGTCAGACTCCGAGCCATCTGCAGCGGGTTGTTGTGGAGGAACTGGGAGCGAACTGCCCTCCATTTGGTCCATAGCCTCGATCTCGGCGGCGGACATCTCGATGTCCTGCTCATCGTCGTCGACATCATCGGTCCCATCAGCAGCGGCCTTTGGCCGAACAGCCTCCCGCTCTCCTTCTAATTCTTCCTCGTCGAAATCAATGTCGTCCTGCTCGACGTGTATGATGGACTGGCGTAAAAGACTGTACGCCTCTCGCACAAAAGCAGGCGTTATCTGGTCGAAATTTTAACAAAGTCCCAAAGTCGACAATGAGGTAATACAGACCTCGGAGGTGCAATTAGCACGCGCAATGGCTTCACTCAGTCGGATCATGCTCTCCAGCTGTCGGACGGTAATCCTGTACGAGTTCCTACCAGCCCCAGTAGCATCGTCCTGCCGTAGAATCCGGTATTTTTCGATTAGAACCTCAGCCCCTTCAGGGGTGAGCTAAGGATATATGTCAAGGAGTGCAGTGAGGTTATTATACGTGACTTGCCTTGGGATTGAACGTTCTTGCGTAGCGAATATATCTTTGCAAAGTCTCCGTGCTAAACTCAGGATTGATAGCTTGGTCCTGGAACCGATGGACATTGACGATATGCTTAGCGATATTCAAATCCGTTTTTTCGTCGCATTCGTCCAAAACAACGAAGAATAGATCGAATCGACTCATGATCGGGGGACTCATCTGAACGTTGGCGCGCAGAGACTTCTTGCGATCATATCTTCCCCCGACCGGATTGGCAGCGGCGAGAATAGACGTTCGAGCGTTCAGCGTCGCGTGAATCCCGGCTTTGGCGATTGAGATGGTCTGCTGTTCCATCGCCTCGTGGATGGCAACCTGGTCCGAAATATCCATCTTGTCGAACTCGTCGATCGCGCAAATTCCGTTGTCGGCCAACATCAAAGCTCCGGCTTCAATAGTGAAGTCGCCCGTCTCCTCATCCTTGACCACAGCTGCAGTGAGACCAGCAGCAGAAGATGCCTTGCCTGAAGTGTATACTGCTCGAGGCAGAAACGAGCAAACGTACCTGAAGGAAGATCAGTAACACGCCAAGGAGGAGTTCACGAACATACTTCAAAAATTGAGACTTGGAGGTCGAAGGATCGCCAACAATACAGATATTGATGTCGCCGCGAAGGTGCATTCCTTCCGGTGTTTGCTTGTGGACACCTCCCATCAGCTGGAGTAAAAGGCCCTTCTTGACAATTTCGTGGCCGTAGACAGTAGGAGCAATGCTCTCGACTAAGCGAGAATAGATATGCTCTGCGTCGATCATATTTTTAAGCTCATCGAACTCGGGTTCAGTGAGGGTCTCGATGAAAGCCTGGCCGCTGTCCTCTCCGAGGTCATTTTCGCCTCGGACATTCGTTCCACGCTAGACATGTAGTTGAGATATTGAACTGAAAGTGGGGGGAAAACTTACTCGGCCGTCGGCGTCAGTCACCATGCAGGCAAGGAACGCGGTTTTATACTGAAGATCCCGTACCCCCAAACTCTTGAGACCTGTAACACCACCACCGATTCCCCCAGTTGCAGCCCCTCCACCCCCTTTATTCGATTCCCGTTGTAGCTGTGCCGCGTTGCCCCCAGGTAGGCCCAGTTGGCTGACGTCCGGCACCACAATGAATGTGCCCGTGAAGACACACTTGTCTCCTGCCTTGGCCCGTTCGACTATTTCGGACCTTAGGATAACATCCAAGGAACGCGGCATGGAGCCGGTCGGAATCTCAGAAGGGTTTTCTTGAATGCGGACTTTTTGCCAGTCCGTAAATCTGGACGTGTCAATTTGAAGTTTCCACGCGGTACGGTTGCCACAGGTGGGGTTTGGGCATAATGCAGGCTGAAGGCGTGTTGAGACTATGAAGTATATATCGTAGATATGCTCACCTCGGTGTACTTGAATTGCTGCTCAATCTCATCCACGAAACCTCCACAGATCTCACAGATAAAGCTGCCGAAGAGAAGCTCGGGGCGAACTTCACTGGTGCGGGTAACTGTGCCGCTGATACTCAGGAGAGTACCTATTTTCTCCGTCCGTAAATCACGGATTCCAGACACCAAAGGGAGGTGGTAGAAAGCAACGTTGAAATCTCGGGACTGCAGGTTGACGGAATCGGTCGTCGCGGCACTGGGATTGATTTTGAGATACTCGGGCTCGAATTCGGTGACAAAGTTCAAAAGGGCGCGTCGCAGGTAGGGTAAGAACCTGTAGTACTGCCTTTGTATCGCGTCGGCTAATATTTCGTCCTGGAGGAGAAGGTGGCCAAAGTCGACGTAGAGAGTGGTGAGCTCGTATTCGCGCATGGTGTGGATTTGTTCGACATAAACGAGCTCTCCGTCAAGGGCATTGGGGATATCACCGTCTGAGCCAGGAGTGGCAGCCAATGCGACGCCTTCCGTGAAACTGTGGACGTGACTTGAGACAGCAACGGCGGACGCGACGGGGCGGCTCACGTCTTCAAAAACTTCTCGAACGCCTCCACCACGCTCTCTCCCACGGCGTCTTTGACGAGGGGTACATCGGCACCCTGTGTGCGGGGTCTGCGTCGCTTTCTTGCACCCCCGGCCTCTTCTTCCTGAGCCTCAGGCTCATCATCCTCCAAAGAGAGGGCATTAGCAGCTGGTCTTGGCGGCGGTCTGTTACTCGTAGGGCTGGAGGGTGTAGGGTTGGGAATGCTGCTCGGAGGGGTTCCTGAGGGGGAGCTAGACGAAGCCATCGCGTGAAGGAGAGTGAAAACGCGTTTGTCACAGTGACCAATGTAACGAGTTTAGGGCCGGTCTGAGCGCGTAGTGGACGCATAACTCTTGCAACAGTCATTTCAACATGGGCGACTTAGAGCCTCTAGACCCTGCTCTTCTGGATCAACTATCCCGTCCACCGTTCGTCACCATCTCCGGGGTGATAAACGTCCGGGACTTGGGCGAACTCCCCTCACAAATTTACCCAAACCTAGTCACCAAGCCCAGGTTTCTCTATCGATCTGCCGAGCTTTCAGGCGTCACGCAAGAGGGCAAGAATCCATGCTCGGGTTCAGATCCACTCCTCACAATGCGATAGGCAAAGCGCAGCTCAGAGAACTCGGGATCGCGCAAGTCTTTGACCTCCGGTCGGATACGGAGATTGAAAAGTACAACACGCCCTTGCCAGACATCGAGGGTGTGGCGATCCAACATGTACCAGTCTTCAAAAAAGACGACTATAGCCCGGAAATGATGGCCAAGTGCGTACGTTGCAGTGTGTCCATCGGTCGATGGCTACTAAAATAAATATTCCTGCAGGAGATACCAGCTGTACGCCAGTGGTAAAACAGAGGTATTGTTTCTCGTCGATGCACGCACTTCCTAGTTAATCTCATACACCACTTATAGGCTTTCATGGAGGTACCAAGACTGCCCGCTCCTGATCGTCAATAACCCCAATACAGCTGTACTCCCAAATTCTGGACCACGGTGGCCGGGCTTTCGGTGCAATTCTGCGCCACGTCCGGGATCGGCCAAACGAGGGTCTGCTGTTCCATTGCACGGCCGGAAAAGACAGGACAGGGGTAATAGCCGCAATCCTGCTTAAAGTAAGCGCCCTCATAAATTGGACCTCCAAGAATCCTCACTGCTTCGATCAGCTTGCTGGCGTGGCCAACGAGACGATCGCGCACGACTATGCCCTTACAAGGATCGGCCGCGAGCCTGCCCGAGCCATGATCATGAAGCGGCTATCGAAGGAACCTCTTTTTGCTTCAAATAACGAGGCAGCCCTCAACATGTTCAGTTGCCGGTGAGTCGGTCAAACAGACGCCTCGGTTTAGCTCAATTTTCGGAGCAGGGACACAACGATGATTGCCTTTTTGGAAATGCTTGATTCAGCAAAATACTCGGGCGTGGAGGAGTACTTGAAGCGTTTCGCAGATCTTTCGGACGACGACATCATCACCATCCGGCGTAATCTACTCGTCCCTGCAATAGATCTCAGCATCCGGAGCAAAGCGTAGCACTGTAGGCTGTAGCAATCTAATGGTCCTTGTAATTGTATATCCCCGATGATATCCGCAGGGAAAGACAAGAATGCGACAACTAGGGCCAGCTAGCACTTTCGTATTATCCCGTTGCGTTTTTCTTCCTCTCTGGGGACACGATGAGGGGGAAGAAAAGCACGCGATGGACATGACTTGCCTATACTCGAACATCAAATGCACGGCGGCGAACATACACACAGACGCGCCAATCAAAAATCGCAATCCTAAAACAATATCACGACGGGCGTTCGCACGAACGCTGTCCTCCTCACCTTCTACAGTGCCAAACAACTGCTGTGCAAAGAACTTCATCCCGTCCACTCCGATGGCGAAGCCGACGAGGTTGGCCGTCGCCATCATGAGCATATTGAGGACCGCCCCGACGGCGCAGACATGTCGATACCAAGGCTCCTGTCCGTACTGTGTCGCGGTTTTAGCCGTATCCTCAGAGGAGTGAGATTGCGAATGAAAGCACCTTGGATGCAGGAAGAACGTAACGGGCGGCCGCTTCGGGCAAGATAAACAGGCTGACGAGCCAGCCCCACGCGAGAAGACGGAAAGTCAAATCATGCCAGAGCGCCACGAACGTGAAGACGAGCAGGGTGTTTAGTATGGCGTTTCTGTCGCCGCCCACGGGGATGTATATATACCTAGAAATGGGTATGAGCGCGGATTGCCGGGCGGGCGGAGGACGTACCGCGTGATCCAGAGATTGTAGCTCCTATGCCAGCTCCTCCAGAACCCGAACGTCGAGTAATTATTCGCCATACACCGGACCATGTTTTCTGGCGCGTCGATCCCAGCCGCCAACGCCCAAAGCCGAAAGAATCGCCAGAATATCATGAGCTGGATCGGCCGATGAGCGGTGTCCTACCGGAAAATACATAAAGCTACCTACCTTTAACCAGACGATGATGAGATTCCAGAACCCGATCATACCTATTTGCGCCGGCGTGTCGCCTATCCACGCCTCCGTGTCCTTCATCGCAACGACGTACATGAAGTGCAGGATGAATTCCATCGTAAGCAAGGTTACGAGGAACCGGGCGAGATATCCCCAGACGATAGACCGGGGGATGTTGAGCGGTTTTCGATGCTGAGGGAGTGTGGTGTTACTATCCATCCTGACGCCCGAGGTAAATAAACGACAGACCTGCCAGATGTAGTCATTGAAAGTCAAGATGGGTCCCGCGAGATACAGGGGCGGGTAGAGCACGTAGGAAATATAGTTGAGATACGAGTACATGGAGTCGGGGTGCGCCACGGTCAGGCGTTGCTTCTCGTTCAGCTCGGCCACATTCTTGATTGTAAGAGAGGATGAGTCTAGTCCCAATACATACGTACATCCAAGAGAAACGTGCCTCCAAGGGCCCTGGGGTGTTGCATGCCCAGTAATAATCCATGCTGAACGACACCAGCCGGAGCATCGTTATATTGTAGGTGACGTGCCATCGGGGGTAAATCCCTTGGAAAGAATCCTGTCATGTCTTCAGAGAATGCTAGACTGCAACAAGTAAGCAGCATATACCAGAAATGCGAGGGGCGGCACTATATTCCCGAAAGTGTATCCACTGTACCAATCGTTCATAAAGACGATCGCCACGTTGAAGACCCAGCTACAGAGCGGACCCAGTTTCGAGGCGCCAAAACTCTTGGCAATCAAGTAGTTTGCAGTAATAATAGGGAATATCTTCAGAACGCTTGTCCCGTGCAACACAGCGAGCATTATGATGGAAGCACCGAAGTTGAATCGCAGGAGATACATCTTGTCCGCAGAGGCAGCATGGAATCGCGTTCGAACGAACTTTGCCAGGAGAAACGCTCCCGCGCCCAGTGCCAACGGAATGAAATTGTTTCTGAATCCACGATACTGCGCGTCACTATTATCCTGAGGCTGCTTAATCGCGAAACCGGTGAAAGAGGCCCATGGCTTACAACTAGGCGGCCAAACATCCAGCCTTGAGAAAGCCGAGCACGGAATCTGGGGTAATTCGGATGCGTCGCTGGAGGATTGTGGTTCAGTCCCAGAGTCAATTAATCCACTGTCAGACGCACGAAAACTAAGCGTGATAGGTATCCAGCCCATTATAAGCACAATTATGAACACAAAGACAGCGTAGATTCTAAACTCGATGGTTTTCCATCGGGCTGGGCCGGGCTCTTGCACGAGTGCTCCTCGAAGGCTCTGAGTTGAGGCGGGAATGTACACAGTAAGGTCTGTTAAGCGCATGTGCTTCGATCGAGTTGGTTCTAGATTAAATGGAGAAGGTGTGGTCATTGAAGCCGCTGGGTGTTATAAGTAGACCGGGAGCAGCGCCATGGACGTTGGCACAAAGCTTTGCGATTTACGTGTGACTTGGCAGTGATCCCATCACTGTCACTTTAATGTGGGGAAATTTAAGGTTCACGCGAGTTCCAAAAGACCTCGTACGTCGGTGGAAATATGTATCTGAGTTCGTATTGTAAGGTAGTTCGAACAACACTAGAACTCCGTTCCAGGTTTCCACTCGTGGCACGTTGCACTGGATGTCTGCGTGTCGATGCCGGGTTCCGTGGAGAATAGCGCGTAACAGCGAGGTACCACCTACAGCAAGAAATCAGACGCGATCAGCATCGTTGCGAAACAGACTAACCATCCGTAAGGCTCGGATATATGTTGGGTCAACAATTCTTCAGTGTGAAGGTTGTGCTGCCACGGTGTCGTGCTTCGATTTCGGCGTCGATTCGCCGGATGAGAGAGGTGCCGTCTACCGTTAGACGCAATTCAAGCCGGCTGCAGCTGGTTGAGTTGAGCAAAAGAGAGCATTCGTGGACAACTTACATCATACTGAAAGAGGAGGTCCTTGGGATTTTTGAGGGACGGGAGGGCCCTCCGATGCTTGACCTGTGCTTCCGCGGAAGGCCACAGGGCGGTCGTTGTTTCCCAGTACGATCCCCACTGATTGCCTGCGTCATTCAACCACTGGAAGACAACAACACGGGCATCGTCGATTTTCGACAACGCGGTAAGCACGCCGTTGTCTTCCGGCCGTCGGTCTGGCTGGGTTACAATCCAGGAATCCTCAAAGACGAGCACCTCGAGTTTCGCGCAATCCCGCAATACGTGGGTGGAGAGGGAGTGGACTACTCCGGGAAAATCGCCGGGATCCTTCATGGAGAGCTCCATCATGAGATGCGAGAGATGGGGAATTAGACACAGGTTGGGCCATTCTTTCCGTTGCCAGTCGTCCGCCATGATGAGATGCGTGACGTTCGAGTAAAATGGGCGCGTGAATTCGGCCGAGAACCTCTGGAAGGATTGGGCAAATGATGTAGAGAATCTACGAGGACGGAGGTCGCCGATGGAGGAGTCAAGAGGGTGGACATCCTCGGGGAGCACAGCCGTGATGGAGGGAATGCGCAAGCAGAGATCGGTTACTCCCTGGCACAGCGACGCAATTGTGAGAATGTTCTGGGGCGGAGAGACCATCCAGAGCTGTTTGACATGTCTGCGATAGAATTCGGGAGATTTGCTGGCAAACGGTGCGGCGGGGGAGTTGTACGAGGTCAAGACGATAGACCTGTATATGGTGGGTTCGACCCTTGGCCGGGTCAGCGGAGATCGTCGGAGATCCAAAGTAGACCGACCACGATTGCACCCTGCGCGCAACAAGCGCCAGTCGACAGGCTGTTCTGCGGTCGTCTGCCGCGGCCTGCTCGAAAATCAAGCGCTCCAGATCTTCGGGGAAGGAAAAGGTGTAGGATATTTTCATTGAAGATAATGAGGGTGATCGAATGGTTCTAGTCGTGATATGCAGCAGCTGCATAGACTGCGGGGTGAAAGAGTGTTTACGCGCGTGGCTGTGCTCGGTCAGCAAGATGTGTCATTGTGGAAATGCAAAGCGACTTGGCATGAAATTTGGCAGCAACTACGTACAAACGTTGTAGTTGCTGCCAAATTTGTAGGTTGGCTCTGGGACTCGCATGAATTTGGCAGCAACAAACGTTGATGGGACGTACTGTATTTGCAACGAGCTTGAACCAAGGAGAATCATTCACATCAAATGTATGAACACTGGCCCTAACGTCGACAGTAGTTTCATGATAAATGACCGTTGGTTGTGAGGTTCTTAGCAAGATTTCAAACTTTCTTATCTGTTCTGATACACAGTATGAATGGGAAATAAATGGACACTGAGCGGGAGGGCAGGCGGGGTCCTTTGATGGGATCGGCGGGGCGGAAGAGTGTTTACGCGATGCGACGTGTGGCTGTGCTCGGTCAGCAACATTTGACATTCTCGGTACTCTAGCCTTATCGTCCGCCTTCGATCCCGAGCAACGCAAAAGATGCGTCAAGACGGCGACAAAGTGATTGTATAGGGAGCGATGCTGCGCAACCGTCGCAAGAGTATAAAGGGGCGAGCTTCATCCTCTCTTTTTTCATCAAACACTCTCCACACTTGAAATGTCTCATCCATCTGTTCTAATCGTTCGTCCTCGTCCAACGCTCGTGGACACTTTTGACCATGTATTTAGGCTGGCGCGGGCCCCGCAGGCCTTGTCCTTGCCATCACCCTCCTCAAGAACGGCGTCCCCGTGCGCATCATCGACAAGGAGCCCACCCTCCGCATTGGCTCGCGCGGCGCGGGTATCCAGGTTCGTCCCCGTCTTCACCGACTCTGCAATATAATCAAAGCCATCACTGCAGCCGCGCACGCTGGAGCTGTACGAGTTCCTCGGCGTGCTCCCCGAGTTTCTCAAGAAGGCCGACACATCGCACCCGATGCGCCGCATGTACGCGCTGCCAGGCGGTACCAAGGTCGTCAAGGAGCTCCCCGTCGCCGAGGAGGCCGAGCCCACTCCCGCCACCCCCTATGTGCGTGTTCCTGTCGTCCCCCAACTCCAATGCGCTGACCCACTCGACAGACCAACGGGGTAGTCATCGCCCAGGACGTACACGAGGGAGTCCTGCGCGCGCATCTAACCGCGCTCGGCGGGGTGGTGGAGATGGGCACGGAGCTCCGCGGGTTCGAGCAGTACGCGGACCGCGTCGAGGCGCGCCTCGTCAAGGTCGGCGCGGACGGCGCCGAGACCCTGGAAACCGCAGACGCCAGCTGGCTCGTCGGTGCCGACGGTGTGCACAGTGTCGTGCGCAAGGGGCTCGGCCTCAGCTTCCTCGGCGAGACGCGCGAGGAGGAGCACGTTCTCGTGGGCGACATCATCGTTGAGGAGGGGCTCGACCGCGGGGTATGCGCATCTCCCTTCATCCGCATCACCAGACGACTCACGCTTTCCTTCGCGCAGTTCTGGCACTATTGGATTCCGCCGTCGCAGATGTGCGTTTTCCTCCTCTCCTTTCTAGCGCTCCAACTGACCATCAATGCTCTCAGGATGGTACTCCGCCCGGGCACAAAGGACCCAAAGGGCTTCCGCTTCGCGTTCACCGGTGGCCCTGCGCACTGGAAACAGACAATCCCCTCGCGGGACGAGTTTGTTGAGGAGTTTTACAAAGTGACGGACCGGCGCGACGTGCAATTCGGCGCGGCGACGTGGATCTCGGGCTTCAAGTCAGCTTTCCTCTCTCAGTCCTCGGAAAGCGATTGCTAACTGATTGACCACTCTACAGACCGAGCATGCGCATGGTGGACAAGTTCGGCGTCGGGCGCGTATTCGTCGCGGGCGGTCAGTCTCCTTCTTCGTCCCACCTCCACTTCCACTCACTCTGCTTATAGACGCGGCGCACTGCCACAGCCCCACCGGCGGACAGGGCCTCAACTCGAGCGTCCAAGACGCCGCGAACCTCGGGTGGAAGCTCGCGCTCGTGGCGTCGGGCCGCGCGCCCGCCGCGCTGCTCGAGAGCTACTCGCAGGAGCGCCTCCCGGTCATCGCGGAGATGCTCAAGCTGACGAGCGCCCTGCACGAGAAGACCGTCGCCGCCGTGGCGGGCAAGGGCGACAGCGACGGCGCGTTCACGCGCGGCGGCGCGCTCGGCATGCTCGGCGTGAACACGCAGGGCAGCGCGATCGTGCTCGCGGAGGCGGACGCGGAGGGCGTGGTCGGCGCGTATGGGGAGGCGGAGGCGGAGGGGCGCGCAAGGGCGGGGTACCGCGCGCCGGACGCACCCGGGCTCGGCGGCGGCGCGGACTTTGCGAGGCTGTTCGGGGCGTTTGGGCCCACGGCGCATACGGCGCTCGTCTTTGGCGGGAGCCCACAGGCGGAGGCGGCGGTGGCGGGTGCGCTGGCGCGCTGGCCGAAGGGCAGTGTGCGCGTGGTGCAGGTGCGGCCTGCGGGGACGGCTGTGGCTGGGGGGTCGGTGAATGGGACGTGGGAGGTGGTGGAGGACCGGGAAGGGCATGCGTATGCTGCTTACGCCGGCGGGTTGAAGGCGGAGGGGATCCGCGTCGTGATCGTGCGCCCGGACGGGATGGTTGGGGCGGTCGTTGAGACGGCGCAAGGCGTCGACAAGTACCGCAGCCTGATTTTTGGCTAGGCGCCGGATACATATGATTTATTTAGAGCTTCCGTCTTACATCAGGCTCTCAATTTATTAATTTCCTGCTCCAGCTTCCGAATTCGACTTGAAGATTAGTGACAAGAACGGAATAAACAGCTTAGCAGAGCGCGACGTCGACATCGAACTCTAGAAATCTTTCCTCCTCATCCGATTGGAGCGTGGTTTTTATCCCGAGCAATGTTTATCGTGTTACAGTGAGTGCCAGTGCCGCATTGCGCTGTCGGTCGTACTATAATCGGAGCTTTTGGGGCCGACTTGTCTTCCAACACGAACATGGCACGAGCAGAATGAAGAACAACACAGATGCCGAACCTGCTCTCCCCTTCGACGCAGCCCAGGAACGAGACAGATACCGCTAGAGTCAACGTCTGTCAAGAGACTGGAATGGGTGCCCAGTTGCCCAAATGGATTCACTTTGATGACTTATCCAAAACTACTCGAATTGCTCAGGCAGAACCAGGCAGACACGTCCCGTCCCCTTTCATACAATGTGTCATCAGATAAAAACTATAAAATAAAACACGACCAAGGCTCTCTCAAGACTTTCTACCCAAGCCAATCGTCCGTCGCTGTTTCTGTGTCTGCTGTGCCAACAAGGTCGCCGGACTAGGCGGCGCGGGCCCCGGCCCCGTCTGCGCGATCACCGCACTGGCCAACAGGCCACTCTGTCCTCTAGCGCGTGGATTCAGAGGAGAAAGCACGCCGCTCCGGGCAGACAATGGGCCCGGGGCCACTGCCGCGGGCACCCCGACGTTTATGTCTCCTGTGACCTTCCTACGGACCCCTGGTCGAGAGCCGGAGGGGCGTCCAGGCCGCTCCTCACCTATGTCCGAGTCGGAAAGGCCGGAAGAGAACGCGGAGGCATCAGTCCCGAGCGCCTGTCGACGCGCCTTTTCATGCTTCGACTGAATGGATCGGAAATGGAGAAGGAGCTCTTGCCATTTTATCTCGTCACGCCCGATTTTTGAACGCGTGCCGGACATTGCACCCATAGATCTGGGTATGCGGTGTCAAAGCTACAACAACAAACAGAGAAGGAAATTTTACGATTTGGGGGCGATGTGCAAGAAACCCGCAGAATTAACCGCATTCAAGCGATTCCGAAGTGAAACAAACGCTGAGCTCTGAGGTAAGAGCATCAGCAGGCCGTAGAGGCACTTGAAGAGGTAAGGATATCGCTCCGGTTCGAGAAGCTGTAATCGAATATCTGGAAGGACAGTCAGCGCGTTTCTCGGTGCAGGAATGAAGACCTGCATGTGAAGACAGGCGATTCTATCAGTTGAACCAGTTTATCTACTTGCACCAGCATTGGTACAGTAATTTCCAGATCAGCACTTGTTGACCATATCATATCGTAAGCGCTGGCCATCCCTTATGAAACTGACGTACAATATATGCAAAAGATTCGACGCGTGTTCGTATGCCTGCGCCAAGAGGCAGAGCGAAAACACGGCAACCGCGTTGTGGCACCACGAGCGGTACAGGGTCGTGAACAGTGCCTGCCCGTCTTGCTGTTGATGGCAGAGGCGTCAGCAAAAAAAAAGGGCAGACGAAAAGCGTGCATACCCTGGTTTCCAAGCTCTTTAAACGCTTGCGGAAATCGGCCAATTCCGGCGAGGTAATTAGAATGATGTTTAGTTTCTGAACGATGACGCTGGCGAACTCAAGATCCTGCGTTGGTAGTCAGCCAAGAGATTTATAAACAAGCACACGACCCACATCCTCTTTCTCCAGTATCTCGGCGAATGTCCGATATATTCTTTCGGTGTTGAGGTTGAGGCATAACTGGCGAATAATAAGGCTGCCTCTCGTCTCCAACAGTCTTCGGTCGGTGCTGAAGAGCTCCAGAAGATTAATCATGAAAGATTTGAAGTAGTTTTCTTCCGAGCTTGATGAGATCTGTGCGAGGAGCTGCAAATCATGTTTGATGACCTGAAAAGGTTTCAGCACACGATCCAGAACAGGAAATGATAATCTCACCTCCTCTGAACTGTCGGATAGCGTCTTCAGCAGCGCAGGGAAGGTACCGTCATCCATGGCGAGGATCTAGGCCATTGTTAATTTGCATCTTCTTTCTTGTTTGGCCACGTACCTTCTTGGGTGCCTTCTGATGGAGCATAATAAGCCATTTAAGAGCAGCGACGCGAGTCTCCTCAAACTCGCTTAAGAACTGGATCGTCAATTCATTGACAGTGGCTTGGTAATCAAACAGATCAACCTCCTCTGGTGGAGAGGTGAACGGGATATTGATGCTGTTTTGCCCTGTCTGGCTAGTGAACGACACCGGGGAATGAGGTCGACTCGGTCCACCGGAAAGAGCGGGAGGGCCCATATCGGTGAGGCGGGGAGTCAAGTTGGGGTCAAGACCGCTGATGTTAGTTCGAGATCGCGACAGAGGTGGGGGTGCCGGTGTTGACGGTGACTCCATACCAGGTTCGGGACTGGACACATCGCGGGTCGAGTCTTTACCTGTCGTAGACTGTCTCGACGTGGATGTCGTCGGTGTAGGGGACCCCGGTAGCCGCGAAGCTGGAGTTGAACGTGAAGGGGGCTCGGCAGGGGAGGGCAATGCTTGGATTACATTGAATAGTAGCTTGTTAGTGTGGATAGCAGCCGATTGGATCATAGTAACATGGTGGGCAAGGTTGGGAAGAATCGCGGGGATGAGGCGGGGAGTGAAGGGAACAAGCACTTCGCTCGTGAAGCTCAGGAATTCTGAAAGCCACCGCAGTGCGGTTGACTGCTGAATCTCGTCATCTAGAGCCAAGTTTAGCGAGATATCAGCGGGAAAGAGGTGGCCACTGACGTTCCCCGTCAAGTTGCTGTATCAAAATCTCGATTATAGCGTCGTAATCGATCTTCACGCCTTGTCCAGGGACCCAAGCTATATAATGTTAGGTCAGCATTCGCGAAAACAAATCCCAGCACGCACCTCCCGTATCCCGGTGGTCGACGTCAGGCGGAAGATCGTCTTTGAGGGCCGATTCGTCGCCGTCATTGGATTGGTCGTCATTTTCGGCTATGAAGGCAGCACGTTCTGGGTGCTCCGAGTGGTAATCGGAGAGCCTATCATCGCCCTCGATATCTGACCGCCGTACGGACGAGCTGTCGCGCTGAGACCTAGCCTTTTCCTCACTGCGTTTACGGACGACGCTTACGTCGCGGATTTCGCGGACAAAGTCTGCCAGTAGAGTCTCTGTTGCCACGCGGACGTCCTCGGTTGGGTCCGAGAGGTATTTGCTACGTCGACATTAGTACGCCGAAAGCACGAGGTTGGCGGCACTCACAGCAGGCCGTCCAAGAACTCGGGCAAGTACGAGATCAACTCCAGCTCTGGGACCGAGTCCAACACATTGATCCATGAAACCAGGTAACTTCGCGTAAACGGACTGACGACATAGATTCGGTCGCGGAGCAAAGGAATGAAATGGGCAAGTGAGAACGCCTTTCGGGCACCCAGTTGCTCGCCGCTGGGCTGCCCATCGGGATATGGAACCAACACCCCTTGAACCTCGTCTCGAACCTTTTCCGTCTCGGGGTAAAGCGGAATATAGACGGACGCGGACTCTGCGACTATGTCTTTAAGCAGACGGTCGAGGAGTTCGGCACCGTTCTTGACCGACAACTCGGAGTCCGCTGCAAGCTGTAGCTGGTTGAGAAATGGAACTACACGCGTTGTTACGACGCACCTTGCTGAGTGCATCGAATATCTCGTTGAAATAGACCAGAACTTCTCCTTTGGACACCTTTGCGATATTGTATAGACATTCCGCAGAGAAATATCGGATCCTGTTCTCCGGGTCGACAAAACAATCGAGCAGAGGATGCACGAATTTATCCATGTACGGGGCCACGTCGACGCCGAGTGCAATCGCGGTCCCCGCAAGGCCAATAAGCCCTCCGTTCCGGACATGTAGCGGATTGGAAGTGTTGTTGAACATCTCGACGAGCTGGTCGATAATCTGGCTGATGCGGCGCTGGTCGCCTTGCTGGTGACATTCTCGAATTTGCCTCGGTATGACATGAGGATGTGGAAGCGAGCAATGGTAGGAAAGCCTACTTTTCCAAGTCAAGTGCGGCGGCCTTTCGTTTCTCGTAAATCTTGTCGATTAGCTGCTTCGCTATTGCGGTCTCTGTGCGCTGGATGAGCGTAATGGGACGTGTTCTGGCTGCAGTACTCACCCATGTGGATGGCGGCTGCAAAGCTGCATGCGCAGCTTATTTATTTAAAGGGACGCGTCGCATCACCCATCTTTATCTCTCGCCATGATCAACTTGCTTCCCAACTTGCTCAGTAGCCTCGCAGGTACTTGGCTGCTGATAACGCCTTTCACGCCGTCGTTATTCGACCATTCCTGCCTATCCGACAGCTACTACGGAAACTACAACGATGGGGAGACCACCAATAGCGTGTTCCTGCCCGACGCCGCGTGCCTCGATTCATGGACAGCGCAGGGGCTTGCCTCGTCGGCTCACATCGTGCAGGCCGAACAGCATTTCCAACAGCTTGTCTGGGTCGAGCAGGAGGCTGTCGAACCCAGCCTAATGGCCGCAACATCTTCATTCCGCAACGAGTTCGATGGTTTCTTGCAGAGATTATCTACGCCTAAGCGTGTAGCCCGGGACCAGGAAGTTCTTTCTACTCCGGAGAAGGAGATGGGATACGAGCTTCTGTACCGGACCCCCACTGCCGCTCTACTGTCTGTAAGACACCGTACGGCCAGGACCATTGATACCATCCTCCCTCGCTTTTGGAAATCCGTGCTGGTCCCCTCTACGCCTGTCAACTTCCTACCGGTCCCCGACGAAGCTCTCAAGCATGTGAAGCACGTCTTAGCTACCCTCCGGTTTGACCCCGATGTCGCGGCAATTGTAGATAGCATATCTGTCCCTCAAATGATCAACGACATTCGATTCCTCACGGGCGAGGACGGTGTATCCGGGATCATGTCGCGCCACAGCTTTGCTGAGGGATCTCGTACGGCTGCCAGTTGGTTGAAGGTATGGCACCAATATGGTGCCGACGACTGAACGGCCAACTCTCTGTCTGCAGGACCGCTTCGAGGATACGGGCGCGACATGTGAGCTGCAGCCATTCTTGGAGGGTTTTGCTCCCAATGTCGTCTGGTAAGCTTCCGCCGTACTCCAATCCAATGCACGATTAATACTCGCGTTTTAGTGCCTACCCTTCCACTGTTCCCACCAACGCAACGGTCCTTCTCAGCGCCCACTACGATAGCCGTGGATCTTTCGGGAGCACTCGGGCGCCAGGGGGAGACGACGATGGCTCCGGTACCATCGCCATCCTCGCGATTGCACGTACAATTGCCAGAAAGGGCATCAAGTTCCAGAGCAACGTTCAACTTGTTGCCTTCGCTGGTGAGGAGCAGGGGCTTCTCGGCTCCAGGGCTTACGCTCGTAAGATACTCTCTGAGTTGATTATCGCAGCTCTAATTTTTGTATAGGGAAACTACGAGAAATTGATGCCAACATCACTGTCATGGTCCAGGCGGACATGCTTGCATATCGTGCTGCGGGCGAACCTCCGCAACTGGGTCTCCCCCTAACGTGAGCCACGCGATATCCATATCCTAGCGTCCGTTCAAGGCGTTGTCTTACAGAATTGGAACCACGGAAGTCACTCAACTCGTGGCCAATGTATCCGCGATTTACAGTCCAGAATTGCGAGTCGGCTTCACTGCTGTACGTGCAAACGTTCCCATTACATGTCATTCATGTTTGACCTCTCGTAAATAGGCATGCTGCAGCGACCACCAGGTACATCCACACGTCTTGCGGCGCATTTCCTTGTCCACTCTAATTAACATCGTGCAGTCCTTCCACGAGCAGGGCTTCCCGTCCACTCAGGTTTTCGAACGCGCCGGACCCAGTGCGTAATTTTGACTCGTCTTCACTTGAGTCTTATTCCCTCTTAGTCGTGGACCCCATGTATCACAACAGCGGTAGGATTTCCACATTGTAATGACGTATCCCTCGATCTCATATTTGACCTTGCAGGGGACTTGAGCGACCGCGAAGGCTACGACTTTGACCAGGTTAAATCGATCGCCAAAGTCCAGGTGAGAGGGTCCTTGCAACCCGGGCTTGTCGTTTTTGCTGATTTTATGTAGCTTGCTACGCTCCTGCATTCCGCGGGCTTCGAATTGTCGAAATAGATTCCTTGCTCTACCTACATATTTATCGTAGTCAAGATCTAGAGATGTCGTCCAATCCTTGTTGTATCTGACGTTCGCCCAGGGATGGAGAATACGGTCAAGTTGGGCGCAAAAGCGTTTACGTGGCAGGCCAGGGTCGGCGACCAATTGATTGAAGGTCAACTCATCTCTTAAATTTGGCAAGTGCGCCAAACGAAAGAGGTCGAGCGAGCAAGCCGCCTAGGGTCATTTAGCGACCGGTCGCGAGATAGATGCAAGGAGGACTTAGGCCCTGTTCGGGATCCCCAGGTAGGCCTCCAGGATGTACCTGTACCCCCAAATATGGACAGATCACATCTACCAATGTCACTCTCGTTGTCACTCGGTCTAGACTGGTCTAGAGCGGCTCTATCAAATTGCTACGTGTCGGTGTCGTCCATGCGCTGTCCGCTTATCCCGCCACATTGCCCGCCACCCCGACGTGTCCCCGCACCTATTCTTCAAGCAGGGAACATATGAAACTAATGGATACATACACTAACATTGAATATACTGCTCATATGAAAGGAGTCTCACCTTGAAAACATGCCTAATGACTGAGATATGCGCTCCCCGACGCGCTCGACGTCGAGGTCATCGTCGGATCGACGTCCACTGACATGGGTCGGAGGTTTTCGGCTTGAATGATCGGACTGTCGCACCGGAGTCCGTTGATGTGATGGTTTGTGACCAGCTACCTAACAGGTACTCCTGGAGGCCTACCTGGGGATCCCGAACAGGGCCTTACGGGGCAGATGCGGATGTCAAGCGCAAACGGCTACGGCAGCTACGTGGTGGGGCGGCAGCACACCTGGAAAGAGGTGAGCAGCACATGGCAAATATGAGACTGAACGTGGACTGTACAAGGCCCGACGTTGAAGTTGTAGCTGGCGAATGCGGCCTCATTTCGCGCAGCTGGCGGAAGTGGGAAAACCAGGCCTAGGTTTGCGCGTGACAGCCGCCAGACGTATGGATTCTTGGCGAGGAGTGTGGCGAGCAACCGGCATACGAGGCGAAGTTGCTGAAGGTCTTTGGGACCACACCAGGCCATGACCTGAAGTGAGAGTCAAACGGCGTTCTGAAAGCGAGTTGGCGTCGACTCACCTCAAGCACGATCTCCAGATTCCTTCTGGATAAGGGCATTATTCCGAACAGGTAGGAATGGGAAAAGTCGGCGGGCGTGCGTCGTGTCCTGGTCGTTGGCCCAAGGCGAGCTAGCGATTGGGTGGCGTGGTCTCGCTAGCTGAGGGCGAGAGCAGCGATGAAAGTATGGGACTACAGGACACACACCTCGCGTTCGTCGCTAGCCAATGCGAGAGAAAAGAGAGCGAGGAGGAGAGAGCAAGAGAGCAAGACGCATGTGATCACACGAGACGTTCATTGAACTCAAGGATTCGATTCGTTTCTACAGACATTCTACTCTACGCGATTCCGCCAAACCACCGAGAGACACTTGAGGATTGAATCTGCCAGAGGGCATCAGTACAAAGTCGACAACGATGTACCGAGAGGATGAGGTCCATTAATGATGGGACTACACTAGTAAGAGCTGGATCGTTACCCACGACGGGGACCACCCGAAGCCTGATAACGACGGAAGGGCGCACCCTCATGACAAGACTAGGCGCGCCACGGTGGAACCGCGACGCTGGCGAGCCAGCAGGGGGAACTAGAGGGTTCGTGATGCCCGGGGAGGCATTGGTAACACGCCGCCCTCCTACGTCCGTACCCATGTGGTAACGGCCCAATGATGCGCCCTTCAAGACCCCGACCGCCCACAGTTGAAATCAAAAAAGCAGCTAACCCACCTGGTATTCACCGCCTTGATGTGCTTGAACGAGCGAGGGGCTTGAGGGAGAGTGAAGGAGTGGAAGAGGAAGAGGAAGAGAGGTAGAAGTAGAAAGAGAGCGAAGTCGAAGAGGAAAGGTCGAGGAGAGGTGGTGGTCGAAAGGAAAGAGAGGTGATCTTGGTCAGCCACTCTCGTTCCTTATATAGTAAGCGACGTGTTGCTTGGTCGGCTTTGGTCCATCAAATCTGAACGTGACCGCGTTCAATAACGTTCTTCAACTCTTCCAGTTAAACCGCCAGGTAGAGCGCAGCTGCGCACGCAGTTTACTATACTCGGGTTGTCTCTACCTCGAATATTTTGACTCTACTAGCGTTTTCACTAAACCAAAGCATCGACCGGGCTCGGATCACTTTTATAGAGTTTTTATTGAGCGAGGAACGAGCTAGAGCCTAGGATTAGATTGAGCGAGCTATCGAGCGTCTGTTAAAAGAGGTCAGTTTCTCCCATTTCCGGAGCACGATGGACATTTCATACACCTTCTCCCTCCCTGAAGACCTCGAACGCTTGATTTTTGAGCAGGCTGCCTCAGAAGATCGCACCACGGCTTGTCAGCTAGCCCTTGTGGTATCAAGTTTCCCTGGTTTCCTCGACCATTATTCTACTAACAAGACAAAGGATTGAACCTATTATATACAGGTCTATTATCTTGACTGGGTCCGACTCCTCCACATCACCTTTTGCAACCAAATCTCCGGAATTCTATTGCAGACATGTCGAACAGTTGTGGCTGCTGTCCTTTGCACCACCGAACATTATGACGATTGTATCGCTGTGCCAGGGAGTCACTGATCTTTGCTTCCTGCTTCCTTCCATTAAGCAGGCATTGCCCCAGGGTGGCCACCCTCTCGACTCACCCATTGGCAGCCTTCGTCCGCATAGATTTTCCACATACTTCGACGGGCTCCTACCCAGATTCACGCACCCATTTTATTCCAGCGTCACCCATCTGATCCTCGTGGTCGACTGGTTTTAATGGAAAAAATGGGCCGACGACCTCTGCAAAATCCCTCACCTATCACATCTTATGATGGAGCTTTCTTTCCAGGCTCGGGAATCTTCTGCCGTGGTGCATTCAGTCACCAACCTATTACGGGATTGCGCAAACCTCCAAGTTCTCGTGTTCAGGCCTGAGACATATCACCGGCGGGAAGAGAACTAGGTGAGGGTGCTTAGCACTCTGGCTCAAGTCAACGACGCCCGTGTTGTTGTCTTTTGAGATGGAGTTCTGGATGATTGGCTGCCACATTTTGAAGCGACAACGAACATGTGGCCATCTGCGGAGGCGCAAGTGCTGCGGCGACGAGAACTCTCGTCCCTCACAGAGCCCGGGGATCTCGTCATTCATTCCAAAGTAAGTTGGTCTTTGATGAATCGAGCCTTTTTTTTTCCGTCTAACCTAACGGCAACCATCTTGAATTGCGGTTATCGACGGACATAAATTGGCTCGCGGCATGAGCGGACAGTCTATGCATCTACCCACCAGCGATAAGCTTCATAAAACGAGCGAGGTCCCCACTCGGTCAAGAGTGTGATAGGGTGGGGGGTGAGTTACTTTGGGTCGTACATGTGTATCTTTTTTTTGGTTCCACGAAGATGACACGAAAGTCGATAGGTTAAGAATTTGTCCGATCAATGACCTACAATATCTGTCGGCATTGGTAACAAAAACAAGATTGCGCACTTACAACGATTGCAAACTATCCAAGGGTTTCCCGGCAGTTCAGCCAATGCCGTCCGGACGGCGAAGAGAGAGAGACGGAGGCTCTCGTCGTCCCGTACTGCCTCCGACTCCACGTTGCCGAAGCAGACCTCCACTTTCCGTGCCGCTGGGGGCTCGATATGTGCGAGGACTTTGAGCATTAGTCCAAGCAGCGAAATATGCCTAACCACGTCGCGGAACTCGACTTTGACGAGCCCGGGTATCCGCATTGTCCGCGTCATGTCGCCTTCTATATCGCGCGTCTCCCAGTTCCCGGCCATCTTGATTGTAAGGGTGACGCCGTCTTCGGCCTGCGGCGGGAATCGCTCGAAGCCCCTGATGTAGTGATCCAAATGCCAGATGGTGATTTGTATGCTGCGCACGGTTCTGTCGAGCTCGTACCGGAGCGACAGGTGCTCCCACACGTCGCAGATATTCAACCTCGCCTGGGAGTTGAAGCACTCGAGGCGGCGTACGTGCCCGCTGTCGTCGCGCAGTTCAATCCGCTCGATGTGGTTGCATTCATAGGCGACGAACGGCCCCACCCCGCATAATAAGCTGTTAGCGAGGGATCCCACCGTATAGGAGTACGCGCTGCCGGTCAGCACGCGCAAGACTACATCGCAGAATGCAGTCCTGAGGATGCGATCCAGCTCGTCGCCTTCCCACAGCCGGAGTTCGAGCTCGCGGAGTGCCGGCCCTAGAGGCCGGCGCTTGAGGACTCGAAAGTCTGGAAGGTAGTCGTGCGAGAGCGGTCTGTACTGATCAAACACGAGGCGCCACACCAGCGGACACTGCGTGAAAATATAATAAAGGGTTCCCAAGTTCGCAGAGGTTCTGTGTAGCCTGATGTTTTCCGACCTGGGTCCCAACAATGCGTTCCAGTTTCGCGGAAAGAAGCGGTCGAGGTCGAGAGTTCGCAGCTGGGGAGCTAAGAGGGACACAGAGCGGCACCTGTCTGCGTTTCGAAGACGCAGGATCTGCAGGGCAGGGAACAGCAGATTGGAGTCAAGTAGTTGGTTGACGTCGACCCCGATCTTGAACTCTATGACCAGGGTCTGTATACGCGGGACGTATGGCTGCAACGCCGTCAACACATCCTCGGACCAATCAGTGTTGTCGCCGGTAAAGCGAAGGCGGATGTGCAGCATGGTGGTTGGGCCGCTGCGCTCCAACACGAGTGGGACGCGATAGCAATCTGCTTTGGAGCTGCCCCCGGTGAAGGAGGACCAGAGGAGAGGCGTGTCGAGCGCTACGGCTCGCCATAGCTTTGATACCTGGCAAAGGGCAAACTTTTCATCGATGCTTGAAGCATTGAGCATTATGTCGCCGAGGAGATCTATCGTGAGGAGCGCGATGCCTGACATGATGGTCGCTCCTTTTAGCCTCTGAAGCAATCCGGAATGAATTTCGGAAACAGTTGCGAACCAACACTGACAGTCAGTGTTCCAAGCGCGAGCAAACCTGGGATGAAACGGCAAGGATTTTGGTAGGATGCTGAAAATACGAGTTGAAGCAGGAACGGGACGAAAATAGAGAGCGCGACAGCGACAAAGGCTGGTTTCGAGAGCGAGATGGGCCAAATCAAAGCTCAAGGGGATCGTTTTGAAAGTAGCAAGTGATAAGAGACAAGTAAGGAAAGGAGGCAGAAACTAACGATCTAAGACCTGGAAGGCGGGCACCGCAGAAGCTAAGGGCGCAATAGAAATCTGCTTGGAGGCGCCCTAGAGAAGGGGAACCAGAGGAGAGGAGCGTCGAGCGCTACGACTGGGTAGAGCTTTGCAAAAAGCAAACTTTTCGTCGATGCTTGAGGCCCTGATGTCGGCTAGCGTGAGGAGTATAATATCAAGTATATTAATCGCTCGTATCCAGCCTCTATAGCAGCGTGAAGTCCAATTTCGAAGGCAGTCGTTGAGGCGGGATGCAAGCGCCAAGTGCGCAACACTTGCAAACACAACATCTCTTGACGCGCTCCGACGCGCCTTTCCCTCAGCTCCTCGTCCCTCGCTAATGGTGCGCTTGGTTTCTCCAGTATATTATCCTGGATGCCAACGAGCTAGGATAGAGTCTCGCATTCCTACATGCACATGACTGTTCTGAACGTATGCCTCTCTATTGAACGAATGGCCCTCGGTTCATCCTTTCATCCTTGCAGCCCACTCGGACGCCGTTTGGGGCGCCGCCTGGACAACCGCGGACACCGTCGTATCCGTCTCCGCAGACGGCTCAATAAAACAGTGGACCTCGTCCTCGGGCCAGCGCCACCCGCCGAACGCCGACTTCCCCGCGCCGCACACGCTCGGGCTCGTCTCGCTCTCAGTCTCCCCCGACGGCCAGCGCGCGCTGTACAACAGCCTCGAGGGCCTAACGTGTTTGTGGGACCTGGCCAGCGGGGAGGTCGTTGCACGCTTCGAGAGCTATGCGCGCGCCGCGGACGGCGCCGAGCCATGCAAGTGCCTTTCGCTGCCCCAAATTAATACTTGTCAAGGGAATCTAAACTCGCGCCACAGCGTGGTCGGTGTCGCTGAGCCCGGGCGGCGAGACGTACGCCGCGACGGGCGGGTCGGGGAACGTCGTTGTCTACTCCGCGCAGCCCGAGACGTTCGGCCAGCGCGTCGCGTCGCTCGCGTCGGGGCGCAGCAAGTTCGGGATGTTCTGCAAGCATGTGCGTCTCCCCGCCGCCGCCGCCGGTCGTGCTTATTGAACGTGAATGAATTGCGTTTGCAGAGCCCGGACGGGAAGCGGATCGCGTTGTCGACGGAGACGGGGCAGATATATTTGTTTGATGTCGATGCCGGCGCGCTGACGAACACATACACCTCCCACGCGCTCTCCGTGCGCTCGCTCGCGTGGTCCGCGGACTCGAGCGTCCGTACCATTCATCTATTCCGCGTGCGTGCGTTTGCCGTTCACTAATTTAATTGCGTACCAGCTGCTTCTGAGCGCGTCGGAGGACAAGCGCCTGGTACTGCACGATGTGCGCACGTCGGCGGGTGGGACAGTCGCGTCCTTCACGGGACACTCCTCGTGGGCCCTCAGTGTGGACATCTCGCAGGACGCGCGCCTCGCACTCTCTGGGTGCGTCCGTCTCATTCCCCTAACCTTTGCATTATATCATACGCGTCAATCTGCAGTTCGGCGGACAAGTCGATCAAGGTGTGGGATATTGGCGCGCGCGCGGCGGTGTCGACGGTGCAGGACACGGGGGAGGTGTGGGCGGTGTCGTGGCGGCCGAAGGCGTCTGCGGGTGGTGCTGGTGCGTTTGTGAGCGGCGGCGAGGACGGCGTGGTGAGGTGGTGGCGGGGCGCGGGTGTCGCGGTCTAGAGTGCATGTATTCTCTCTCTTTTTCTTCCAGTGCTCCCAAACAAAAGCGGCGGTTGGGTCGCGACTCAATTGTATTATCACTCTCCATACAACGCACTTGAGCGCTTGAGCAGTGGAACGAACTAGAGGTGGGAACATGGCACGGCATATCGGCATCTCCAATTCAAGCGGCGCTCGAAATTCGGGATCAAAACTGGCAAGCCAAACATTTTGCAAAACTTCACATCGACGACAGCGGACGAAGACATCCATTAAATCTTTTTTACACACAACACATACGTGCCACAAAAGTGAGTGTCCGGCTGCGCTGTTGTGTTCTACTCTGCTCCATCCACGCGTTGTATTCGACCGCGGCCCTAACGAACTTTTTTTCAGGATGTCTGACGCTGGAGATGACATTGCTATTGACGCGCCGGTGGAGGAGGTCGAGGTGCCGCAGGAGGCACCCAAGGGCAAGCTCACCGTCGAGGATGCGCTGCAGGTGTGTTACCTCTCTTTCCTCCGAAAAAAATCTAACGGGTCCTTAGCAAGTACTGAAAAACGCCCTCGTGCACGACGGGCTCGCGCGCGGGCTCCGCGAGTGCGCCAAGGCGCTCGACAAGCGGCAGGCGCATTTGTGCGTGCTCGTCGAGACGTGCACCGAGGCCGAGTACATCAAGCTCATCGAGGCGCTTTGCGCGGAGCACAAGATCAATTTGATCAAGGTCGGCGACGCGAAGGTGCTTGGGACGTGGGCGGGGTTGTGCAAGATCGACCGCGAGGGCAACCCGCGCAAGGTCGTCGGGTGCAGCTGTGTCGTGGTCAAGGAGTATGGCGTGGAGAGCGAGGGCTTGCACGTTCTGCTTGATTACTTCAAGAACCGCTAGGCGCGCGGCGGGCGATATGGTGAGTTTTGGCTTTTTTTTTTGGTTGCGAGCTCTGCGTCGCTGCATTGCTGTGCTCTGTGATGACAATACAGACTCCCTCAACCGAGGACTCGCGTCCGCTGGTGATACAAGTCTATCCGGAATCATTATATACTGTCTGATTCTTTCCTCTCTTTCTTCGTCATGTTCATTCTACGATATGCTGATTTTTGTTTTTTTCGGAAAGGGAAGACGTAGCGTATGTTGACTGTATGGTAGCACAATGACAACTACGCCGACCCCTCCTTTGAATGCAGAGATGCAGTCCCACCCGGCGTTTTGTCATCACTTTGGACCCGAGCTCGAGGGCGATGCGATGCAATAAAATACGATTCAGGGGGCTAGAATGAGACGAACAAGGTCTCGACTTGTTATCCTTGAAGCTTGAAGTTGTAGTCCGAGTTAAAATTGAGGTACAAGTTGGACCAGCGTGGGGAGACGAGTCGACCTGCCGTAGAAGGGGCGCTTGAATGGCTTTCTGAGGTAATGGCGATCCCCCGAAACAAAAAAGATCGGCGAGTTTGAAAACTCGCGGTTTGAGCCTGAACTGGCCCTGGATTCGCCTTGAAACCAATTCTCGGAGGATTTCAATACGCGTGGGATGTTGAAATGTCGTGGGTGAATAGAAGAGACGAAGTGGAGACGGGATCCAGTGCCCGGCGCGGCGTGACTGTAATAGGCAGTCCTCCTCCTCTTCCCACTACTACGCTGACCTCGCGTGTTGGTTCGCCCCCCGCGATGGCCTCTGAGCCGACCTCGCCTCGTTCTCCTGCCCATGCCGAGTCTCACCAGATGCTCCCGCTGTCTCCGACTCAGGCAACCCCCTTTCTGCCTGAAAACAACAGTGCCTCTGCTCCCCCTGGCCGTTCCCCCTCCTTTGTTTCCTCTCCTTTGAACCCCCAGGGCCCCCACAACATGCCATTCCGCCCAGGTTCTCGCCCAGCATCCCGTGGAAGCAGCATGTTTGCAGCATCTCGTATGCCGTCAGACGACACCGCCGTAAATACAGCGTATCCCTTTTCACGCGAGTCCCAGGCCCTCTCTGGTGGCCAGCGCGGGAGTATGGTTCTCTATCGTCTTGCAGACGCGGACGACCTTGTCACCGGCGCCCTGAGCCCCCCACGCGCCCTGGGGAGCGGCAACCGCGATAGTATCGCCTCCTTTGCGTCCGCCGCATCTTCCCCGGGTGACTCCAAGTATCCCTCAGGGCCCCCGACGACCCGTGGCCTCGTGCCCTATGCTTACGACCCTGCGCTCGACGAGCTCGACCCCCCGGACGAGGAGGATTTTCTGCACGATCCAGCCTACAAGGACAAGGGCGGCTATCAGGGCGCCCGCAAGTTCAAGCATCGTAGTTCCTTCCCGTGGCGCGGCGTGGCCAACGTCGGCGTGCTCCTCCTCATGATCCTCGCCCTCCTCGCCCTCTTCATCAGCTACCCCGTAATCACGTTCTTCACAACCCAGCCCATCAACAACCTCATCGACGGCAACATCCGCGTGAACAGCACGGGCCAGGTCGCCGTCCTGCCCAACACCCCCAGCCTCGTCGACCTCGCCACGCCCTCCGATGCGCTCACCCGCAAGGGTTTTGACGGCGAGTCCTACACCCTCGTCTTCTCCGACGAGTTTGAAGTAGACGGCCGGACCTTTTATCCTGGCGATGACCCATACTGGTGCGTGTCCATAGGCGCCATCATTAATTAATGTGTTTACTCTTATGCAGGGAGGCCGTCGACCTCTGGTACGGCAACACCGCCGACCTCGAGTGGTATGACCCCTCTCAGGTGATCACCCGCGAGGGCCATCTCATCATTACGATGGACTCGACGTCCACGACTTTACCTGGCCAGAGCATGGGTGGGTGTCCATTCAATCTTATTCGCTTTTTTTTCCTCAAAAATAACATACTTGTGCTAGGCTCGACCGCGCCGTTCACGGTTGAGGAAAACCACAACCAGACATACCGCAGTGGCATGCTCCAGTCCTGGAACAAGTTCTGCTTTACGCGCGGGTACATCGAGGTCGCGATCGTGCTACCCGGGCCGAACGCCAACACGCAGGGGTATTGGCCCGGCGCGTGGACAATGGGAAACCTCGCGCGGCCAGGATATACGGCGACGACGGACGGCGCGTGGCCATACACGTACGACTCGTGCGACGTCGGGACATTCCCGAACCAGACCGACGCCGACGGCCTCGGGCCACCCGCCGCCCTCAACACAAGCGCGAGTCAGGCAAAATACGACTGGGAGCTGAGTTGGCTGAGCGGGCAGAAGCTTTCGTGCGTGGTTTCACTCATAATTCTTTTGTAACAAAGACACGAAAATTTTCTGACGGTCGTCCGTGTAGCGCATGCTCGTGCCCCGGCTCGGACCACCCCGGCCCGAATGTTGGCGTTGGGCGTGGCGCGCCAGAGATTGACATCCTAGAGGCCGAAAAGGACAAGGTGAATGTTGCGGGGCAGGTAGTCTCGCAGTCGGCGCAGTTTGCACCGTTTACGCACGACTACTTGTACACCACGGACACGGCGGACGATTGGACAGTGTACAACACCTCCATCACGCGGCCGAACACGTACAAGGGGAGCGCGGTGCAGCAGGCAGTGAGCGCGCTGACGGCGGTGCCTGGCGACGGGTTCCAGGGGAGCGGGAAGCAGATGATCACGTATGGGTTTGAGTACTGGGGCGACCCGACGCAGCCTGGGACCGGGTTTGTGACGTGGCAGGTGGATGGGAACCCGTCGGTGCGCATGGGCGCGGGCGCGGTGGGGCCGGACCAGGGCGACGGTGGTAGCGGGGTCGGGCAGAGGCTCATCCCCGTCGAGCCCATGTCGATTATACTCAATCTCGGAATATCGCGTGCGTGTTGTCTCCGCGTTCTTTTTTGGTGCGCATACTGATGCAGGGCGCAGACAACTGGCAGACGATCAACCTGGACTCGATGGTGTTCCCCGCGGAGATGCTAATCGACTACGTGCGCGTGTACCAGCGCGACGGGGAGACGAACATCGGCTGCAACCCGCCCGACTACCCCACGACGGACTACATCAATAACCATTATTCGGCATACACCAGTGCGTCTCTGTTCGCATTCATACATCTTTTCCCTCGTGTACGTGTTATGGAAACTGACGATTACCCCACACAGACCCGAATCTCACGACGTGGCAGTGGGAAAAGCCGAAAAATTCCCTTGTGCGTATTTTTGGGTCTCTCGTCTGATTGAACTGCTTAAATATTGTTATTTTGTTCAGTACTCGGGCGGGTGTTGATTTTCGCCGCTTCCACCCACCTCCACATGACGACGACGATGCCAATGAATGATACCCGCCTACGCCTGGTGTATAGATTACCGCACCACCCGCCTACCCGTAATTTGGATTAGCTGGCCTATTGACCACCGCGCGCTGCTGCCCCCCGCCGCGCCACGCTCGTTCCCCCGACCACTCACTGTCCCACTGTCGTTTCCCCACCTCATCCCCGAACGCACGCATCTGCACCTCACACCCCGTACCGATGGACGCTTCATTCCCGTAATATACAAAACGCACGCGCGTGCCGCCTCCCCTGGCGTTTACACATCACGTTGGGCCTCGCTGGCGTCTCAGCCTCTCTCTCTCTCTTCTTTTCCCTTCCTTCCTGCCTTACGACTCGGGTCTTCTCAGCTCAGCTACCGTATCATGCATTCGAGTCGTTGCTACACATCCACCCACCATACATGCAAGCGGGCCCGTCCTTCTTTACTGCTACTCTTTCATTTATTACGCTACGGATTTTTTTCAAGCTGGATTATGACTTATTCATGTGCATGGACACGTTTCTGCAGTGTAGCGTAGCGTATTCTTATTTTTCTAGGCGCTTGTACTTGTATCTAGGTTAGATGGGCAATGAATGAGCTGAAAATGGACAGACTGAGGAATGGCGGTATCCGACTATTCACTGTTTAGTAAGAGAGCATCGCCTTGGAACAAGCAGACGGTGGGCTTCATCTAGGAGATGATTGTAAACACGAAGGTAATTGAATCGGACAACTTACTCATTAGTGAACAAAAAGGAGGTCCTTGGGATCTGCGAGGGACGAGAGCGCACGTCGCCGCATCACTTGCGCCTCCGCTGATGGCCACATGTTCGCTGTTGTTTCCCAATACGGCGCCCACTCAATGCTTGTGTCGTCGAGCCACTGAAAGACAACCACACGGGCATCGCCAATCGTTGACAGAGTGGTAAGCACTGCGTTCTCTCCCGGCGGTTGGTTCGCCTCCAGTGGTTCAAACGTGACAAAGACGAACACCTGAAGACTAGCGCAACCCCGTAGTAGATAGATGACGGATTGCGCTACTTCTTCAAGAGGGTCATCAGGGTCCACATAAAACTCTATCATGAGGTGCGAGAGATGAGGGATGTTACAGAGGTCGCGCCATTCTTTCCATTGACTCCAATCGTCCACAATGATCAGATGGGTGATGTTGGAATAGAAGGGGCGGTCGAATTCGGGTGGAAACCCATGCAATAAGGTTGTCAACAGGGCGTCTAATCGACGGAGACGAAGGTTGCCGATAGGTGAGTCCAAAGGGTGGCCGCCCGAGATGTTTTTGGCAGGTAATAGTCGCAAGCAGAGATCGGTTACTCCCTGGCACAACGATAAAATTGTCATCATGTTCTGCACTCGAGAGACAATCCGTAGCTGTTTTACAAATCTGCGGTAGAATTCGGGAGATTTACTTGCAAAGGGTGCTAAGGTGGCTGAGGTCAAGATGATAGATCTGTATATGATAGGCTCAATCCTTCAAATGCCTTGTTAGGAAAGAAATTAGTCGGGGTGAGACGTAGAAACGTACCATGATTGCACCCTTCGTGCGACAAGGGCTAACCGACAAGCTGTAGTGCGGTCGTCTGAAGCAGCCTGCTCAAATATCAAGCGTTCGAGGTCTTCAGGGAAGGAGAAAGTGTAGGGAGTGTCCATTGCGGTCCAGCTTGATAGAAGCGATGAAGGCGACAAAAGTGTTGGGTCCTACTTGTCCGGTCGACGCTCTGGTCCAGTGAAGAAGCGAGTAGAGTCGATATAGTTAATAGTAGAGACAACTAGGTTCTGGCTAGTACTTGAGCCGGACTTCGGTTCGCAAATTGAAATAGTGGGGTCCTGAACGCGGTCACGTTCAGATTTGATACACCAAAGCCGACCAAGCAACACGTCGCTTACTATAAGGAGCGAGAGTGGCTGACCAAGATTACCTCTCTTTCGACCACCACCTCTCCGCGACCTTTCCTCTTCGACTTTTCCCTCTTTTCCACTTCCACCTCTTCAATTCTTCCTCTTCCACTCCTTCACTCTCCCTCAAGCCCCTCGCTCGTTCAAGCACATCAAGGCGATGAATACCAGGTGGGTTAGCTGCTTTTCTGATTTCAATTGTGGGCGGTAGGGGTCTTAAAGGGCGCATCATTGGGCCGTTACCACATGGGTACGGACGTAGGAGGGCGGCGTGTCACCAATGCCTCCCCGGGCATCACGAACCCTCTAGTTCCCCCTGCTGGCTCGCCAGCGTCGCGGTTCCACCGTGGCGCGCCTAACCTTGTCATGAGGGTGCGCCCTTTCCTCGTTATCAGGCTTCAGGTGGTCCCCGTCGTGCGTAACGATACAGCTCTTACTAGTGTAGTCCCATCATAAATGGACCTCATCCTCTCGGTACATCGTTGACGACTTTGTACTGATGCCCTCTGGCAGATTCGATCCTCAAGTGTCTCTCCCGGTGTTTCTGGGGGATCGCGTAGAGCAGAATGTCTGTAGAAATGAATCTAATCCTTGAATTCGATGAACGTCTCGTCTCGTCTTGCACTCTTGCTCTCATCCTCTCGCATTGGCTAGCGACGATATGTGTCCTGCAATCCCATACTTTCTTTCATCAGGCTACTCCAGCCCTAGGCGAGCTCTGTTCGTCCTCGTCGGATACTCATAGCGAGACCGTCATGCCGCCCAATCGCGAGCTCGCCTTGGGCCAACGACCAGGACACGTTGTACGCCTTTCCGTCCCCGCCGACTTTTCCCATTCTCCCATGCGGAAACCATGCCCTTCAGCTTCCCGTGGATATCGTGATCGCGATGAGTTCGTACCCGTTCGAGACTCACTCTGGTCCAGCAACTGTCTCTCCTACACCGATGCTACAGCTTCCATTTCGCGGAACTCGTCAACTCAATCCAATGATCAAGGCTGTCCGAGCCTCTGATGTAGATGGATAAAGCTCAGTTCAGATCTCAGCAAGAACACGTATTTTTTTAGACAGATAAGACTCAGGATAATATTGAAACTCGACGGTGCACACGTATATCAGTGCAATTGCGTCGTGTGAAAGACCTGGAATTATGGGGTCATAAAATTGAGCGTGCGGATCGTACAGTGCGTTAGATGTAGAATAATCAGAGGAGTTAATACATTAGTATGTGGTGGTCATGAGTAGTCGTGAGATTGTTCTTAGTCGTACATGCGACTTTGAGGTCGTCCGCCATCGATGAATATCTTGCTCAACGGTCTGGTTGGTCTTGCCCTCCGTTTCCCCTCTCGCATGCTTCGGATAGCCTGGTCCAGGTCGCCCCGTCCAACGGAGCGACCCTGGGACGCGGCCTGGGGAGGAGCGAGTAATTGCGGCGAAGGATCTTGCCCAACCTTGACGGTCTGAAAGGCTTCAGCACACAATGTGCAAGAAAGTGAAAGAAAACTCACAGATTCTTTGTCCTCTTGAGATTCTGTAATAGTGAGTTTCCTGGCCGGGGGATTCAACTTCATTTGTGCATCGTGGACATCCAAGGCACATTTCTGGCTTCCAAGTCAGGTATGTCCTTGATGACTCGAGAAACGCACCTGAAGTGACGAAGAAAATTTCAAGATTAGCTTGAAAAAATTCTCGGGTGTGGCATCCGGTAAGTCAGGGTCCTCTCCATAGTACGCCATCAAGGAGCGGAGTTCCCCGTCCACTAAATTGCCCATGTTCTTGAGCGCAGCAACATTGGGACCGAATTCAGCGGCAAAAGGCTGTCGACATCAACATGAACGGACACCCTCAAGATTGGACGACCAGTGTCTACCTTCATAGCGGCGATAAACCGATCGTTTGGTGGTAAGTTCTTCAAAGACTTGAGTTGGGCAATCTCCTCGTTGACCTGGGCCAACCCGGCGACCAGAGAGTTCACGGTCAGGAAGACACCCGTTCCAGCAACTACAAAAACAAACATCAGAAGAGGTCTGGGCATCGAATGCAAACGCACTCCGACTTGCAGCTTCCAAACTGGGGAGATCTTCAATAAAGTTGACCATGGATGGATCTGTGCGCATTAAAACACGGGCAAGATAATGCAAGAGAGTGGGGCAGTCGCTTCCGCCGCTTGCAGTCTTCTTCCCTTCCAACTACAGAACATATTGTTAACGGTACTGCCAGAATGTCAACGAGCGGCAGACCATCAACAACGTGTCCAACTTAAAACCACGAGCTCCACCTCGGTAACTCGAAGCATTCAAGGCGTTTCCGACCGCTAGCACAGCCTGGATGGTGTGAGGACAAGAAACGGCATATATTGTCCGATGGTCATACCTGAAGCACTTGCTTGAACTTGGATGAGGATCGCAGTTCGTGAGAAGCGTTTCGAAGGATGTTTAATTCAGGTCGAATCTCCGTGATTTTCAAGTCCAGTCTACGACGAAACGCCATGCATTGTAAACGTTCGGAAAACCGAGGAATGACCATGATCTACAATTGTGTCAGCTGGGAGTTTGGCGGGGATTACCATTTGCGAACCTGGCCGAAGTACTGGTCAGCTTTCGCAAACCTGGTCAGATCGTCGAATTCTTTGATTCGACCAATCTGAGGAGAATCAGGAGAGGCGAGATGTAGAATGGAGAGTAATATACCTCTTCCAGAGTGGGTGAATATTGGCCGATTGCCTCTAGGTCCTCAACGGTCAGTCTATCATCGTCTAGTTCGAGAAGGGCATTCTTGATATCGGGAAGAGCCATCTTGAAACGAGACAGCATGATGCCTAGGAGAAGAAATGAGATGTCAGCAAGTGGGACAAACAGAGGACCTCGCCGATATTGGTGGCTCTCGAGTGTTCCAGGAGAGGGGTATTCTTTGGACGATTCGAGGGCAGCTTCGACGGCGTCACAGGAGTGGTGTCGATGGTGAAGTTAGCTTCCAAGTCGTCCATGACGAACGCGATGCTGGAAGGAGTTTCGCTCCATACCGTGGACGCGACTGACGGATCTGCCAGCTTGTCCCAAAAGAGAGGAAGCAGCCGCTTGGTGGGCCGGGAAACCTTGGATTTCCCGCCCATCCTGAAAGCTGTTGGAGGCGGAGGCGGAGGCGGCGGCCCACCTGCCATCCCGCCGGGTGGAGGAGGCGGCGGTGGAGGGGGTGGCGGGGCTCCACCAGAAGGAGGCGGCGGCGGCGGCGGCGGAGGAGGAGGAGGAGCGGGTAGTTCAGACGACGAGGCAGGCGGTGGAGGTGGCGGCGGTGGAGGAGGAGGAGGGGATGGAAGGGCCAGGTCGTTACTAAGAGAGTCCTGGGGTACAGACATGGATCGGGCTGGTGGAGGCGGCGGCGGCGGCGGCGGCGGCGGAGGGGGAGGCCCAGAGGTAGTTGAAACAACTGAAAATGCCAAGGGAGGAGATGGAACAGGCGGACTCGTAGACGATCGCTTCATCTTGGTGGGGGGCGGAGGCGGAGGCGGAGATCTCGCTTTGAATTCTTTCTCCGTCTTGGGCTTCGCCGCGAGCTTGGCCTTCAGCTCAGCTATTTCCGTGCAGAGGGATGCAATCTCATCGTCCTTCCGGGTCAGACTTTCGATTGTCCGGGATGCCATGAGCTCCGCATCCATCTCTGCCCCCCGATTTTCCTCGCGCGTTTCTTCTCGCGACATGAAGCGTGTATAGACCGACTCAAGAGCCCGTTTGAGATAGAGGATCTCCTTGTCCTTGATTCCGATCGTAGACTCCAGTTCACCAGTCTATTAGCATGTGAGGATCAGAAAATACACCAGTTCCACCAATTCGATTGGAATAACCTTGATTTCAAGTTTGGCAATCTGATCCATCAGATTGTTCCACTTGGCTCTATCCCGATCGCGTTTGGCCCGCTCGTCCTGCTCATGCAATGGTTAAAAATTATCGAGAAAAACTAAGATGACTTGCAGCTTCTCGGGTCTCGCTTGGATTATTGAGTCGAGCTTTCAACTGGTCTACCTGAGCCTGAAGTTTTACCGCTTCCTTCTCCTTCTCGATCATACGCTGGACCAAGCCGTGGAAATACTTATGGTCGTTTAGATGAATAGAGGTACTAAAAGGTGTAGTTGCTTACCTCAGGGCCACCCTTCCCAGAGGCCTTTGCACGCGGCGCCGGGATATTCAGCGGGAGCGACTTGAGCGTGTTCACCTCGGCGATTTGTTGAGTTAGTTTGTTGCGCAATTCAGTCCGCTACAGGGATTGTGGGGAGAGATTCAAGTTTGTCGGCAAAGGCGCGTACCTCATCGCTCAGCTCCTCATACTTCGTCCGCAGGGACTCGAGTTCCTGCTGCACGATTGTGCTGGATGAACTGTCCGAGGCGGCCTTGACTTCAAGTTCTTGACCGGTGATATGCACCACAGACGCAGTGAAGCGCTTCATAAATATATGCCAGCTGTCGTCACTGCGCAGTGAAAGATAAGTACAAGTAACTGGACTGGGTTGAAAATGCTGACAAGTCGTCAAGCATCGCCGCCTGCTCCACGAATTTGTCGAGAATGGTGAAGAGATCCGCCTTGAGTTGCCTTCATGGAATGAGTCATTCATCGCATGTTACTGAGAATGCCAAAAGCACCCACATTCCAACATCCCGTTGTAGTATTTGTCCGTAGTGGTTCATTATTTCAATCATCATTGGGTAGAGCTCCCCGTGCTGCTTTGCAAGGCGCACGAGGTCTTCCAGCGCAACTTCGGATTCCGAGGGACCGCGCTCGTGCCCGCTGCTCATAAGGTCCTGCGCACGTTCCCGCAAATCCTGCTCATCTTCAAGCTTGTCCTCCGTGTAAAAAGTGAGCTGACTTAACAGGGCCTCCGGGGGCTTGATGTACCGGAGCGCCTGTGTCGTGCGATCAGCAAAGGGCACTACTAAGAAGGAGGGGAGAACATACCACGACCACCTCATTGAGGCCCCTCCGTCCAAACTCCTCCCGCAGCAGAAGGCGATCTTCGAGTGATTCGGGACGGGTGATGAGTGCATTGACAAATGCCATCGACGAGGTGCGGGCCTCCCAGACACCGTCTTCCTCGTTGCCAAACTCAAATACGTCATCGCGCTCGGCATCGCGAGAAGGATCAGGAAGACGAAGGGAGCCAATGAGCTCCTCAAACCGAAAAGCCTCGTCGAACGCGATGCGGTAATCTGACATGGCAGCGAGCGTAGCTTTGTGGCCCTCCGTGGCCGGGAGAACGCATATGCGAGCTAGAACCTCCGTGGCCACCGTCCGCAGTCTTGGAGAAGAGGCGTGAAGGGAGTAAGCAATATGGGCAACGAGGGTCGGCGAGGACAAGAAGATTTGATCGAAACCCTAAGTAAACGCGATTAATGCCAGTCGTGTAAAAAAATATGGAAGCTAACTACCTCTGTCAGCGTGAACACCCGCAAGCACTTGATCACTTCAAGTAATATCGTTGACTCCGCTTCATTTAGAGTCCGTCGCTTACCCCCCTTCCCCACAAGGCCGGCAAGCAAGTTAGCCATTACATCCAACCCGTGTTCCTCACCCACGAACTCCTGCATCCACGCCAAATTCTCAGTCGTAAGATGAATGCGGAGCGATATAAGATGCTTCGCGAGCTTCATATCCATCTTGCTCGTTCGGAGTTTGCCCACCATCGCCTTGGCAGTTTCCTTGTACCCGCCGGACGCCCCGGCCTTGTCTCCACCCGAAGAGGTCCACAGGATGTTCCACCTACCGCCAGTGCTCTGAGGCTGGAGAGGCTGGATCTCCTCGACAATCTTCTCCGCTTGAGTCTGACCCCTGCGTTGCGGGGTCCCACTGGCTCCAGAGTCAGACTCCTCACCGACGCGTCCCGGTTCCGAGGTTACGACCGGGGGCGTTGGGGCAGCAGCAGCGCCCCAACCAGCGACGATCGAGAATCGACGCACAACGTCTCCGGTTAATTGAGGCACGAGACGGGGAAGCAATCCGGCTGCACTCGACGGGCCATACGAAGCCGCGTAAGCAGGGCTTTTGGGAGGGGTCGAAGCCTTGGGTTTGGCTTGTCGGCCCTGGAGCAGATAACGCTTCCCCTCGGGTGTGAGATTATACATGCGAGATCGATTGTCCCCTTTCAAGCCGAGATCATCCTAAGAGAGTGATGAGAATCGTTGTTGGGCGACGGGCAAGAATACACACCAGCATGGCCTCGAATGCAGCCTCGTCGATGCTCTCCGAATCATCACCCGCGCCGTCCGTCTCTCCGCCACCCAAACCACCGCCAGTAAAATGCGGGACTAGCTTGGGCTCGCTCACAATACTTTTGCGACTGTCTGAAGCAAGGACAACGCTGGTACGAGGCGGAGCCGCCGGCGAACTGAACCATCCCTCAAACATCGTCGATAGTCGATTCTGAGCTGGAGAACCGGCCTCGTCTGTGGCACTAGCTTGAGGAGATGCCGTGTCATTGAGCTTAGCTGTCCCTTCGTCATCTTCATCCTCCTCTTCCTGCAAAGAAGCAAGCTGCCTGATTGTCGATTCAGACGGCTCGATGGAGGTAGAAGAAAGGCTTCTTGATTTGGACCGACGATACCACTCGTCCGGAACACAGAATCTAAATGTGCGGCGCGCAGAGGATGACAAGGGGTTCGGGGAGAAGGGAAACCCGACGACATTGAACATAAGAGAAGACTTTGGTAGCCTCGATGTTTCTGTGTGACGGGTCAGACTGGTAATGCTTCGAAAGGGCAAAACACGTACTGGAAGAGTTTCCATCCGTCCAGACTTCCTCAAGCACATATTCCAACTTCCCAGCTCCTGGAATTGGCAGAGTCTTGGCGAGACCAAGTTCCTCTACGACCGCATCTACTACTTGCTGGACGGTTGTGTTTCTTGAAATGAAGAGTTTGTACTGGAAGCCGTCATGGATCTCCCATACGCGCAGGAACGAGAAGGAGACGGAGAGCGCCCTGTTCAGAGATACAAGGCGCAGAGCAGGGCTTTGCATATGCCCAGTGAACCCGAACGAGGAGTATTGGCGCTCGACGGGTAGGTTGCCGGTTTGTGCATTTACTATTGGTGCAATAAGGGTCGTCGACCGCAGAGTCCCTGAAGCAGTTTTAGACCGAACAAGTCAAGCTTTGAGTTTAGTGGAGGCTAACCGTCACCCAGGGCCTCTAGTTCAGCCTCTTCCCATGGCCGACCGGATTGCTCAGCCCTGATCTTCTGGAGAGCCCATCCTTGGTCTTCGAGGTCCCCCAAAATCTCGGACTTGACACCATCAAGCGCAATAAGAGCATCAATCACATCTTGAGCAGAGGCATTCTGATCCACCTCTGCCAAGCGGAAACTCGGAGGCTCAGCTGGGTCAGTGCGAAGGAGGTTGATTGGAACGAGCAATATGTTCGGAGGCATCGTCGCGGCTGGGACGGGCGGCCGTCAGCCTCGGGTATAGTTTATGAGGTACTAGATGGCAGTGGGGTAGTATGTGGTCAATGGAGAGTTGCAAGTCCCTGCATTAGGGCTGCAAGGCCAAAGCGGAGGTCGAATCAGGTTACGCGCCAGCACGTGCGCCTCTTCTAACTTAGGGCTTGTCACAGTTGCCGATTTCGAGCCTGATTTCGACGCCGATTTCAGTTTTTTTGGCGTGAAATCGACGGAATCAAGCCATCGAAATCGACGAAATCACCAACTGTGACAGGCCCTTTCAGATAAAACTGAAATTGGCGTCGAAATCAGGCCCTATTTCCAAATGCACAGGTGGCGTCATATTTCCCAACCAACAAGTCCTGAGCAGTTGAAACGCAATACATATACGCAAGATAGGAACGCAATATAAAGCTGTTGTCTAGGCGGAGAGGATCGAATAGAAACTTGGTCAAATCGCAGTAGTAACCGTCGAATACCAGCAACTTGTCGGAATCGGTCCTATGTCTTTCTTACTCAACTGCTACCATGTCCGGATTTCCGCAGATGGGCCATGAGTCCATGACCCGCCAAGCCCAGCTCCTGGTTGCAGCTGAGAATGCTGGCACTAGCACCGACTCTTTCGATTTCTCTTCCACGGTGGGTGTCATGAAGATACCTGTGCCTCTTTGTTCGACATACACCACGCTAGGTAAGTTGCATGCAATGCGGCAATATGATAGAGGGAAAGGTACGCCGCGGCCTCATTTTTGTGCGCGTCTCATAGGCTTCCGAAGCCGAAAGTATGCTCTGCTTGCAAAGCGGCGATCTACTGCTCCCAGAAGGCATGATGGCATTTTTTCTATGAAAAAAAAACACAACTGACTTGGCATGCAGTGCGCTACAGAGGCCTGGAAGATTCCCAAGATTGCAAATGCCCAAACCCACAAGGAACTCTGCGCCGATAACAAAGTATGTGTCCGCTATGCGCGTCGTACGCGCGCATTGAACACAACCAGCGCCATATGCTCAAAGTACCTCAAGTGACGGAAATTCTTCTACAATTTCCCTGGGGCCGACTTGAAAAAGATGGTACTTTCAGCGTAGACGTTGCCCGCGGGAGGTTCAATGTTCTGGGAGGCAAGGGTTTCGGCTTTTGGAGCCACCGCGGTGGCCCCATTGCCCATCTCCCCACCGGCTCCATCGCTGAGACCATCCACAAGGGCGGGAATTATGGTCGGATGGTCGAGCAGATGGCGAAGCTGTACGATTACCTCGATGGCAGCGCGCTGCTCGATGCGAAACATCTTACAGACCGGGATGGGTGGAGGCTCGAGCCCGAGCTGATCCCATTCCACAATTTCTCGTCGCTCTGGACCCCGCCGCGGCTAGCATCCAAGGTCAGTATCACGAACTGGGCCGGTTGGTATGCGTGGCGCCGGCTGCCCAAGGAGTCCCCCGCCGCGCTGCTCATGCATTATCCGATGTCGATTTACTGGCTTTTGGTCGACACTCTCGGGGTCGCCGATCCCAAAGCCGGATCTCCCGACGGCCCGCGTGTTCAATTGAACGTCCACTACATTGGCGCAGAAGTCGAGCTCAATTTCCTCCCTTTGTACGCGATCTTTTTACCATTTGAACTGCTTCTCACCTCTTGGGCAGATTTGCCGAGCTGGCCCTTTTGCTGCCGTACACGGACATCAAGCTGATATTCTTCGGCCAAGCCGTGCACACGATCGTTTCTAAAGCAAAAGCGTCCCACCCAAAAAGTTTGGCGGCCCAGGCTTCCCCTAAGTCGCCGATCTACTCGTACACCGCCCCTGAGGAAAGCGGGGCCGGCCGAATCCAGCTCTACCTCCACGGCGCGGCCGACCACTGGGCCCCGGCCGATGCGGCCCCCGCGCTCTCCGCCTACGGTGCCGCTTCAGCCCTCGTCGCTCCGAATGCAGGGCTGGGCTCTTACCAGGCGTGGTACCCCACTATTCTCTATGCACACCAGATGCAGCTGCCCTTCGGCGTGACGGACTATGCAGAGCAGTCGTGTGAGACGCAACGCCTGATGTTCCCTAAGCTGCTGCAGGCGGAGGGCGCAGTCCCCGGATCTGTGATGGGCAGGGTCCCCGGGGCGCCTGACGCGGAGGCGTGTCGGCGCGCAGCGGGCAAGAACTGGGAGTACCCGATCGCGTTAAACCCGTTCCAACGGCCGGGGCAAAGACCCGTTCCAACGAAACTGCCGAACGTCCCAAACGGATTCACGATGAGGGTGGTGGGAAAGGTGTAGTATTACATAGAGTGAATATGGATCTCTGTGAATGGCCTCAGACTTAATCGTTCGGCGGGCCATCGAACTCGGGATGCTTGATCTTTCTTGATTTTGAGCGTAATACGAACGGGAGTTGGTCAATTGCGCGGGTGAAGGCAGGAACCACGATTGCATCAACCTACGCAAGCCTTTGTGCTTCAAGTCGTTGCCCAGTAACGTTGGATAGGTACTAAGGTAGACGTGGGTGCTGAATACTCGGGCGTCTCGTCGCTGCCTCAACGCCGGGAATTGCCAACCAGATCAAAGCCTATCATAGTATCAAAGGGTGTATCAAAGGATCTTCAGTTTCTCAACCATGTACCTGGAAAACTTGAGGAAAGAACTCGCCGATCTCGAGATCTCCATTACCCGACAACGCTCTCTTCTCGAACAATTAGAGGAACGTAAAGCCACAGTTCGTGCCGAAATCGACGCTTTCATCTTCCCAGTCCTGACCCTTCCACCGGAAATCACGACCGAGATATTTCTCCAGTATGCTTTCGGAACCCACCGCGAGCTCGAAGACAATCTTGGCTGCCTCTTTCAGAATGTCTTTCGCCTTCTTGCAGTTTGCCGGGTTTGGAGGACTCTAGCTCTTTCTGTTCCTGCGTTGTGGGCCACCCTCGACGTAGGGTCACGTCCTTTAGATCGGAATCATGCGCCGGGAGAGATGGAAGAAATCGTCGATACGTGGTTCAGTCGCGCAGGTGCCCTTCCCCTGTTCCTCAACTGGTTCGGGGCCACAGTAGACCCATGGTCGGGACAGATTAATACCGTCATTCGTCGACATGCACCGCGTCTCCAAACGCTGCGCCTTTGCATACATTCAGGTTGCGTCTCCCATCTCATTGACGGCATCACATTTCCGCATCTTCAGAGCCTTGACCTGAGCAATCTCGACCGTGCCACCGCTTCCACTCCTCTTCCTACGCCGGTGTTAACGTTCAGAGAGGCGACCCAGCTGCGACATGTAGCGCTCGAACGCGTATCACCATCGTCGCTGACCCTTCCCTGGGGGCTGCTGAACATTTTCAGTGCTAACTCCATTTCCCCGCAGGAGTGTTTGGATGTTCTTCGAGCAGCCCCAGAGCTCCACACATTTGACTACTACGGGTCAGACGGCGACGATTCATTCAATGACGACGAGCCTGTCGTCTTGCATACTCGATTGACCTCATTCAGACTGTGCAATGGAAACCAAGATATACTGCGATATCTTGCGCTCCCCGCCTTAGAAAATTTGGACTTCGGGAACGTTCCAGGATTGCGGCAAGATCTTTTCATTCCCTTTCTATTACGATCGCGTGGGTCTTTGCGGAACTTCGAGCTCTCCTTCACGGCACCGCTTGTCCTGTCCATGCAATGGTTCCAGCATATGATGCACCTCACCAGTCTAGATCTCCCTGATCTACAGTCACATTCCAGGACAAATTTCGTGTGGGCGTTAAACCGCCAACACGACAGGGAGTTTCTCCCCACACTGGAGAACCTCACCTTCACGGATTGGAAGCCAGATCACGTTGACACAGAGTTGTTGGACGCCTTGCATACTCGATGCATCAGGATTGAAACCAAGGACGGACACGTGCACCTGCAGTTAAAATTATTACAATTAATGTGGGTAGCTAGGTATCCCGGCGCCACTATCCCGACTCTCGATGATATCCGGGGTCTCGTAGAGCGGCATGGCGTGGCTCTCCGAGATTTGCAAATCTGCGGCACGGGAATACACGTTGGAACCGAAGACAAGAATTATATCTAGGAGCTGGAGCTCGGAGAGCTATAGGTCACTTGCCGCATCCGTTGTTACCATCGACACACGGTGGTGTATGTCAGGCGTTGAATGTTTAAATGCTCACGGCCGTATTGATTAGCATATTATTCACAAAATAAGGATATGGCGTACTTTTCTTAGCATCATGTGCAGCCCGTCGGGAATACGGCTATGAGAAGCCGACAAGGAAGGAAATTTGTAATTGCCTTTTTCAGTTTGCGAGGAGTTGAGTTGCTCGTGGGAAAGCTTTTGAGATTGGTCCCCACACATCATTCCGTATATGGTAACATCAAAACGTGACCTCCGGAGCTCCGGAGGTTGTCGAGAGTTGTTTGTCCCTTGCTCAACACCTCTTTCCTCTGTACCACCACTATACCGCACAGTTCTTCATGCAAACTCCTCAAAGAAGACCATATTCACCCTTCCAGACTCTCTGATTTGAACCCCCGGTGCTCTGGCCCTTAGATCTCTGTTTCTGTTGGTCACTCAAGACTGTAGACTCGTTGACTCGGAGGCGGTGGCATTGGAAGCTACACCCTTCTGCACCCCACAGAACATGTGATTCTACCCCCCTGGGTCCCTTCTATACCCTCATCTTTCGTTTCCGATGTCTTTGACGCGTCGGGGCGCATCACGTCGCGTCAAGACGCGTCGTCGACGCCGACGCAGTCTATATTAGTATGATAGTACCGTAAATACCCCGAGCTTTGTATATTGCCCATGTATCCAGACATCCACCAATTACAAATGATCCTTTCTGAATTGGAACACTACATGTACATGCAAACTTTTATGATTTCCAACTCTCGTTGTTTTCTAATTCATAGCTAAGTTTGGTTCGCCGGAGCCACCGGAGGTCACGTGGACAAATTACCATATGCAGTTTGATCTGTGGGGACAAATCTGGCCGTCTTCGTGGGAACTGCCTAAGAAGAAGCATCACCAAACAACGCGTCTGCTATTTTTCTCATGTCTTCTTCGAACGCGGACCTCCGCGCACGTCTTGTTCGAGTTCAAGCCCAGATTGGCGAACAGGAAAAGCGTTTGGAGGAGCTCAAAGAGACCAGGAGATCAATTCAATGCCACCTAGACGTTATTGTTTATCCAGTCTTGACCCTCCCCAACGAAATCACTTCCCAAATTTTCCTTCAGTGTCTCCCTTCCCAACCCGACTCCAATGATCACACGCGAACATTGAACCCAAAAATCCGTGGCCCTGACTCATCACGAGCTCCGTTATTGTTACTACATGTCTGTAGGGCATGGAGATCCATCGCAATCTCGACTCCCCGTTTATGGGTCGATCTTCAACTCAATCTCATAGATCTCCCGCTGGATATGTACAAAGAAACCTCCAATCTCATGGCATTTATCCAGACGTGGGTCGACCGCGCTGGCGCCTGTCCGCTCTCCTTGGTTTTCTATAACAGCAGTGTTGACGGGGAATTTCCATCTTCTACCCTTCGAACCCCAATTTTATCCTACCGTCACCGGATTCGGTGTCTCACCCTTCGAACCGAAGAATCCCATTTTTCAGGACTCGCCGATGCTGGACCCTTCCCCCTCCTCGAGAAACTCACCATCGGGATCCCTTTTTTGGAGGAAGAGCTTGTCGATGTTGACTCCGTAGATCTGGATCTCATGGGGATTGCGCGCAGTGCAAACTCCTTACGCGAGCTGACATTGGTCGACGGTGTATCACCGTCTATGTGCTCCTTTCCCTGGGAGCAGTTGACCAAGTTCACTTGTGGAAGTCTCACCGGTGATGAGCTGTTGGACCTCTTACAGGATGCTAAGTCCCTCCTGGAATGTACATGCTCCGTGTTTTTTGGCGAGGATATCCTCCACACGGACGTCTTATCACATATGCGTCTGCAAACCCTTTGCCTGATCGATGACAGTGATACGAATGTTCTGCAACTCCTCCGGCTCCCTGTCCTACAACATCTCCATCTCCACGATCTCACAGAAGAACTAGATGACGACGTCTTCCTGCCATTCCTATCACGGACATCGTCGTCGTTGAAAACATTTGTCTACAGCGGACAAGGGATGTCCGTACAGTGGTTCACCATCATGTCTGGACTCACCAGCGTTGAGCTTACTAAGCCTCCTTGGAGAGTCCTACGGGCTCTTTTCGAGCTCTTGGATCGTACCGCCGAAAAAGATTTTCTTCCGCACCTACAAGAACTGGTGATTCTAAATTGTAGTCAGCATGTCGATCTGTACCTGTTGAAGGCACTCTCTTCCAGGTCTACCGCACAGGCAGGAATGGCCAAATTGTGCTCGTTCCGCGCGATTTGGCCGGACGGTCTATGGATGTCGATTCACCCGCCTGATCTCGACGTTCTGCACGGCCTGGTAGCAAGTGGGATGGAAATCCACGTAGGATCGTCAAACACAAATCAGGTTTAATGGTGCGTGGGTATCGTGTTCCTTGTGATTTGTATCTAACTTTATCGACAGGCAACAAGTGTACCTCGTATCACATTGCTGCTCACGGCATGGCTCACAGAGTACACTGCTCGTGGGCCAAAAACACCTTTATGCGACATTTTCCAACTTGACGGCGAAATGCTGATATTACATTACACATACATAGTTATTACATCCTCCGCTAGATTAGTGATTAGATTCGATACCCACGGCACCCATCCCCGCTGTCTCCGCCCACTCCTTGCTTTCCATCTGAACAAGCCGCGAGCACGCCCGCGCGAATGCGAAGATCTCCTCCTCGCCCGTGAATATCGAGCTGTTTCCGACTAGGTCGTGCGAAAGGCCCTGTGCAGGCGCGAATGAGTAGATGTTTCCGCACAAGATATAAAGAGACGAACCAGGTCATCCATGACGCCCCGCATGTGGTCCGAAGCCCCATCGGTTTTCCCTGACTTGTCTGAAAAGACTTGGTATATTGGGACTTCGGATGTAATGAAAAGCCGGGTCTAGGAAGCGGAGAATAAGATGATGCAAACGCGGGGCGACGAGAGCAAACCTTGCTTTCGTAACAGGCTGGGAGGAGCATCAATATTCTGCCTTGAACACGGTAGACTGTGAGTACTTGCCATCTATGAAGGTTATAAATCGGCGAGCAAGATCCTTGCGGTCTACGCCCATCTTCCACACATCTAGGAGGAATACGGTCCCGAAGACCCGCGTGATCTCGAGGTAGTCTGCCGCACTCAAAGGGTTCCCGCAAAGTTCCTGGAAAGTAAACTTTGCGACAGTTGAAGTGGAGGCGGGTACAAGGATCGTACGCCCCCAAACGTTCAACTTGCGATTCTTGATGATAGGACCGTCGTCGCGGCTCCCAGTAAGAGAATCAAATATAGAGTCTATCTCCTTCGTTGTTTCGGGTGATAGAGGGTAGTGGTATGGCTTCACTGACGATGGGACTCGAGCCATACGTCGGTAATCTGAAGGAAGCTCAGGACAAGGTTAAAGCAAGATGAGACATACGCACCTGTTCCCGAATCCAGATCCGTTACCTCGAACTGAGACTTGAGAAGCTCTATGGCCGGTATGAAGCTTGAACGTTGAATTCCATTTTTATATAGATCGTCCGGGTGGCGACTAGTAAGACTGTTAGCATGTAGATGGACGCAAGACTTCGAATTTACTTTGAAGTCATGACACAGACTACTCCGAAATTGATAAGGCTTTCTAGGAGCCGCCGAAGGATCATGGCATCCGCAATATCCGTGACCTAGATTACACATGAGCATGGATTCGAGACAGCCCGATGGATGAAACCCACCGCACCTGAAACTCGTCGAAACAGAGGACGGAGGCTTCGTTTGCGAGATCCCTTGCAACAGGCAATATAGGATCTCCGATGTTCTCAGCGCTGGCCTTAACGGCATGTATTCGCTTATGCACGTCGATCATGAACGCGTGAAAATGTACTCGTCGTTTTCGCTTTATATCAGGAGGAAGTGTGGAGTAGAACAAGTCCATGAGCATGGTTTTGCCTGTACCGACGTCTCCATAGAGGTATAAACCTTTGGGGACGCTCGGAGGCGGAGCCACGGGTTCGGACGATCCTGAGTGCGAACGATCTGATCCCAAAAGAGTCATCCAAGGATGAACGCAGGCGAGAAAACTGTGCTGCAGCGATAATGTCAATTTCCTAGCAGGATAAGGGTCCCACGTACGATTGAGGCGGGACCAGGTTGCAGAATTCTAGGGGGATCATATCCGGCCAGTTTATCGTGCAAATCCTGCAATTTCTGAATTATGCGGGTCTGGTGGTCGTCACCACGTAGGATCCCGCTTCTCACGAGTTTCCTGTATTGTTGTAGGGGTTCTGGAAAAGTGTTCGTGGAAAGAATAGACAGTTTCAACTATTCACGGCACCATTGTCGCCAGTTCCTCGGGGTGGTGGTGGAATCGGCTGATAAGAGGTCGACTCGGTGTGGGACGCGATGCTAGATTGGTACCTGAGGCGCGGTACATGCGATAGTGTTCTAGGGCGCAGAGAAACTGCTCTGGCTATTCGCCAGCTCATGGCGGCGGCGGTTACAGTTAGATCCGAGTTCCGTTACATGGACGACGATCACTTAATGCGGACGACAGGCCCCTCTCCTCTCCTCTCTCACTACTGTCCTCTATTCACTTTGCGTGTCCTGGCTACAAATGTATCGATTGCAAATCTTTATAAATCCGGAACACTCTCAGCCAGACGAAAATGCTCAGGTCGCAACCTAATATGAACCAAGAATATTCCGTCCATGCAGCAAAAAAGCTTGTATTCAAAGTTCAATTGGCGGCCCTGTGATAGACTTCCTCATCAATTGAAAAATTCCGTCACGAAGTCCACCCTGAAAGACTAATTTTCTGGCATATAACGCGCAGTCACCCAATCGCCACGACTGCTTGCGCTACATCCCTCCACCCTTTGTGATGCCTCCCGCCCGCCAAAACGAACGTGTGTAACGACACCGCGCTCAAATTTCCATGCTGATCCTTCGAACAGACCTCATTTTCAACGATCCAAACGAGGTCTCGAGTTTGCTGAGCATTCTACTCAAGGTTAAACTGACGAGGTAAAAGGCTAGCGACATCCTCTGTCGGGATCTGGGGCTCCAGGATAAACCCCAGGTATACGACGCCGTCAGGGTATCCCTCATTTCTTCATCATCCATGTCCCAATGATCCATCACGGTTTATAGGCATGGATTCTGCGGCTAGTAGACCAGCATTTGGACCTCCGTCTCGCCTCATATAATCAGAGTAAAAATATGAAGAGGCTCGTCGATCAAGTAAAATATTCATTCATTCTTGGTGACCGGGACCATACCCTAAGTACTTGCATTTTAGGTGGTGAGGGACTTCCCCGGGTATTTCAAGAAGCACTCCCGCTGGAGGGACCGTGTCCACAGTCTACAGGCCTACGCCACAAGCTACTTGGATGCCAGGCAAACCGAACTAAATGGCACTGTAAGTCCTTTATATATAGTATCTGTTTTGAAAGAAGTACTCAAGGATGACTAGACGGAACTCTCCTCCCCGTTGTGGGACCCTCCGAAGAGAGCTAATAATATTGTAAAGATCAAGCTGGCCACAGTCGCGGCCTAGTAAACGTTCGCGCACAAGGGTGGAACAACTGCTTCCTGCTCTTTCCATCGATTCGGATTCAGACATGTCCGAACGCATTCAGTCCCCACCTCCATCTGAAGAGGAGGAGGACGCAGAAGTCAACGAGCACCACCACACTCCCGTTCCTTCCAAGCGCGTCTCCTACGTCGTTACTTCGGTCTCCCCTTCCCCACAGCCTTCTCCCGCCCCTCAGCCTGAGCCCTCTTTTTTCCCCGAGCCTTCTCCTGGGCCCGAGCCCTCTCCTGGGCCCGAGCCCTCTCCTGCTCCCGAAGCATCTCCCGAGCCCGAACCGTCGCCAGAGCCCCCTGGCCCCATCGAGCGCTTCGTCGCTGACTGTTACCCGGCCATGCGCCACCTCGCCGCGCCGCTCCACCGCGCCGGCGTCGTCGAGGAGGCCCACTTGCTCGGCATGGCGCGCTGGGCGGACGAGACTCTTCGCGAGTTCCTCAGGAAGAATGACGTTGTGCGCACGCCCCTCGAGGAGGAGGTGTTGATAATTGGTTTCACTGTATGTCCGTATCTGCGGACCAGGCAGTCGAGCTGACTTGTTTCCAGACTATCCTCTCTGATCATATTCATGCCCACTGATGCTAGTTTCCGTGCTCACTATGAATCCCGAACCTTTTCTATACGTTGGCTCAATATTCTGTGTATATGCCCCCAGAATCCAAATCCAGTGTTAAATCTTCTTGAAGGTTGGCATCCTCAAGCTTTTTGAGGCCATCCTGTCCGTCGCGCATCTCGTCCTTTTTTCCCCCGAGTGAGGCCCGATCCGCCAACCTCTCAGGTTATGCGAACACGTAATCGTTGCCCTACGCTCCGCGACGAAATGCGCCTTGATCATCAATGCGCTCAGAGCTTTACCTACCTACCTCCTGCCTCCATACCCACTTTCGCCACATGCAAGTTCTTCGGTTCCTCGTCTACAATTCCTGAGATGGATTCAATACCACTTATCACTTATCGCACCGACACCGAATGGCGCCCCTCGAAGCTTTCACGCAACACTCGAGCCGGCTAATCGTGCCCGCATTGGCAGCAATCACAATTACACCCCACTTCAGTCTACATTACTTACATCCGGAACACCCCAAACCCACGACCTTCCCCCTCCCACGTCGTCGATCCTCGTCCGCCACCCCCGCTGTGGCCCGCCGGCCTCCTCGCTGCTAACCCAAGCGCCAGCCCCAGCACGTCCCGCGTATCCGTCGGCCGGATGATACCGTCGTCCCACAGCCGCGCGGTCGAGTACAGTGCCGTAGACTGGCTCTCGATTTCGCCCTGTAGCGACGCATGTTGCGCGGGGTCCCTGCGTATGGTAGATCAGTTAGCCGTGTGATATAGCTTTCAGTCAATGCATACTTCGAAACCGCCGTCATAACCTGCGAGAGCTGCGCGCTCCCCATCACCGATATCTTCGCGTTCTACAACGCAACAAATCATCAGTCAGAACCATATGTAGTTGTGCTTAAAACGCGGGTGAGACAACGCACCGGCCACATCCAAAGGAAGCGCGGCGAGTACTTGAAAAAGCAGCTCAGCATCGACAGGTGAGAAGACAGATCTGAGGGATGGAAGTACCGCGCGGCCAGCCATGCCGTAGTTCCCCGCACCGAACGAACCCCCGACGACGACGGTGAGCTTCGGCACATCCGCGCACGCGACGGCGCGTACCATCTTCGCGCCTGCATAGTCACAGTGATTAAATGAGACGAAGAAATCAGAATGAGCAAGGGACACACCATCCTTCGCGATTCCCCCGCGCTCCGCCTTCGAGCCGACCATATAACCTACAGGATGAACGCTCGATGACGACCTAGATATACAGACGCAGACACACCGGTCACGTTCACGAGGAACAACAGCGGGATTTTGCGCTGCGAGCACAGCTCAATGAAATGCGTCGCCTTGAGCGCCGACGGCGAGAACAGGATCCCGTTGTTCGCGCAGATGCCCACCTCGTAGCCGTGGATGTGCGCAAAACCCTACAGTACAGATGCGCCTTAGAGCGCAGTAATATGGAAGATTGGGCGCATGTACGTACGGTGAGCATCGTCGGCCCGTACTCCTTCTTGAACTCGCGGAAGCGGCTCCCGTCAACGATGCGCGCGATGACGTCGCGCATGTCGAACGCCTGGCGGACATCCGTCCCGACGATGCCGTGCAACTCAGACGCAGAGAAGAGCGGTGCCTCCGGCGGCGCCGCGGGCTAGTCATCTGGTCAGATTGGGCGTGACGAGGGGACGGGGGGCTAACCAGTCCCGCAACACCCGCAGCTTGTCCCAGGTCGCCGATGACCTCTCGCGTAATAGCAATCTAGGTAAGTTGTTTGAGATTTACGAGTAGCGGTGGGAGTGAGGGAAAAACCCACTGCATGCTCGTCATCGTTGGCGAGATGGTCGGTGACGCCGCTCTCACTGGAATGCATCATCCCGCCGCCGAGCGTCTCCTCGTCGACCTCCTCTCCGGTTGCGGCTTTCACCAACGGCGGACCTGCGAGGAATATGCGCCCCTGGTTGCGCACAATGATGTTCTCGTCCGCCATCGCCGGTACGTACGCGCCACCTGCGATGCAATAAACATCACTGACTGTCTCGTTGGATGCAAACCTACCTGCGACCGAGATCCCATGTATCGAAGCGATCTGCGGGATTCCGAGCGACGACATCTGCGCCTGCAACGCCAAAAGGTGAGGAAGGGACGTGTCGAAAGCAAAAAGAAATAGGCACACCATGTTGTAAAATATCCGTCCAAAATGCTCCTTGTCGGGGAACACATTGGCCTGGTATGGCAACGCCGCACCTAAAACAGTCACCATGTCGGAACCCGGGAATGGGATAAAAGGCGGAAGGAAAGACGCGCTTACCGCCTGATTCAACTGCCTCCAGAAAACACCACGTCAGAGGGAACGGATATTTGATCACTGGGAAATTTCCTACCGATGTACACGCACGGCAGCCGGTGCTCGCGTGCGACCTCTTGCGCGCGCAACTGCTTCTTGACCTACACACACGTTTGAAACTAATTGTCGGGGAAATCACGAGGAGTCGCGTACCGTGAGGGGGTAATACGAGCCTCCTTTGACGGTGGGGTCGTTCACAATGATCATGCACTCGCGCCCGCGTATGCGCCCGATGCCGGTGATCAACCCTGCGCCGGGAATGGCCTGGCCAGGGTAAACGTCGTGCGCGGCAAGCGGGGAGAGCTCCAAGAACGGCGTGTGCGGGTCGAGCAGGAGCGCCAGCCTACCGCACACCCCGTTAAATCAATTTCTTCCACAGTTCTACGCTGAGAGTAAGGGAAAGACGCGCACCGCTCGCGGGGGAGCTTCTTTCCCTTGCTTCGGAAGCGCTCAGCAGCTTTCGCGCCGCCGCCGAGCCGAGCCTCGGTCGTTTTGGCCTCTAGATCGGCGACGAGCGTGTCCATAGCCTCCGCCTTTGCTACAAATCTGGGAGACGCAGTAGAGACCAGAGAGGGGAGAACGGATGCATGGTATGGTCTGCGAGATGCACGTCTGACGCAAGACGAGGCTAGGGCCCGGCTGGACAAACACAGCGGCGAGTGCATTCCAATGCGTTAAAAGGCCAATCCTTTGTGTAGTTCACGTTTGAAGTTATGCAGCGCGCAAAAGAGCAAAAGTGAGAAAGGTAGAATGCGGGGAAGCTCCGAACCGATCAACTTCGGCCCGTATAACCGCTACGGTCAAAGCGGGAAATCTCAACATTTCTAATCCAGCTTATATTAAGATACGGCCATGAATTAAATACGTCGCTGTATATCTAAAAATCCTTCCACTCTCCATCGTCGTCCCAGTCGTTGTTCTTCTTGGCCGAGGCAGGAGCTGCCGAGCTGGGCTGCGAAGGCGGCTGGTCGTAGTGCTCGCCGTGTTTGTACTCACTGAACAGATCGTCGTCGTCGTCGTGGTACAGCCCGGACGACTCCCCATCCGCGTCCATCCCAATTGACCCATACCCGTCCCGCGCTGGCGACGGCCCTAGCCGATCACGCACTCCCCCGACGACGCCGCCCACGGTCTCCGCGACATCCACGCCAAGCTGGTTCTTCGACCACTGATTCGCCGCGCCACCGACAATCGCCGCGCGCTTCTGCGCCTCGGACACATACCCGAGCACGTTCGCCTGCAACGTCGGGTCGCGCACGCGCTCCATCCCGGGCTGGATGACGTTCTCCGACACCACGCGCGACGCGCCCACGACAGCAGCGGAGAAGAGCGACCAGCCCTTGCTCAGCGCTGCGACGGGGTTCTCCTGGATGTCCGAGAACGACGGCGCCGCGGCCGACGAGAGCCCGTACGATGGGTGCTGGCTCGGCGACGCGGGCGAGGGCGTGTTGCCAAAGCCCTGGTAGCGCCCGCCCTGCGAGGGGGGGAGTTCCGCCGGACGCGAGGCGTTCGCCTGCCCGAGGGTCGCAAAGTACGACTCGTTCGCGGTTTTCTGGTCCGCGCCGAGGTCGGGCGTGCCACGGGGTGAGTTATTCCCAAATGAGGCGGGCGAGGCTGAGTCGCCGCGGAGCGACATGCCTGTGGAGGAGCGCGCGGAGGCGCGTGATTTGCGGAGGCCTGCCGAGTCGGTACTGCTGCTCAAGGAGGGCGGCGGCGGCGCGGACTGCGCCCACTCTTTGCCAGCGATCTCAGCGTCTAGCTGGAATGAAACATAAATAATATGCGCAACACACAACTACACATCGACCTGCCTTTTCCCGATACTGCGACGCCGCCCAGCAGTGGTACACCTCGTACGGCGAGTTGCCTTCCTTATACCCGCCTTGCTCCGCCGGCGAATATGCCTTCATGAACGTCTTGAATGCGGTGTTGCCGCCAATCTGCGGAGAATTCCTTCCCATTCAACACTGCGGAAACGCGCGGTGAGGCTCGTTCCTCACCTGCATCCGCTTGAGCTGGTCCGGTTGCCATGTGTCCATAGATATCGAGCGCACGAAGCTGCACGATATTATGCCTCTGCACGCGAGTCTGGGGAGCACACAGACCTGATGTGCACGCCAAAGCCTCTGTGCGTGCCCGCGCATTGGAGGCACAGAAAAACGGCGAAGCTGAGGTTTTTTCAGAATGAATTATGGATGATCGTGGATTGCATATATACAGACCCGAGCGAGGCCCACTGTGGGTTCGGGTTGCCGCAATCGCAGCAGAGGCGGTTGTCGTTCTTGACGAGCTCCTGGAGGACCTTCTTCGCCGCGGTCTGGTCCATTGGTAAAGAGCAGATCTGTACCACGTGGTTGCCTAATCTAGTAAGTATAATATAATGGCGCGGGACGCTGGCGGCTGACGCGTCTAATTAATTGTAGAAAACGGTAGGCGCGTCGAGACTCGAGCACCAATAATCCGTCAACTTGAAGAGGGACATGTTTTGATTTCAAATACCGCGGTCTAGTTCTACCGAGGTAAGGACCCATAATACAAATGTACAGATAGTACCATTTCCGGACCCTGACCAATTAAACTCCTTACTTTGACGAAACGCGTCAAATGTAACGCCTCCACAGGAACATCCACTTCACAAGTACGTGCCCGGGGTTAGGTAATTTCTGAGTCGGTGAATATACCAGATGTCATGAATTGTATTGAGACTTCGGTTGAAGCAACTCGCGGGGATGCGATTAAGAAATTGGAATGGCCAGACCCAAGTTACAGGCTAGTACAGACCCAGTAGTGCTTACAAGGCAGTGTGCGGTGGGTTAGAATACAAAGGATCGAGCTTGCGAGATGAGCGGCTCCGGAGATGTAGGGGAGTTGCTTGGAGTTAACGCAGAGCAAAGCCATAGGTCACTTGAAGAAACAACATGGGCGCGTTCGAGGTCCATCTAGATCTCTTTATCTTGAAGCCGATCCAGGAGGCGCATCGTATGGGAACGACACCGTCGAGAAGATAATGACAGGACCCCGGGACGTGCTTCGCGCCCTGTTCGAAGGCGACTTAATCGCACAGGAATCTGAGAGGAGACAAGTTCGCTAGCAGCAGAGCGACTTCATGGTCTTGGGTTGCTCTTATACAAACTACACGTGGTTGCCTGAGTCTTTGGTGCCATTCGGACGCGCCATGGACGCGTCGATCTCGACAGGATAATTGGAGAAAACGGAGGCGCGTCGAGGACCCTCGATTACTTGAGTGAACCTTTTAGAAAAGAACTCGGAGCTGAATGTCGCATTGTGAGAAAATGAGAGTGTAGCCGGGAACCGGTTGATGGTAGTACTCCTCGGGTCTTTGGTAGAGTCTCACCGAGGGATGAATGAGATACATCTGCTCCTCCTCCATACGTTCCCAGTCAATTTGCGTGAATTTTCTGTGTCGAGGTCAAAGCAGAGGTTGGCAGGTCACAGCCACCGACCCTTTTGTGGGTGACCCTAATTGCCGCTACTGACTTACAGCTTTCTGGCTCTGTGCTGCGTGGACACTCTGGTGGCTCGTGCTTTTCCTCATCCCACTCGCTCGGTTGGCTCCCCCGACGTTCGTGATTGGCTTTGATAGGCATTTACCACCCTTGACAATCCACTCTTTCGGGTCCCCCATACACTCACTCCTCTGCCTTGATATCTTCCTCTCACTGCAGGTCACTCCCTGCATCTGTTCAAGTATTCTTTCCGCACTGTTACTCGCCCGCGGATCTTCTCTGTCTTGCTTAAGCATCTCTGTCCGCCATATTAACTCCTTCGCGCCGAGACTCTGAAACCTCACCTATTTTAGGCCTCGTCACTATGATTCAACATATCAATCCCCGCAAAACTGCCACTGCGATTGCACCGATGCGCCAGCCGCCCCTCGACGGCCCGGAGCAATGGGGAAAATGGGTTGGGCGCAAGTTAGTTTGTTTCGACACTCTTTTGCGCCCCCTCCCGTGGAATTTATACCTTGATCATGCAGTTACTACTCCCTCGAGATGGTCCAGCACCCCCTGCGTGCACGTATGTGCGGATTTGGCGATAAAGTTTGTCCGGTTCACCTCTTCACGTCCCCCACTCAATGTGCGTTCACTCGCTAGGATCGGCGACCGTTAGCCCCAGCCGCCGTCGCTCGTCTGGTGGTAAAACGAGAGGACAATAGTCTTGTAGATGTGGAGTACGTCCTTGCATTTCTCGCTCTCCATATGATCCCAACTCATGCCTCACAGCGATGTGGATTGTTCCTTTTTTCTAGTCACGGTCGATCTATGGTCGGAAGACGGCCTGCACGAGCGGAATCTCGTCCTCCACCCATCCTCTGGGGACCGCTATGTCCCTGTGCAGACAAACAAGCCGCGCCGCCGCGGCGGCAGCTCGACCGTCCCACCACGGTCAGGGCATCAAACTCCAATATCCCGATCAACCCCGACGCCGTCGCATTATCGCAGCGACGATTCCGTACGTCTGCGTAATTTTCTTGAGGTATTTCACCGGCTGACGGTGATACGTGTAGTCCACCGGTCCAGGATACGGCGGCGGCGGCCAAGGCTACTTCCCCGCACCAACGGCTCCTATAGCATTCTCCCCATCTTCGCCCTACGGTCCTCCGTCCGCGACACCGTCGTGGGGTTACTCTTCTCACGGGTCTCCACAAGTCGATCGCAACACCACCTACCCCCCGCCGATCCTTCCCTCTATCCATTCCTTTGGCCGCAGTGCGAACAGCTCAAGCCCCGTCGGCGAGTCCTGGCATCCCGAATCGGAGCCGACGTATCGTCCTTGGAACGCGGACGGCGGCAGCGGCTTTAGCACGAGTGACCAGTATGGGAACCCGCCTCTGGACCCCGCGCTTAAAAGCGCCGGCGCCGGCGCTGGCACGCCCGACGCGCGCAACGGTGGCCACGGGGCATGGGACCAGAGCAGCAACCGCTACTCGCACGGGGGCTCGTACTCGCCCGCGCCGTCAACACCGCAGCAGTACGACCCAGCGCTGTACCCAGCGCCGCCCTACGCACAACATGCGCACCCGCAGCACCCTCATACGCAACAGCAGCAGCAGGCGTATTTCCCGCCGCCTGCGAATCCGAGCGCGAATAATGCCAATGCGAACACAAACTATCCGCAGAGTACGAGCGCGGCCACGCCGGCGCCGACGCCCGGCCCCCGGAGCGCCTATACGCGGACACTCGTCGGTCCCCTGTCGTCGAACGGATACCGCCTGCTCGATGAGCACCGCAAACCCGGCATATTCTTCCTCTTCCAGGACCTGTCGGTCCGTACCGAAGGTTAGTTATTTTTCCTTTTCTTGCAGCATGACCCAGCCGATCCGCTAACGCCCGTCTAGGCACGTTCCGCCTCAGACTGCGCCTTATGAATGTCGGCGCGTGAGTTGATTTGTTACCCCGTCAATTGCTGAGAAACCTCACCTCGTTACCCAGGGCCCCGGCTCCAGAACCCGGTGCTCTGCAAGTGCACACTAACGTCTCACCAGTCCTCGCTCAAATATTTACCGAGCCCTTTACTGTCTTCTCCGCAAAGCGGTTCCCCGGTGTCCCAGGTGCGAATTATATGCTTCTTTATATGGTTTACTTTTAAGCTACATTCATTGTGTCTAAACAGAAACCACCGCGCTATCGATCGCTTTTGGGAACCAAGGGCTGAAGCTCCCTTTGGTAAGCCCGATCCCTACCGCGGGATGCACACTGACCAACGCCCCTAGCGTAATCGCCACGGCTCGAGCAAGCGGCGGCGGGACGATTCCGGCTCCGATGACGATTCCGACGGGGCGTGAACCGGACGGACGGTTTCCGTACATTGTATCAGTTGTATTTGTGGTATCATCCTGGTGCTGCCCATGAATGCACCTTTGTAAACCAGCGGCCCAGGCGCCGCCTCTCCCGATCCTCGAACCTCTCGATGGCGGCGACGGCGTCCGGATACGCGGTGTAGATCCCCTGCAAGCGCGCCCCCGCCTCCGCCATCCTGCGCTCGACCTCGTGGCGGCTGATGGACAACTCATCCGTGGTGCGGGCTGCGGCGTCTACGGGATACCCTGCACGTAGCCGCAGCACGGTATCGAACAGCCCGCGCAAGACGTCGTGCCGCGGCTGCCATGTATTCCACATCGGCGAGATGCGGTGGAGAACGTGCAGGTGGTACGCGAGGTCATCCGCGTACTGCGGATTGACCCATTCCTCGCCCGCACGACGATGGAACCGTCCCCATTTGGTCGCCTCAGAACGCGCCTTCCCGACCAGCGGCTTCTCCATGGGCCGCCGGTCCGCCGGTTGGACGTCCAGCGATAGCGGCGAATCCGGGTTGAGATCGCGCTCCTGCCGCAGGCGGTTGCTCCGGCGATGATAAGGCAACAAAACCCGCTCGAGGATTTCGAAGCAGCGCTCCACCTCCCCAGCGCGAATCAGGGCCAGCGCAAGTTGATTCCAGTTGTCCGCAGAGAAGGAGAAGTCGTGGGCCTGGAATGTCTTCCATACGCCGGCAATCTCATCGTGCAGGCCGGCCTTGGAGAGCGCACTGATGTATCGGGAAAGGGGGAGACATAGAACAAATGTATGCATCTTGGTGGCCCGTTGAGCGTCGCTTCCGGTTTCAAAGAGGGGGATAGTGGAGTATTTGACCCCGAGTTGGAAGATCTGGGGCCATAGTTTCAGGACGCTGTCGATGTCATCGACACGCACATATGCGTCGAGGAGCGTGCTCAAGATGCTTAGTGTGGGTTCGCCTCCATCGCTGAGCATCTGCTGGAACAGACGCTCCACCTGTTCAGGCTGATGACGAGAGGCGTAGGACTGCATGAGAGGGAGGTATAAGTGGTCGCGCGCCTGACAAACGCCCATGGGGAGGAGTCTCCCATATACGTTCCTCTTCGGGAAGTTCAGTGAGGTCCTTGATGAACTTCTCCGCAAGCTGGAAGCTTTCTTCCGTTCCCTCGCGTCCGTAAGCAGAGATAATGACACCGTATGTCACCGCTGTTGGCTTGAGGTCACGTTTAACCATGTCTGCGTACACGGCCATGGCCCGCTCATTGTCCCCTCTCCGCAAAAACCCAGCCATGATAATGGTGAGCGTCCAGGTGGTGATATGACGACTAGATCCCCAGTGTTCTGCCAGTTTCTCCATCTCCGTAAATATGTCAGAGGCGGTATTCATCTGGCGAGAGTCGCAAGCGGATTGGATCAACAACGCGAAGGTGTACGCATCGGGACGAACACGCAACCGCTCGAGTTGGTTGAAGATCCGCGACACAATGCGGAAAGGAGCACCAATCTGGATGTACGCTTTAAGAAGGAGATTGTAGATGCCGATCGTGAGCTTGATGTGCGGTGATGACCGAATAAAGTCGAACGCGCGGATGACTCCTTTCCAGGATCCGGCCTCGATGTGCGCATTCATCAGTGTGGCGATCATCATGCTGTCGGGCACGATACCGTCCTTCACTGCCCGCGCATAAATAGCTTCAGTGCTCGCTGGGTCTTTGCGATGGGCAAGGAGCGTCATGACTGTGGTGTAGGTGACAACGTTGGGCGGAAAGCCAGCCTCGCGCATCTGGTTCAAAACCGAAGCGATGGCATTCAAATCTCCCCTCAGCGCAAAGCTTTTCAGAATGGTGGTGTAAACGTAGGCCTCTGGCTGTATCCCAAGCTTACGCATGGTCTCCAACCACGGCAATGTGCCGCTAAAATCGCCTCGCTGAGCATGCGCGAAAATCCCGACGGCGAAATGTTCAACGAGGGGCGAATTGGTCGGGACCCCGTTGCCATCTTCGGGAAAAAACTGTTGAAAGATCTGGAGGGTTTTCTGAGTTTGAGCCTGCACTGCATATGCATACATGAGTTGAAGAACGTCCTTCGAATTCCTCCAACCGGCCTCGGTTATTCGCTCGAAGTACTCGTGTGCCTCCTTGTCATGGCCCTCATTCGCATGCAGGTACAGACCGGTAAACAGGTAGTCGTAGTTTGGCGTCGACTGCTCGAGAGACGAATAAAGTGTGTGGGCGTCATTGTAGAGATTATCTCGGGCGAGGGCCCTGACCAACTGCAGCGGAAGATTCTGGATAGGTTGGATGTTCTGTCGCCGCATTTCCCGAAGAACATCGACGGATTCCATGGGAAACTTGGCGCGGAAGAAGGTTTCAATTAAAAATTCGCCCATGTGCTTGCGTTTTTGCTCGTCCCAGTCGAGTTGTTTGTCGGCCAAAACCACGGCAGGGAGTGATACACCTGAAACAATTGCAAATGCTGTCTCCCGCAGGGAGGCGCCAGAAGACCTGACGAAACCAAAGTGTGTTCTGCTGGTCCCGGTAAGCAGGTAGGAACCTATAATCTCCCATTCCAGGATCAAGAATTCCAGAGCACGAACACGATCGTGATGCTCGCCACGTGGACACGAGGATCGACTCGTAGACGCGTAGAAAAGGACCGAAATCCTCATATAGCGGTAGGTCCGAGTGAACGATGTCGAGAGCCTTCTGCAGGTCACCTTCCAATGCCATGGCGCGCGCCGTGAGGTTGCGGTAGGTCTGGGCTGTAATGTCGTCAGGCGGAAGAGGCTCCAAAACTTGGCGAACGCGTCCCCCCCACTTGTGCAATTCGTCGAGGTCATCAATCTGGTTGCGCGTCTCGACGAACTCCAACAATTTCTTCGCCAGAGTGGAGAGCTCTAGCGACGTCAAGCTCGAGAGCCCACCATGTGCCTGAACAACCTCGTAAGTATGCCACGTCTTCTCGAGCTGGAAGCTTTGTTCGAAGATCAACGTTTGGAGATAACGGACGTCCTCAGCGCTTGATTTCGGAGAATCCTGAAAAGAGGAGGATTCGGAAGCCTCCACTTCGGAGGGGTGAATGGGGAGGGAGGGTGGAGAATCGGTCTCGGATATATCATCTAGTATGGGAGGCCCAGCCGGGTCTGGAGTCTCCGAAGGCTGGTCGAGTTCCTCTACGGATGCGTCGCTGGATGGTTGGGACTCTGTGTCTGAGACGGATGATGCCTCCGTCGGTGGATCGAGGGGAGGAGAATCATAATTGGACGAGGGCGCGTCTGAGTCAGGAAACGGCCGCTCAGAGCTATTCGACGCGTGACGAGCCTGACCACGCGGTAAAACGAGAGCGGGGTCGCCCGAGAAATGTCGCGGCATTGTGTATGCTGCCTTTCGAGCACGCCGAGTGGTGCGAGTCCGTCTCCGGTTTTCGTCCTCATCAACATTTTTTGCTCCGCCTAAATGAGCAGTGATTAGGTGCAAATGGATAGCGAGGATATGATGCACTCACCGGAGCACCCGACTGACACTCTCATACGACAAGACCATTCCTGAGATTTGGCGGAGTAAACCGAGAGCACATCGAGGAACGACGTATCGGACATCCGCTCTTTGCCCTTGACGCGTCGAGGTTGGGGATTAAAGAACCCGGGAGTCAACGAAATTCGCGGTGGGCGCGACATGACCCTAGAAACGGAGTAGATGGAGCTTGGGTTCCCCAACGTTGAACGTCCCTGCAACAGCGTATTAAATATTACCGACGCGGCTGGCTCGACCATGAAGAGGACTGTCTCCAAAGATCCCGTCCGGTCTTTTCAAATACTGTCAGAGCATGATAGAGGAGGACATGGTGGCGAGCCATTACCTGAGCCAGCAGCGTTGGAGGAGACGACTTCAAAAAATCTAGCGTGGCTTGTTTTGTGTAACCCCGATTTGGCGATCCACCTCTTGAGGCTCCGAAATAGTCCGAAATTCCGAATCTCTAAACCTCTTCACAGTCAAAATATTGCCCAGGGTCAGAAGCCAATTGGTGGCTCCACTTGTGTCCGAATTGAACCCATCTTTTCCACAGCTTTCTAAGGGTGAGTGTCGGCTAACAACCTCCGTCCGAGTCACTGCACATATCTGAGAAGCTTTCAGAGTTATTTCGCATCTTACGCGTCTGGAATCCTTCCAACAAATGACTCGCATTGTCTCCACCGAGGTTCTGTTTGCAAGAGGAGACCAACAAATCATAGAAGACTGCCATAGAATTCGGACGGAGGTCTTCCACATCGAACAGGCATGGAAGAGAAATTATAGACTCCCAGCCAGTCGCCATTAATTATTCTCGCAGGGATTTCCGCTTGACACCGAATTCGACAAGTTCGTTCTTACTTTCGTGGGATTTCTTCGCTCTCTGAATAACCTGCACAGTGTTGAAGATGTCGCGATGCATTTCCTGGTGCGTGTGACAGAGGAGGATCCGGTGACGGGTGAGAAGACGGTAAAATCCGTGGGGACGATCCGCGCAACGACGCCAGACGTGTACCATCTAGCATGCCCCGACGAAAACCCCGATACCCTCGTCAGGCGGTACAAGCTCAGCAGGTAACCTATATTTCAGTTCATTTGGCTCCATTCTCTATCGATTGAATAGGCTGGCGGTTGATAAGAACTATCGGGAGCATCGGTTTGGCCGCCTTCTCGTGGACAGCCTAAATAAATGGATTCAAGACGACGCAAGAGCTTCGAACCAGCCCGCCGAAATCGAGTGCCACGCTCAACTCCCAGTGATTCCATTTTACAAAAAGTGAGCCGGCAGATGAACATACTTGTCAAATTAACTTCGTCCAGATTCGGATACTTAGAGGAGGTCTGCCTGTTGTGTTCGCTTGGCGCTACTTCTCAATTAAAAACTTTCATAGGGTGACCAGTTCATTGAAGACGGGGCACCGCACCAAAACATGATATTGCGCATCCCACTAACCATTTCGGAGCAGTGAAACAGACAGATTAAATTCCATTCAAGCACTGTGTCCGTACAAGAATGGCTAGTAGTGGCGTGTGTATCTACACGGGGCATAGAGGAGTACGTAGAGAGCTCTAGCAATACAGGGCTAATAAGTCGCATAATATACACAGTTGTCCAAACTCGAAGAGGATAAATACGCCATGAACGAAGGCGGAGGGGTGACGAAAGGCATTAGAGGTCGTGAGCAAGAGACAAACAAAAACCCTAGATAACTCATGATGATGAACGAATGTGGTAGTAACGTCCGTCGTCGGTGGCGAAGCCCTCGCTCTCGCTCTCCGACTCTATCTTGATCGCGGGGAAGGCCGGGCTGCCTGGCAGGATACTAAAATTGATACTGGAGCCGTACCCAACCGTTCCGTCTTCGTACATTCTCCGCGCAGCTTCGTATTCCATCTTCTCCTGCTCGGCCTGGGCCAGGAATGGCTGTGAATATGTCAGGCGACATGTCACAGGAAGCTGACAGAAACTAAAACAGTACCTTTCGCTCGTCGTCGGTCATCGAACGCCACTTGGCCGCAGCAAGAACACTCTGTTTGGTCGTTTCGGTCTCATCTCCGAAAATCTCGCGGACCAATTCCGGATTCGCCCGAATGCGCTGCAAGAACATGAAGTACGCGCTCAGGGGCTTCTTTGGCGCGTTCGGGTCCTTAATGTTGCTCTTGCGCGACTTTCCCGCCTTTCGCTGCGCCGAACGGAACGCGTTCTCGCGCTTGATGTCATCCGGCGTGAGAGTGCGCATATACGCATTGAGCTCACGTTCCCGGACATCTTTCGCGGCCTGAGAACGACGTTTGTAGGGCTGTGGTGAATCATGATCAGGACTGGGCATGACGTCAAAGCGTAGAGGGGAAAAAAGTACCTCTTTCTCTTCTTCGCTGAGACTGGCGTATTCCTGGCCGGCTTCCTTGGCAGCCTGCGCCACATTCAGCTTCCGGCTGCTCGATGCCTGCTGCCGTTGGATCCAGTCCGTGAAATACAACTGCCACGCAGATGGCGCCAACTTTGGGGGCCGCAGCATCGATTTCTGGGGGGCTGTGAGGTCATCAAAGGTGAGCGAGGCCGCGAAAAATGAATGAAAGAATGAAGACACGTACGACTGTCATGGGCCTTATCCTGCGCCTCAATCTCCTCCGGGCCAGAGATCCGCTTCTTTCGCCGCACCGTGGCGTCTCTGTCATCGGAGGTGCTGAATGACTCCGCGCGCCGACTGTACGATCGGATCGTGTTCTGCCCTATAGGAACGACGGAAGGTGCGCTGGTGGACGGAAATAGCTGCCCCGAGGACAAAGAGTTGCGCCGCGCGGGAATTCGAGGCCTCTGGTCGGAAAGTGGTGAATGACGCGCAGACGACCGGGGAGATGAAGGGGTTCTCAGATGACGAGAGCCAGGTGATTCCCATAGCTGGGTAGCCCAAGCGGGCGTCTGCGTCTCGTGCGGCGATACTGACTCGATTTGCTGCCTCGGGACCGGATGATGATGATCCTCGAAGGAAGATGATGGGGAGCTCGACCGCGGTAAGGGAAGAGCAGCTGCAAATGCTGCTGGCGAAAAGGGTGCGTCTTGTGCAAACAAGGAATTGTCGCTGAACGCGACGAAGGAAGGCGACTGCGGACCGGACGGAATGGGTATGGGTGAGGAAGGGGAGGGTATCGGAGACGTGTCCATCTCGCGGTTAAGCCAGTTGGAAAGGTACATGTTCTCGAGCCGGAGGTTGCTCTTGTTGTTGAAGTCTCCTTGGTAAAGGTCGGAGCCATAAAAGCTGTCGGGTGTATATGGCGGGGAAGCCAGCTCGTAGGCTGGGCTGGAAGGGGGTAGAGGCAACATGGGCTTGATGTCGTCAACTATTTCTCCAGAGGAGTCGTATCCGGGGGATATGTACGAGGGATATTCCTCGAACTCGAAGAGCATAGGCTCCTCGAACTGCTGTTCGTCAAATCTGGGCTCGTCAAAGCTGAGAAACGCCATGGAATCCTTCATGGACACGTCAGAGTGCGAGGCCGGGGCGTCAGAGAAGTGGCGCCTTACAATGGTGGCGGGCATGGGAGGTGGGTGTGGTGGATGGGAAAGCGGTGGAATGGGCTGCTTATATAGATGGGGCGCAGCAATGGAGGGTCGAAAGCGGGGACGGGAAGCAGGAGATCGAATCATAAAGAGACGGAGGCCCTGCTTAAGAGGGATTCGGAATCGAGATACTTCCATTCCTGGCGGACTTCCTGACTCGGAATGAATCAGCAGTACAACCTCTCGAAAGGCTAACTGTGCCGAAGGGTCCGTGCAGACAGGAGATCCCGGCGGAGACTACCTTATCAGGTCAACCGATAGATCTAACTTTCCTCGGTTTTATGTCCAAAGTACCCCGGAAAAAAGGCGAGTGCATGTGGGGGTCCGCGGACGAGTTGGAGTCACTGTGGTTGCTGTGCAACGGAGAGCGATGAGACCGTAAAGGCGCGCGTTTTGCGCAGAAATGGAAGTAAAAAGGATGTAAAAAAAGCAGATCTGCCTCCGGCTGCTTTCGGAATAAATGAACCCAAATAGGAAAACATGAGCCTAAACAACGGAACCTATTGTGCTCGTTTCGGTTGCGTATCGGTGCGAATGCCGGACCACGAAACACTGAACAGCAAAAACAAATTGCAAGCCGGCGAAACAGGTGTAGAATACAGACTAGTGCTAAAGTGTATACTCTCCGACGCGTCACATATCTGGCGAACGGAATCGTGGGTTGTTGTAGATGGCTTGGCCGGGCTGGGACAGGATTGGAACAGATTCGAATGTCGAAAAGAAGCAATGCCTCGAGATCAGTTGCCACATCGTCAGAAAACACAGGGGTTGCATACCGTCCATCCCTTGACATCTTTCATTATGCTTGCCTCGATAGCCGCGCCGCGCTGCGCATTTTGATACGCCGCACGGTCACCCTCAGCCATGAGAAGGGGCACAAGATGTATCCGGGCCCAGGTCTTTTCTCGTTGAAGTTCCCTTCAAGTAGACAGGGAATCAGCTGCCAGCCAAGTTTGTGGTCGGACCGAACCGCGACCGCGATAAGGTGCTTGCGGACGGCCGGATCCAGCGGGCCACCTGCATCACGACGAGCAAAGCAGAACGAGCCACGTTTCTCGTTCTGCTCGACACCTGATCTACGATCTCCGCCGCAAGGAATGACGACACGAATAGCCTACCTTCTTTCGATATTGCCCAATCCAAGCCGGTAGAACCCAAACGAGCAGAAAGCCGTCACACCGCCGAGAATTACGAGGGCGCCGGGCCCCCTGAGAGGGAGATTCCGCTTGTACTTTACGGCCTCGAAACCCCCAGCTGGCGGGAGGTCCCTGGAGTGAGTCAACGTGAGAACAAGCTCAGACGGCGGGAGTAGGATGTAAGGCGCACTGTCTGTAGGACACTATGTGCTGTGAGCGACGTTGAATGCGACAAGAAGAATGGAGACGTACTGGTCGTGGTCGAGAATCGAGATGAACTGGTGTTCCACTGTTCGCTAAACAGAAGACAACATGTGACTTTCCGGTTTGGCAATTGAATTTCCTTGGGCCTCACAGTGTTGTTCTTGACGAACGATGTTGGGAGGAGTGGATGTAAGATAAGAGATGTGCAGATATGGAACAGAGAAGGTGTCAGAGGATAGAAGAAAATATCTGTTTTGGTTTGACAGATGAAGACTGTTCCTTTTCCGGAAACATCAACTCGCTGGCGGCGTTGAGTTGAGTTATTGAGAGCACAGCTTTGCAAGTCTTCCTTCTTCCCACCACAGGATTATGGCCGCAACTCCGCCTCTCCCACAGGCCCCCCAGGGTCCATTTCCCAATCCACCCCAGCGCCAGGCCACCCAGCCACCCTTCACCGTAGGCATCGCCGCTGGTGCTGAGGATGTAAAATACCAAGCAAAATACAAAGACCTCAAGCGAAAAGTAAAAGAAATAGAAGCAGTTCGTCTCTCCAGAGCCCTCGCCACTCTCATCTCACATCACTCCCCCCCTCAGGATAATGATAAGCTCCATTTCAAGGTTTTGCAGGCCAAACGCAGCATTCAGAGAATGAAGTTGGAACGCGCGTCAGTTTTTATTTTTGTCCTACTGACGCCCAGATTCTCATTATTCGTCCCAAAAGCGTACTCTATGAGCGCTTACAGCAAGTCCCTCCATCTCCGGAATTACAAGACAGACACCCTCTTCCTCCTGTACACCCCAGTCCCCACCAACCCCCGCCGCAACACCATGCTATCCCCCCTAACCATCTGCCTCGTGAAATGGACCGTACTCCGCCAGAGTACATACGCACCCATGGAGGAACTCTAAGACAGGAGGGGCGTGCCGGCACAATGGACTCCCCTATGGCCCCTGGAGCCCTTCCCCATGGCTCTCACTCCAGTAGGCGTGGCTCTGTGGGCGGTCACGAACCGCGACAGCTGCAATTTATGCAGCACTTACCTCCTGTGCAACAGGATCCTCATCGCGGCCATACGCAGATCCACACGAGTCCTCACATACCGCATCCGAACGCGTCCCATGAACGCGCTCGATCACCTTCCCGCGGTCGCGCTCACCCCGCGCCACCTGTGTACCACCCGCACGCTCAACAGTATCCGGATGTCCAGCAGGTGCAGCAGCAGCATCCCTTACACAGCCCGCCTTTGTCTGAGCGCGACCGGTCGAGACGCCACGACATACACGAATTAGGCGCCTCTCACCTGGACTCTCGCGGGCGCCACCAAAATTCCATTCCGCCACATTCCCCCCCGTCTGATGCGCGAACAGGGCCGCATCCACTGCCCACCAGCGAATGGGCCCTGGTACGTACATCAACCGTGATGACATGCTCGACCGGGAACGCGACCTCGATCGTGGCGGACGCGACTGGGAACGTGAGCGCGACCGCGGCCGTGCACGCGACATGCGCTCTCCCCCCATGGTCCACCGCTCGCGTCCCGTGGAGCGCGCGGAGTACGCCGAACCCCATGCGACGGTGCCCCGCCGGCGCGAGGACCAAACCTACTACGCGGAGCGGCGCGGGTACTCACGGTCCAACAGTGCGGGCTCGGCGTCCGGGTCCGGATCCGCGGTGGGCGAGCCCCCGTCCCGCCCGGACTCACGTTCGCAGTTTTACGAGGCGGACCGATCGCGCGCGTTTAGGCTCCGCCCCGTCGTTCAGGCGGAGGAGGTGGACTTTGTGCACGAAGATGGACGGCCGCAATCTCGAGATCGGAATGGAGGGAGGCGGCGGCGGCGGCTACGCGCCGGAGCAGTCCCGTCCGCCGCTCGACTCGCGCAAGAGAAGTAGGAACGATATGGACATAGACGATACCGACGATGGTCCTCCCGGGGCCATGTATTCCAGACATTCAGATTCGGAACCTAGGGGTTCGAAACGCTATCACCAAGCATCTGACCACATGTAGGCCCTCTTCGTACCCACCCCTTCTGTCCTCCCGATTTTCCCTTTCTTGTTGCGTCTACGAACGAACATAATACGTGTATTTGCTCTGTTGTCGAATTGTTTTCGTGAAAATGGCGCCACCGAGTACACACTAATTTTTTTGTTGTTTGTATGCCGAAGTTGCGATTGGTCATGGAGGCGCGAATGTGGCGTTGGTGTCCGTGACATATGTCAGCGCAGCTGCGTCCCATCTCCCCGACTAACTCGAAGGAAAGGTAATTTGTATATCGTCTCGCGCCGGACGGAACCAACGGAACAAGGACTCGGAGGACACATGTATAGCGTTGAGATTCAGTTACATAGTACAATTGATCAAGTAACTTTAGCTTTACGGAATGCACACAAGGACCGAAACCCCGATGATAAGATTAAGTGCAAGAAAACATCGATTTCCCCATTAACTCTAGTCATTCACGGATACTCCCAAGTTGCAGTCGATCGCTCCATCGACACCGGAAAGCGAGTAAGAAGTACACCAGCCTCTGCGTCCATCGCACCGTCCCAAATGGCCGCCTGATCAGCCCAATACGCCTCGAGTCCCTCGTCGGCCGTGAGTACATAGTCCCGGCGCAAGCGCAGATATGACGCGTCCTGGTCGCCGCGGTCTGCTGGTGCCATGAACATAAGCACGCCGTCCTCCTGACCCGCACCGTCCTGCGCGCCCTTCAAATCCATGACCACGTCCATGATGCTGCGCGTTCGCCGGCCGAGCGCGACGGCTTCAAGTGCAACGTGCTGTTTGGCGCGGGACAGTAGTAAGCTGGCGTGCGACGGAGTTCTAGACGCTGCCGACGCGGTCGAGGATCCCGCAGAGGAGCTGTGTGTCGAGTCGCGGCGCCTTCTTGTGGTCGAGGTCCGGGTCGCGGGGACTTCTTCTTCTTCGCGCGCGACGCGTTTCTTGGGCCGGGACTGCCTAAGAAGGGGACTCGAGGGCGGCTGACGCAAGCTGGAATGACGCGTTATGGGCGTGGCGTATGATTTGTGGCCGGGGACGCCCGCAGAGGAGGATCGCAGGCTGCTTCGGCGATGAATTACAGATCCGGGGGAACTTTGTTCACTTGTCGGGATCCTACACGCCGCAGCACATCTCAAGTTAGCTCCAGAGAACCAATAATAACGACGGATAGGAGACACGTACCCTCGCCGTGGCGTCTTCTTCTTCAACTGCTTCGAAGATTGTCCATTCGCAGGGATGCCGACAGTTCCAGGGTTGAGAATGATGCGAATATCCATGATACTGGGGAAGGATGGTACGATCTCGGGGTATTTTTTCACGTAGATTCAATGAATGTGGGTTTGCCAGCCTCCCGAGTCTCAGACGGGTCGATTCGAATAGGGGTGTCAGCCACGGTCCCATTTTGGGCCGGCTGGGGTTGCGAAGCGGACTTCGCAGATCCTACGACCGCCGGATTCCTGGATAGGCAAACGACTAAAGGCAGTTGGGAACACAATCAGACAGCGCGCTCACACCCGCTCGCGGGCGGCCCCGGGGGGTCCAACGCGGCCGCTGGGCGGTTAACTGCGCACCACCTAATTCCGTTTGTTTCCGCGGAGGGGAAAATGACTGTGGGACCATGGAATCAGGGTGACAATGGAATGATTGCAATGGAGCGGAACTTCGAACGTTCATCGCTTTTGAACAATGGAGCAAGTGTTTTGGGTCAGTTTCACCATCCTTGGAAAGGCAGACTGAAGCAGTGTTAGTTTTCAACCCCTTTCAACAAGTGTGGTTTCCAGAGAGAAAACATAGGATCCTATCGGACTGCGGCGCAGGCGCAGTTCGGATAGAAAAACATAAAAGTGAAGCTCTCGCAAAAAGGCAAGAAACTTGAATGACGTAACGCTGGCAACTCTTTTGGGACTCGATATCACGATGCAGCCTTCGTTGATGCGGCGAAAAGTTTAATATTAGGTTTTACACACAAATCACCGATAGACATGATCAGCTGTAAAAATATGGTCAAAGCGGGATGTCAAAGACCGGACGGACACTCACAATGTAAGTTGGCGGCTATCTCTGCTTCTGCCCTGTCCCCATTCGCAAGGAGCTTCTCCTTGTTGTATAACAACTCTTCTCGAGTCTCGGTGGAGTATTCTTGGTTTTGAGCTACAGAAGAGCTTGAGAATTAAGCGGGAAAATCAAGGCAAAGGCCCACTTTCTACGATGGCATCCACTGGACACGCCTCTTGACAGAAACCACAGTAGATGCACTTGGTCATATCGATGTCTACAATCCTAACTTTTAGAACGGATGTGTAATATTTTGAAGAAGGCGCCTACCGTATTTTGTGGTTCTCCTCGATCCGTCCAAACGAGCCTCGCTCTCGATTGTGATTGCCTGTGCAGGACAGATGGCCTCGCAGAGTTTACAGGCTATAGGCGGGTTGGATATCCGTTTCCTCTTGCGTTAGAGTGACTTACCGATGCATCTCTCCTCCCCGCTGGGGTACCGGCGGAGGGCGTGTTCTCCGCGAAAGCGTGGGGACAGCGGTCCTTTCTCGAAGGGGTACATGATGGTATACGGTGGTCGGAAGAACTGCTCGAGTACAATCCACATCCCTATGCGACAGCGAGGAATTAAAAATGTGAACCAATTGAAATGGGAACGGGGAACATACCTCGGATGATCTCGGTAAAGAAGAACAAGTGAACGGCCTTGTCGATTGCGCTCGGGCCGTCCTTGTATGCGTCAAGCTCGTTGCCCTGGGCATCGAATTTGCGGGGGGTGCGCTCGCGGTGGTGTTTACGGATGGTAAGGTCGCTGATGAGGCCGTCTGCGCTCTCTAGATAGTTTGGAGTACTATGAGGGCGAGAATGGGTATGGGTCGACTGGAGGCGACGAGACAGTATAAATGTGCGAGCATGGGTGCCTGCTAGGGAACGGAATACGCCCACAGGGACGAGAAGAGACATGCTGAACGTTGCCAGCCAGCAGCGGCGGAGCTGACTCACGTGACAGTTTTTTCTTCCAATCACGATCCGCGAATAGGGTCGCTCAGAGTAGAGATTTCAACCCGATTTCGACGTGATTTCGATTCAGATTTCAAGTCTGATTTCGTGAGAGGGTGACCGGAAACTTCCGAAATCCGCGAAATCCCATCACAATCAGAATTGAAAATCTATTTCAAAACTACAGTTTTACCCTTCCTCATCATGTGTCGGTCTCCCGCCCGCCGCCTCCCGCCCGTCCCGCCATGGCGCGCATATTGACTCATGTTTTAGGTCACGACATTGAGATGCACTTCTGGTTATATGCCAGGGATGCTCGTGGGTTACACATCCTTTTATTTGTGCAGCTGCAGGCTGCTTTGCAACCTCTGTTTTGGATGGGCGGGAACGAGGGCGGGAGAGGGCGCATGACGGCGGGGTACTCTGCACGACGTGGCACTGGAGCCGATACATCCGAGATCATGATGGTAACGGAGTCACATTTGAAATCGAGTTCTAGAAAACTTCAAGTTTCCTTGCTGGAAAGCCATGTCCCACTGCTGCTACAAAGGCCAAGGCAAAGGCAGCACCACTGTCCGACCAGGGTATGTGAAGCTGGCTGCTTTCCAGCAACGAAACTTTTCCTTGAACCGCCTCAGCCAGAGATATCCCAAAATTACAGCGCATGCAGAGTGAACTGCAAGCTTTGGCGGGCAAAATTGGCGAATTAGAGCAGGAAGCCGACGAGCATAGGTCAGTGTATTTTGGATCTCATCGCGACGGTGACTCATGTTTTTTTGGTAGCCTCGTTCTCACTACTTTGAACGAAGCGCTTGCTGAGGAACCGGACCGCAAATGTTTCCGTCTCATAGGCGGCGTCTTGGTTGAACGAACAGTCCAGGACGTGGTACCAGCCCTCCAGGGCAACCGGGATAATGTATGTATTGCTTCTCTTATGCTTCTCTTATGGTTTTTCTGTTTCTCACTTTTCTCAGATAAAGAAAGTCGTCGGCAGCTTGGCAGACCAGTACAAGACGAAGGAGGAAGAGTTTGACTCGTTTAAACGGGAATATAGCACCCGTCCTGCCAAAGCTTGAACGACGCCGCGCTACGACGCGTCTAATTTTCTTACAGTTACCTATGCTCATGTCCTTTGTACCACACTAGCAATTGTACGATTTGCCTCGAGTAGCCTCGAGTATATCGTGACGGTGATCTCGTTGTCAAGGCCGGCTCGGTGAAATCACTTTTAGAGATGCTATAATTGCCTTTTTCCGTTCTCCCCGCCCATACCCTTGTCCTCCCGGCCTGCAGCTGCTCGCCCCCCACACTCGTTACCATGCTCGTCCTCGCCGTCCTGGCCTTCGCCAGCTTTGTCATATCATCGGCCCTTCCTGATACCCCACGCTTCCTCGCGTCTCGCCACCACGCAGCCACCGCCCGGTCTCTCTTCGACACACCCGCCATCGACGCGTATCTCTTCGCGCACAACAGAGTGCGCATTTTGTATGGTGCACAGAACTTGGTATACCGGATCTCCGCACGTTCGGGTTGAATAAATTAAATTATTCGCAGGTGTGGAATACCACACTGGCGACCCAGGCGCAGAATTGGGCCAATACCTGCCAGGTTCAGCATTCGGACGGGACCCTCCTCGACACGCCGTACGGCGAAAATATTGTCGCGGCCACGGGCGACTTCTCGATCTACGAAGCCATCCAGCAGTTTACCTTGGACCAGTGTATGTATTTTCTATTTATACTTACCATGTGTATTGACCATCTCCGCAGCGGAGTACAATCCTGCGAACCCGACATACAACCACTGGACGCAGGTCGTGTGGAAATCGACCACCCAGCTCGGGTGCGCGCTTGCCAGTTGCGATGGAATCTTCGATCCGAGCCTTGGCCAAGCATCATACTACGTCTGCCTCTATGACCCCCCCGGGAATGTCATCGGCGGTGCGCAGTGAGTCGCTAGTCGTATTCCGCGGTATCCGGGCCCGCTCACAATGAGCCCAGGGCAAATGTCCAAGTCGTCTGATCTCCGAGTCGAGATACGCCTCCCTTTCTGTTTCCTCCCTCACGTCTGGCCCAGGGCCACGACAGACATTCTTGCCGACTCACCGCTACTTGACGCTAGCCTGCCCCGGCCGTTCCCCGTTCGGGTGTTAGACACGCCCATTCATCTGTATTTTGCTTGCAATCGCGCTACGTTGTCATCTCCTGAATACATTGTTCGTTCTTTCGTTCGCTCGTCTCCACTTCAATCTAGCAAGTCTAATTGGTGGTGAGGTGTGAGGTATACAATATCGAAGGTATTTAATCTATACGGTACGGTACGACGGCTTAGTTACGAGGCGGCCCGCGCCGCTGTCCACCACGAGACTGCCCCCCCGGCGCGCCACCACGAGACTGTCCTTGGCCCTGTCCCTGTCCCGGCTGCCCGCGCGGCGGGCGCGGCTCAGACGCAACAACATTCAGCCCCTTCACCCCCCTCAAGTCCATCTTTCCAATCGTCTTCTTCTCAATCGACGGCATCTCCGGGTCCGTCCACCCCAACGCCCGCACCGCGAACTCATTCGCATGCTCAACGAGCTCCTCGCGCGTCCACCGCAATCCCTTGAGGCTCGTTTTGTACACGCCGAGGAATGCGCGGTACGCCTGTGCCTTGGTCTCTGCGCTCACGGAGGGGAGGACCGTGCTCATCTGCGCCGTCGCCGTAGCGAGTTCCGCGTCTGTGAGGTGGTAAAGCCCCGGCGTGGCAACCTGCGGAATAGGGGTGATCCCGAGCGAGCCGATAGTCCTGTCCCGGAGGAAGAAGCTCTCAGCCTGGTCAAGGATGAGAATCCCGCGTCCGCTGGCGCCTGCGCGCGCCGTCCGTCCGAGACGATGAATGTACTGCTCGGAATTGGGCGGCAGGCCGGGCTGGAGGATCAGCGTCACTCTAGGCGGCGGTAAGATTAAAACCGGCGGGGATGGGAAACATAACGTTGCGTACCCAGGGAAATCCATGCCACGGGCGGTGACATCTGAACTGATCAAGACGCCTTCCCTTGACTCTTTGAATGAATCGGCCGCCTTGATCCGCGCAGGCTGTGATTTCCTGCTGTGGATCTCGAACAGCGGAGGCAGCGTTCCCGCAGGCAACTGGGAAAGGGCCTCATAGTAGAATCCTACAAGCCGGGCAGTAGGCAGGAATATCATCGCTTTGGAAACACCGTTGTGAAGGATGCGGTCCTGTTGCAGAAAGGCGAAAGTTGCGGCGAGTTGCTGCGAGAAAGGAACGATCATCGACTGCTGGGGTACTGGATGCATGTCGTTAAGCTTCTGCAATTTGAAACCTGGCTAGAACATACCGTGTTCGTGCGTGTTGACTTCGTCATCCCTCAGCGTGCTGATGAATTTGTAGTTGGCAGCAAGGGCACCCTTAGCGATACCCTTGACTTCCTGGCTGACCGTGGCGGAGAATAAAAGCGCCTGCCGTTTGACTTTGGTCTTGTCAGGCAAGTATCCCAAAATTTTGTCCAGCTCCTTTCTGAAGCCTTGGTCCAGGAGACGGTCTGCCTCATCATAGACAATGACTTTAAGGTCGGAGAACAGGTGCGCGAAGTTGCCCGTATTTTCAAGGTGGTCGACCAGTCGCCCGGGGGTGGCGATTAAAATTCGTGGGGGATTCTCCATTATTTTTCTGGATGTCGCGGTCATGCTGGAGGACGGTTCAAATGGGATCATAAGAAGGGAAAGGTGTGGGCCCACTTTGTGCCGCCGATGGCGTGGGCGACTTTGAAAGGATGGTTGGCAACCAGGGTATGCGCCTCCTCTTCTATCTCATCGGGCCACGTAGTTAGGTCGGCACAGTACGGACAGGGAGACAGGAATCATTACCTGCAATGCCAACTCGCGGGTGGGAGACAAGACAAGCATCGAAATTTTTCTATTGGCGAGTTCCATTTGGGAGAGGCGTTCTACAGCGGGCAGCAGGAAAGCGAGGGTCTTTCCCGTCCCTGTCTTGGCCTGAACCAAGAGATCTGAACCGGCAAGCGCAGACTATTAGATTGCCTCAGTTTTTTCTGAAAAAGTTGAGATAGAAACATCGCACGTCGAGCGTCGCAACTTCAAAAACAGGGAGTTGAGTTTTCCGGGTGTTCCCATCGCACTACTTGTGCGCACCTTGAACATCCGACAAGTATCTAATAAAACCCAATGAGACACTAAAACACCAGCTTGCAACAAAGAACGCACTCGTGCTTGATTCCCTGCTTTGAGGCTTCTGATATGGGTGCATCTGCAAACCTTCTGGCCGAGAAATGCGTTTGAATTTTGCTATCCACAGGGGCAGCGTGAGGTACAGCTTCAGGGGTTGCTTTCTGCGTCGCTGTCGCCGCTGAAGACATGGTCCTGACACCAGGGGGGGCTTTAGGCCGGGATCGTCTTGAGCGAGTGGCGGGCATTCTTGTTGCGGTCGGGAGCATGCTCGTGCTAAGGGAGTGAGAGTGAAGAGGGCTGCTTAGACGCGCGAAGATGCTCGTCGTCGCCTTGACTGCACTGAACATGAACGCAGAAATCAAATCCGGTCTGAAAAAGTTTTTTGGGACTACAAGTTAGGGTTAGGGTCTCCTAATCTAGCACAATTTCAATTCCTTCCTCCCTCGCCATCGCGATTCCCACCTCTTCTTTCGTCCCTGCAAACGCTATTAAGGATTCCAGGATATTTCGCTGCCCTATACTCCAAGTCAAATAATCAATAACCTGATCCATGGTGAACTACCTTCAATATAGTTTTGCAGCATTGATGCTACATCTTCCCGCATGTCATTGGGAGCAGAAACAGACGGCCGAGGCAGTTTATCCAGTAGCGCTTGGACCATCTCTCCCAGCGCAGCTGCCGCGTCTAAGTAATCCTCGTATGTAGGCTCAGACCCGCCTATCATAGCAAGAACATGGTCCCAGACTGCGTCGGCGCCGCGATTGTTACGCCCGACTTCCCATTTCTTGCCCTCTACTCCTCCCAATTTGAGTACAATTGTATCGTCGGGGTTCTGGTATGCATTTGAGGAACTCCATCACCGGGAAACATAGGATGACTCACGTTGGGTAGAGAGAATCCGTATCCCAGAATGAGCTCGGAATTTGGTTTGACCTAAGAAATTTAAAGTAAATCTCTGACAAGTATGACGCTGCGTAGACTTTACTCCGTAGTTATTAAATGCCTGCGCCCCGGCAGCGACCTCGTTGTGGAGGATGAGGGAGATAGCGGACCCTGGTGCTGGTTCTGGTCCATTTCCAATATAGGATTGAATCCAGGATACGGGCTCTCCGCGGGAATGATTCAAAGAGTCGACGCCCGGGAGTAGGATTGGCTCAGGGTCCGAAGGCGACGTGAGGGACATCGCTTGCGAGAGAAGAGTCGACGGGAAAGCCCTCGAAGATAGGTGTGTAGCAGCAGTCAAAAATAATTCCCTGGAAATCCATTGAATACAGGGGAAATGGGACGAATGTGTGCCGCACCAGGTAAACTGTTCGCCCCATTCTCTGTTAACGCTGGTGATGGCGGCGTGACATTGCGTCCACTCTGTTTTCCATTCGCGGTCGCGGTCAAGTGTCGCACCGTAAATGTTGGATCCCTTGAACTGCTCCAGCTCATACGGAGTAAAATGGAGGGGTGTCCGAAGTTTGTCGCGAGATGGCAAAGATTTCACGTATGGTAGATGTGCCAGCACATTTGTTGAGCTAACCGAACTTGAGCAGCTTCCTGGAGGAAACATACCGCTTGTTTTTCACCTTGTGTCGTCCCCGATGATCCAGTGAAAACATAAATACGAAGAAATCAATTGGCGATCCGACCAGGTGGTCAACGGTGGGTCAAAGGTGTCTGTGGGACCAAGCAGGCTAGACAATGCGGCAAGAGCAACGTGCTTAGTGATAGCCAACTGAAACGGGCACGACACTATCTTGCTATCAGGAGGTAGACTCTCGGAGGCAACGACGCAAAATCCAGAGTCGACTTGGAGGCAACTTCAAAGAGAGAACGCGAGCTCGTAGACAGTGCTCGCCTTTTTGGAGGCGAATGTGAGGGTGAAAATATCCCCCACCGCGCTGGAGCCAGTTCTTTAGTTCATTCAGCGTGATTTCAGCAGACATGCAGGTGGAAAGAGGCTCCGGAAAATCCCGGGCCGTGTTCGCAACTTCAACCAAATTTCGAGTTCGCTTAAACTCACCACTCTAGGTCAGCAGTAGACTGGATGGGGCTCGACACCTTGCGAATCGGGATTCGCGTTCAGGCTTGCGTATGCCTTGTACCGGTCTAGTAAGTTACCGGTCTACTTTTGCGTTTACAAGCCTCGAAGGACAAAGTTCAAGTCCCTGGAAAGGGGGGCAATATCTAGATGTGGTGGTAGATTGATATCGAGCAGCGTGCTCGTTAACGACAGGCACACAATAAGGCAGTAATGCAATGCAGAAACTCTTCGGAGACGGGATTGCTTGGTATACGTCTCAGGCAATAAACTGCATTGACCGACTGCATAAAGGGCGCAACGGCTGCGAACAAACCATCGTCTTGCCTTCATCCCTCTCGCATCACGCGCAGCTTCCAAGACTTTCCTCACTGCCGTGGCGTGCTCCCTACTGGTCGTTGCCGCTCCCCTGCGGCACTGCCTCTAGCATGCGCCGCGTCCGCCTTACCCTTTGGCATCTACGATACGCTCGCCAGCGGCAAACAAGGCGCAGAATTCATGGTGACTCGAACCGTCGGCCCTCTCCCCGCTGGCAAGGCTTTCACTGTTGTCTTGAGTGCTCGTTGTGCTCTGTATTCCGCGTTAGACAAGCTCGGACTAGTGTTGTTCGGGTCGGGTCGGGCTTGAAAGCCCGGGCTTGGGTCGGGTCGGAGCACTGCCACCCAGGGTCGGGTCGGGCTTGGGTCGCTGCTAAGAAAGGTGATGTCAGCATCGAATGCCTCCAAATATGAAAGATGGCTGAACCAGGCGTCAGAGGCAGATGGTACACACAATTTATGTCACCTCCCCAGCCCATACCGCACAATTTTTCTCAAGCCCGACTCAGGGTCGGGCAAAAATGGTGGGCCCAAGGGGTGGGTCGGGTCGGGTCGGGCTTGGGCTTGGGCTTGAGGCCCGACCCGGCACATCACTAGCTCGGACATACGACCAAAGGATCTTGCGACGTACCAGCCGCGGTCGGGTGTCTCTTACCTCTCCACCACCGTCCTGACCCGGCCTACAGGTGAAACCCGTATGCACTTGGGAGCATCCCACCCAGCGTAGCCTCCATCAGCGGCAACTCCACTAGACTTACCACTGTCGCGTCTATGCCCGACAGCCCAACGGCCATCAATGTAAGCGCGTACACAAGATTTGTCGGCGCAGTGAGTAAAAATAATACGGGCATTGAGCGTTCGTAACCGACTATAACTGCACTCCGGTGGTTAGATCCAAACAGCACTCCCCTTCGGCGATGAAGCTATTTTATACTCAGCGAGCGATCCGTTATCACGATTCCCTACGGCCCAGTTGGTCCGGAATCTGTTAAGGCTTGGTGGTTTGAATCTGTTTCCGTAATCCGGTCTAGCACTGAGCAATGAGTTGGCAAGGATCAAACGCGTTCAAGAGTTAAAAACAAGTTTACAGTTCGGCGTCGGCCGTCAAAACCAAGAGGTTCAACGGGCCGAACTTCCGTGCGCAGTACCGCCACAGATCGACCCGCGGCCGAACCTTACCTCAAGCTTCACCTCACCGAAAAAGAAGACTTTGAGAGCTAAAATCTACAACTTATCTTTGTGGTTATTCATGTCGAGATTTTGACTCGACATCACGGCCTCCATTGGGCATGGTATTCCAACGTGTCACTGCGTCAGAGAGCCTCCTCACCGCCTCTTACCGCGGACGCTGATCAACAACAGGCTGGCCCAGCCCTGAGCCACCTTGAACAGATGACCATCTGGAGAAATTTTTCAACGTACTACTGGTTAGGTCGGCCATGAAGGGCATGCATGCATCAAGCCGCCGACGCATGGGAAGGGGCACGAGGATGTGGAAACAACATCGATATCGCACCCCATTGGCGAGAAGAAGTTAGAAGATTAAGAGGGAGAGGGAGAGAAGCCGAAAGAGTGGAAGGGAGAGAGGCCGGGAGACTGGAAAGGAGAGAGCTCAAAGGTGTGGTAGGGAAGGAGCTCGAAAGAGGGGAAAGACGTCGGCGGAAGAGTAATTTTATCCGCAGTGGGTGGGCAAGAGTCGGTGGAGATTCGATGGCGGTCGGTGGGAGAATATTGAAACTGGAGGGTGGAACGGGAAGCGCGAAGGTCATTTCGTTTGCGGAAAGTGATTAATATTAACGGAAGGCGAAGTGGAAGGTAATCACGAGTGAGAGGGGAGAAGTCCTTGGCGATGAAGGGAAATTAAAGAGGCCGAACGAAGAGAGATGTCGACAGTCATTTGGTGGCGCGGAAGGAGGGTGGAGTGGCGGGCGACGAAGGAGTCGCCGGTGGCGGGGGCTGTGGTGGGCGGAGACTTCGCGGGGAAATGAAAGATGCCGTTGGGGGGGTGGGATGCCGAAGCAGGGAAGGGCGAGAGACTCGCTAAGAAGGAGACATGTCGATGGAATGAAGGACGACAGAAGTCGAAGGTCATTTAAAGGAATAGGCGAGGAAATGAAGAGATTCACATGGAAGGTGAGATGTTGATCGAGGGAAGGGAGAGAGGTCGTAGAAGGGAGATATATATGTGGGAGAGAATTCGACTCATAGGAAGGGAGATACGTCGGCAGGAAGGGGGAGGCGTTGCACCTCCTCCGCGTGGGAAAAGAAAGTGTGCGGTGGTGGACGTGGGAGAGGAAGAGCGGAATGAGAGTGTCAGCCACCGCGGAGCTATTTTATACCCCCGCATTGTGGCTGTACTAATGAGACAACCCAAACAATGCCAACGCGACGCGTCCTGGACGCGTCTCAGCCCCTATCGTCGACAACACACAGGCTCTTTAGGCCCTTTTTCAATAATTGCCTTTTCAAGTTGCTAGGATGAGTGGTTCTGCCATCGAGCTGATTGCATCAGAGACCGCCGTCATTACGTTTCGCCAAAAATGGTCAAGTATCTTCGGAGTATCACCCTACCATCCCTGAAAGTGTGCACCGCGAATAGTAACCAGTCGACACGGTGGGTGAATCGGAATGGCAATTATGATAATGATATGATGCACACGAGCCCGCAAGAAAAACAACGACGTATAGCCCAAGCTATGTGCACTCCCTCAGCATCTTCCACGCCATACTGTGCTCCGCAGTGCAATGTGCCTCCTGCTCGGCCACAGACGCACCCCCCATCCCCGTCGGCTCCTCGCTCTCCACTCCTTCCCTCTGATCCTTCTCGTACCCCGCGCTGTAGATTCGTCAGCGCCAAAGAAAAAGACCGAAAAATCAAGCGTACATGCAAAACCGGCACACAAAGCCGTTATTAGCAGGGAATATAACGCCCAGGCAATCCTGGACCGTGCGCAGCCCATCTGGGCCGATCTCGATGAACCCGTCTTCGTCCTCATCCTCGTCCTCACCCTCATCCTCGTCCATAGCTGCAGCGTCATCTCCTTCTGGGTTGCCCCCACCGGCCTCGCCCACCGCCTCCATCTTCGCGACGGGCTCCGTCTCCGTCTCCTCCATGTCCACGTCCAGGCGCAGCCGCTTCCGCGGGTCCTCGCCATCCGCATCGGGGCTCGCGCGCTTGAGCGCCCCCGGCGCGATCACGGCCCCGCCGCCGTCCACAGCGCTGTCCGGCGGCGTGATGGCTTCGTGCGCTTCCGGCGGCGTGCCCGCGTCCTGCATTACGCCGCCGTCCTGCCCTTCCGGCGGCGCGACGCCCTGCTGCGACTCTGGTGACCCGTCACTTACCCCCTGCGCAGCGGGCGACGCGTCGTGCGTTTCCATCGGCGGCGGCGGCGAAACGCTATGCAGCAATTCTGGCGACGCGGAGGAAGCTGTTTGCACCTGGGGCAGCGGGACACTTGCGGAGTCGGGCGGCGGAACGATCGCGGACGTAGAGGCGACGGGGGACTGTGCGGCTACAGGTGTGCGCGGCGGCGGCGCCGACGACGACGCGGAGCCAGTGCGCATTGAGGCCGCCAGCTCCGCCGCCGTTGGGAAGGTCTGCAAGGCGAGCGGCAGCGCGCTCATGGGCGGCGTCGGTGGGCCCGTGCTCGGCTGCGGCTGCGGCTGCTGTGGCGGGGGGACGGGCGCCGTGCCCACGCCCACGCCCACGCCCGTGCCCATACTTGGCACCACGGGCACACCCATACTCGGCACTATTGGCACGGACGGCGTGCCCCAGCCCGGCGGCCAGCCCGTGCCGCTGCCCCTGCCGCTGGTCATGCTCGCGGAGACTCTGCGGAACGACAAGCCCGCGGTGAGCACCGGCGAGGTCGTCGTGGGCGGCGCGAGGGGCGGCGCGGAGGTCGGCGTCGGCGGGAGGGACGTGGACGGGGAGATGGAGTGCTGATGCAGCATGGGGAGGACGCTCGGTTGTTGCCAGTGCAGGTATTGGTTTTGTACGGGCGGGAGGGCGGGCGTGGGTTGTTGTGGTTGGACCAAAGTCGATTGGACCAAAGGTGAATTCATCTGCGGATGCGGCGCCGATGCGCGACGGATTGGCTACAAAATGAATATACTCAGCATGCATTTTCTCTTTCTCTCAGGTGGGCTTAGTACCTGGACGGGGCCCACTACATGTCGAGTTAGCGCGTCGTACATGACCCCTGAGCAAGACTCACCAGTGGACCGAATTTGTGGCGCCTTCTGGACTGCTGGAACCTGCGCCCACTGCTGCTGCTGCTGCTGGGGCACCACGCGTGGGCCCGCATTGACATTCACTTTATTCTGCAGCAAAGTCACGGCGTCCGCATAGCTCGCATGCAGCGTCTTGTACGCCGCCTGCAGCTCCGCGTACCCGTCCAGTATCTCGCGCACCTCCTTGCCGCGCGTGCCCTCGTACACGCCCGCGCGCGCTTGCGCGGCCGCGACCTGCGCGCGCAGCTTCTCCGCGTCGCCGACGAGGCGCGAGTTGTCCTCGTACAGCTTGACGTTCTCCCGCTGGTACAGCTCGCACTTGGCCATCAGCTCCACGACCTGCCGCTTGTACACATCCCCGCGCGTGCGCTCGCGCTCGGCGTTCTCGTCGCGGGGTTGGGATTTCACCGCCTTCTCAAGCTGCGCGGCGTACTAGTGCGTTCAGGGGCTCAATACGCTGGGAGGGACAAAGGAAAGACGCACCCCTTCGAGATATTTGAGGCGCTCGATGAGGCCCGGGGTGTATCCTAGCTCCTGGAGGCAGCCGTTCGCTGTGTTGGAGAGTACTTCCACGATTCGGGCGCGCGTCTGTGGGCGGATTGACGCCCTGCATGTAAAGTCAATCTTTTGGGCCGGGGATAAAAGATAAGAAACGTACGTACCCCGGACGCGGTTGCGGCTCTGCGGCCATCCTCCTCCTTGCCTGCTAATGGGACGCAGCTGCGGCGGAGTTATTTTTTTGCCAAATATTTGGCATCGCCCGAATCCGATTGTGTTCCCATGACACAAAGAGCAAGACGCGTGTACGCGTCGGCTTTCAACATTGCGGAATCAAAAAAACAAACACTCCCGCCAGTCGCGGCGCCGTGAGCCCGTGTGTAGCTATGGTATTTCGATACGCGATCATTGCCAAGCTTCGACCGTGGATAATGTGAAACGTCCAAGCCCGTGTACCAGTAGTTTTGTCCGTGCGTCTACTACAGAGTCGCTGTAACAAAGTAACTTACAACCTCCAAAGCAAAAAGGGCGTTTCGCTTGTGGCTAGGGAGCCAAAGCAGCGGTAGATATCCGCAGCAGATCACTGCACACTTCTTGCTACGCGCACACCGCTAAAAATACAGTCGGCCGAAACAGAATGAACGGCCTCAGCCGTTTGGAGGGAGCGCAGAGGGGGATTCTGGGCCGTCCGCAGCATACGGAGTGCTCGGATGGCGGGAAAGCGGGGTGTTTTCGTCCTCGGGGTACACCGGGGGAGCGAGATAAGGGGGCGGCGGGGGAATCGAGTGGCGGCGAACGGGCGGATTGCGCTCGAGCTCCTCCATCTCACGCTGGAGCTGGTGGCGATGGAGGACGGCAGCAATGCGATCGCGTCTGGGGGTGCGCTTGTAGCTGTATAAACAACGGAGCAAGCTGAGGAGAAGCAGAAAGCCGGCGAGGGCACCGAGGACCTCGAACACGATCGCGACGACGGACTGGGGGTGCTGCTGCCGCTGCTGCGGCAGCGACGACGGGGGAGGATGGGGATGGAAGTGGGACGGGGCCGCGGCCGGGGTGCCTCCGACGGGATGGGACGGAACGATGGGGTGAGTAGGAATGGGGCGTGGAGTGGAAACGGGCTGGTGTTTTGTGGTCCCGGTGGTGGGCTTGTGAGTTTGGTTGGAGGATGTCGGGTTAACCTTGGAAGGAACTGTCGAGACATCGTCCTTGTCTGGCTGAGAGGATGCTGGGGCGACCGCTGCTGTGGGAGTGGAAGGAGGAGGAGTGGAGAGACTGAGAGATTCCTCGACGGGAACAGCAGAGATTCTGGGAAACATGAGATCAGAATAAAAAGAGAGAGAATGACCAACAGAGGTAGAGTTAAGGACAGCAAGAAAGCAAGTATGAGAGGTTTATGCATGGGCACTGCGCTAGGCCATGGCAGTTGGAGAGAGATAATGCTTTGATCTCATCAACCCATGTGATCATTCCGCTTAGTCTCGGTCTTTGCTCTTCCGTCCTGCTTACATTCCATAATTTATCCACTACAGAGGTTTATGCATGGGGAGTTGGAGAGAGATAATGCTAGGCTCCCAGGATGCATGTGTGGGTAATTCTGTTCAACAACCCCCGTGTTAAAAACAACCCAAGTTGGATCCAAGTTCTATTTAACAACCCCACATATATGTAAGGGACTCGCAGAAATTTGGCAGCAACTACAACGTTTGTAGTTGCTGCCAAATTTCGGGTCGGCGGACAATTGTTAACGAAAACTTGGCAGCAACTATAAACGTTGTAGTTGCTGCCAATTGTCTAGGTTGGTTCGATCTCTGAGAAATACAAAGGGACTCACATGAATTTGGCAGCAACTACAACGTTTGTAGTTGCTGCCAAATTTCGGTCGGCCAATGGAGGTGCATGCGGCTCTTCGCTCCTTGCTGCAGCTCGCTGCCTTGGCCCAGCGCCTCTTGATAATGCTTTGATCCCATCACATTCTGCTCAGTCACACCCAGGTCACACCCGGTCCTAGCTCTTCCGTCCTGCTTACATTCTCTACTAATTTATCCACTACTCCCAATGCACACCCACACCGACGACGCAGCAGACGCAGCTCTCCTTGAACTGCTCACCGCACCCGCCCCCCCGTCCCCAAAAGCGAAATTCTCCCGCCGCGATGCCGCCCTCGACCCTCTCATGATCGCAGCAGCAGCCGGTGAGCCATTCTCCTCGTTGCCAGCTTCGCCGTTGACCTAGAGTCCAGCCTCCGGCCCCCACGTTACCCGGAATCACTACCATCACGATTTCTTTCCTGGCGTAATGCTCCCCCAGCATGAGGGCTCTTGGGACTGGACAAAGTGGTCCCCCAACGACGCAAAGCAGCCCCGTCGACATCTCACCTATGTCAGCAGACAGGCTCCCCGCCGTCAGCGCATCCAGGAGGGCCTCATTCCCGAACCCGGCAAGGAGAACGACAGCTCTCGCGATAAATCGGGAACCCCGAAGAGGCGACGGGCCTCCTTGGGGGCCCCGATGGATACAGGCCGTGCGACCAAACCTGCCGAGCCTGTGAAACCGGTCGAGGTAAAGTGTATGGCCCGCACCCGCATACCCACTCCACACGGCCCTGCCTTCCTCCATCTGTACCACAACAACCGCGACAGCAAGGAGCATCTCGCGATAGTCATCGACACCGCCCAATACTCCGATCCGTCCGACCCCGTCGCAGCGGCCGCACCGCCAATCCGGTCCCAGTCCCTCGATGCCGTATGGGGAGACAACGAGACGGAGATGGACCGCATCACGCGCGGCGCGTACGTCGGGCGCCTATCCCCCACATCCCGCCGCGCATCCGCGCCGCTGACCCATGCACCCTCCACGACCAGCGACGGCATCCCCTCGCCGCTCATCCGCATCCACTCCGAGTGCTTCACGGGCGAGACCGTCGGCAGCATGCGCTGCGACTGCGGCGAGCAGCTCGACGAGGCCATCCGCCTCATCTCCCAGCCCATCACCGTCCCCGCGCTCTCCGCGCCCCACCCGCCCACGACGATCCCGGGCCGCGGCGCGGTCATCTACCTGCGCCAGGAGGGCCGCGGCATCGGCCTGCTCTCCAAGATCCGCGCATACAACCTGCAGGACCTCGGCCACGACACGGTCACCGCGAACCTGATGCTCGGGCACCAGGCGGACGAGCGGGGGTACGAGATCGCCGGCGCGATCCTGCGCGATTTGGGGCTGGGCGAGGGCGTGCGCCTGCTGACGAACAACCCCGACAAGGTCGAGGCGCTGCAGAAGGAGGGCCTGACGGTCGTGGAGCGCGTGCCGATGGTGCCGCGCAGCTGGCAGGGCCGGAACCCGAACCTGATCCTCGCGAACGGCGCGGATGTGTGGCAGGACAAGGACGGCGTGGATCGTGTCGCGGGCGCGACGCTTATCGGCGGGAACAGCGTGCACGGCGCGGACCTCGACAAGTACCTTCGCACAAAGGTATTGCGCATGGGGCACATGCTGCCGCTGTGGATGGAGGACCCGGAGCAATGATTGATCTGTATTACCGTACTGACCGGCGGGTGTAATTTAACGTAGAGATAGAGGAAATTCCCTTGTAATTCATCGGATTGTGTTTGCAGGGACCTCAGAACGACAAGGGAATGTTGGACAGTGGTGGTGGTAGAGGACAGAGATAACGAAGGATCCAGGGCGCCGAGCTGCCTGTTGATATACATGCCGCCTCATGCAGCCTGTTGATATACAGACACTCTTTGATGCAATCACCGCGGCTTTACGTCTTCCAACCCACTCATTCTAGCAACTCAAAAAGGCAATTACTGAGAGAAATCCTCGCGTGGGCGCAAAATTTATCGAAGATAGGGGCGATGGATTGTCTCAATGTACAGCCACCAAGCGGATGTATAAAGTACATCCGCGGTGGCTGACACTTTCGTTGTGCTCTTCTTCGACTACGTTTACCATCGACCGCTTTCTTCTCCCTCATGGATGAAGTGCAACTTATCTCACCTCCTCCTCGCCGGTGTCTCATCGACCTCTCTCCCTTCCCGCCATCGGCATCTCTCCCTTCCCTGACCGACGTCTCACCCTCCGCTTGAATCTCTTCCCCTTTCCATCTCCATTCCTGCAATTGACAGGACCGGGTGGCCCACCATCAGCGCCACCCTTCATTCACCCATACTCATCCCTGTTTTGACATCCCACCCCTAACGACATCCCTCATTCCTCCTTGAGAGTCACCCCTATCCCAGCCCTCGCCATCGGCACCTCCGAGTCCTTCCTCATCATCGATACCCCCGAGTCCTTCCACGCCCTCAACGGACCGTCGACATCTGCTATCTGCCACTTCCCTCCTCCGGCCTCTGTCCCTTCATGCCAAGGTCCTATCCCTTCTCCCGTCGACATATTTACCTTCCACCTCACCGTCTGCCAACTAATATTCCCTTTCCGCCGTTATATCAACCTCCTCCACAGCCAACAGACAAGTCCTTTCCCACCATATCTTTCATCCTCCCATCTCCCCTTCCCCTGCTACCGCACCATCGACCTTGGCGCTCGAACTTTTCAGGTTCGTCGGATATTTTTTTACAGAAAGCTGGAAGCTCTTGCAAAGGGTTGTCGGCAAAAAAAGTGTATGGTCTGGGACATTCAATCCAACCAGCCTGAAATACTTTATCCCGGACCCAGGTCGCCTCGCGTCTAGACCCAATTTTCGGCCAAAATTAACCCAAAATCGATCAGAAATCCGCCTTTCCGCCGCCGTCCCAGCCCGGTGGCACCGTCAGGCGTCGTGGAAAGCGCGCTTAATTTGGCCTGGGCAACGTAGGGCGTTGCCAATATGTGCGAAGTGCGTTCCGTCTGAACTAAGAACAGCTTGACGTCTGGCAGGGTTTCTGAAAACTGCTCGCCATCTCCCCTCCCCCCGCTGCCTCACCATCGACCCTTGGAGCTTGAAATTTTCAGGTTCGTCGGACATTTTTCCACTGAAAGCTGCTCCTGTAAAGGGTTGTTGGGGAAAAAAAAGTGTATGGTCTGGGACATTTCAACCAGTCTGCAAAAGCTTATCCCGGACAGGCATCGTCTCAGGTCTAGACCCAATGTTCGGACAAAATTAACCCAAAATCATTTAGAAATCCGCCTATTTTGTCGCTGTCCCAGCCCGGTGGCACCGCCAGGCGTCGTGGAAAGCGTGTTTAATTTGGCTTTGGCAACATAGCGCAAACTTTGCCAATATGTGCGAAGTGTGTTCCATCCGAGCTAAAAAAAAGCTTGCCGTCCGACAGCGTTTCTGAAAATTGGACCTAAAAAAGCTTCGCACAAGGAAATCACAAAAATCAGCTCCGAAAAAGCTTATCTTCCGCAGTATCTCGCTCCTTCTCCTTGGGGACAACATCTCCCCTCTTTCAATCTTTCCCCTCCAATTCTTCGACGTCTCCGAGTCGCCCTTCAAATCTTCCGATCCCTCTCCCCCGCTTCTTCGAACCCAAGTGGCAAGAAAAGGTGCGAGCGTTGCCTCCGTCCTCATGGCCTCTTGACATGGGTGAGCGTGTTGGGTGCGTTCCCGATCCTTGACGTCTCGCCCTTTATATCTCTCCGCCGCTTCTTCGAACCCAAGCGGCAACTTGAAAAGGTGCGAGCGCTGCCTCCGTCCTCATGGCTCCCTGCCGTGGCTGGGCATAATGCGTTTCATGGCCCCAGGCCGAGCTAACCAAATGCACTTCGAACCGCCGGGGCTGGGTATAACGCGTTTCACGGCCGAGCTAACCAAGTGCACGTTGAATAATTTCCCCAAGGTCATTGCTTTGGTTGGCTGAGGGCCGCCGGGCCAGCTCATTCTGTGCTGAAGCGTTTGTGTTCGCGACTGTTCGCGAATCGTGACGGTGTTGGGAAAATCCAACATGGATATGATGGAAGGCTGTAACCCGTCACGACGTCCCTCCGCGGGGTCCTCGCTCGCTCGTTCTAGAGCTCCCAAATCGGGACGTCGTGGGAGTCGGGCACTTTTCAAGAGAACCCGGCCCGGCGGACAGAGCCTCCACATGCATTACTGTCTTCTCGCCCGCCCGTCAAGGACCAGCTCCCTCCCAGTCTTGAGGTCCAGATATAGACCGGCCCCGTTTTCTGTTCGATATCTTGCCACGAGTCCTAAAATGTGAATTTTAGACCCGACTTCAATATATCTCGCGCGTTAAGAGGAACGCGCCTCGGCGGAGCGGCTTCCCTTTTGCCCGCTACAAGTTTCGGCGGGATCCATTCGTCCCTCCTCGATCCTTCCTCGTGTGGCAGAAATTATTGTGGATCGCTGTCACACAACTGTTCGAGAGCCTCCGTCGACTTCCGTTCGACCTTTATATCACCTCCCAGGTGTCGACTCTTCGTCGGGAGCTCGTGTCTATCGTATATTTTGAATGGGGTCCTGCTAGTGCCCAGGCATACAAGACTACGGAGTGAAGCCTGCGCGACGCGCGCTGACTTGCCAGGGATTTACTTTGATTTCTTAGGTTATCTAAACCAAAATCCCGGGGTCTTGTTTTCGGACTTGGGGTTCAATGAGATTATCAGTTCTTGACCAGAACTCTAATACTCATCGATATATCTTCGCTTCGCTTTGAGACGCCCTGTATTTTTGACAATCAATCTGTGGCTGTTCATTCGGTCCCCGCATCGCTGGCATTGGCTGACACTCCTCTACATCTGTTCCACTCGGCTTACCGCAGAATGTGGCTGACTTGAACAAGCTTTCTCATTCGAAACTCGTCGATCTTTCATTGGACCAGCGGTGGAATCGACTCGAACTTGATGGTGGCACTAGACGGAGCATTGACTCTGTCGGCCTCTATCAGCACTAGGGTCATGCTGGAGCTGATAAACATCTCGCTCGTGTCGTGGCTGACTGGGTCTCAGTAAGCATCGTTTTCAATTGGGAAGGCGATGGCACTCCCGAGACATCAGTCTACCGGAGGTGCGCAAAATGCGACGTGCTCGCCCCCCAAATTTCAGCTGCGCTTGGTGAGGCTCGGTCTTTGAGCATCTCCGTCCATGTACATCCATTCGCAGCTGCCGCCTTCTCTTTGTTCGCCTCACGACGTCCTATGCTATTCTTTGGCGTATATCTCCTTCCTCGTCTGTCTATCACGCCTGTTCTCAGGACAATTCCCCTGGCACTCGCTTCTTGATGCGTCCCGCCGTAATGCCCCTCTTCTGCGCGCTGTTTTTGTCGCAAGCGACCTCACGTCTCCTTGACGGACTGACGTCGTCCCAGGATTCGTTGCTTCGTCATAAATTCAGCGCAGGAACAAGGGGAGACTTGGTAGCCGGCGGTGCATATAAAGAAGACGGGCGAGAGCTGGGGATGCAAAGCGCTCTCTGACCCTGAGCATGCACACTCGTCACAATTTTGTTAGGCCTGTGAAGGCTGCGTCGCAGCTATGCTGTTTCCTTGTGGCCGCCACCCCCATACGCGCCAACAATAATCACACACTACATAAGATGTTCGATGCCTGGATATAAGTACGTATGTTCGTTTTCAAGGATCCCAGTCTTCGCATTAACACGAATGTCAGCACAGTCGTCCATACTTCGCCATGACACTCACACTAGGTCTGGACGGTTCGCGTTCAGACGGAGATGAAGTAGCATCGTCTTGAACAAAAAAAGCATTCTTAGAATGCATCCACACACGATGGCGGACGGGTTGCAAGTGGTGTTACATTTAATTATTATTGGTGTGGTGGGTGTTCAGATGCAAGAATGTTTGTTTACGAACGGCCGCCTCGGTCGTTGTTCCCCCTCGACACGTTGCTGCCGGTGAACGTCGACGACGTGACGCCGTCGGTGCCCTGCTCCCTGCCCTTCTCGAGAATGATCTTGCACACGTCAACATCGACATGGGTTTCGAAGATGGTGTCGAGTTGTTGGTTCGAGGCTTTGCCGAGCACACCTTGTGCTCCTTGGGCGGAATAGAAGACGTCGAATGCTACGAAAAGACCGGTGAAATTCAAGTCGTGTGACGACAACGGAAGGAAACAGCGCACAGTCAAGGACCTGGGCGAGTGGTATCGTGCTGCGAGAGATTGATTAGTTGATTCGGGAGAAAGGAAATAGCGAGACGAATTTACCTGTCTCCGCCTTAACGAAGCGACAAAAATGGAGTCAGATAAGAGATCGCGCGCGATCGGACTGAAAAAAGTCTGACCTGACTCTTTCCACTTGTGATACTGCACTAGATGTTGAGATCTAAAGAAAAAGAAAGTAAAGATAAACGTACCTCCGCCGTGTCTACGACAACGGTGTATTCATCGGTAGACTGGGAGTCGGGCTTGTAGATGACTTTACTGGTCTTTGCCATGGTGTTGGTAATGCAAGAGAGCGGGTGTGTTTGCAAAGGGATTATTCGGAAGTGAGTCGTGTGAGAGCTCCGATGTGGCAGCTTTATGTAGGACCCTGGTGGCGGTGGCGGTGCTGTACATGACATCACCTGGATTGACGTCACGCGACTCCATTTTCGCGTGCACTCGACATGTCAGTCGACTCGAAGCTCGAAATCCAGGCCTGATACTGGCAGCAGCTGGAGAAGCGCCCATGCGCGTCAGCACTAGCATCCCTGGCAGTACAGAAGAAACACCGACAAAAATCCATGCAAATCGACGTGGATGACTTTTTCCGAGTCAAATCCAACTTTGAACCGGCTCCGGGTCGCAATCTCTGGAGCAATCCAGATGCAGGCATTCGGGAATCAATTTCATTAGAGTCGAGAGCAAGTCGAGAGCTTGAGGTTCGTACGCTCGAGGTAGTAATAGAAGTAAACACAAATAATTTAATGGAAGGAACTTTAGGAATGCAAACTCCATTCCTCCCGAGAATAATGAGTGCTGAGCGCTGAGCGCTGAGCTCGAATATGTGACTGTATAATTCGATACTTTCAGATGGCGACTGAAATCTGCACGTGATCGCGTCAAGCCTAACACAAACGACGATGGACTCCATTGGACTCATGGACGAAACGAACCTCATTCTTCTTTTATCGGATAGCAACCTCCCGACAGGCTCTTTTGTAGCCTCCTCCGGTCTGGAATCATTCCTAAAGCACGGCTTCGGCACACCCCCTCTGGGCCAACCAACTGCGAACCTGAAGATGGATACTATCGCGACCTTTATTCGTGACAGCCTCTCCACCTACGCGCCCAGTGCCCTCCCCTTCGTCTCGGATTCGCACGATGTAGTGCACCGTCTGCGCTGCGGGGAAACCGACATCGACTCAGGAGGCACACTTTCAGTCCTGAAGGAGCTAGACGACCTGTACGAGTGCATGACGCTCAACCACGTCGCACGCCGCGCGTCCAAGGCTCAAGGCGTCGCACTGCTCTCGCTTTACGCAAAGGGCTTCTCGCATCCCCCGGCGCTCACCTCTATGTCCATTCTGACTCCGCCCGAGGCGCACGAGTTGTCAATGGCGCGCTTGGTGGATGCGTTCAAGCTCATGGTCCGGCGGGGTGACAGTGACGCGCACGGGCACCTCCCGGTATGCTGGGGTGTCTTGTGTGCCGCCCTCGGGCTATCCTTAGGTTAATTTCTATCTCTTTCGAGACGAATGAGCGTTCATGTTTGCGTGCGACAGAACGCACGCAGCACCTCCATCTTTACCTCCACGCCCGCTCGCTCCTTTCCGCCGCAGTGCGCCTCAACTCCATTGGCCCCTACGCCGCACAGCAGATCCTCCTCCACGCCGCAGGGACACTGGTGGAAGCCGAGCTTCAGAAATGCGCGCGTTTGCGTACAGGTGTACTAGCGCCCGATAAGGCTGAATGGGACGACACCCAAAATGGTCCAGCAAACACCTGGCCCCTTGGCGAAATACTTGCTGCAAGACATGATTTACAGCATTCGAGAATTTTCAACAGCTAAGGGCTCTGCCCTATAGATCACGCGCCCTCCAATATCCTCCCCGGTCGCAAGTGATGCTCATGAAGTGACGAGCGCTAATCTGGACGATACCTCTGCCTGCGCCCGTACGAGGTTGGCGAGATACGAAATCATCAGCGTATCCTGTGCGGATGAGAGTCAGACTAGATGTGCGGTTTTCCAGAAAGGGTGTAACCTGGAGTGAGGCATTAAAGGCCTTGTCCTCGCCGCCCTTTTCGCCGATAGCCGCGACGCCGAGCGTGTCCATCAGGTATCGCCCGAGGGCTTTATCCCCCTCCACCTCGCCGGCAAGCACTTTCCGCACATACGCAAGCACGCGGTCGAGCATTTGCGAGACGGTGGTGAGGGCCGTGTCGAGGTTTGCAATGGATGTCACCGGCTGTGCGGTCGTGGAGTTTGGTGATAATGCCGTTTGGGTGAGTAGATCCACTGTCAAAACAAAAAAGTTTAGTTTGAAAAAAAAATCGCGATTCAAACAAGACGCACGTCCGCTCCGCTCCGTCTCTTGAAACTGCAAGCGCACGGGTACGGGGACGAATATGCAGTTCTCGGGTTTTGGGAAGACGCCCACCGGAGAGCTAGTTGGTGTCGTGAGATGAATATAAGACAAGGACTAACGAACAGAACGCACCTAACATACGCCTGCACACCGGGCTCCTCCCCTTCCTCGGCACCCGTGTTGAGGGCGACGTGGATGGCCTGATGCGGTGCGGTCTCTTGCGAGTAGAAATTTTGGATCAGGGCCGAGTAGGTATTTAGATTCGAGCCCGTCGAATACCTGTGCCAACCGCCAGGGTTAGCTGGGAGTAGCAAGTGTTAAAAAGATACAGACCATCCTACGATGGTTTCTTTGGGATTGACGCGGCTGTGGAGCTCGTACATGGTGCGGTGGTACTCCATGTCGACTGCCACCTGTTCGTCGGTCTCGCTGTGAAGGACGGCGAAAGAGGAGCGGACGTGGATCTGGGTATTGTCTGGGGAGCGGTTGCCGAGGAGGGTACCAATTACGCGGGGCTGTTCATCTGTGCGGCGGAGGTAGTGGTCGAGGATGGAGAAGAGGGCGACTGGATGGATCGTTATGCTGCTCGGGGCTCGGCTGGACGAGCGTGAGTGGGTCAGAATTCCAAGGAAAACGGAAAGACAAACGGAGCCGCTGGGGTAGACGAAATTGTCGAGGACTGGATGTGGACCGCTGAGCTGCCTCCGAGCGCCATTGCAGATTTTCAACGCAAGGCAAGTGAAGTGATCGAGCACAAAAATCTTGAAAGCACGTGCCGTCTATCTGAGTCTTTCCTGACCTCAACAATGCCTTCAGAGGAAACAAAAGTCTGTCGCACTGCCCAAAGCCTGTTCTTTGTTCTAATGTTCTCGCAGGAGCGTATTGTAAAACTCGTAGAAATCGGCCGGGTACGCGATTCTGCCGGTTCACAGATCTCACATTGGACTCAGATTTTCACTCGCAGACGCTCTTGCACTATGGCTGGATTCCGATGATTATCTACGTCGGGTTCACGCGGAGCAACCCCCAGCCTTCGCTCATCAAGTGGGTGACCCACCGGCAGGATAATCTTGTAGCCCTGACGCGTCCGTTTCCAGACTCATTAGCCCTCTTGCATAATGACCTGCCCACACGGGTAGATACACAGAGTGTAAGTGTCGTTCTCTACACCATCGCTATGATTACATGCGTCGTGGTGATGCTCTGCAAACATAAAGCATTGCATCCCGATCCACCCCGCAAGGCGGTGAAAAAGCGTCCCTGCTGTAACCGACCCAAATAAAAAATTGGGGAAGCAGGTTTACGCAGGGACGTCGACATGCGGATTTGACAAGGCCAGATCTGAGCGCCTCTCTCTCTCTCTGCTATTGCCTTGGAATATAGACTGACTCCATCTCCCCAGGCGATACCAAAATACATTTAGCTGAATATGATATGTAATGAATTAAACGCGCTGTATCGAAAAGCGACAAGACTACAAGTAAACCCGTCTCAAATCTGTGGCGGCCGTTATCCGCTTGCAGATTGGGCAGAGCTTCGTGGAACCCAGACAACGGAGCCAGCATTCCTTGCAGCACGTATGCCAGCAACCCGTCGAGACGGTGGGGTCCGTGTACGATTCTATACATATCCGGCAGAGCGAAGTTGCAGCAGAACGCGATTCCTGCCGAAGAAAAGTCAGACAAGTAAGAAAGTAGGCACAGGATAGAGCAGAACTAACCAGAACTTGGATCTTGTCCTGCAACAACTCGACGAGGGAGGCTTGGTCTCCGCGATTCTTGGCCGCGAGGATGGCGAGATCGAGCTTGTCCGCCTCATCTAGAGTTGTGTCCTTTTGCTCAACCTGTCGTGCCATTTTTTCCCGCTTGATCACTTTTCCTTGAGCAACTAGCTCACGCAGTGTCTCCTCTTCCTCCACATCTACCTCCATGTCCTCATCGCTTGGCCGAATCTGCTGGGAGGGGGGAAATACGTTGACGATGTCCCCTTCCGTGAACTGCGCCTGTCCAAAGACGGCTTCATCGTCTCCGTCGATGTCAATCTCGTCATCCACATCCAAAGCGTTTGGATCTCGCGTGGCGAAGCCCGTGCCTGCAAAAGTTATGAATTCCTTCTCAGTAGACCAACGAACACAGAAGAGCAAACCTCGAACATTGCCCACATGGCCAGGTCCCAGCATCCCCGAAAGATCGACCATGTCCCGGTCTTCGGCCCTCCTCCGGCGCTGCTCCGCGATCGCTGCCTGCCGCGCCTCTTCCAGTCGCCGTGTCTGGTCAGCCAAGCAGGCGTCCACGTGGGCCTCCAGCACGTCCTCGTCGCCGCGCACGGTAACCAAGCACACGGGACACACGATGTCGCCTCCGGAGCCAGTGGTGCGACGCGACCTCCACGTCTCGCGCACGCGCGACGACGATCCTGTCTCCTCGTCGCGCACCAGCTCCTTCAGCTTCGTGTGTCGTTGCTTGCGATGCCGTTTGATGACTTGAATCGTTTGTGACGTTTCGTTCAGCAGGGCGGCGGCGGCGTCGACGCCCATCGATCCAGAGACGGCGCCGAGAGATTTACGACCGCGGAGGGCGGTCAGGCGGGGGCGTGTGGGGCTGTTTCGCATGAATGTAAATTATTTAAAGTGGTCGACACAATACGCGTATGTACGCACGTTTCTGCGAGCAACTCCAGGGAGTCCAGCAGCTCGAAATCGACGTCCGTCTCACCCACGCGGCGGATGATAGCCTGGACGCGCTCAGCCTCGAGCTCCGCATGCGCCGCTAAAAGCCGTATCGGAATCTGCTCGGCGCAGACGGGGCACTCGCGCGTCTCTGCACGCTTCTTGTCTGGGTACGCCTGATGTGAGCCAAGACGCAGGGCCAAGAAGCAACCTTACATTTTTTGGCCGGGCCGGGGTCTGCGTCTGGGACGGGGGACATTTCGGAAAGCGGGGAAGAGAGGCGGGAGCTGCTGGACGCGCGAGGAGGCGAGTCGCCCATTGAGGACTCGTCCCGCGCTCGTTTCTTTCCCCTATAGGCATAATTAGGGTTACTCGGCATGAAATGGAGGACCAGTACTTGTCTGCGCTCATGTTTTTTGTCCTGGTGCAAGTGCTTCAAACGATGTGCTGTGTGTTCTGTCAATAGAGCTGTTTGATGTTATCAACCCTTTTGAAGGCATGCAGAAGATATTCAGACGTCCGATTGGAGTTCAAGACGGCCAGTCGGCGCGTTGTACTCGCGTTGTGGACTTTTTCAGGAAGACGAATAACGGTCACGTGAACCGAGAGGTGGAATTTCGGAATAACTTCAATATGGAAAACTTACATGCAAGTAAATTAGGATGTAGTACAACTCAGAACGCGACTCAAAAATCGCAAAAGAACAGTCACTCGGACGAACGTTCAGGTTGATTCGCTCGGGGTACTTGTGGTAACATCGTCTGACGATCTTGATTCAAATTCGCTCGACGAAACTTTGAGCAGGCTGAGTTGCCATGACGGGTCCGTGTTCTGTGGGTAAAAAATGAACCAATACAACTCTATGTTATTTTCTTCTACATCAACGGTCCCAAAGAAAAACCACACCACCACTGCTGGCATCTACCTGTTCAACCCATCGGTGGATCTCGAAAGCCTCATTTTGTTTTTGGCGGAAGAACTGCACACGATTCCGATGCTGCCTATCCACCCCCTCGTTTTCGTCCTCTTGCGAAGAGTTGAGAAACATTTCGTCTGCGAGTTGGATTGATTAATTTCGAACAACGGACACAATCCAACGGACCCTCGTCAAATACAGCCACCAACTCGAAATATTTTTGTACAAAAAAAGCCACGTTTTCCGGCTTACTGGGCGGCTTGTTGGCTGTTGCGGTCGGGTGCTTGAGGATTGGGAGTTTCAAGCGGTCAAGCTGAGAGTCGAATAGCGCTAAGGCTATGCTAGAGGACATTCTGCTGGAATAAAAAGTTCGCCACCAGAAACGTGGGTGGGGAGTTGCCACACCTTTCAGCGGGTGAGAGGGCAGCGAACGAGGCGAGAGTTCGCGCCACCAATGTCAAGTACGAAGACAAGGTCCAGGGGTGACCGTCTGAGGACTTTGGTAATTACGATGTCGTGGATAGACGTAGGTCCAGCGGCTCACTAGGATTGTCCTGAACATCCAGCCAAAAATAGGCGGAGAGGTCATGTAAGATGATGAGTGAAGGCGGACGGTCGAGCGTAGTTGTGGGATTCAAAGAAGAATTGCGGTCATCTATGGATAGCATCGACATTAAGAATGAAAAATGAGCTGGGGTTGGCGGATAACTGTCGGCCCATTGAGAATTGAAGGCACAAAGGTTAATCGGAGCCACCGACAAGACTGTGATGCATGAAGACAAGTCCAGAACATTCCCCTCGCCGGAGTGAACAGAGATCCAATTATCGTTATAGTTTTGGAGGGCGAGGGCCATTTCCTCACGGGAAGGGGTGATCATCAGCGTTCGAGTGGTTGGAAAGTTGGCAGTATGAGACAAGGCAAGATGGATGGGAGCCGATGGGTGGTAGGAACCCTTCACTATCAGTGATTTGAACTCAGGAAGCTGCGGACCAGAGGGGAATAAAGATGGCATAGAGCGTCTGGTTGAATCGACATGGACTCGGAAGAGTTAAAGTTGCCGAGCTTTGTCAGCGTGACGCTTTCAAAATTCAAGCAACTTTCAACAAAACTTTCAAGCTCCTTTCCTCTTCGAGTACGACTGTCTTCAGGTAATCGTTTTTAGACTCCAGGCTGGACACCGAAACGCAATTCCCGCCAAACGTTTGCGCCTCTTTTTTTTCTAATTGCCACGTCTCCACCGTCAAACCACCAGAGCTCCGTCACGGATGTAGACTCCAGACCACTCAAATACCACCACACCGCCCCATGACCGGGCCCATACTTCCATCGTAGAAGGACTTCATCGTCGGCCGCGGCACCACTTGTGATGAAGACGTATTGGACGGAATGGTGGGTTTGAGGTGGATTTCAACTAGTGCGCCTGGCTTCTCGAACTAGCATTCAGAGGCATTTATTACCATCAAGGCGTCATTTATCCCGCTTGTAGTTGACGAACTTTACATGTCGAAGAACGGCTCCACGTGAGCTTTTCAATGTCTCGGAAGCCGCTACATCTCTTCAAGAATGCGAATGCTTTGTGGAAGGACCCCTGATTATGGGTTCAAATGCCTGGTCCCGATCCCGACAAATTTTGAGAAATTTTCGCGTTAGGCCTGTCTCAAATCCCGACAATTCTGCCCAAAATCCGGTGGAAGCCTGTCCCGAATCCCGACAAAAACATCTGGTAGGTGACCACTTCTTCGCCTGAAGCACCTTGTTACGCTTATAAATTGAGTTTTTACTCACAAATTTCGTACTGTTTGCGCGGCAGGCCGAAGATTTTGCTCAAAAAGACCGCTTGAGGCCAATCCCGACATATTTTGAATTTTTTTTTGGATCCCAGTCCCGACAAATTGGGGTTGGGCGGGACCTGGACGGGACCAGGCCTTAAGGGGGATTCCTTTTGTGGAGGCCTGGAAACCCAACCTCAACCTTGTTGTACTTCATGCGTCTCCGCACGCTTCATCTCCGCAGATATCGGACGCATGTTCTTCAATTCCTTGAACTCCCTGTCCTGCAAAATCTACACCTCTTTGACACGTACAGAACTGACTCCTTGCATTTTTATCCTGCTCGGCTTCGTCCTTGCGGACATTTTCCGGATCTTTGATCGTATCGGGATTGATATCCTCTCTTTCCAATGATTTCAATAATGTTTGGACTCACTTAGACTCATTTCTAACTCACCGACCCGACGGTGAGGTTCTCACATGATTTTATCCCAGTGTTGGAACGTTCCTTGAAAGTGTTTCTTCCTCATCTGGAAACACTTACTGTAGTTTCAAGCGATCTCGTCCACCTTCAAACCGGAATATCAAGTTCACCTATGTTGAACATGACCACCGGAGACACACGAGGCGTTTGTAGTGACAACTTGAACTGAGGGCAAACGACAAACGGAATTCATGTTAGAGCGGAATGGATCGAGGCGATATTATCCGAAGCAACATGGACTTGAGTGGCGTGCCCAACGTTTGGTTTGGTAAAACTAACGGCTCTTTCTAATCAGTGCTGGTGCATATACTTATATATCCTTGACGTCCCTGTAATGTACTGCGTGTTGTTACCCACCATGGACGACTTGGAGTGGAGTCACGTTGTACGCGTGACCGTGTTTTGCGGCATTTTTCGGCCCGTCCCCAATCCTTATCTTATCCGTGTCGAGACTCGACGGAAGGCCGTTACGAGAATAAATTGGACGCTCCCGCTGAACAGTATAGGCAGCCATGTTTCTGTGCCTTCCCTTCAAGTCCTTTCATTTCAAGAGCCGCGATGAAGACGCAGAGCCGCTTGGTAAAGAGAGCCACACGCCCTCCTACCGTTCTGCTCTCCGTGGCTCGGGAGCTGGCTCAGCCCCCATTTTATCTCACCTGAGAGTTCTCCTCACCGAAAACAAGCTGGATGCATACGTTATTCCGAACGAGGACGAGCACGGATCCGAAATCCCCGCTGCTTCGGAGTTGCGACGTGGTTTCATGACCGGGTACGCACCTCGATACATAACGTTGGATGCTCCTCGTCCTGACCGACAGACAACAGCTTTCATGGAACGGCAGGGCTGGCCGTAGTAACACAAAGCGAAGCTCTCCTATTCGTTGATAGTCGGTACTGGATCGCGGCCGAGAAGGCCATGGACCCGTCGCTTTGGTCGCTGCGAAAGGTTGATCCACGCGCAATGGTAGAAGGGGGCTTCCAGGATTATTTGTGCAATGCAGGCCTTCCTTTCTGCTTTTTTGGATGGTCGCGTTCAACAATTTAGCAGCTACCAGCAGGCAGTCGTATTGGCGTTGACGCTCGTTTGATACCCCCTGCACTGAAGGCCTCACTGGATGCTGGGCTTCCCGCGGGCTCACAATTAGTCTGTCAACTCGAGAACTTGGTCGATCAGGTCTGGCGAAACAAACCCATGCGGTCTACTGACCCAGTGAATGTACATCCCCTCAAGTTCACTGGTAAGTTCTTATTAGCAGGAGCCCAACTGCTTACCTCATTAAACATGTCTCCAGGAAGGGCTGCAGACTCCAAACTTGCTGAACTGCGTGAAAGCACGGCCGCAGTTTCTGCAACGGCATCGGTGTGTGCTACAGCCCTTCCTCTAATATCCTGACTATTTCTTCAGTATCTTGTTATCCCGCTTGACGACCTGGCATGGGTTTTAAATCTACGCGGAAACGACATGTTCAATCAACCCTTCTTCTACGCTTACCTCTTCGTTTCCCCTACCGACGCCGTGCTATTCATTGACCCGAGGAAAATCACCTCTGAAGTCGAGAGCTATGTAACCAGTCTCGGCATTCGAACCCAAGCTTATGGAACGGTTTGGGACTTCCTGAAAGGCGAAGCCCAGCGGGATCCCAAGGCAAGTTTGACCACCAGAGGACATCCTCGTATAACCAGCTTCACAGTCGCAAGTTCTCGTGGATCCAAAGGCATCGTACGCAGTGATGCAAGCACTCGGGGTGAGTCATTCATCTTGGTTCTCCGAATGTAGTTCACTCCGGTGTAGTCCAAAGCGACTGTACTTGCATCGCCTATCAACGCCGCCAAGGCCATCAAGAACAAGGTTGAGATACAGGGCTTCTACAATGGGAATCTGCGCGACAGCGTGGCGATGGTAAATTTTCGTTTTCTGTTTACAACACACATTCACGCTATTTGTACTAGGTGCGCTGGTACGGCTGGTTGGAGGAACGAATCGTCAAGAAGAAGGCGACTGTGACGGAATATCAAGCTCAGAGGAAGCTCAACGAATACCGGTCTATGGGAAAGTATTGGGCGGGGGAGGGCAATTTCATCAGTGCATATGGACCCAGTGCGGCACTTCCGCAGTGAGTCTTGAGTCCATCGCGACGTGCTTTTCTCTGAATTCGCCTTAGTTACGAGGCCGAAGAAGACGACTGCCTCGTCATTGGGCGAGATGCACCATATCTAATGTAACATCCATTTTGAACCACCCTCGGTCTAAGGTCTAAGTACTGACGCGTTGCAGTGACTCGGGCCAGCAGTATCTGGATTGTACGATTGATACAACCAGAACGGGTAATTCTATTGCTACGTATACGTGCTTCTCTCAAAACAATTTCCAACCTAGTCCACTTTGGAAACCCCAGTTCGCCTACACTTTCTTCCCCTCTCCTGACGCACCTAAATTTATTATTATAGCCAAAGAACATAAGCGAGCTTTTACCCGCGTTCTGCAAGCACATATTGCGGTCGATGCGCTGGTCTTTCCTGCTAGGACGACCGGCATCACCCTAGGTATCTTGTTTCTCTCAATTCTTTGCCGGACTAATTTGAAAACAGACGGAATTGTGCGGCACCACCTTTGGAAGGATGGCATGTGAGTTCGGTACCTCACCTCCGCACTTGCTTTGTTAATCAGCCAGCCTCCGACGTGAAGGAACTTCGGGCATGGACCAGGACATGGTTCATTAATCTTTCAATTACATGAGCGCAATTGACCTCTTCCTTTTATATTTGTACAGGAATCGGCAGGTGAGCTGGTATGAAATATAAACGCAGCGCTCCCTGATGCCTTCTCTTCAAAGTTTCGGCGTGGTTCACGAAAGTGTGTATCATTGCTGATTTGTTATGACGTCGATTGAATGTACGCAGGCTCGACTGGGATCAGCGTCCCGTTCGTGTTCAAACCGGGGCACGTCGTAACCAACGAGCCGGGCTTTTGTAGGTACAATGCCGATACCTCGAGTTCTAGGTCGTTTACAGCTGAACAGACGACGAGGGAAAGTTCGGTTGCCGCATCGAGTCGACTATCGTCGCAGTTAACAAGAAGGCGCGTCTCCCTTACTTTTATATTGTACAGACTCTCATCTTCGTTATGAATAGACACGGAGGGAGTTCGGTGGCAACACTTGGATGGGTTTCGATCGCTGCACCATGGTATGGCGCTTCACGATTTTCTCTTTTGGTCCATTAGCTGATGATTCGAGTCAAGGTTCCCATCCAGAGTAAACTTGTGGATTTTTCCCTGTTGACGAAAGAAGAAAAGGCGTGGTTGCAGGCGCACAATGCGCTTTGCTATGAAAAGTTGCGCCCATTGTTGAAGAAAGCTGGTGATAAGCGGGCTGCAGCGTTGCTGGGAAATTTCTTTTAGGTGTAAGTAGTTACATCGCCGCTGAGCTTAGACTGTTAGGTTCGAGACTCGAATTGGTGTTGATCCGATGATGGATCACTGGCATTGGATCGCCTGATAGCGACGCGACCAAGGTCCAAGTTGTACTTGAACGCCATCTGGCGGCGCCATGTCGTTGGTACCACTGTCGTTTGGTGCAGAGGGAAAGCCGCCGCTCATTCTCGTTCACGATATCAGCGGCTCACCTTTCTCATATCTCCCTTTCTGTTCTCATCCCTCTCTTTCTCATGACACAATTTACGGGATATCCGCACTTTCCGAATCCCCGTCCTCGCAGGGCTTCAAGTATTCGTCTATTCCTGCATGGGCCGAGGTATATGCCGCCCTCATCGAATCCGAACTGGAAGCCGACGGCTGTGTAGACGTCGTCTTGGGTGGATGGTCCCTCGGTGGTATTCTAGCGGCTGAAATGGCGCGCACATTCGCAACGCGTTCTGAGAAGAAAATACAAGTCCTGGGCTTGATTCTGATCGACACATACGCTCCCTGGCACGAGCTGTTGCGCACGAGTCCTCGTGGTTTGGAGTTCGTTGGCCGGAAGATCGAATCGGCATATTTTACCCCGGCTGAACTGACCTGTATCGGCGGCTTGCTGGGCAGCATGGGGAGAGATCAATGGCCTGGGATGGACCGCACGCAATGTCCGGCTTGGTTGATCACGCCCAATGGTTCCGGGTTCAACGGGTTGGAGGACTGGTTCGACAGCAAACCACGTCGCGTTCGACGGATTGGCCAGGGTAAAGACGGGTGTAACCATTTCTCTATGATGGACCCCAATGCGGTCTGGATCCAGGAGGTTATTGCAGGAGTCTCTTATGCTCTCGCGGAATTACATGTTGACGAATATCGTTCTAAAGCAACTTCGAATAGCCTCTAATGCACACGACATTTTTTTTTGGTTCGCTGTGTAGGCTCGACCCTGCTAGACCCCGGACAATCGTTCCAAACTATTTCCGTGGACGTTAAACAAGGCTCGTGTGAATTGGGATCGGACTCTCCACTTTTCTCCATATTTCTATTTTTTGTAACGGCCATAATTAGACCCAAAATTTACGATGGCCGCGTGTAAGTACGTGCTGCGGGTCGTGGAAATTTCTGTATTAAGAATAAGATAATAAGCAGGATAATATTGTAGCCCAGCGATGTCCCCTTTCGGAACGTGCCAGGGTGTAGCATAATATACATGCGGCCCAATATGTACTTAACACTACGCTGATGCCCAGTTACCTTCGACGAGCTGACCACATTTAAGGCTGTAGATCTAAGCAACTGGGCACCAGCCAGCCACAGTTTACCGTTCTGCGGCAGGTCAAGGCCGCTGGGCTGCGCATTGAGCGCTATATTGAGCTCCGAGTCTCGGCAGGTATTGATGATCCGGCAACCTGTGGCACTGTTCCTGATCGCCTGAGGCTTAGCCTCTCGGCTGAAACGGTTACCTTTTACGTTGACTCCAAGGCTTCGAATTCAACATTCGTCTCTCCTAGCCCTCACAAGCTATACCTCGTTCCCCCCGCAGTGTCGGCACCATGTCCGCCTACGAAAACACGCAGTATCACGCGGTTAACAGCTACACCAACGTCCTGAATACCCAGAAAGCCCAGAGTCGTCGCTCAAAGTACATTGTACGCCGCTGTTGACTCTCTCATCCACCCCTTGTAACCAATTCATCCAGGTCATTGGCTCTGTGATCGGCATTTTAGCCCTCATTGCCATCGGCGTCGGTGTCGGCGTAACTGTCTCCAAAAACCACAAGAGCAGCAGCAAGTCCGCCGCACTCTCAAGTTCAAACTCCAACGGCAGCGTCGTGTCGCAAACGGATCCGAATGACCCTAGTACCTTTGTGAAAAATGCCTCCTGGCACCAGGCGTTCTACGGCATAGGTATGTTCGCCATGAGACTTATGGACCACACTTAGTCTGCCCTCGCTCTTAGCGTACACCCCGGAAGGCTCTCAACTGCCTCAATGTGGAAATTCTCTTTGTACGTGTCGTGTGCGCTTTTTGCCGATCTTTTTTTTTGGGCTGATCGAGAACACAGCGCAAGTGATTACGGACATTCAGGTATGATTACCCTCCGCCCAAATTATTGTCGGCGTCCTGAAGTTTCCTCCCCAGCTGTTGTCCCAACTAACGAAGCGGATTCGTCTGTACGGTGCTGGTGAGTCCTTCAAATACCTTTATTTCCCCATCTCACCAGGTGGGCGTAGACTGCAACCAATCGGCCCTTGTGGTCAGTCCTCTCATCTTTTCCTCGTGGTTGCATTTCACAACTTTGGGCAGCTCGAGGCCATTAAACAGACGAAAGTTGATATGACCGTCTACCTGGCCAACTACCCTGTACCGACTGACGGAGGCGCGGCCTATGTCAGACAGCGGGACCTTATACAGCAGGCCCTCCAGACGTACGGAACCGATCACGTTGCAGGCGTGACCGTAGGGAATGAATACATTCTCGAGCAAGTCGCCCTTCATTTATCTGAATTCTTACATGCTGATCGCTTGCAGCTATCTTACTGCCAACGGTGGTGCCACGCAAGATCCGAATGGACCGGTAGGGAATGAAGGTGACTGAACCAATCATTTTCCATTGGACGACTGTTTCTGACTGTGGATAGGCGCCGCGCTACTTTTACCCAACATCACGGACACCATCAACATGTTGAGCAGTATGAATATCGATCTCCCGGTTGGCAATGCAGATGCCGGGAGCTACTTCAACAACGAGGTTCTGGCGGCCGTCAAGTACGGAGTAGGTTTTAGTTTTCTCCTACTGCCACAACTTTGACTGACTGAGTGATAGATGGCTAATGTACACCCATGGTTCGCCGACGAGGCCATAGAGGATGCCGCGGGATGGACCGCGGAGTTCTTCACTAACACGAACATAGCAGAGGCCAACGCACTAAGCAACAAGGTTTGAGTTGAACGTTCTTTGACGGGGCTCCAAACTGATGGTGGCTCAGCCTACTATGTACATTGCTGAGACTGGATGGCCAACGGTATGTTTTTTCCCAAGAAACTATATGCTCGAGTCCCTGATTTGTGTGGGTATAGAACTCGTCCACCGCGGCCGCAGAATCCGATGGTCCCTCCAATGCCTCCGTGGCGAATCTCCAGGTATCTGACATATCTATTTCCTTCGACCGTACGCTTACCAGGGACTAGATATTCATTGATACTTTCGTATGTGCGGCAAATACGAACGGCACCGGCTATTTCTTTTTCGAGTATTTCGATGAGATATGGAAGGTTTGTCTTTTCCATCCTGCTAACTGTCCCGCGACTCATGCAACTGGATACTCAGGATATCGAATATGGCGGAGTCGAGGTTCGAGTTTTTCTTTTTTTTAAAATCTCCCGTCTTTTCGTGATCCGCTCTAACAAAAAACAAACCAGGGCTACTGGGGACTTTTCAATTCTGACCGGACGATCAAGGACATCACTATCCCGACCTGCATAGCGCCCTGAGCTGTGTTATAGCATGGACTAATGGATTACTACTGCTAACGAATAATCTGACGAGCATACGGTGTATTTACTGTATTTTTTTGGACTTTACGAACTGTAACGACATTCGGACTATTGATACCCCAGTAAACTACCTGTCTATTATACATGAGCACTGTGCTCTTGATTTATTTTGTACACACCGTCGTGATCGCGCAGTCACTCCTGGCCAGCCAAGCGAAAGCAAACACGGCATCTGCCTTCCTGGCATTGGCATGTTCGACCCTCTCAGCTCGTCGGGCGGCTTCGCCGACGATGATCTCAACCCACCGTGGCCCACTACGCCCCACACCCCTAATTCACCCATTCCGAATCTACGCCGCGCCTCCCCAGTTCCGCCGACACCCGACAAGGGGCCTTCCCCCGGTCTCTTCGGCAAGGAGGCCCAAATCTACGGCCAGCCGGAATCTGGTCTCATTTCGCCCCGAGAGGCTGTCGGTCCCAATGGTTCAAATTATGAGAAACCAGAACCGTACCTTCGTGTTCGCATCACTGGACTCGATAGGAACAGGCGCGATATTCTCGTTAAGTTGGATGCTCAAGTGTGTTGCTGCTTCCAATCCGATTCTTATTTCTATTCCGCTGACGGACCCGCCACGGCAGACTAACCTGTCTAATTTCACGGGCAACACGTATCGGAATGTGTCGCGTTCATACCTCGAGTTCCAGCAATTCTACGACTCGATTGTACACAGCAACCCGCAGACCATCGTCCCCGCGTTGCCGTTGGCCCAAACCTCCGCCCCAACCGACGAGGAGGACGACCGGCTGGTGAAGATCATGCTGCAGCGCTGGATCACACGAGTATGCGAAGACCCGATATTAGTGAATGACGAGGATCTCCGTGCGTTCATCGAGAGCGACTTTGGCTACCAGCCGACCCCGCGTCCCCGCCGCAAGACGACCTCGAGCTTTGGTCTCATGCGGCGCGCCGTCCCGGACGAGGACGAGGACCTGCAGCGCGCACGCTTCGAGCTCACCAAGCTTGAGGGTCAGTTTTTCGATACCGCCAAAGCCGTGGACAAGCTTTCTATCGCACGAAAATGTACGTTCATCCCCCTCTTCAAATGCAGTCTGGTTGAATTCCGCACGCAGCTCTCGCGGTGGCACACGCCGAGATGGGTAATAAACTCATCAATGTGGCGACCACCGAGGCGCACCCTCCGCTCGGCAACGCGTTCCGCAAGATTGGCCGGACGTGGCACAGCCTCGCAGACCTCGACCAAGCGCAGGCAATCAGCGAGTGTGTTATCCTCGGGGACTCCCTAGGCTACCAGGGGATGAACGCCCGGTCTGCAAAGGAGACCCTACAAATGCGAACTGGTGTTCTAGAAGAATATCAAGCCGCAGTGAAAACCACCATCTCAAAGCGCCGGCAAATTGAGCGTCTCAAGGCTAGCTCTAATATCCGCCCAGATCGTGTCGACGAAGCACTGGAGGACATGGAGGAGGTCCGTCTATTCATTGCCTTCCTTGATCCATTAACCGAGAAGGTTTTTTCAGGCCAATAAATATGAGCAGGTGTTGGCCCGGCGAGCGCAAGGCATTTCGCAGAATCTTCATCAGGCACTGGAGACGCACAATAGATATGCCAACGACGATATCACGACTGCCTTGATCGAGCATGCACGATCGTCTATCATGTATGAACGACAGCTCCTGCGCGAATTAGAGGCTCTTCGGGTGGACGTCAGCAAAGCTGCAGATAAGTATGTACCGCCCGCAAATCCTGTTCCGCAACCACCGATTCCCGTCCCCGCGGAATTTTCAAAACCGACGCCGTCGAGGATCCCACCGTTCGCAGCTCCTCCTGCGAACGGCACTCACCCTGCACCTGGCACTCAACCCCCTCCCCCGCGCATAGAAACTCCCCACCAACGCGCTCCATTCCAGTCGTATAGCCAATCCCTGTCAGGTCCGCTTGGAAACCCACTGTCACCCGGACCCCCCTCGGCGTCCTCCACCCAGGCAATATACGACCGACGCGAGCCCCTCACGCCGTCTTCCACCCAGTCTTCCTTCGCTTCCCGCCAACACACTCCTTCTCCGTCCATATCGGCATCCAGTCCCATCGCTCGCCAACCCCTCGCCCCATCGCATAGTGCTGCGGGCCCGTCCTCACCTTTGCCGCAGCAGCCTCAAAGCCCCCCGGCGCTGACCAACGAGCCTCCTTTAGGCGGCCGGTTGGTCGAGGGCTCCAAATCCATGTTCGTCAAACCGCCCTCATCCATCGTGCCGCCCTCGCCTCTGCAATCATCGTCCATGTCGTCCCCGCTGACCGCTTCACCGTCCACACCGCTGGATAAACAGAGCCACGGCGGGGATCCGCTACTTGGCGGGGCGAGTATCCTGTCCCGCGCCGTCTCATCTCCCCTACTGGACTCTCCTTTGGCCGCACCGAACGGGAGCAGCAGAGGCACCAACGGACACGGGCACGGCGCCGGCCCGCTACAGAACGGGCTCGACCCACTCGGCTTGGCGCAGCCCGTTTCGATGTCGGCCTCCATGCGTGCGCCGCCTCAGCGCCCGCGATTGGACGCGCGGGAAGCGGCCAAGAGTCTCGCGAATATGTTCTAGCTTGACTTCGTGTACTATTACAAGTCTTCAGCGATGTACGCTTTCAGATTGTTGGCGCGCGTGGAGGACAAAACCCTATGTTAAATAACCTGTCTATTTTTTTTCCAGTGGAATAATTTTCTGATGCTATGCGGAAGTATACCGATGTCAAAGGATCTGAGTTCGCAGAGCGAGAGCTGGATCACGACAATCTCTATCTATAAGTCTATATTACATACAATGTCCATTCGTGCTTCAGTTTGGTTTCAGACACACAGAGCTGACGAACGTCTCAGCAGCCTCCATGGAATGGAGAATGAACACACCGATGCTTTTCTATTTTGCGAGAACCAGGCATGTTCTCGAGGGAATATACACCTGATCTATATATCAGCTCCGCGCACTGAAATGTTTTAGCACACGGCGTACCTGCAGGAAGTTCTTCCTATTGTTCCATTCGAGCGGCGTTGTCAGATACTCTCCGCCGAGGGCAACATTGTCGAAGCCCCCGAAGCGCTTCTCGTCGCTGGTCAGGATGACGGCGTACTTGCCAGGCTCTTCAACACCGACGCGGTAGTCGGTGTAGCTGTTTGTCGGGTGGAAGTTGAACACGAACAAGAGGCCCGCGCGCTCGTACACGATGACTTTGTCCGCCTCGTTCTTCAGCGACACGTATGCCTGGTGCGAGTCAGAATGCGAGCTTGGGTCATCAGCAGAAAAAGAAGAGGATACTTGGGGCGCTTCAAGCCACCCGTACTTTCCAGCCATATAGTTCATCGCACCGTCGAAAGCGTTGAGGTAGCGGTAGCGCAGAAGCGGGTCGTCGACGACGTTCCACTGGCGGCGCGCGTAGTGGAACGAGTTGTTGTTGCCCGCGCGGGGAAAGTCGAGCCACTGCAGGATGTCAGGGGCGCGTGCCGAACGAGAAGCTCCTGCTTACCTCTGGGTGTCCAAATTCGTTTCCTTCGAAATTCAGCCATCCTTCTCCGCCTAGCGAGTGCGTGAGAAGCCTATAGATGCGTGAGTGGTCTTGTGCATCTGCGAATATCGCATACCTACCGAATCATCTTGTGTAATGCCAGTCCCCGCGATATCACCGGCGTCATTTCCGACATATCCGACATGTTCGTGTCTGTGGAAGAACAAATTGAGCAACTCTTCATGGAAACCAAAATAGCACTCACACATCTCCTTGTCCATGAGCCAAAACGCCAGTGTCTTGTCCCCCACAAGCGCTTGGTCATGACTCTCGCAATATGCGATGCTTTTTTCTCCGTGCCGCCTGTTGGTTAGCGTGTGTACGATGTTGGCCAGATCCCATTCGTCGTCTGACTTGTGTTTCAGGAGTTTGATCCACATATCAGGAATGGCCATGGAAAGACGGTAGTCGAAGCCGACTCCACCCTGCGAGACCGGGACACCAAGGAGCGGCATGCCGGACACGTCCTCGGCGATGGTAATGACTGGCGGGAAGAGTGTGTGCATGGCATCATTGGCCTGGAATTCAGGTTAGCGGCGGAAACCCGTTCGATTATTCCATACCAGCATAAGATATACGACACCCTCCTCATCAGCGCCAGGCCCGAAGTATTCGTGATACCCTCCGGAGAAGCCAGTCCCGATACCGTGGTGGACATACATCATGCTAGTGACGCCATCGAATCTGAAGCCGTCGAACTGGTATTCCTCAATGTAGAACCGCAGATTGCTGAGCAGGAATCGTAGGACTTCGTGCGACCCGTAGTTGAAAAGCCTGCTGTCCCAGAGCTCGTGGCGGCCCTTCCCGCCTTCGTGGAAATAAAGATGGTCGGTGCCGTCAAATTCGTTCAGCCCGTCGAGGACATTCTTGCAGGCGTGTGAGTGAACGATGTCGAGAAGAACCGTGAGGCCCATTCCGTGCGCCGTGTCGATGAGCTCCTTCAGCTCCTCCGGAGTACCGTATCGGGAGCTTGCAGCGAAGAAACTAGTAACTTGGTACCCAAAGGCTACGAGAGACGTGAAAAGAGGCCCAGATCGGAGGCAGTAGACCTACAAGCGTAATATGCGTGCTCCATAACTGCCATAAGCTGGATGATGTTGTATCCCAAATTCTTGATGCGGGGCAGGATATTTTGCGTAAACTCCTTGTACGTGCCGACCCTTCCCTCTGGAGAGGAGATGCCGACGTGTGCCTCGTAGATTCTGGCATCTTTTGGTTTCGGGGGACGCGCATTCTTGAAAGTATAACGCTCCGAAGCAGGAGGGTTCCAGAAACGCGCGTCATAGACGGGGGAAACACTGAGATCTTGGGTCACCCGTTTGATCCATGCAGGAAGACGTTCAATTCGTTGTCCGGACGGAGTCACCATCGAGATCTGTACACAGTAAGTTAACAGATCGGAAGGACGGACAATGAGGCACTTTAATTTTGGAATCGTGGGGTATGGCACAGGCCCCCGAGGCTGTGGGAGGAATGGTGATCTCCCAGACACCAAAGCTGTCCTTCTTCATGGGATGCGATGACCTGTTCCAGTCGTCTGGGGGACGTTGGACAAACCGGTTTGCATGAACCAGACCACACTCACTAAAGTCTCCGATGAGGACCGCTTCCGTGGCATTTGGGGCCCATTCTCTGTATACAACCTCTCCTTTGGGGCCGATGTTGAGGCCAAATTTGAGATAGCCCTTCGTGAAGTTGTCGTATCCGCCTTCGTACTGGTCGATGGTGTCTTTCCACTTCCTAAAGACGTCGTGTCTGTGGACAATCGCAGGAATATTTGGCTCAAGGTAGCCGTCGAGCTTGAGAACGGTTTTTGGGTCAAGAGGTTGTGTGGGCATGGTGGTAGTAGTGGGGCAAGAGACGCGTTCAGTTTCTGTGACGTAGTCGATCGCGACCCACCATCCCCATTTGGCCCGACATACCAAACTCTTTTTTTTCGGAGTAAACTTCTGGAGCCTTGCGTCCCTTCAGTCCAAAAAAGCTTCGCTATGCACAAATCATAATATTCCCTGGTCCGAAGCTGAGCAAATTTTTGTCTGTTGTGGATCTGTCACGATCATGTATATTTATTCCGGGATACTGTCGTTCCGTCTTTTGCTTCCAAAATTCTTAGTGGTTTTAACGCTCAATGTGCCCCTCCTCAACGCGGCAGTCTCAGGTAAAACTCGCTGCCGGAGCTCACGCAGCACATTCATCGACGCAGCGGCCCGAACGCCACGGGAAGCGCGACGCACTCCTTGCGCATTGACTATTTCCCGCATGAACAATGCTTTGAAGACGGACCAGGGTAAGAAGGCGGAGAGCCAGCTATGGAAAGAACCTTTGGCCTGCGGGATGAGCACAGGAGGCAATTTACTGCAGGGTTGCGACGGCACAATACAATATTAGACGACTAATTATTACAATACCCATTGATTATTGCGGTCGGAGAGATACATTGGGCATGAAGGACCGTCTGGTGAGTATCTTGTGAGTTGGCGAAAGAAGCAGACACTTGGAAAATTACCGGTTGAGGACCAGCCCCTTCAACGCCCTAATTTCCTTCCGTACATCCTCCTCAGCTGGGCTCAAGCTGGCACCAGGTCCAAGCCTCTGTTGCAGGGGGAGATAAGGCGCATACATCTGCGAGCTTATGTAGCCCGTAAAGTCCGTCATTGACTGTAGGGCATGCTGAATCGAGCTGTGTTTTTCCGTAGATGGTTTTGGAACAGACGCCGCGAGGGCTGCAAGTGATCCCGCCAACGCGGTGGGAGGAGGTGGATCTCGGGGTGCGTATCCCCAATACAGAACTTCTTGGCCGTCCGCCGCGGAGGGGGAGTCAGAGGAGGGCGAAATCGCGGGTTCAAAAAGCGGACACGTCGAAAGAGTCTTCCAAAGATGGTACTGCGTTGTAAAACCTCATGAATATCAAAACAAGGACCAGGGAAGGGTATACTAACCTCGAAATCCGCGCCCTCATCCGACACGAGCCACGGGATCTTTCCCTCCAGGACCTGGAAGAGCTCTTCTGTCCTGGGATTCCGCGAGTCAGGGCCTTTGCGGAAGTCGGCAATGGCACATCGCAACAGGGAAATCGCAGAGATCCCAGCGACCTCAATGCTCTCCGTTTTAGCCTGCTCTAACAGCGCGTCGATCGAAACACAGGCTGCGAAAGCGGCGGGCTCTTTGTACGGTTCCGGCTTTGGAAGCACTGCCGCGGAATCGGCCTGTGACTCTTTGAGAGCGGCCAGCGACGTGTTGAGCCTCCGAATGAGAGATAGCTGGTGTGATTTCAATGAGGCGCGTGCAACAAAAGTGGCTGTTACACGGGGGAGAAGTACGCGCTACGTCGTTCGTCAGCGCGTAGATTCCCAGCGTAAAGATGGGCTACGCACATAATAGATGAAAGTGAGTGCAGCGGACCCCCCGGCAATCCACGAGAATAGCCGCGCGAGGCCGAGAAGAAGGATGGGCAGGTTCGAGGGGGGAGGTTGTGGGTAGCTTCTCGGCGGAACGGGGGGTACATGCACCGGCTGCGAACATGAACATTCGTTCCCGTCAAACCAATTTTGCGCACCAGTTCACGCATAAGGCCCTGGATTTCGGCCTCATTGAGACCTTTCTCCGCCAGGAACTTTCTCTTGGAAACGACGTCCTCGCGTTGTATTTGCGGCTGGTGGAGGAACGTGCGGGCTTTGGCGAGAAGCTCTGCTCGGTTTTCAGGTTCCGGTGGGGAAACCAGAGAAGACGAAGAGGAAGATGCCTCTGCATTCTCAACATGAGCAACAGAGGGAGGCGTGGCCTCTGGAGCCTTGGTCTCCGCAGTAGAATTGTCCTCCGCCATGCTCAAGTTCGGTGAATGAATTGGCCTGTGTTAAATCGATCAGCATCTAGAAGTAACAAAGCACAACAACTGTTCGCGACTGCATTAAGCGAAACTGAACTATGGACTGAGAGAAAGAGTAATTGGAGCAAAAAAATAATCAGCAATAGAGCATGAAGAATCCGGCGGGCCAGATATCAATCTTCGTCTGAATCAGAATCATCATCGTCTAACGGAATAAAGCGACGGCCGTCTCTCTGGAAATCCGTTTGAATCAAGACCAGTTTAGCAAATGAAATACGCACGAAGGGAGACCGACGGACTCTAACCGTGGTAGCTTTCCCAGCCACCGGCGCGTTTTGTTGCTGAACGACAGCGATGTTGCGTACAGTGAGAGGTGGGGGTTCCAAGCTCGCGAGTGCAGCAAGGTTGGGTCTTGCATCAGTAATTGTGCTGTTTGCAGGAGGTAAAGAGACACCGAGCAGCGTAGAGGGAGGAACTGGTGATGGGGAGGAAGCAGGTGGTGGAGTCGCGGGACGTAGGGGCGTCGCCGGCTCTGACGGAAGCATTCCTTTGGAATTGCCGCCAAGGAAAGGCGGGGTTCTTGGCACACTGGCATCAGTTTGAGGCAAAGTGCGCAAAAGGGAGCGTGGAATGAGAGGAGTACGGTGAGCAGGTGGAGAGGATGCGTTTTTGCGGCCTTTGGCTAAGTCGGAGAATCTGGAGTGTGGAACGTCCTCTTTGTCTAGCCCGCTGATCTGGGGAGGAAGGGGGAGGTCACCGAGAGGGCGTCGAGGAGCGGCAGGGTCGCGATGAGGCTTCGCGAGTGATGGGGTTCTATAAACTTGGGGGGGTCGAGAGGATGGTTGACATGACAAGGGAAAGTATGGTCCATCGTTGGTCGAAAAAGTCTGTCGTCGGCTGGGAGGTCTGGGACTGAGCACGCCGCCACGAGGATGAGCTTCAATCGGAGGAACATGATCAGAATCGAGGCGCTCGGAGTCTAATCGCGGCCGTTTCCGTGAAAGTGGCGAAGAAGGGGGACCGGACGGAAAGCTGCGTTTATTGCGCATAACTTGAGGCCCCTGAGACCATATATGGGGCGGGGTTCGGTGCACCCGATTGGATTCCATGGACACCTTAAGCACCGTTTCGTTGATACTACTTCGCGCCGAGTTGATGTGTACAGGGACAGCTTGTAGGAGAGGTTGGAGGGGGAGCAGGGCAGCCAAGATCTTTCCTTGTTGGTCTTGAAGGCTCAGCAGGGCTTGGGACACGTTTTGCAGAGCCTGAGACTGAGTCTGATTGAACTACAATATACTCTCAGTATTGGGAGGGGCGGTCAAGGAACTGAATCACCGATTGTATGTCGTCAATGCGCTTGCACAATCCATCGAGGCGAGAGTCTACGTCTTTTCGGAAAGATTCAAGATTGGTGGCCTGCGCGGGGTCACCGAGAGACTTTTGAATTTGCGTCTGGCTTCTGTTGACTGGAATGGAGCTCGATAAACGCGCATATATCTGGGATCCAGCGGCTTACCAAGGTCTACTATGTCCGTGGTGAGGGTTTCATGCTCTCTCTGGAAAAGATCCTTGACTAAAATGAGCTCCCTCTTTGCATCGTCAATATCAGAGGTAAGTGCATCGATTTTGGTGGAAAACTTGTCGAAGTTGGCCTGGGTGTCGTGCAGCAGGATGCGCATCGAGGTGCCAGTTTTGTCGAGCGGTGCTGTCGGTGGCAAGGGAACGGCTGGGGAAGGAGCAGCGAGAGTGTTTTTACGGAGCAGCTGGCCCCAGAGCGCTGTAGAAGCGGGTGGCCGCGACGGAGTGGACATGGTTATGGAAAGAGGATAGACGTGTGCGTGATCGCGTTTAACGCACGGCCGGAACAACGACGCCGCCCCGCGACGGGCCGAGATAAGATCGCAACGATTTAAGCTCACAAAGCTTAACCGACTTGCAGCCATCCACCATGGCCTCAGCCCAGCTCGCCACTTTCTCCGTCCCAGCAATCGACAATGAGCCCATGGCATGCTTATCTGTCTTTCTTGTTCTTTACTTATACTTCTCTAGCGGTCTTATGGCCCCGGCTCGCCAGAGCGCAAGGCTCTTCAGGCAGCAATCACACAGATGCAGGCCGATCTCCCATTCGAGGTGCCTTGTGTCATCAACGGAAAGCAGGTTTGATCCCTTTTTCTCGGTAGTATTCTGGCGATAGTAATTTATCCTCAGGTGAAAACGGGCAAGCTGGGTTCGCAGCCTATGCCCCATGACCACGCGCACAACCTCTGCACCTATCACGAAGCCGATGCAGCTATCGTTGAGCAGGCCATCGACGGCGCGTTGGCGGCGAAATACGAGTGGGAGTCTATGCCCTGGAACGACCGCGCAGCCATCTTCTTGAAGGCGGCGGATCTTGTCTCGGGAAAGTATCGCTATAAACTCATGGCTGCGACCATCCTCGGACAAGGGAAGAACGCGTGGCAAGCAGAGATCGACGCCGCTGCGGAGGTTTGCCTCTTCTCGACGTTGTGAAAAGATTCTCATCGAACGTGGCTAGTTGACCGATTTCTTGAGATTTGGCGTCAAGTTTGTACAGGATCTGTATGCCCAGCAACCCACCAAGAACTCTGCGGGTGCATGGAAGTAAGAGCATCAGCATACTCTTGATCCTTCTTCTCTTACACGACCTAGCCGAGTTGAATATCGTGCCCTGGAAGGTTTCGTGCTCGCCATTTCCCCCTTCAACTTCACGGCCATCGGCGGTAACCTTAATGCAAGTACGTATTACGAACTCCTGTTCTCTCATTCGCGTACCGAATTTTGGTACCCCGTAGCGCCCGCAATGGTCGGGAACGTCGTAGTCTGGAAGCCCTCACCCATGGCCACATACTCAAGCTACATCATCCACCAGATTTTCTTGGAAGCCGGTGTCCCTCCTTCTGTTATCCAGTTTGTTCCCGGAACACCTGAGATCGTGGCCCAGCAGTCGCTTAAGCACCCCATGTTCGCTGCCCTCAACTTCACCGGCAGCACATTCGTATTCAAGCAACTCTGGAAAGACATTGCCTCGAACATGGACGTATACAAGGGGTACCCGAAAATTGTTGGTGAAACGGGGGGAAAGAATTTCCACCTTGTGCACGAGAGCGCGGAAATTCGGAACGCCGTAATCCAAACGATAAGAGGGGGCTTCGAATACCAAGGCCAAAAATGCTCCGCCCTGTCGCGACTATATGTCTCGTCTTCGGTGTGGTCCGCTGGATTCAAGGACCAGCTGCTTGCCGAGATAGCAAAGATCAAGGTCGGAGGCCCCGATGACTGGTCAAACTACATGGGTCCTGTTATGTTCGTCTCAACAAACACCATTTCGAAGGTACACTGACGGCGGTATAGCGGCCGTCCTTCTTACGAGAAGATTATGAGCTATCTTGAAAAGGCGAAGCAGGCTGGTGGGGAAATCTTGATTGGTGGAACCGGTTTGTGCTCTTCGAAGTGGTCCAGACGTACATTTATACTTTGACTACAGGTGATGACTCTAAGGGCTACTTTGTAAAGCCAACTGTTATCCTTACCAAGGACCCCAACTCGGTTACCATGGTGGAAGAGATCTTTGGCCCTGTCATCACTGTTCGTTCGCGTCATTCCCTCAATTCCGGATTCTTATCGTTCTTTGTAGGTGTTCGTCTACGAAGACTCGGATTACGAGAAGACACTCAAGCTGATTGACTCCACTTCGCAATATGCCTTGACGGGTGCCATGTTCGTCAAAGATCTCTGCATTCGGCTAGTCTACTAATACGCACCCAGCTTCGCGTCCTCGCGGGCAGCCTTGATCCAGGCCACCAACGCGCTCCGGAACGCCGCCGGGAACGTCTACTACAACGAAAAATGCACAGGCGCCGTCGTCGGACAGCAGCCATTCGGCGGTGGGCGCGCGAGCGGCACCAACGACAAGGCGGGGAGCATCAGCATCTTTTACCGATTTGTCAGCCCGCGCAGCATCAAGGAAAACTTTGTGGGCTTGGAGGACTATAAGTATCCCAGCAATCTGGTGTAAGGGCCGTATGTATACAATTTGCAAATGTAATTGAATCACGAATTCCTGCATTGTTGTGGACGCGTCAGGCCCCTATGTGCGGATCTGCAAGGGCTGTTTGCTGTATCTGCTGAGCTGAGCCGGCTCGGTCGATATATGTCTCTCTGCTTAAACTGAGTCGTAAGCGAGTCTGGTTTCTCTTGATTTGGCACAGTTTGTCGATCCCGTGATCGCGCCTGCCACCGTCACCTTCCTATTACTTCCTAAAAGTTTCTACGTTCCTCCAATTCCTCCTAGATGGGACATACTGTCTAGGCACTGCTCTTTTTGAAACATCCATGTCCTTTACATGGCCTGTTGGCGCACTCGGGGTTTTCTACCGATTGGGGGTCGGATTGACCGTGCTCGTGGCACTCTCGCTTGTTTTATTCATCTATGAACGTGCTTTGGTTCCTGTATATGGATCAGGTCCTACGACATACAATCTCAACTCAGCTGTGATATCTGCTACACTGGCTGCAGCGGCTAACCCGTTTAGAGTGTCTCAAACTCGAACTTGCTTGTTCGCAGGCTCCCTCTTCTCTATTGCTCCCCTTACGACGTACTGGGTAGCAGTTCACACTGCGAGATGGAACAGACCCATTCTGGGTCCCCTTGTGACCCATTTTGTGGTTCTCGTTCCTCTGCTTTCAGCGCTGACAACGATTGCGACTGAAATTCATGTATGTTAACCATTCTCCGATCGTCAATCACTGAAGTGGACTGGAATGCATCCAGTTTGAAGATAAAACCTCCACCCGAACGTTGAAGTTGCGAAGCCCTCTTTTACACCGTTTACTTGCCGGATTAGCCTGTTTTTTCGGGGCAGTTGGTCTTTCGCAAATGTGGGCGAAGGTTTCGTACCTGAATCATGTTTCTGAAACCAACATCGTGCGTGTTCCGTTCAAAGCGTATCCCAGTTTCTCACACCGATTTAGTTGCTTGGTCTGGCGGCTGCCATGTTCAATATCTGGGTCGTCGTTTTGCCGCTTCGTCGCCCAGCACCCCGGAAAAAGAAAGCGGCGAAGAAACCTCCTTCGTCCCTCATGAAACTTCCAATCTTACTCATATTCAACCTGCTCTGGTGGAATATGCACAAATGGTTTGCATCTCCTGTCCTGCCACATCCCCTGCCGCACCCCTACATGCACCCAAGTCTCCCACTGCGCATACTTTCATCAGTACAGTCGACCACTGGGTTGATTGTGGTTGGCGAGGCACTTCCTCCCGCTTCATATCAAGGCGGTCCTGACTCTGAAATGCATTCTTTACGATATCTGCGTGCCTCTCACTCCCTTTTGGGTGGTGTGTGGATGGGCGGCAAAGTAGCCACCCTCGACAATGCTCCACCTCTGTTGGACTCCTTCGGGACTCCTCTAGGTGACTCAATATACGGTACATTCGTGCTACAAGAGGCCGCACGGCTGGTGAACAGCTCTTCCAAAGGCGCATCTGGGACATGGGAGAGGGCTTTGGTAATGTATGTCATTAGATTAAACTACTTTAATGCCACTAATGGCACGCAGCGGCCTTGGGGCAGGAATCTCAGCGACCGCGTTCAATCGTCATAACATTGCGACCACAATTGTAGAGATTGATCCGGCAGTGTATGACGCCGCTCGACTGTTCTTCGGCTTACCCAACCATACTCCAGAGAATATTTTTCTTGAGGATGCGCGGACCTGGGCTGCCCAAAGGCGAGCTGGTGTTGAAGCCGGAAGCCAAACTAACTTCGACATCATCATTCACGACGTGTTCTCCGGCGGAGGGGTCCCGGCGGGCTTATTCACAGTGGAGTTCTGGGATGACCTTAAAACTGTGTTAAATCCGGAAGGCGTGCTAGTGGTGGTACGGAGATGTAGCTCGTTGTTTACTGGTCTGATTTTTCTCCTCTCAGAACTTCGCGGGGAAAATCAAATCCGACGCCTCCCGCATGATTTCTCAAACGCTCGCACACAGTTTTGGGACGTGCCGGGCTTTCCATGACTGGCAAGGAAGTATTCGAGAGGAGATCTATGAAACTGAACTCATCAATTTGGTTCGTGAGCCCTGCTATATCACACATTTCACAACTAAGCGGCCCCAACGCACAGGTTTTCTTCTGCAGCCCTCACAGCCGCCCTTTGACATTTCGGAAGGCTCGTAGGTCTGATTACCTCGATTCATATCTCAGAGAGCACGTCCTATCGAGCTTACCGGATCGGGAAGTGGTTTTTCAACTGCTTACTGGCGAATTGGACGACCGATTCATCTTGACGGATGATAAAAATCCTCTAGGTAAGCTACAAGACGAACAAGGTCATCACCACTGGTCCTGTAGGAACATTTCATCGCAAGGTTGTCTCGTATCTGATCGTTACCAGTGATGCGTCAAGTTTTACCAGATCCTTTCTGGGAAACGTATTGAAGGAATACATGGGCTGCTATTAGATACCTGTATTGTAACTGCTTTTTAACTTGTAACCCCATTGGTAGTTGAATCAGCTTGAGTCTGGAGGTTCTCCGCCCCGCACTTGTTTTTGTACCCATATTTGGAATCTTGGATTCAGACGATACACCCTGCTATTGACATCCATGTCCGATCCAGTTCGCAATGCGTCGCCTTTATCCTCTTCACCTGGTCGCAGCGAGCGACCACAATGGCCATGGGAATCAAGGTACAACTACTAGTTATGTGAATGACAACCTAGCGCCGTTGACCTTTCTTTGGTCCACACCAGATTCTCTCGCAGAACCTCAAGTTCACTGTCGGCGGCGTCTCCTGGATCCAGCTTACAGACCGCGTGGGATCCTGCAACTGCAAGGTCCGTGTCTTCGAGCAGCTCATTTTCCGCAAGTGCCTCCAGTTGGCAATCCAATCCGACACTGAGACAACATACCGGTTCGACCATGGGATTTCAGGAGGAGTCTGGAATTCGTCAGTGGACCTTCATGGTATCGTTATGGGCAACTTTCTCTTTCTTCAATGACTTCATGACACGACAATTAGGGTTTTGAGTGGACCGTTCGCGACGTGCACAAGTTACGCGACTTTGTGGAGGGCCTGGAACCGGACAACGAAGACGAACAGGGTACCGCGACGGGACCGGAGGATTTTGAAATCCTCAAGCACTCACCAATGATAGGGGATGACAAGTTTAAACTCGAAATTGGTGCGTCCTTGCTCTGCGATTGGACATCTTTTAACATTACTCCCAGCGCGCGCGGTAACGAACGAGGGTGCAACCAATCCAGATAGCAAGCCTCAAACGAGTCTGACACTCTGTATAACGTCCCTGATGTTAGACTTTGCGCACAACTACGAAATGAATGCAAGTATAATGGCGGCTATTAAATGCCAGGATGATCGCGTAGGTGCGCGCGCAGAATGGGTTTGGGAATTTTGGCAAAACGATTGGGTATTCCGTCGAGATTGTGAAGTTTGGGGTATGTCACAGAATTTGCCCGGGCTACCTCTGATTGTTTTCCGCAGAATGTGCCCTGCCGTCCTTATCAGCTCTTTTGGAGAACCCGAGGTCTGTGATATGATTCGATCAATGTGGACCCAAACTCATAGAGTGTAATAGGATACAAGAGACGGACTCCTTCGCGATTAACCTCCAGGCAGGTTCAATGACCTTTCTACTCTTTTTCACTTTAACATTGTAATTTCCACAAGATCCACTGCCCGACTGGGCCCTTCTTTCCTCAGCAACCCACTGCGTATTATGTTCCCCGGGATCTTCTTGACGGGCTCGAAGCCTCGCTGGACAACCCCAGTTCGATCTCTTTTATTCTTCCACTCTGTCACTGACTGTCTTTCCTTAGACACAGGAGATGTTAGGTTCGTCTGTTTGGAGAGGATGCCTCCTGATGCAGAGTCCCCTGCGACTCCATTATCGGAAACGACCACATCGTCCGTCCGTCGGCCCTCCTCTTCCACTTCATCCCAATCGCCCTTTTCCACTCAAACGACTGCCCGCAAGCGCGTAATATATGCGCACTCTGGTAAGATCATTCCCTATTGATGCACGTTAGCTAATCTTGCATGATATTTCCAAAGACATACTCGTTCGGCGATCTGATGTAAGTGCGAGCCAGTCGTTGCCAAAACGAGACACTAATTCTTTGAGCAGTATTTTGCAACCATGCTTTCTTCGTCTTTCGCCGAGACAAAGCTGATACCGGGAGATCGGAAACTCTATACAATAGTCGTAGAAGAGGCCGACTTCGAAACGGTATGCACACCTTCATCTCCCTATGCCGTGTCGCTGACCTGGTTCAATGTAGATATACTGGCTGCTCAAATTCTGTTATGCCAATTGGCTCCTGTTCAAGGAGGAGGACGACCCTCGTATAGCTGTAGAAGGCATTGGCGCAGGATGGAGCGCGCGTTGGCTGAGCGTGCGTGGGGGTGAATGGGACTGGAAAACATTCACGAAGATACCTGGCGATGACAGCACAGTGGCAGATGGAAGGAGTGCAACAAGTGCAGAGAGTATCGGCCAGGACGCAAGTGTCCCGCCGAGCGGCAAAGGGAAATCTTTCGTTGCTGATCCTTCGACTGCCACCCCCACACGATCCTCTCCACAAGTCGCGAGGACGCCTTCCAAGGTAGTATCCAATTCTGCAAGTTCCTCTCGTCAAACCCCATCTGTCTCGCGTCGTCCTGCGCCGTCTTCGACTACTGGTACGCCAATGGGTATATCAGCATCTGGAATTGCGCGTACAAAACCAGTGCCTTTGTCTGCTGGGGCAGCTGGATATTCATCCTCAAGCCATTACCCCATCTCTCCTCGTACCCAACGGTCGCATCAGTCTTCTGTTCTATCGACACCAGATCCCCACCCCCATCCGACTCCAGCCCCACCACCTGCTTCGGCACTATCTGTCTACCAAGTAGCTCATCGGTATGCGATGCCAGCATTAGCAGCACTCGCACTGGATCATATGATGTCGACACTCACACCGCAATCTTCGTTCGGCTTGTTACTGGCCACTTCTGTCTGGGAAGACTTGCGAACGCTCGTCGAAGTAGGTGGCGTAGTGACTGAGTTTTCATTCATCTTGACATATTTTATCTCAGGACTATGTCGTGGAGAAAGTGCGATATATATTCCCTCTTCCTCTCTTTTGTGATCTGACTGCTCGATGAACAAAGTGGGACGAAGTATCTGTGTCGGACGAATTTGAACAATGTTGTCAGGAGGTATCTGCTGGCGAGTACGTGTTTTTCACGCCCTCACCCGTGGCTGTCGTTTTAACGCTCGGTTCTAGATGGGGTCCCGAAGGCGGGAAAACGCTCATGGCCCTCTTTCGACGACTAAGATCGCCCAGCGCAATGGCCTACGCTCGTACATGAATTTTCAAAGATGTATTACACCACCGTTTTGGGACCGAGGGTCAATTCTATGTAAATGAGCCGCCGTAAATTTTACCTTGTAACGACCAGTATTTGGCCCAGATTTGGGCTCAAAATGACCTTGGGACAATGACGTGGTATTCTTGTGCAAGCCGACATCGGAAACGGCGTGGATCAGGTGAGGTCGCACCAGCCTCAACCGGACATCGGATGAGGCCAAAAATGATGTCGGATCAAGCTCGTGTGGCCGACCTTGAATCGACGTCAAAAGATGGCTCAGCCCAACGTTGCCCTCCAGCCTTCCCCTTCCCATTTTTCCCCCTGAATTATGACAATCCCCATACAGCTGGTGCACAAATCAATTACCCTCCCCTTCCGCACCATACTCTGTGCCCGCTCATGCTTCCGTTTTTCAAACCGGTCTCCAAACGATGAGTTATTCATTTTGTTTTCATTTTGTTTTGCTAAAGGGGCTCGGGGGCCAAAGCTGTGGCAATCAATTATTCCGGTTTATAATTGCCCTTACGGGCGGAGCCTGGACACCGGACTCCACCCACAGCGGATACAACATGTACAGCTAGTGCATTATTCATGTCGGAATACACATAAATTATCATCCTCACCTCGCCAACGACACTACGGCCCATGCCACGGCGCACTTCATTTAGCATCATCCCAGAACATCAAGTATCATAATTTTTACCGTTTTACGGCCTAGCCTAAGTTATATCCTGGCACTGAGCCCTTACCCCCGACCTCCTGTCGAAACCGCTGTGAAACTTCGCCGGCAGCAGGCTCTGCTCCAACCACTTATCCTGCTCCGACCGCAGATCCGGCTGCAGCCTCTTCCGCTCATGCTCCTGTCGCTCCCGTTCTTCATTTGAGATCTGTGCGCTCGATGCTTGCGATGTCGCGAAGAAGGATGACCGATTGTTGCAGCGAGTTCTGTGATCGGAAGATTTAGTGAGTGGTCCCCTCGTGTTATCGATGAACTTCAGGGCACAATGAGAGCACTAGGAAAGGTTAACACACCTCTGACTTGTGCACTGTGAGCGTAATTTCTTCGAGAACGAGCCACTTGACCTTTCAGATCCAAGTGGCAAACATTCCGTCCTCCTTGACGCTGACTTCCCCTTGCCTGACAACACCGCCGATTTTACTGCTCCCACTGGGCGTGAACGAAGAGCCGCCGATGTCGAAGTAGGAGGCAGTGTAGGCTGCATATGTACAGTACAACGGGTTAATATGAGAGGACTCCATTAGAGCGATGGAAGACGCACTACCAACTAAACTGTATGCTTGCCTAACTCGCCACCATCCGTAGTCTTCAACAACTTCGGGAACCTCTCCTTGAATGCCAGACGTCGGATCATCTGGAGCGACTGTCTGGTAAAGATCGCTTAGGCCAATCCGAGATCGAAGCAGTGCAAGGAACATACAGGTGTACAACGGCGGGGTTGAAGATTCCGGTTCGAGAGCCGGCTGGACTATGTCTTCAGTAATGGGATTCGGTGCAAAGACTTCTACCAGATATCGTGCCGGCGGTGGGGGATCCTCGCTGACCTCCGGGGAAGTTGCGGAAGTGGGTGATGCAGGCGGCGTGAAGAGCGTGGACGGTAAAGTTGTAGATACACCCTGATTCAGAGGTGGCCAAGTACAACGACATCGGTGACGAGCTTCTTGATACGTGACCTCTTAGCTGCGGGATCTCCTGCCCCGTAGGCCGTAAGACACTGCCAAAGTGCATCTGACATTGCGGGGGTCCTGCAGGCCGTCGTGGTCGTCCACCCCATGATGCTGAACAAAGCGGCATTTTGCAGCATTTTGCAGCTCGGAAAACGGTGGTCTGCATGTGTACAACTAAACCGAGGTTGGAGGGGAATGAAGGAAGCGAAAGGAGGGCGTCTACATACCTCTAGGCAGACACAACCGAAGGCATATATGTCGCTTGCTGGTGTGCGAGAAAATTGGAGTCCAAAGCGCTCCGAGTTGATTAACTCTGGCGCCATCCAATAAATGCTGCTGCCGGCGCGATTTGAAGTGTGCGTCGAAATCGGCTAGGCACGCACTCCAGTCGTCGTTGATGAGAATATTTGACTGCAATGGAAGACACGACGTCGACTAAACGCTTGCACAGGATTTAGATGTGATGCACACTCCTCGCAGGTCACTATGAACAATATTGTGGGAATGGAGGTATTCAAGGCCTTGCGCAATTTTAAAGAGCTGGGTTACCCTGTCAATACGATAACCTCGACCACGAGAGGCATATACTGACCAGTCTATTGACATGTGCGTAGCCGTGCTCTTTCAGGTAATTCAAAACAGTGCTGTGTTCCATCCAAGGGGAAACCATGCAAAGAGAGGGAGGAAAATTGTCGCGATCGATTCCTATGAAACTTAATATGTACGGGTGGCGTAGGTCTTTCCAGACCAGAGCTTCCCGGCAGAATTTCTCCATCTGTCAGCAGTGTGGTTCGCGGCGAGAGGTTGTAGACTCACCAAATGAACTCGACGTGATTCTTCGCCACAAGGAAAATGCCGCATGTGTTTCAAGGCTACGGTCTGGCGTATGACGCCCTGAATATATCTCCGAACCCGCCGCCGAACGTCGGGTGGCCTTCTCGTCCAGCATTTTTGGTGATGAAAAACAAGGAAGGGAACTTGTCGCAAGATTCGGACAACTTGCGAATTATGCGGCGAGCTTTCGAGCTGTGCTTTGGGGATATTGAAAATCCTCTGTCTAATGTCTAGATGGACAATGAGTCGTACACGGACGATGTGAAGAGCGGAACGTTTTGAGCAACATCGAGAAAAAATTGCGCCGAGTCACCTTCGAGGCGCAGTACGGCCTCTTCGTCAGATTTCGAGTCAAAAAAAATTGAAACAAGGAGTGTGGCGATATTTCGTTCGTCTGTACGCAAAGCCTTCGGAAAGTTTGAATCGTTGGTGAGCCTAATTTCGTAAGATATCTGTGCAAACAATCAGGATACGAACGGCTCGGAAGGTCTCAGGCAAAGGCCGCACTTCCAATACCATCTTCCGGCACTCCAAAATTCTACCGATAGCACCAAAAACGCCTGCTGACGAAATGAAGAGCAGATAGCCGTCGAGTTTCCGCCTTGCAGATCGGCTGCAGGCCTCTCTGAGTAACACAATGGAGTTTTACACAAGTTCGAATTCTGACTGTTACTTGGAACCGCCATTTTACCTGGTAAAGGAGCCACCGCTCGGAGGAGCTCCGTTTATTGTGGGTCCAGGTTGAGCGATGTTCGAGTATGGGTGCAGGGGCTCCTCGCCAGACATGGAAGTCAAGTGACAAGATCCTTGCCTGAAATTTGTTGAGATGGACGCCAGAAGCAATGCGGTGTATGGGATGTCGGTTTCGATGACAATTACCAGTTCCTCAAATAACCAGTTGCGCCACCACGTCCTACGGCTCTCGAGCGCTCGACTATGTTCGGTATCCTATCCCACTGAAATCCACTGGCGTCAGCAGCATGTAATCCGAAGAGGCAAAAATTTTATAGCGAGTGCTCGAGGAGACGTGAGGAGACCCGTTGTCTCAGGAAAGTGACGGATCGAGGCGCCATGAAAGCGTCAGGCGCCCATCGCCCGAGGACGCTTAAATTGTTCATACTATACAATTTGGGGCGAGAGATGGCTTTGCGTGACGGTCCAGTATTATTCTTCGATGTGGTTTCTCGTTGGCAATGACCGGACCCAGGAGTGCCCGACCGGATGCAGCGGAATGTTATATAGGGTAGAGAGAAGCAGCCTGATTCGCGGTGGGTTGCTGAAAGGGGATTTTTAGTAAAACGATACGAACTAACGGGCATGGAGACAGTGTTCCACACATCCCGATTTGAGCTTTGACTACGAGGTCAGGTCGGAGGCATCAACTCAAGTCTGCCCATCCGACATATGACCCGTACCGTTTGACGGGGTCTTCATGCGTGGACCATCTGAGAAAAACAGTACCTCTGAATCGCTTCTGCTGCCCGCATTGCTCTTGCGACGGGGACGTTTGGCCCAACTTGATGGAAAGACCCTAAGAAATTTTCTGGGTGCCGGGGGTCAACCGCACACCTAAAAAAGGAAACTTTCCACTCAGTTAGATGTGATATGAAATGTGATACTTTCCGACCTACTTTCAGAAACGAAGGATTGTGATACTTTCCACATGCCGAGAATTTTCCGATTGGCCCGGGAAATGCCGAACCAATCGGAAAATTCTCGGAGTGCGGAAAGTATTACAATCCTTCGTTTCTGAAAGAGATGTAAATAGTTTCACTTTCCATACCACACTTAACTGAGTGGAGAGTTTCCTTTTTTAGGTGTGCCGGGGGTAGGACCCAAAATATGCCGGACCGGAGAACCGAAAGCGGAGAAGTGGCGCATACCGATTAGGAAACTTTTTCCGGTGCTTTGTCATTTCGAGTCCATCAAAGTTTCCTAATAAGGAAAATCCATTGTAAATAAGACCCTGGAACACTAACGTGTCCAGGCATTTACAGGCCACTGAAATGGTGGTGTGGCAGAGCTGCTTAGTTGCTTACTCCAATCAAGGTCGGGCCTCTTTGGTCCGTGGTTCGAATCTTATTGCTGCAGTTTATTATAAATATTTCCTTATTTACCGCCAGTTGGCCCTGTTTCGACCTCGATTCTACGTCAAAGGGCCGACCTCGAAATGAGGTGGGCTCCCGCAAAACCGGGTCAAATATTTACCGGCTCGAGGTTTCCATCACCGACCCTGGGACCCAGGTCGCTGACAAAACGGTAGTGTAGAGTAATTACTACAAATGGGACATCTTCCCCGGCAACATCTGGTCCACAACCAGAAATACAAAGCGGACGAACTTGGAATGCTTCTGCTGCCTGAATCTCGTTAGGTTACACCCAACGCTCCAGAAAAAAAAAAAAAGAAATGGGTTGTTTAACATCCGGATCACCGGACCGACTTTTATCTCCTGGTTATCAGTAACGCGCACACTCAACAAGCCTGGACGACTCTCTTCTGAACGGGTTATCTTTGGGATGCTTTCGTTTCGCGCCTCTTTTCTTATTCGCACCGGCCCAGTAAAAAACCGTGGCCTCGCAACAGTCGCGAACGCAACCCCTTCCTTCCGGATCCCGTTGATCAACTTTGCAAGTTTCAAAGACGGCTCGCCCGCGGAGAGGAAGAGCACTGCCCGTGAAATCGTATCTGCGTTCAAAGAGAGCGGATTCATCTATCTGTCCGGCCATGGGATCCCTGCTTGTTCGTCCCTCCGAATACTCGCGCGTTCAGGTAATAGTTGACCGCACTCGCAGCGACGATCGAAAATGCCTTTACGAAGGTACGGGTCCTGTTTCCACTGAATACGTGCCAAGAGAGAACCCCATGAACGTAGAGCGCCGAATTTTTCCGAATGCCCATGGATGTGAAGGACAAGCTTGCCTGGGAGGATCCCCGCTCGAACCGAGGCTACGTTAAGATTGGGCGAGAACGTGTCACGCAGGCAACTGACGCCGCTGAGATTGCTGCGCTTCGCGAGAAGGCGCCCGACTTCAAGGAGACGATGGAAATTGGACGGGACTGGGACTCGGCGTGGAAGAACCAATGGCCCAACGCGGCTAATGCACCGGGCTTCAAGGAAACTATGCTCAATTTTTTCCAGACATGTCATCAGTTGCATGTCCACGTCATGCGCTCCATCGCTATTGGACTCGAGCTGGAAGAGGGATTCTTTGACCAGAAGATCCAAGAGCAGTGCCATAATCTGCGGCTGTTATCGTACCCACCTATCAAGCGCGCGCTGTTAGATAATGAAGGGCAGGCCAGGGCGGGTGCACACAGCGGTGAGTGCAGTCGCTCTCCCAGACAGAGAGAAAACTGATCTCCTGTCATAGACTATGGTACATTGACTCTCTTGTTTCAAGACTCTGTAGGTTTTTGTGAGATTTCTTCAATACGAAATTGAATCTAATCGAGTTCAGGTCGGGGGCCTCGAAGCGCAGAATCCTCATACCGGAGTGTTCATACCTGCGACGCCCATCGTAAGTGTACACATTGGGTATGACGCCGGCTTTTCAACGTTCCCTCCAGCCAGGCACAATCGTAGTGAACGTGGGCGACTTGCTTGCCCGGTGGAGTAACGACGTCCTGCGTTCGACGCTGCATCGCGTGGTGGCGCCGGCAGCAAAACCACTAAATGCCCATGAAGCAATCACTCCAGCTCGCCAGTCGATCGCATTCTTTTGCAATCCTAATTTCACGGCAGAAATAGCCTGCCTACCGAACTGCGGGAAAGAGGCGAAATACCCGCCAATCAATACTGAGGCGTATATAGTCGGGCGATTAGCTTCTACTTATCTATAGACTAACTAGCACTGGGTTGGATGTAAAGGAAAGCAGGAACAAACCCTCCAACTTCGGTCAATTTGTTTGGTTGGGAGGCGGTCGAGATACGCCCTATACTCCTTCCAGACGTGGGGCAGAACGAAATCCTTGCTCTTCATATATTCGTCCAACTCGTTTCCCCCGAATGCCATGGTTCGGCTTCGTCCTCTTCGTCCGAGTCCTCCCCATCCAGGTCCTCGGCTTCCTCCTGTCTCATCCGATGGAATTCATCCCATTCTTCCTGACTACGACAGGCAAGCCATGCATCTAGGCGTGCCTTCTCCGATGCGACGTCCGCCACTGACTTCTGGAATAATCTGGCGCCGATAGCTTTGCAGACGAGATGGTAGTCGGAGGAACATCCGATACCCTTCATTTGCTCGCCCAAGCGGCCGCCTCCCTCAAGGTTGTCTCGAGGCTGGGAAAATGCGAGACATCGAGGCGGCGATCCGTCTTCAGGGCGCGTAGAACGGTCACCAGAGACGCGCCGTATACCTTGTTGGTTAAAGCGACGCGTTCTCCATCGCGGAACACTAATTTAGAACTTCGATGTGAATGACTGAAATCCGTGGACGCTATCGAATCTAACGCGTACTTGGCCAATCGTCTTCGATGTGATTAACGAGGATCAGGGCCTCGAGGATTGTGAAGGCGCTATCCCAGTCCTTCTTGAGGATCTTGGAGTGCAGCGCGGCAAGCGTGCTATCGATGGAAGCAAGTTTCCCGTATGTGCCGCGGGATTCAACTTTCCCCAAAAGACCCTTTGCCATTTGTTCCGCTGTTATTGAAACGAAATATCGCGGGTCAAGGAAGGCATAAGTGTAGCCTGCGGTGCAAATAATATGCGACGCATTCAGTGTGAGTTACAGTGGACAGTCGGTGGTATTTTTCTTACATTTTCGAGGGTAGTTGACATTGTGGCAGATCGAAGGCGAAGAACGCGATCAGTCACAATCATATGTGCGTGACTTGGATTGGTTCCCATGACACAGTGGGTCTAATGACAATGACTCACGGTGACTAGTCTCACAGCCTCGTCGGAAGACATGCGGGACTTGTTTGGGTTCTCATCAACGACCGATATCCCACATGGAGTAGATGCTGTATAAGTAAGACAAAGTCAATCTCGTGCCGGACGCAAACCGGCATGTCGACAGCGAGTCTCCCGTCGTACGCCGTGCCCTTGGGGCCGTCTTTCAGTCGTACCCCTTCCTATTCAGCCGAACCCGGGCTCTTTGAAGAACGTCTGGCGTTGAACACAAGACTGCCTCACTATACTGGCAGTTTCGTTAAATCGTCGAAAAGCGGCGACGCCACACTGCGTTTAACAGCCCAGCAGGACAAAATCGATCTTCCCGTATACGGCTCTGGCGGCGTAGTCGAAGGCACCGTGGAACTCACTAAAACTGAAGACATTTCCAACGTCGAAGTCAAGGTAACGCCCCTGTGAACCAAACCACTCGATGTTCGCGCTTCATCCTCCGTAGATAGAAGGACGCTTTCAGGTGAAGGAAATCGCAGAGGGAGGAGAGACCGACACCAAACTCCGTCTGGACACGGCATTGCTTTGGATCAAGGACGCCAGCAATTCTGTCTGTCCCTCGACTCTACGTTTTTCCCTGAAGCTTCCCGCTACCTTCCAGTATGAGGGCCGAAGCTATGTGCGTAATTTAAAACGTATGAGCGACGTTGTTGTTCAACACATTCCAGCCTCTTCCTCCTTCACATTCTATCAAGCTGAAAGGACTCCCTGGGTTCTACGCCACGATTGATGTAGGTGCTCCATTCTTGTTCCCACTCCCTTGACATGACCAATGTACCGTAGTACTCGGTTAGCGCAGTCATCAATAAACCCCACTCGGTCCCAAATCTAGTTCCATTGGTCAGATCCAAAAAATTGGGAATAAATATTGGCAACACGTACGTCCGTTGTGCCCTCTACGGATGGAATTAGAATTCTTCTTGGCCAGAACTGTGTCCACGCCATTTGTCTACGCTCCCCGTACCCGCCCCGCCGTACCCCTCCCAGCGCCATTGGCACGCGGAGAAGGAGGGTTCCTTGAGTGGCCGGACTGGAGAGTCTACCAATCCGTGCTCAAAGCCAGCTCCAAGGCGGGCGGCGCCCAGGATATAAATGTTAGACTATACTTCCCAGGTACGTGCCTTGCCGGTTCGCTTCGCTGCCTCATATCTATGCATCCACCCCAGCCTCCCGAATATTCTGTGCCTCGCAACCCATTCCGTTCCACGTCACTTTCGAGTCGAGTGCATACTCTCTGGCCGCCTTTCTACCGTACGGACCTACCACGGGTAAATCCGGGAAGCTGCGTGCTACACGCATCCAGCTTATGAGACAGTCTACGGTGGACGTGAGGTTCGTTTATCACTGCTATTTGTGCTGTTCACACTAACAAGGGTAAAGAGGCACCGCGATTCACGGTACTAAAACCGATATATGGCGAGTTGACTCCCTTGGTGAAGGGAAATTCAGGCATGCGGTGCGCATTGCTACGCTGACCCTTGCAACACATCATCGAGTATTATTCTTAGGGCGACGGCGCGACATGGATGGCTTTCTCCGGCGAGATTGAACTGGAGCCCATCAAAGTTATGGGTTTCGCCATCGCCGGATTCTCTGTGAAGGTATTCTTAATTTATTCACCCGCGTCATTATTTGTTCATTGTCCAAAATACAGGATTGCATCCTGTTGACTGTAACCCCACCGGACGTTACCAAGGCGGCGTTCATCAGCATTCGCGAAACGATACCAGTTCGTCTTACGACTGACGCTTTCACGCAGGACGGCCGCGGGATTGCGGCAGCCCGCCAATCCACGACTGTACCCCCTTCACCGGATTCGTTTTCGGATGACGGTAGCCCAGCCCGTGCATTGTGAGGGCTGGACGGTCACTGTACGCGGAAGTTTTATATACGAATGTAAGATGACCCTCCATATCGAGACACGAATATGACATTACTAGGATAATTTATCTACCGTGGGAGACCGACCATACGATTTCTCCCATATGTGACAGCCGAGGAACCCTTCTAGTACCAGATGCTGCGGGTGCGATGCGTGGGCGCCATGTCGGCCGTTTCTATACCCTCGATCCGTTCTTCTCCACGCTCGACCTTTTTAGCCAAGTCCCATAGATAGAAATCGATTAACACGCTACTGACTGTGCTTCCCGCGGGGTCCTCGCCCGCGTGCAAAGTCAGCATCTCTGCGCGTACACGTTCTACAGCAACGACGCTTGCCGCGCGCAGACTTAGCTCCTCGGACGACCCCGGAGCGAGCATCGTCCCCGCGCGGAGTATTTGCAGCAGCGCGGGAGGGTAAGAGAGTATCCGCAGATGGTGCAGAATCTGCGGTACCCGGTAGTCCGCAAACATCGTGAGCTGATGTATTGCAGGTCCATATGGACCAGGGAAGAGCGGATGGGAAGCCTCCGGCTCAGGAGGATAAAATGCTGCCCAGGTTTCTGCCACAAGGATTTGAGCGCGTTTCCAGAGGCACACTTTGCACTAATGTTCAATTATCTTCGCTTGGGTGATTAAGATGACCGAACCTTTGCGACCATCAAGGTACACTTCATCGCGGAACGATGGGAAAGTCTCGGTGACCATCCGAACCAGTTGGAGTGCTGTTCCTTCACCGTTATGCTGGCGCTGGAACTCATCAAGAAAGCCCTGGAAAGAGCCTCCGAAACTCTACGGCAATCAGCACTTGTAAAGTCTTGGAAGGATAGGCCCTTACTTGGCATAAGATAAATCCAACCTCTCGCATGATCGAAATTCGTTCCGCCAATAAGGGAATGCTTTCGCTGGATCCTTCTGCAGCTCTAAAAACATGCTCGATTAAGGAATCGGGGCACAGAGTCTCTGACGAATAGAAATGGGGATCGGTGATAGGGATGGATTCCTGAAGAGCTTTTCTTGGGTTAGACAGCAAGGAGACAAAATGGGAAAGTATTTACCGCGGTTGAGGGACGCGACGAGACTCCAGTAACCGGTCCAAAGCTTCGGCCGAGGCGAATCCCAGCTTTCCCGCCACAGAACGCCGTACCTGCCAGGTTGACCTTCTTTTTCAGACCAAAAGCTGAAATTGAGAGCGGAAATGAGAAATATCCAGTTCAAGCACGCTTTGTTCAGGGGCTCCGTGGAAGAATACGGTTCCACTGGGCAGATGTGCAGCGGATGGGAGCGCCAGGTTCGTGGACTGTATGATTCGCCGCGTAGTTTTTCGTGAATCTAGAAGCGCGTTAGAGCCTGTCTTCCCGATCCCCGGATGAAGTTGTAAGGTCGCTTACATGCTTTGCAGCCATGATGACCCCCACATCGTTCACACGAACAATGTTTGTTTTCTGGCAAGTAAGCCAGGGATGAATTGTACCATACTAGATTTACCTCATACGCAAATTGCGCGCCGTCGACGACCGGGTTTTTTGACGAGTCCGAGTCATGATCTTCGAGCCAGATGTCGGGTTTCTCGCTGAGGGCGTTATCCGGCTCCATGGTCGGCGTGGAAGCAACCTGCGCCATTCTGACAGACAGAGCCCTGGCGAAAAGGATACGTGTGCTGTTTTGGTGGGTGAGGCGGTTCAGATGCAAATTTCGGAGCAAATGCCAAGAAAGGCAATCGAAAAAATTTAGAGTTCTCAACCGAGATTAGGTGAGATTGCCTATCTTATCGTACAGCCTTTGAGAACTCAGAAGTGGGAAAGTGCCATGTATTACGATCAGCACAAACCGAGGGTAGTACGTACATATGCCGATACGTAGGGTAGAGAGAAATATGGCGAGAAAGTAACAAACCTATGTGTGCGAGCCTAAATATGGTGTCTAATAGATAGTGTATGTATATATGCGTAGAGATAAATCGGGGGCACGATCACTTCTGTTCACTTTTGCCGCTTTCTGAAGAGGCCCAGCGTGTGCTGCCCGCCACAAGCAACCGAGACCGCTTCCCAAGACCCTCCTTCGCGGCGAACGATCATCCGCGGAGCCGGAACTTCCACATCGGGTACGCCGAGCTCGCCCTGCGTACCCTGGCCCCAGCAGTAGAGTGCTCCATCCTTGGTAATGGCCATATTGTTGTGCAGACCTGCAGCAATGTAGACAACGGGGTCGTCGTCGTCCGGGAAGGTAACCAGAACAGGCTCGGATATGAACTCGCGGTCGGTTGACTCCTTCCATGCTTCGTCATCCTCCGCCAAACCTAGTTGTGAGCTATTCGCCCGACCACAGGCGTAAACCTTGCCTCCCGACGTCAAAAATAACGTGTGGTGGTTTCCGCCGCTGATCTGCACGACAGTCTCGCCCCCGAGCTCTTCCTTGCTCAGGCGGCGGACCACCTTGGGAAGGGACACAGTCTCGTCTTCTTTTCCGTCGAGGCCAGTACCAGTTTGACCCATGCTGTTCAGGCCCCAACCCCAAACAGTGCCCGTCTCGTCGACGGCGAAAGAGTGGTAGATGCCAGCACCGATGGCTACGGCTCTCAAGGATCGATGTCCACCAATCACGATCTTTTGAGGGTTGGTGCCTTTCATTTGGTGGCGTTCCAGAACCTTACGACCGAGTTGAGCTTGCTGCCCGGAACCCCAAGTGAATATGTGTCCGTGAGTGGTCAACACAAGGATGTGGTTGGCGCCAGCGGCGATTGTAGAGACCTTTTCGTAGTCGCCAGGTTTGTGAATAAGGTCCATGGCGATGGGGATGGGTGTGAACTGATGCCTCGCAGTCTCCGAGAAACCGAGCGATCCTTCGTCTGCCTAGATAGCTATGTTAGTGATCAAGTGGAGGGATAATTTTTTAGGTTGCTTACACGAAATGAGCCCCATACTCTGATGTCCCCGTGGATGTCGAGGGCCACACAAATACTGTCGCCAGTCGCAACCTGTACGGCACGGAACTTTTCCGCTACAAGTGATTCGATTGGATGTGGGACGTTAGTCAATGTACTGTCGGGATCCGGGACACCCTCAGTAATCCGCCCTAAAGCAGCATCATCGTTAACTCCGCATGTCCAGATCTAAAAGAAAAAATTATGAGACGGATGGCCATCGAGAGAATTGAATGTTGACGCACGGTGCCTTTCTCGTCGACGAAAAGACTGTGCATGCCACCTGCTGCAACGGCCTCAATTCCAGCGTTATCTTCGCCAAAAGTACCCTCCTCAATCTGCTCTTCTACCCAGGTATGTTTCTTCGGCTTGTCCAGCTCGCCGAGGACGTCTGGCCCCATACCGAACTGTCCGAAGTTGCCCGCACCCCATGCAAAAACCTGGAGACCAGGGCGCCGTTTCTCCGGTGGCGTGGGGAGAGGGTTGAAATACGGCTTTGACTGAGGAATAGGAGTGGCAGACTTCTTCTTCCTCAAGGGACGGGTGGAGACAGTAGGGTCGACATTTTCTGTAGTCTGCTTTTTGGTGCGTTTTGGAGGCGGGGATGGAGAACGCTCTGGGGATGCAGCGCGTTTTTTCGTTGCCTTTGATACGGGCTTAACTTTGGAGGCGGGCTTGGCTGCTGTTTTCAACGGTGCAGCTTTTGAGATCGGAGCCGCTTTAGAAACAGGTGCGCGGGACGAACGACGGAGGGGAGCCTCTTTAGGCATCTACCCCCGAGATTAGAGACCAGCGATAAATATAGGGACGCAAGGCTTACGATTTCGTCGAGAGGGTGTGAACTGTCGGTGGTGGCAAGACGAAAGAGACTGAGTCGAATGTTGGCTAGGGGCAAACAGGTGTCAACTTAGTGACCACGTGATCAGCGCGTCGCGTCTTTTCGGAAGTTTTCGGGCCGGCGGCTGTCCCTCTGTCTCTGTAACCTTCATGATCATCTAGGATGTTGGGCACCACCGGCCATGCGACGCGTCAAACCTCGATGGCCTCGCGCATGCTACATCGCAGCAGCTATGTGCCATTCATGCCCACCATTCCGTTTCCCGATCCTCAGCTCAAGCCGCGTGAACAGTGGGTTCAGCCTACGGTGCTTTTTGTTTCTGTTGCGGGCTCAACGTTGATCTAGAATAGTCGTTTCAAATCCCGCGAACGGAGATAAATTATGCGTGTACGCCCTCCTTCTCTCCAGTCTGATACCATGATCAACAAAAAATGCGTTCAGAGTTGAGGTGGCGTCGGAATCGGATGTGAAACAGACTGTGTCTGGTGCCCACTCCATTTTCCGAACTGGGACTTGGTCCAGAGCTCCTGCCATCGAGCGCTCGAAAGTCCTCTCTCGGATGGCAAGGGCACTGGAAGAACGCATCCCTGAACTCGCTCAGATCGAAACTCTGCAAACCGGAAGGTCAATCCGGGAGATGAAGGCCCAGTTAGCAAGATTGCCTGAGTGGATGTGAGGATCTTCCTATGTTTCCATGCGGTATAGCCAACAAATATGTATGGCAGCGATTACTATGCAGCTCTTCTACGAACCAGCCAGGGATTCATTGCGCCCACTCAAGGAAAAATGATCAATTATGTCCAGCGCATGCCTCTAGGAGTTGTTGCGCAGATCACGGTGACTTGGCACTTTATCGGTCGAGGCTGTATTGCTGAATGACTTTCCAAGCCCTTCAACCACCCACTCTTGATTGCCATTAAGAAAATTGCTCCAGCACTTGCTGCAGGGAACTCCGTCATCGTAAAACCATCTGAAGTACTGTCCTCTTTGCAAACCTGTGAGACATGTTTATCTGAAATGCATCTCAGCTCGCACCTATTTCAGTACTGGAGTTTGCTCGGATAGCTGAGACAGCTGGAGGTGAGCTACCACCATTATAATCTGTGAAATACGATCGGACTTGTCTTCCTTAGTTCCATCCGGTGTATTGTCAGTCTTGCCCGGATATGGGTCCATAGCCCAACTGTTGGCCCAAAATCCCCTTGTCCGCAAAGTGGATGTCACTGTAAGCGAGACAGCTTCAATTCCGATACCCTCTTTCGTATTTAACACTACACAGGCAGGAACACACACCGGCCGTCTACTGGGCAGCACAGTGGGGCATAACCTGGCTGCATTTACGGCTGAGTTGGGCGGCAAAGTATGCGCATCTTCTCAATATGTGAACATTACGACCTCCCTGAAGATATTATCTACAGGCTCCAGTCGTCGTCTTCGGAGACGCAGATATAACCTCAGCAGTGAACGGCGTGGCGTTCGCTGCTTTCGTTGCTTCTGGCCAAACATGTGTTTCAGGAACCCGCCTCATTGTCCACGAAGACATTTGGGACAAGTTCATGCCCTTATTCGTCGAAAAAACGGTAAGCATCCGCAGGAGAATGGGGAACCGTGCGTATCAAAATCCCATTCATGAAATGCTTTATCAACTCGGGCCGTAGCGTCGAATCCCAAGTCGACCATGGGGACAGTCATATCGGAACGGCACCTCAATCGGATTCAAACCATGCTCGAAAGGTGCTTGGACTCAGGCAAAGGCGACGTCCTGACGGGCGGCCAGCGCCTCACTGGAAAATCTGAGCTTGACGGGTTTGATTTCGACGGGGGAAGCTTCTACCCGCCCACGGTGATCTCGGGAATCGACACCTCCAACGAGCTGTGGCAGGAGGAAATTTTCGGGCCTGTGGTGGTTGCTAAACGATTTTCGGTCAGTGAATGGAGATACGCGAGGCCCGTCAAGCCGACATTTGGTTATACAGACAGAGGATGAAGCTGTAGCAATGGCAAACAACAGCAAGTACGGTTTGGGTGCAAGTGTCTGGACGCAAAATTTATCCCGCGCACACCGGATTGCTGCTGAGATCGAAGCTGGGATATGTTGGGTGAACACAGCACATCGAAACGACCCTTCCAGTCCATGGTATCTTCAATTGGTTATTTCTCGACCAGGATTAACTTGAGTTGCGTGTGCAGGGGCGGCATGAAAGAAAGTGGGATAGGAAGGGAGAATGGGATCGAGGCATTTGAATCATGTAGGTGGCGACAGACTTGACCGGCCTTGGTTAATCACCACTATATAGATTCGCAGAGCAAGTCGGTGATTGTGAACATTGCGCGCGCGGCCGAATCGAGGCAGACAGACGATTGGTTTGCCGAGGATGCGGAAGGACGTAGATACGGTTAACCACGAGTCCTGAACATGTGTATGTATTTGCTGTACGTTATACAAGTGATACAGTCGACGGACTGGTCGTCCGATTCTAATATTACAAGTAGGGTCAGCACACCTTTACCACGTCGTCTTGACGGCTTGAGGTGCGGGGGACTGAAATATGCATGTTTAGTTGAAGCAGTAAGATTCAGGAGTAAATAATACTGACCTCGCCGACCTCCACTGGTGGCTCATCTACAAAGTCAGGTACCTTGTTCAGGTCTGCCAGATAAGAGGTGCCCTCTTCCTCCTCTTCCAGCGCTAACGCATCCAATTCTAAGAACAGATCTCTCAACATGACTCCGCGACTGAATGACATTGAATGTGACGTACCTGCTTCGAGATCCGCCTCGTCGATCTCGTCTGGCACGGCATACGAACGACCCAAGGATTCTTGGATTTCGTTGGCTTGCTCAAGCAAATCCTCCATGTCATAATGCATGGTCTGGGGATGAAGCACAGTTAGCTGTATTCATGCTGAACTGGGAGCGTAGCACAGACCTCGATCTTGTCGATATCGATCTTGCCGTATTGTTTCCGCATCTCTTTGTTAGCAATTTGCATAGCGTCGACTGTGGCCATGGTGTTACGCAAGTTCTCTGTAGTAAGAGCCGCAGACTCCATGTTGAACGTCTGCTGCGCGAGCTGAGCCAACTGCGATTCGTACATGCGCTTCTGCTTGAGTGTCCGCAGTGCGCGTTGTTGAACGGCATCCTGTACCTATCAGGAGCATGTGCGACGAATTGGCGAATGGACAGACCTTTCCGGGGCCATTTCTTAGCTTGGACATCTGCTCCTTATATCTGCCCAACTCGCCGTCCAACTTCTTTATTTTGACCTCAATCGAGGACATTCTGACGTCGGTCTAGTTGATTAAGTACGCGTGGAGAGTCGGTGCGAAGAGGACTGACCGACGAAATGGCATCTTGTAGAGTTGGTTTAGGCTTGCGGCTTGCAGACGTCCCAAAGATGCGATTCATGGTGAAGGAAGGAATCCAAGTGGTTTAGCTTGGGTTTAGCTGCGTATGTACAATTGCGTATGTACGTCAGACTCGGATCTGTCCATATTTGGTAGTCGATGGTCTTGCCTACTACCATCCACATCGACCCCATACCCTGCTCGAGAGTCAACGAAAACTACGCATCGAGCAGTAATGCCTCTTCGCAAGCGTCGTCGCCGAAGACGGCTTGATATCTGCAATCCTCCGTGGCGCCTAGGCTACATTGGAGCCTCCCAAGTTCGGAGTAGGGTTCTTAGGTGTATCCTATAAAAGGTCCTTACTCCTCGGTGAAATGGCCTGATGGGAGGGCGCCTCCATCTCCCTTCCTTCAGGGAGAACTGATACTCACAACATTGAGACCTCGTTTGCAACTTCGACAGACTCGGCATCGTTCTCCTAAATCTTACCTCCCTGACGCTCGTTGCACACGCGACATTCAAGGCACTTATCTATCCTCATCTCGAACTTCTTCGATTGGAATCCTCGATGACTCAGTCCCCAAGTTGACCGAGCCAGCCACCTATACAATCATTGACGATCATGGCCGACGCGCTTCCTCCCAGAAGGTGCCATGTTTGGTGTCATAATCCGAGTCACAGCGTTTCTCAACGGGAGGATCCTTCTATGCTCTTGGGGCTGACCCGTCCGCGACGGGCTTTTACTGACCTCATCAAGGCAACCCTTAAATGGCGTGCGCTCAGTCCTTTACATCGCTTTTAGCGTGTAAGCTATCCAGAGACTACCTAAACACCGTTATATGTAGATCTTGTGTTTTCGGAATCGAGATGGAGTTGCCGGAGTCGGACGACGCGATTTCAACGTGGCTGCATGGTTTCAGACATAACTTAGGGTCTTTTCTTCTGGCGCACAAATGGGCTGGTGACTTTGTTGGAAAAAAAGGCCCTAGAATCCTTCAAAGATATGAAATGTTTCTACGTATCTGGCTTTTCCCCGTTTCCTGCCAGATAATAAGTAATGTCTCAAAATATTCGCCCCATCAACGGAGCCAGCACCGCCACAACCAGCCTCCCGATTCCGCGATCGCGAGAGTGCTCTTCCATCCTAGGTTCTGGACTCGGCATACCGCTAGATTCATCGGTCTTACCTCATAAATCACCCTCAATAACCTTGTTCGAATAAAACTACGTGGTTTTGCTCAAATCCCAGGTCCCGTAGGGTGCCGACACATTTCATTCCGCAAAGTGTAGACCTCCTACGGGCGTTCGCGCCTGCTCTGAGGTACGGATGTTACGGATACAACTTCGGGCTACTCAGAACTCATGGTCACCAGCAGCGTTCTTACAAATGTCGGCACTTGAGAAACTATTCACAACGGCTGAACTCGATGTTGTCGTTCCAGACACATCCCTCGAATATCCTCCGACGTCATCCGCCGATGAATGGCTTTCTCTTCTCAAAGCCGGCACGCTAGAACGAACCCAGGCTTTTTTTGGTACTTATAGTCACCATGGACCATTCAAAATATTAATCTTATACGTTCTCAGATGAGCAACTACAAGCCTTTCTCACTGTTCGCATAGACCAACCCCCTACGTCCTCTTCCAAAGACCCAGAACAACCACCGAAGGAACTTCTATCGTTCCTTTCCCATCTGCAAATATCCCTCGAGGCGACTTACATTTCTTCCGTCCCGGCTGGCACCAACTTTCCCGAGACCCCTAGAACCGCGAGATTGTCTGCACCTCCGCGAACTGCATCTCTTGCGAAGCTCGGTGGACGCTCGTCTCACCCGCCAATATTTCCGCCCAGCACCCCAAATCCGACACCGTCGTCTGCAGAAACTGATAAACGGTATCTCAAGTCGGAGGGAACCCTTTTGCTAGCGAGTATATGGGGTCAGAACCCATCTCAAGATCTGCAAGAAGCGTTCTCGCTTCTATGGTCGGACGAGGAGGAGGTATGGGTCGCAGTGTACAGGCTCTCTCTTACCGTCTGTGAGGCTATTTCCACGCGTTATCGGCGCTCAAGCTAATCTTTCAAAGCGTTCCTGCGACTCGCTGTAAACGATCCTCTGCTTTGTCTGACGGTCTCCGCAACATTGCGAGATCGTCCACAAACATTATCGCGTCCCACTCACCCTCTCACACGTTTTTTAAACTCGGTGGATTTTCTCGTGGCCTCCACCGCACCGGCCAGCCCCACCAGTCCAACTTCCAACGGTGAAACCCCCACACCTCCCGGTGAACCCACTCTCTCTGGCTTGCCCGAGATCAATCTTCTCGAGGGTCTATCTGCTGGCCCTTCCTTCCCGCCCTCCGCCCTCGCCCTTCCCACCGCACGTCTTGGTTCCGTCTCCCGCCTGAAGCTTTTCACGCTTCAGCCCCTTCCGGCGCGCACTCCTCTCCCTGCGCCTTCACCGTCCCCCATGACCGCCGTTGGACGTTCTCAGCCGTCCGCCGCTTCCGGTCCCGGGCCCGCGACACTGAGGAAAAGTTTCCGCAAGACATTGCCCACAGTGTCAGGTTTCCGCGTACGCATGCGCACAGTGTTCGTTCCTGCTGTCCTCTTCCCTTATACCGGCGATGAGGTGGAAAACGAGGAAGCAGACGACGATCGGGAACGGTTGGAGGCGGGCACCGACGAGCGGACGGTCGTGCTTTGCGTCGAACTGGAAAACTCGGGTGACTCGGGTCGGACGGTGGGGTTCGAGGTGGAGAGGGTGGAAGTTAATGTTGGTGGTGGAGATGATGCGGGAGCGCGGGCTGTCCTCGTTGGATGGGGAAACGGAGGTGTGAAGGACAGCACCTCGGTGTTCCCAATGCGGGTGGGCGCAAGGGAACAGTATAATCTTCTGTACGCAGTATCCTTCCTCCGGTCGCCGGACGAGGCGCTTGCCATGGGTTTGGTGAAAGACGGTGGGGCACAAGACATGCTACAGCGTGCCGTGACGATTGGAATTTTCGGCAAGCCATATTTGACCGCGTCGTCTTCTTCATCATCGCCTCCTACGACGCCCAAGACATCCGCACTCCCAACAACCCTCCCTTATCCAACACGAACATTCTGCTCCAAGTGGAACTGCGTGCTCGACCTGTCTTCGCAGCCCCATGCCGCCCCCGAGGACGACGTTGAGGACGGCGATTTTCAACTAAATATCCCTAGTGCCCTCCCTGAGCCTGCATCGCCATTCCCAAGCAATCCGCGGGTCCGGTCAGACAGCCTAGTCAACATTTTACGCGACTCTCCGTCGCCAGCCCTCACGCCGCTGACCGACGGTAACACCAAGCGTCACACCCTCCCTGGTGGCCAGCCCATTGTCGCCGCCCGCGCCCTGGGACTCAAGTCTGCGGGGACGGGCTTAGGTTACCGCGCTTCGACGTCGATGCTGAACCCGGTGAATAGTGCCAACAAAGAACGGGGAGCATCCCCGCCTCTTCCGGTGCGCTCGTCGTCATATAATAGCACCCAGTACACCCCGCCGTCGGTCACCGCGCTGGCGCAGATGCCGCGGTCCCCGACCACGTACGCGCCACCGCCGCGCCTCGCTGTAGACCCCAACTACCAGTCACCGGTGCCGCTTACACCGGCATACCCATCGTACCCAACATGGTCTGCGCTGCCGCCAACGCCGCCAGCGGTCATGGCCCAATCACACACACAGGGCGTGGGTGGCGGCGGCACGGTGGGGCGGAGCGTGGAGATCCGCAGGGAGAGGGGGATGCCCATGGGCACCGGCGCCGTCCCTCAGACGCCGGGCCCGATTGTATCGGTTGCAGGCGGCGGGGGCGGATTTTTCGGGCTGGGACCGAGCGTGTCTGAACCAGGCGTGATCCACGAAGAGGATGAGTATGGGCGCGAGAATAAGGACGCTGGGGAGCCCACCGCCGTGAAGAACGGGGAGGCGATCGTCGTGTCTGTCGGGCTCGTCGCCTCGGGATCGCGGAAAATCGGCGGGGACCTCGGCAAGACGACTGACCTAGGGCGCGACACGAACGGGGATGAGCTGCGCCGCATATACCCGTTAGACCACTTCACGCTGGACATATTTGTGTTCAACCAGAGTGAGTGGACGCGGCGGTTCGAGGTAACGTGCCCTGACCGGAGGCGGGGGCGGGGGCGAACTGGGGAGAAGACGCCGACGCCTGGGATCGTGCCGCTGGATAATCGAGTCAGGATAGGGTGCGTTTTTTAGTCGATCTCATGGTTCAAAAATCTCAGTTGGTGTCTCCGTTGTAGGCCGCTCCTGCCTGCGGCTTGCCAGTCGGTGCGGATGGAGTTCCTTGCTGTGACGCCGGGGGTGCATTCGATCAGCACACTCACCCTTACGGACGTGGTGTCGGGGTACTCGATGAACCTCAGGTGAGTGTTTTATGTATGTCCTTTGGTTTCCACTCATTTTTGTCGATCCAGGTCTGTTATGGACATCGTTGTTCATGAACCCGGCGATATTTAATGGGCCAGCTGTATATAAAATGTCTCCGTATGATAATTGTATTGAAACATTGGAATTCGGGCCTCAACTAAAACCGATTTGCATTGCCGATACACACTGTTGTTTGTAGTGTAGATTCTTCTCTACAATTCGAGCGCACTAGGGGTCATGAGAAGGTCCAGACTCGGATTATCGGGTTCATATGGGGAGATTCTCGGACCGAGGTAACAGGTCCTGAAAGATCTTGGCGTCTGTTGCAATGAATCGAGGGTACTCCTCCTAATTGGATATAAGAGATTAGCAAGAACGGAGGCAAAATCGCAATATATACCTGGAGGACCGATGGGCACGCAACTGCGAGCCTACGACACACATTTTTCAGTTCCTGTTTCAGGCCATCAGGAGCTTTACGGTTTTCTATGAATGAGCTGTGTGAAGTGGGGGTTTGCTGAGGACTAACGAGTGTCTGTTTTGGAATCCAAGATACCCACCCAACAGCGGCCGACGCCGTTGAGAATGGTTCCTTTCCACCGAGTCATTCGCTCAGGACAGGCATCAATTACAGCAGAGAGGGCGCGCAAGGATGAAATTTGTAACGCAATAGACGTCTTTTCGTATTCAAGGGGAGCCAAGGGATGCACAAGCTGGGTAACAAGTACCTAGAATATTTCAATTGTGAACTTGGATCAAATCGACGAGTATCACCTTGAGATACCGCGCAGAACCCACACCGAGAGTCTCGACAACGGCAGGAAGCGCTTCAATCGAGGCTAACAGGGCTTCCAGTCTGTCGCTCGCATAGGGCCAGACACTTCCAATGATACCGTCACCGAGAAGAGCACAAAGTTGATCGAAACGATCGGCAGACCCGACCGAGGTCATCAACTGGATTAATGACAGCGAAGTAGATATGGCAGCGGGCAATAGAACGGGAGTCACAGGACTTTGAAGTTGGGTGAGAGACCGATTCAGCGACTAAATGCAACAGATCAACCGATGGAGGTTGAAGCCGAAAAAGGAGCGCGCACAGCGAGCAAAAGAGAATCGACGCCAGTTCGCTTCAAAACCGAGCTGGGGACGTGTTCTATCATGACGGCAGTGATTCTGACCCCCATGAGTTTGTATCGAGCCTCGTAATCGTCCAGCAAAGCCATAATCGGTGGAATAACAAGGTGCCAGAGTTCTTCATATGCCGAGCTCTGTATTATTCACGATTAACTCAGCCCCACGAGTCGCACAAGAAGAATACCTCAATATGGTGAACACACCAAAGCACAATATTTGAAGCGCCAGGATGCTCTTTCCACATCTGGTTGTCGTAAAAATCCTGCGACGCCATGGGACCACCAGCTGGACGCGCCAGCTTGCGTCCCGTCTCGAGGTTTAAAGACGGATGGGGATTGGATCGGAACAGAGGTTTGATATTGTATTGTAGTGCCTGCACGATCAGAGGCAGCGGGGGCTCAGAATATCTGTGTAAAATATCTACCACGTTCACAGCGTTAAAACATACACATTAAAATGAAGGAACGAACCATGAGCAACACTCCGGGACTCGGGAGTCACCCATGCATCATCTTCATTGAAAACAGATGCTGCGGCAACGATGTCTGCCTGCTGTTCTAACGACAAGTTGGCCTGTCCTTGCTGGACACATATGTCCAGTTCCCGCAGAGTACGAATCGCTGTCTGTTTCCACTGGTCGAGGCGTGCAATCACATCGGGTTCTGGAATATCATTGTATCGATTGAATTCAGGAGGAACCTGGAGCGATGCAAGCAAAGAGGTCAAAGAGGTCATTTGGTTGTCTCGACGCGTTGCAGGTGGTTTGACCATGTTTCCAACAGCCGGTGATGGCAAATTTCTCCACTGCCACAACTTCCTTTTTAATCCCAGTTCAATTCTAGTTTCACAACGGTTCCCAACCGTTCCACTTCATCTTATTCGGAGGCCTGCGGAAATACGTTACTCCTCCGTGCAACTCATCCGGACGTTTATGATGTTGCTAGTGGATACCGGCGCCTTCCGCTTTCCATTTCGTATTTGAACGATTGTTCACACTTGGTACTAATACTATACTTTTGCGGCCGGCTCTGCGTTTTTGGGATCGCTCCGCTTGCCAGATTCTTTCGCCGCCCTCTTCTCGCTCTCCTTTGCTTTCTTTTGTTTGACCCACCGAGGAGTCCCATCTTGATCGAGGTCCCATTTGCCAATTATGAGACTGGGCGGGGTAGGAGAGTGAGTTACGAAGCAGATAAACAAATGGGTACGTACTCAAAGACGGCCATGGTAGTCCACTTTCGGTTGTCCGCCTCAGGGAAAACGAGGGATCGGGGGCCGTAGAACACTTCATCGTCGACCTCGTTCTTCTTGCGCGGGAGGCAGTGCATGAACTTCCAATCGGGGTTTGCGCCGCCCTCGCGGCAAAGCTCCTCCGTAACCTGGTACCCTGCGAAGTCCTTGAGACGTTGTTCGGCCTCGGCCTCCTGCCCCATCGAAATCCATGTGTCGGTGATTACAACGTCCGCGCCGCGGACTGCCTCCTTGGGGTCTTCGCCCCACCAGATATGCTCGTCGCAGCCGAGCTCGACGACACGGTCCCAAACGGGCGCCGGCGCGCGGTACTTGGGGTCCGCGGGCGTCGCGATGCGCATTTTGTGGCCGAGACGCGGGAAAGTGACGAGCATGTCATGCAGGACGTTAGCGGAGTCGCCGACGTATGCGATTGTGAGGGGGCGGAGCTCGGGGAGCTCCGCCGGGCCTTTACGGAATTTCTTGTCGGCATTAGCATCGGGGTCTGCGTCGGGAGCGGCACCGCCGGGTTTGAAGAGATGGGCATGCTCGTGCAGGGTCATAATATCTGCGAGTATCTGAGTAGGGTGCCAGAGGGAGGAGAGGGCATTGATGACGGGTACAGGCGAGTATTTGGCCAGTTCCTGCGCAAAGTTAGCTCGGGAATCTTGAAACAAATCTGCTACACGCACCTCGACCTCTGAGTGATCCCCGACGCGGGCAAAGATGCCCTGGCACATACCGCCGATTATACGGACGGTGTCGCGCGGGCTCTCGTTGACGCCGAGCTGAATGTCATCACGCCCCAAGAACAGCGCACGGCCACCTAGGAGAGATGCACTCGTCTCTGCTGCGAGACGGGTGCGTGTGCTGCGCTTTGAAAAGAGTAACGCGACTGTTTTGTTGAAAAGGGATTGTGAAGGGAGGCGCAGAGAGTTGGCGCGTTTTGCGGAAAGGGAGCCTTGGGGTGAAAGCCATGGGAGAGATCCAGCCTTCAGCTGCCCCGAGTGATTTAACAGACGCTTGATTTGGGGAACAGTGAGATCTGCAAGCGTCAGGAGATGTTGAGGACCCGACATGTGAACCCTACGCGGCGTCCAAGTTGTCTCTTGGGATTTTATGTCGTCAGGACTCAGAAATGACTCAAATCGAAAATACGATTCGACAGAAAGCCAACGAGAAAAAATTCCGTTCTCGATCCGTGATGGGATCAACTGTCTAATCCAGACGCGAAGAGTGCCCAAGGTAGAGGCTCGCGTGTGGGGAGATCTGCGCTCGGGATGAGAGAGCAACGGTGGTGCTCTCTACTCAGACAGACGAGTAGTGTGTAATCGCGCCTACGGCGCGTGTGGAATACGAGGACGGGACGAAAGTCGAGGCTGTGTGGTGTTTGTGGGGGGAAAGGCCGTCCCGGCCGATCGGGACTTCCCGGCCTGCGCAGAGGCAGCGGGGAAGGGCGGATCGGGGTCGGAACGCGCGGGCACGGCCAATCCCGTACACAAGGGCCACGACGGGTCAGACAAACGAGACCCGAAGCCACCCAAAGGAGCGAAGCTCAGAGAGCCAAAGGCTCGTGCGAGGGCGAGAGAAGCGGGCCCGAGGGCCCCAACACAGCTGAGCGACGAAAACAAAGCGAAACAAAGACGCTTGTGATGCGTATACGAGTGACAAGAAAGACGAGCGCAATGAAGCGCAGACGATGTACAATGTGACGAGTTAGCAAGAAATAAAAGCTAGTTCTCGAACGAAGGGGACGCGGAGCCCACGGGGGTCCATGAGTGTGCACGAAGTCGATGATGCGTGCATCCCAAGCACGCGCGGCAAGTAGCTCGAGGGATCCGCCGATGCGGTAGCTGTGGGCCGAGAACGAGGTCCAACAGCGCGGCACGGAACGCAGGGGAGTTGCGAGGTGTACTTGCCACTTCTCTATAGTTGACGGATGAAAAAAACAGTACGAGCGCAGCGACACGGATCGCGCGACGTCGAAAATTCGGCGATGCTACATATGAGGAGATCGCTCAGACGGCGGCAACCCCGAAACGAAGGTGGACGGTGGTGACGAAGTGTATGTATGTCAGAGCTGGAGGCTATTGAGCCAGTTGCACACCCAACGAGCATGTGCTGATGCTGTCCACGATGAAACCAACGACGGAATAACGCTCAGCGGGCATGCGTGCGCCCTCGCCGACATATCGCGGTCGCAGAACTCCATGGAGCATAGAAGCCCCGCGCCTTACGACTCTCGTATGTCAGGGAACGTGAGAGAGGGAGTCCTTCGAAGTTTTTGGCTTCAAGTGGCGAGGAGGTTTCCGGTGGCCATCGCGGCACGCGCATGGGACGGATGCGTACGGAACAAGAGGAGTCGGGAACGAGCGGGCGCAAGACCCTTTGCGGGATCTGTAGGAAAGCACCTCTTCGGCTGCCAAGAACGTGTGGGTGCCGAGAAGGGCAGGGTGCGCATCCTCCGCATGTCATCTAGTGCGACGAGCGGCTAGGGGCGAGGTATGAGCAGCGGCGAGCATGGCAGCGGGAACGGTAGAGACGGGAAGCGCCGTGGGCAATGGGGCCCGGAACAGATGGGACCGTGGGACGGGATGCGGTGAGAACAGAGCTTCGGGAGGCCTGGAGACGCGAAGAGAAGGCCCACGCGCTCGAACACACCGTCCGACGATACGGCCAGGGCGTAGCAAGCAGCGTGGGACGCGACGATAGACGGGAGTGTGCATATAGACGATACGAAAGTGGACGAGCCTGAGATAGGCGGATCAAAGGGGACGGAGGCCGGCCCGGGACGGGACAAGTCAAATCGGGCGCCTGCGCACCATCGGGACCTGGACGCGGGAAACAACGAGGGCAGAATACGAGATGCCCGCGTGTTACGGTAACAGCGGGCCTCCCAACGGGAATGAAAGCAGCAGCGCAGCACGCTGGTATGGATCCGAGATAGCCGCATGCGAGCTGCGAGTGGACGAAGGCGCCGTCGCGCGCGAGAACGAGAGGCAGCGCGGCACATGAGGGGATGTGGTGCCATGCCCGCGAAGAAAGTCTTCAGCGGAGGCTCAAAATGCCGTACGCAGCACGAGACGGTTGCGCTCTAGGATGGGAGGAGGCAACTCCCCGCGAGATGGCGCGTCAGCGAGAATATCGGCAGAGGGGACGTACACAATCCCGAGGCGAATGCCAACCCCGCATTGATCACAAATGACCGGCGCACGAGCGCATTAGGACACAGACGTTGTAGAATTTGAGCTGCTCCAAGAAGAGGTGCTTTTTGGAGCGAAAAACACCTCGATGACAACAGCCTCGAGCCATTTAATGCAGCGCTCGCGGACGAGAACGGTCAAGCCCCACGAGATACTGGTGTCATGTAAGCCGAGGTTGCGGAGCGGCCCCAACGGGCGCAGCTCCGAGTCGCGGAAGAACGACGATTCGATCGCAAGCCGGTGGGCACGTTCTGCACGCGCGCGAGGTACATGCTGCGTTTGTCCACGGGGAGCGAGACGCGACGGAGAGCCCAGAGAAGACCCAGGAATACGACGGTTTGCGAAGGGGAGATGAGACAAAAACCCACATCAAGGTAACTGAAACGGGAAATCAATTCAAAACGTGAAGATGCAGTTTGGGAGGACGCGGCGACGACGGGAAATGTGCGAGGTGACTATTGTCATAGTGCTGGAGGATGTTGCACTGCCGAACTGCCAGCAAACACGGGTTTGAACGGGTCCCGAGGTACAAGTAAAACTGGGTGCACCGCACCCCAAGAAAGGCTTGTGCGCAGATCGATGTCGAAGACGTAGGTCTAGGTTCCATTGAGAATGAAATGCCCCGGACGGGAACGCAAGTTTCGCGGACGACGTGCGAGAGATGAGACGAGGACGAGAAAAAGAAAAATGAGATGTCCGCGTGTCACGATGACAGCGGGTCGCGCAAAGGGCACTCCAGGGGACACGGTGCGGCCGCGGACACGATAGTGTAGATGGAGCAGTCGCCGGAGTGCGAGCTTCCGACGGACGCGAGCGCCATCGCCCTGCAGGGGTATCGAAGGCGCGGGCCTCTGCGACATTTGGAGCGCGAGGACCTGATCAACAAGATGTACGTCCCGAACACGGCATGCGGGAAACGAGACGAGGGTGGTACGACCGTGGGTCATGCGTATGAAAAGCAAGCTGCTTGCGGACGAAGGCGCCGTCGCGCTCGAGAACGAAATACGACGCGGCACCTCAGAGGATGTGCCGCGTGGTGCCGATGAAGAACCTCAGCCGAAACCTTGATCGTGAACGGCGTGAGGACGAGCACGAAACGAAGCGCGCGCGCGTTACGGTAACGGCGGCACGACGTGAGAACGCGACGCAAAACAAGATGAGCAGTCGCTGGGGTACGCGCGCCAACGAGGTGCGACGCGGCCCATGAGAGGAACCGAAGCCGAAGCCTTGGTGGAATGCGTGCAGTAACAATTAAGAAAGTGAATTGACCGTCTAACTGCACTACAAGAAACGGCTTGTGTGCAGGACCCTCTGAGAGAACTCGATTTCAAGTCAGGGTGGTGATCTGGACGGATGTATGAGTCTTGGAAGCGACGTGTGAAGGACGAGCCGAGGACGAAGGACGAGGCGCCCGCATGTCACGGTAACAGCGGGCCGTGCGACGAGTGGGAGAGCGGCTACGGTGTGCGCAAGCAGCGGAGCGATATCATTGGCTCAGACGAGGCAGCTGCACAAACACGAAATGCTTGTGGATGAAGGTGTAATCGCGCACCGGAACGAAAGACGACACGGTACAAGAGGTATGTGTTGTAATGCAGACGAAGAGTCGCGCAAACGATATGCGAAGAACGAGATGAAGACGGATGACGAGGCACCCGTATGTTGCGGTAACAACGGGTCGTGTGACGAGTACGAGAGGCGCTACGATGCGCGCGAACAGAAACAGCATCGCTGACAGGACGAGGTAGCTGCACGAGCGCGAGCTGCCTATGGACGAAGGCGCCGTCGTGCGCGCGAACGAAGGCAACATGGCACATGAAGGTATGTGCCGTCGTTCTGACCAAAGGAGCTCGGCCACGAAGCCTGGAGTCCGGCGAACGGCGTGCTTTACACGAGGGGAAGACGAGGACGAGGCGCCCACGTGTTACGGTAACAGCGGGTCGCGCAACGAGTACGAGGGCGGCTACGGAGCGCGCGAACAGCGGAACGGCATCGCTGACGTGGACGGGGCAGATGCGCGAGCGCAAGCTGCTTGTGGGCGGAGGTGCAGTCGTGCATGAGAACGAAAGACGACGCAGCATACAAGGAGTTTCGGTAACAGCGGGTCGCGCACCGAGTACGAAACGAGGGCGGCTGCGGTGTGCACAAGCAACGGGACGACATCGTTGCAGTGGACGACAATTGGACGGATGCGAGCCGCTTGTGGAAGAAGAATGGCACGGCACATGAGGTATGAGCCGTAGTGCCGACGAACGGTCCTGCACACGATGTGCGAAGGACAAGACGAAGACGAGGAGGCGCCCGTGTGTTGCGGTAACAACGGGTCGCGCGACCTTTACGACGGGAGAGCGGCTATGGGGCGCGTAAAAAGCGGAACGACGTGGCTGGACGAGACAGCCGCACGAGCGCGAGTTGCCCATGGACGAAAGGCGCCGGCGCGCGCGAGACGAAAAGATGACGCAGCACCTTAGAGGGTGCCGCAGTGTCAACGAAGGACCTCAGGCGAGGCCTCAGCTAAGACGAATATCCCGAATGCCGTGCGAGGCACGGAGCGAGAATGAAATGAAGTGCGCGCCGTTGCAAGAACGAGGATCACGACTGGGAGGCGTTTCGCACGACAGGAGGAGAGCGGCCGGTGCCGCGCGCAGGCAGCGGGGCTGAATTACGAGCGTAAATGCGAAGTGGTCGCCCGAATGAGCCGCGTCGTGCTCGAGAACGGAATGTGGGGCGGCACATAAGGGGATGTGCCGCCACGACGACGAAAGGTCTCATCCGAGACTTCGGTCAGATGCGCGGGGCGCGCGAAAAGATGTAAAGGCAGCACATAAGAGGGTGTGCGGAAGACAAGTCAAGGACGAAACGATGCGCACGCATATTACGGTAACAGCGGGTCGCGCGCCGGATACGAGAGCGGCTTCGGTACGCGCAAATAGCGGGACGGCAGCGCTGACGTGGACGTGGACGTGGACGAGACAGCCGCACGAGAGCGGGCTGCTTCTGGACGAAAGTGCGGTCGCGCACGAGGACGAAAAGCGACGCAGCATAAAGTGCATGTGCCGTAGTGTCAACGGATGACCTCGGCCGCGAAGGCTGGAGTCACACAAACGATGCGCGAAGGACGAGGCGTCCGCATGTTACGATAACAAGGGGTGGTGCGACGAGTATGGGAGCGACTAAGGCCGCGCAGCCAGCGGAACGACATCGCTGAGGTGGACGAAGGCGCCATAGTGCGCGGGAACGAAAGGCAACGCGGCACATAAGGGGGTGTGCCGTTGTGCCGACGAAGGGACCTCCGCCGAAGCTTTGGCAAAACAAGTGCGCACAGCGCTCACGAAGAAAATGTAGAGGGGATAAGGAAATGGAGGATAGTGAAGGCTCACCAGCTCCGCAATTTGTTGAGCGAGTCCTGAACGCGTGCGGGGCCGTGACGGGTGAGTTCGTCCGGGCAAGAACACAGAGTCGTGGAGAATGAACGTGGACGCGAGACATGGTGACTACGAGCGCGTGGGCGTCGTATGGTTGCACGATGCGAACCTACGGAGAGATGACGCGTCGCCGGACCTCACGGGATGCAGGCAGCTTGCTGCGGCACTCTCCAGACACGCTGTACGCGTTGCTTTCGCCGATGTCGAGTGTATTGACGAGAGAATGTCCGCCGGGCGCGACAGCTGCGAGGTCGAGATTCGCGAAGTTCCGGAAGGTGACACAAGCTCGATATGAAAGACACAGTGAAGAAGACATATGCATCCAAAAAAAAAAAGGGAGCTGGGACGAAGGAGAAGACGAGGGAAGAAGCTTTTTCACTCTGAGGACGCGACGTGGCGAGAGAAGGGCGAGCCGATGTGGCTGTGTGGATAAGATCGTGTCTAATCTACGCAGACCCAAGCGCGCAGATCGTGTCTACGCCACGCCTCTGCCTTGGCTTCCACTCAGGCTGGCTCGCAAGCTCGCCTTGCCTGAGCTCGCATTTAAGTACAGCACGAGACCCGTTGAATGCTCGAGCAGGATTTCACGCCTTCAATTTTACGAAGAGAGATCTTACAGCGGGCCAAAGAGGATATAGCGTTTGCAAGTCTATACATATCAGAAGAATGAGGGTTTGACCATGCGCTCTAAATGCATTCTAAACTCTCGGGACGGTGAAGGTGTTCTCACCGCAATACATTTGGAATCCTCAGGTTAGGTTGGTGCGCTGCTTCACACATACTGTTAGTACAGTATCTATCCAGTATATCGATATCAATTCACTCACGAAGAGTCGAATACAATCCTAAACTTATAGCTCGCCAACGGTCGACGGAAATGTGTTCAATCTTTGGTCAATTTTAACACAGCTAGGCTTTCATCGCGAAAGGCTAAGCAATGCGAAAGAATAGAGCAGCGATTATTGATGCGATATGTGATCGCATCAAATTGCGGCAACATGGCGAAGTTGCTTTCCACCTCCGAGAGCGACACGACGCACGGAAGGAAGCTTGATAGTAGTGAACGTGAAACTGCGAGCATGTGTTGCATTCGCCAGTCTGCATGTGCTGCTGCTGCTGCAACGCACCCGTATCCACCGAAGGCTTCAATCATAGGTATAGTGATGGCTGATGTACAGCCACCCGCATACCGTCTGATTTGCATAACTACCCGACCATGTGCCTTGAATGGTGAACGGCCCTTTCTTTATTCCCGTCTTCAGGCTGCTGTGCAGATTTAATTTTCGCTTCTCCTCAATGCGCTTTTCTCTTTCGTTCGTTACTCTTGGTCTTGCTGGCGTCGAGTTGGCCCACGCGCTGCCCCGTGGATATCAGCAACCCGCCCGCCGTAGCTCGATCGATCTGTTGGATGATGTTCTCGTCTTCGATGCGCCAGCTTTCCAGCTGAATCAGGACAACACGACCTACGTTCAGCTGCAAGCGTATGTCTCGACGCGCGAGCTTAGCATCGAGCCCCTGTTGTCGGGTGTCTCTGATCTTCTAAACAAGACTCTGGGCTTGGACATCAGTGGAGACCTCGACACCGCGACCAGCCGTCTCGCCTTGTTTGGAACTCTCGGGCTGTCCGGCAAGAACGTTAATGTTAATGTAAACGGTTGCGGGGATGCGGCGTCTCTCCAGCCCACGGTGACGGGCGGAATGGCGATCCAGAATCTGACTCTGGGCGCATGTGGTTCGGCCGATACAACGGGAAACGTTGCTCTCTCCTCGATTGACTCGCGGAACCTGAACTTTACGGTGTTTCCGTCCTCGCCGGATGGCTTCGGGGTCATCTCTGGTGCTTGCTTAATCATATTGGTTTCAGTTCCAGTTTGCTGATGATCCCACTACGCAGACATTGACGACACTGTCAAAGTGTCTCACACACTCGATAAGCTGTTGTTAGCAAAGGCAACGCTCATCGACACGCCCGTCCCCGTGACGGGGATGCCGGACCTCTACAAGTCCCTCGCGTCGTCCCTCAACTCGCCGCAGTTCATCTACGTCTCCGCATCGCCATTCCAGCTGTACCCCTTCCTCCGTGACTTCATCGACACGACCTACGCCGCGTCCAGCGGCCCCATCATGCTTAACAACCTCACTACCACGAACCTGACTCAGATCGTCGACTTTGCTAAAGTCAGCAAGGCTCCTTCTTCCTCGTTCCATCATGCTGAACGAGACTTAACAGGACGACGGCATCGAGGACTATAAGTCCGCGATGATTGACCGCATCCAGGGAATGTACCCGGGCAAAAAGTTCCTCACGATTGGTGACTCGACGCAGAAAGACCCAGAGACCTACGGCGAGGCGTAAGCACCCTCTCTCCACTCTTTACTCGTGAACCCACTGACACGACGAATTTCAATCAGTATCCGCAAGTATGGCGACTTCATCGCGTGCGCGTGGATCCGCCTCGTCGACGAGGCAAATAACACGGATGCGCGCTTCGCTGCGGCGTTCGAAGGCGTCGACCCGAGCAAGTACAAGCTTTACAACGACACCGAGATCCCCGACCTCGCGAACATCGACGTCGCCGGTGGCTCCTGTTCATGATGGTTTTATCACGATACGCAAGTACGAACGAAAAGCGCATTATTTTAGCACTTGAATAATTTCTGTAACGGGTCAATAATCTAGCTGGCTGGGAAAACACATGAACATCGTTGTCAAGGAAGAAGAACATAATCCGCTCCGGGGCTGTCTGGGGGCGTACCTGCCCCGTGATGGCTCAAGTCGCAAACAGGACAACGTTTCACCAGACGCCAATCACGATATCGGGGAATTTCCTTTTTCGGCGTTTGGACGAGCTGCAAAGGACACCAAACAAACCCTCAATTAACAGACTATGCAGAAGGATACAAATCCGCACATCGAAGATCTCCACAAACCAGAGATACACGGCCGGAAAAATAAAATAAGATACCATAAAAATATCAGTCACGCCAACGACTTTACCCAGCCCTTCTTCACGCCGTAGCCGACGACCTCGCCCGCGCACAACGGGCCGAGGAGCAGCGGGGCGGGCGTCGGCGTCGGCACCACAGCGGGGGTTTTCTTTTTCCGGCCCTTGCCTTTCGGCTTTGTCTCGGCGACAACGGCGGCGACGCAGTGGCCTAGCCAGTCCTCCAAGTCAACGAGGCACTCATAGCAGTCGCGCTCGGTGAAGCCCGCGCCAGGGGCGGCGGGAGCCTGGCTCTTCCGGCGTGCGGGCGCCTTGAGGCCCTTAGATTTGAGCAGCTTGACGGCGAGGTAGTGCAGCCACTGATCAATTTATTCAGGGCCGGGTATTTCTGAGGAGAGCAGAAGAAACCCACCAGCGCGTTCGTCAGCGGGTTAAACGCCTCCCAGTTGTTCCCGTTGTGGTCCCGCATGTACCGGTAGATGTCGAACTGGTAGTCGCCTGCAATGCCAGAGTTAAACTTCCCTCAAATAGATGCGTAATGGCGCCCACCTTCACCCATGAAGATCTCCTCCTCGAACGGCGTCCAGTGGACCATCTCCCCGCCCGAGCCGTCCCCCGCGTCCATCCGCGACAGCCCGAGGTCGATCACCGTCGCGCACACACCGTGCACCGGGTCGTCCATCAGCGGCCTCTGTGCTTTGGCCGCTTTGCGGTTCTGATTCACTGCCTGCAGCGGGCGCAGCGCGCCAGCCGTCTCCCTCACCAAGATCTGGCCCAGGTGAAGATCGCGGTGCTGCGAAATCGAGATCGCGCGTCAGCGCCAATTGAGGAGAACCATCGCGTTCGTACCTCGAACGAGACTAGCTGTTCCGCGTGCGCGAGCGCCTTGGCCACCTGCCAAAATATGCTGCACGCCTGCCTCCAGCCGTTCTTCGAAACGCTCTTGAACGTATACGCCTCGAGATCGGGCCCGCCGTTCGGGAGCACGATGATCGCGTACGCCTGCGAGACGGCGAACGTATCTATTCCCTTCCCGCGTAAATAATAACCAAAAAGAGAAGGAGAGAATGCGCACCGGGACGGACGCCCTCGGACCCCTTGCGCTGGTAGTACTCATCCCATAGCTCGAGCAGCACCTGCGGGTACGTCCCGCGCACGACGTACGCGCGGAGCAGCTTCACGAACCCGTCGCACACCTCGCCCATTGCGTGCGTGACGATGATCTCCTTGAGCACGTCCTTCGCGTCCGTCTCCGCGGGGCCGTCCGCCTCCTCCGCCGCCGCCGCACGCGCGCTGGGCCGCAGCCGCCGCTGCGCCTCCTCCCTCAGCGGGATCACCTTGAGCACGACGTCGCCGATGCCAAACACCTCCGAGTAGCTCGCCTCGCCGATCTTGCGGAAGCCCTGCGCGGTGTGCGCGTGCGCGTTGACGAGCGGGTCAAGCGGGAAGGTCTGGATGAAGGCGGAGAACTCGTGCAGGCCGCTCGCGCTCTGCCCGCACTCGGCCAGCAGCGGTCGCAGGTACTCGGGGATCTCGTCCGCGAGGGACAGGCGGTGCCCTGGCTCCGGGCTGAGCGAGATGCATAAATCGGAGATGTCGAAGGTGAGGTCGCCGTCGGTGGGTGTCATCGGGGAGGGAGGAGTCTGCGGCGCGTACGGGCGTCTGCCGCGGCCGCCGATGGGGGTTAGTTGACGAGGACGGGGGATTGGGGATGCAAAATGCTGGTATCGCAGGGGTGGTTCGGGTCGGCTGGGTATGAGGGGAGGGGAGACAGCTTTCGGTACTATAACCTGTGGCAACTCTACCTCCCGCCGCGGTAAAAGCACTTCGACTTGAAGCCGCGGCTGCCTCCCGCGTGGCAATATGTCCTGAGCCACAGGTATCGGGGAAGGAGATGTCGGGAGAGAAACCGGTGCAGGTGGTTCATTATCCGAATCGGACTCGTCAGAGTCAACGCGCGCCGAGACAAGTCTGCGCAGTCTTCGGGGAGGTTTGGGCTGCGGAGGACTGTAATCGTCCTCACTGTCACTGTCTTTCGTACCGAAGTTCTCCTCAGTCGTTTATACGAATATAAAATAAATAGAGTAGACTGACCGAACCGCGGTCCCGACACGCGGCGCTCCTGACTGACCGTCTTGCCCTGGTCATCCAATACCAGAATATCGACGAACGGGGAGAACGGTTTATTATTGTGCAGCGAGGTGCGCTTCGCCGAGGCGAGTCTCTGCCTGTTTCCCACCGCAGGCGAACCAGGTGTGTTGAGCGCCCTGTCCCCGAGCGGACGGCGCGAGGGCGTGACCTCCTCCAACCGCCGAACGTGAGGCAGGGTCTTGCGGATCGGCGGGGAGAGGCGTTTCTTGCGGTGCATGTGAAGGATCTTGGGGGACTGCGATTTGGACTTGGGCTGGTCCCCGTTCTCGCGCTTCTTCATGCGGGACGCGACAGGGGCCCACTGGGTTGCGGGGAGGTCATCGAAGATGGTCGGAGGGGGCTTTGGGAGGCGTTCCTCGGGTACATTGACGATGCGTTGGCGGCGCTTCCCGTAGGCGTTTACCTGTTTGGTGTGGTAGCCCAGCATGGCTAGGAGGACAGCGGCGGCACAGACGGCCGCTGTGGCAGTGGCAAGGCCAAGAAGGGAGAGTGTAGGAATAGTGGGAGAGCGTTGAATGCAAACAGCGCTTCAATGTACAGTGGCAAGGGCTTCAATGTGCGCGGCAAGGGCTTTAAAGTAAAAGGCAAGAGGACGCGATTCCAACTTGCACGTGGCCGCGCTTGTCAAAAAATCAGAAATTTCCTAACCCGGACGGCCATGTCCCCCCCGCGCTGCAAAAATCTCGTCCTCGACGCCGGGCCCCTCCTCTCCCTCTCCCCCCTCCGCGGCCTCGCAGAAACATACCTCACCGTCCCCCAGGTCCTCGCCGAGCTCAAGGACAAGCGCGCCCGCGAGCACTTTGAACGCCTTGGCCTCAGCGCCGGTGTAAAAATCGAGGTCGTCGCACCCGATGCTGCGAGTCTAGCAACTGGTTCGCATCTTCTCTCTCTCTTAGTCGAGAAGTGGGGGCTGATACGGGTGCACGCAGTCATCCAGTGGGCAAAAAAGACGGGCGACTACGCCGTGCTCTCGCATCCGGATTTATGCGTCCTGGCGCTCACGTATGCACTGCACGAGTGCGAGAAAAAGTTGGCGAATGAGGCACGTCTTTTTACTAGGCCTTCGCGGGCGGCTGACTGACTGCACGCGATAGTAGAGTGCGCAGAAACCCGACGAGGCTGCTCCTGCAGCACCGGTAGAAACCGAAATCCCTAAAGAGCCTACACCAAATATAGAAGAGGAGGAACCTACTGCCGACGAAGAGGCAGAAGACGTAGACAACGACGAAGAGCAGGACCTAGAACCTCTCGACGTCGAGCTGCAGCCGCTCAACGAAAACCTCCCGCCACCCACCGACTCAACCGACGTACCCTCATCTCCGCCCTCGTCCCCGGAGCCCATCTTCGACGACCCGTCGGACGAGGACGACGGCGAGGGCGAATGGATCACGCCCTCCAACGTCGGCCTGCACAAGTCCCGCGCGCTGGACCTCCTCCCGGACGGCGACGGCGCGGGTAAGAAAGGGAAGCAAAAAGCGGAAGACGAGGAGGTGCTCGGCGCGGGGTGCATGACCGCCGACTTTGCGATGCAGAACGTACTGCTGCAGATGGGGCTCAACCTCGTCGGCGTCGAGGGTAAGCGCATTCAAAAGGTCAAGAGCTGGGTACTCCGCTGCCACGCGTGCTTCAAGTGCGTCTAAAAAAACTTGTCTGCAATGTGGATGGCTGATATATTGATACAGAATATGCAAAGACAACACGAAAAAGTTCTGCCCGTCGTGCGGGAACGCAACGCTGCTGCGGGCGTCGGTAACGGTGTCGAGCCCGGGCGCGGCGGCGGATGCGCCGGCGATGCAGGTGCACCTCAAGGCGAACTTCCAGTACCGCCTGCGGGGGACCAAGTACTCGATCCCCGCGCCGAAACCCGGCTCGGCGAAGAAGGGTACAGGCGAGGGGCTCATCCTACGGGAGGACCAGACGGAGTACCTGCGTGCGAAGAAAATGGCGGACGGGCGGCGCGAGCGGGAGGAGGCCAAGATGAACAAGGGCATTATTGGCCGGGAGAGCGGCGCGGGGAGCGTTGGGAGCTGGATGGACCCCGACTGGATGCCAGAGATGCTGAGCGTCGGTGCGGGCGGGAAGGGCCGGACGATGCGCCCGTCGGGCAGGGACGGGGACCTGCCTGCGATTGGGTATGGACGCAAGAATCCGAACGAGCGCAAGAGGCGGAAGTGATTGTAATTGTACTGTACATCGGCGTATTCTGTCTACTACTAACCCAGACTTCTGTTCATGAATCGTCTCTTCTGGAAGGACATCCACCACTTGCTCGGCTTGCCCGTGCCGTCTGCATAGAGGCGCTCGACGAGGCGCGCTGCAAGTTCCTGGCGGACCTGTACGAGATACTGCCGCAGGTAGTCTGAAATGAACAAAATCAATTAGTGAGTCAGGGCGCGCGCCGAGGTGGGACACGGACCAGACTCCTGGCGACTCGAGGGCACAGCATAGTGGGCATTGAGGGGAAAGTTTGCGTCGCCGGGGATGGGAAAGTTGTCGACGGAGAGGGTGTTGAGGGACTTTGAGGCCTCGATCTGGGTTGGGACGGTGCGAGCGGTGCCGATCTTTGCGAGGCAGTCGGAGACGTAGAGGATGAGGACGATGAGGGTCCGGTCGGCGGGGCCCTTGATCTCAAAGTTACGGAAGAGCGAGTTGGCGCGGAAGAGGTCGAGTGTCTCGTCGATTATATCTGGCAGCTCACCGTCCGCTGTGGGCCCGTCACTTTGAGCAACGACGCCAACAAGGCAGCAATACATACCTATGGGCGCTGGCCCCCGTATTTTTGTCTTGATTGGGAGGATTGCCATGTTGCCCGCCTGGCGGACATCGGGTTCCTCGTTGAAGGAGGAGTGGTACGCCTAGAAAGACGCGTGTTCGACACAGCCAGCAGCGACGACAAACGCAGCAGCACTCACCGGCATCGTTCGCAGCAAGAGTGAAATGCTGTGCTCCAATTGATCTGACGCTTCACCATGGACGCAGAAGAACGGGCGCCTCTCGTCGACCTCGACGACGTCAAGCCCTCCCCCGCAACCCTCACCAGTCCGACGCTTTTATCTCCACTTTTTTCCGCGAAAATCTGACCCACCATTGCCAAGAACTCGTCAAGCGCCTACGCGCGTTGACGCTCACCCTTCTTCCCGTCGAAGTTGATCCCGAATCGTATTCCAGTCTACTGAAATACCCCGAATCACCCCGCTCACGCGTCGTGTGCGCAGGATAAACGACCCCACGAGCCGCGTAATCACGCCGCAGGTCATCAACGCCTACCATGCCGCGGCAGGCGACTTTGTCGCCGCGCTCCCGTACTGCCTCTTGCGCGCCCGTGCGGAATTCATGTGGGATGCGAACCACAACCCCGCAGACTATGGCGAAAACCTGGGGCGAGGTGCGCGGGTGTACGCTGCATTCAATTTACGTGTTAATTCTATGCAGCGGCTGCGTGCGAGATGCTGGCGCGCAGGATAGTGCACATTGCCCCGCCCGACACTCTCAATACCATCATGTCGACGCGTTTCCAGCATTTACAGATTGACGGGGACAAGAGCGACATGGCGAGCGCTCTCGAGTTGGCCATCGACTCGCACTGGTGGGTCTTTGAGGCGCCGTTGGTTTCCAATATTCGACTTTTGTTTCAGCACAATATTTCTCTCGTCCAGCGAGGCACAGGATGGTTTGTAACATTCCCCGAATTTCTCTGCGCGCATGCTAACGACGGGCCCAGTCGTAAACGCTCTCTGGCGTGGGGAAATAATCCAGGAGAACAACAATGACCACGACATTGACTGTGAGTTTGCGGCCCAAGCCGGCTGCGCCGGCTCACGCTCCCCTCAGATGTCCAGTACTCCGACACGCGCGAAAACGACTCGTTCTTCGCCCGTCTGGATCCATCCCGGATGTCCGTCCCTCGGTATGTATATCGTATCGTAACTCACTTCCTATGAAACATAACTTGGCGCAGATACCAGAGCATGTTCCGTATCGTCGTCTGGCTGTTGTTCCTGTTTGTATACTCGCAAGCGGGTATGTCTTCCATCCCATCCATGACTAGCCTCGCATTTCTGACCCCGCTTGTAGTCCGGCAGCCGCTCGAGCGATCTCAGGGCCCGCCCGAATTCGACGAGTGGGAAATCGTCTTGTATTTCATGGCCTTGTCCTTCCTTTTCGAAGACATCAACCGCGTAGGCCGTCCTCCTAACTTGACGAGCGCCGCATAACGTCTTTAAAGCTCTACAAACTGCTCAAGTTCGTCACTTACAAGGCCTACAACTTTTGGATGATTGGTTTGTGCGGTGTTATTGCTTAGGGCAAGTCAGTACTCATCGCGCGATAACTAGTCTCATTCCTCACGGACGGGATCCTCACCGCCGCGTTCGTGCTGCGGGTCGCAGGCATGGCGGGCAAAGACCCGGACCAGGCGGCGAATCTCCGACTGAAAAGCTTCCAGGTGCTCAGTTTCGCCGCCCCGTTAATGTGGTAAGTCGCCTGCTTTCCTCTCCCTGTGTTCTCTCTTAAAAACTACTTGCAGGATGAGTGAGCCTCCTTCCGTCTTCGAGTCGGACAGGCCTGACCGCATGCAGAAATCGTGACCGTTTTTGACGGATACAAGTGCGTGTCGGTCGTAATGATATTTGCTTTATCTTTATGGTGTGCACAGGTACGTCGGGACGATGCAGATCTGCGTCGCGCGTATGCTGCAAGAGTCGGGTATCTTCTTTGCCGTGCGTGCAGCGAGTTTGCGTTTCCGTTGATGCTTTGCTGACGATGTTATATAGCTATTGTCTGTGCTCAGCATAGGCTTTGGGCAGGGGCTGTACGCCCTCGATGCGTCGGATGGGTCGGCAGAGAGTTCATCGAGCGTATGTTCCCATCCTTGGTCCAAGTTTCGCGAGTTGAATACAATATGTCTAGATCCTTAACGTCCTTGTACAGGCGCTCTTGCAGGCTCCGAATTATGACAAGTTCTCGGGCAGCCCGGCGGGTCTGACGCTGTATTATCTGTGGGGAGTGATCACTTGTAAGTAACGCTCCATTGTCCCCTCTTCGTTCTGCAGCTGTAACGTGCGCGACCCAGGCCTGATCTTGTTGAACATCCTCATCTCGCTCTTCTCATCGGCGTACTCTGATGTGAGCACCGTCGGCTCGTCGTGTACATCCTGCCTGACGGGTGGTCGCTTTCTTGCAGGTTGTGGACGACGCGGAGGCACAGTACCTGGCGTTCTTTGCGAGCAAAACGATCGGCATGATCCGCGCGCCGGATAGTTTCGTGTACCCCGCGCCGTTCAATCTCATCGAGGTGTTTCTGATCTCGCCGTTGGAGTACGTGTGCTTTCCTCCCTCTCCCTCGCATTGAGCGCGGAGTGATAATCTGTGTTTAGGCTCGTCATGCGTCCGTCCACGTACGCGACGCTCAACCGTGGCGTGATGGCGGTCGTCTTCTTCGTCCCGCTGACGCTGATCGCGTTCTATGAATCGGTCGTGGACACGGACAAGCACAAGTGGATGAAACGCTGGTTGAGCGGGGACGACCAGGGCGACGGGGACCGGCCGGAGTTCCGCGATCCCGAGGTGGACAAGGCGGATGAGGGGGAGCGTGTGATTAGTAAGGTGCCGTTTGAGGAGCTGGTGAAGGCTTTCCCGAATACGAATCAGGTGAGTTGGGCTCCGCCTCCTTTTGTGTATGGTTGAGTTGGCCGGTGCTGACGCGGACGTGTAGTCGAGCGAGGCGCTGATGCTGAAGGAGATTCTGGCGCTAAAGCAGCAGCTTGCGCGGGTACTAGACAAGTTGGATGGGAAGGAGGGTGGCAGCGCAGATAAGGGGGACTCTTAGGTGGCTCTGCCGAAGTGGGGGTTGAATTGGACTCTGGCTGGACGGACTTGCTCGCTGATAGTGTAGTATATAGTACAGGCATTACACCGCCTTACATCTGGATCGATATGCAGGTGGTGAGAGTAAACGTAATGAGACTGATAGGCGGACACTGCTTCTGATGCTATCAGTTAGGTTGCAGGACTACTCATCCTAGCAGCTCAAAAAGGCAACTCTTGAGCGACCGTCTCGCTGAGTCCTTGGGACCGCAGAAGTATTGAGTCTGAGACAGGTTCTCGTGCATTGATGGACCGCGTCGCGTTGGCATTGTTTCAATGTTTGGGCTGCTTCAATAGCACAGCCATCAGGAGGGGTATAAAATAGCTCCGCGGAGGCTGACACTCTCACTCTGTTCTTCCTCTCCTACTTCCACCATCGTCCCCTTTCTTCTCCCTCCTGGCCTACTACCAGCGTCTCTCACCTCCTCCCCGTCGACGTCTCTCCCTTCCTATGTGTCGAATTCTCTCCCCCATCTCTCTCCCCCCTTCCCTCCTTCGACCTCCCCCCCTTCCCTGGATTTCGGCCTCATCGCTGCCACACACCATCGCCGTCTCACCCGTTCCCTCGTCGACCTCGCTCCCTTCCTTTTCCCTCCACCGACCTCTCTCGCTTCTCGCCGTCGACGTCCCACCGTTCCCGCCACTGATGTTTGACACTTCCCTGCCGTCGACATCCCTCACTTCCTTCCACCGACCTCCGTCTCTTCCCACCATCAACCGCTCTCGTTCCTTGTTGCCATTTACTTTCCATCATCAACATGTCTCACTCCTCCCTAGCGAGTCTCTCACCCTTTTGCCATCCCGCCCCTTGCTACTTTGGCATCCCGCCTTCCCCTGCTTCGGAATCCCACCCTCCCAACAATATCTTCCATCCCTTCGTCGTGCGCTCTCCATCCCTCGCCATCGGCCGCTCCTTCATCTCCAGTCACTCTACTTTCCCTTCCTCGCCACAAACCCTCTTTCTGCGCCTTCCGCCGACTAACATACATTCCCTTCCCTTCTCGCTATTCGCAGCCGATGTCGTTCCCTCTCGCCGCTGTCCAATTCCATCTCATCGCGCCTTTGCCCCGGCATATCTCCCTCCCATCCTCCCCATCGACCTCTCGTGCTTTCGCTGCCAGTTCCGACACTTTCTCATCCCCCCACCGACACCTCTTTTCCCGCCACCATATATATACCCAATGTCCCTTCCTCTCCCCGTAGTATAAGCCTTATCGACATCTCTCCCACTCCTTCGACCTCCGTCCCGAGCGACGTCATTCCCTTCCACTCTTCAGTGCCCCTCCCTTCTTCGACGTCTGGGCCTCCCCCACCTATTCCGAGAAAGGGAGCGAAAAATACCTCCATCTTCGTGGCCCCTTGCCGTGGGTCGCGAGCTTGATACTTATGCTTGCCTAACCAAGTGCACGTGAAACACTTTTGCTCTGCCCCAGGTTGGCAGGCACGATTCACATTTCCTAGCGGCATGGTTACAGCCAGGAGCACAAATGTGCGCTGGGGGCCCTCCTAAGTCGCCTTGAAAATGTGGTAAGGTGTCATGATGGGACATGGCCCGTGTTTTTAGGCCGTTCAGCGATCTCTGGTATGAAGAGGACTGTGCACAGATTTTTCCCAATTCATACAGAGGGATGGCGGTTTCTTACTCCTAAAGATTGTTTAAAAAGCCCCCCCCGGAGCACGGATAAAATTGCCGCGCGCATTCAAATGCTGCCAGCTGGCTGTGTCAACAACCGATGGTATAAATGTTTAATGTAACATCTGCAAGAGGAGCACTGGCACTTCGAGCATGGAACTCTTGAGAACTGAGAACGAAAGTGCGGCCGAGCGGCGAGCGTTGCAGGAAAAGAGAGGTGGTGGCAGTGCAACAAACATGAGCCAACATCGCGTCCTTTTGCGCTCGACAGGCACGTGTTCTCAGCTTCCGTTCGGGCTCGACCTGTTAGCGCTCTCGTTGCTTCCCGTTAGAATCAGACTTTTGAACTCGGTATATGCCAAAGCCATGTCTAACAAGTAAGCGGTACATAAAATTCCCTCGATCCAAGTTTCTCTCCATTCCGGGCCCAGCACAGTGTGGGCATGCTCTTCTCATCAGTCCGCATCCCCCGTGCACAGCGCATCGTCCACTGATAATGCAGCGTTTACCTGTCTGCTCACTAACCCTTGTACAAGCTCCGACTCTCAATCGGTCGTGGTCGGACCCCAGGATTGGGCCTATATGGTTCCTAGTGCGATTCTCATGGACGGTTTGCTACACTCGTTTTGTCTCGGCTTCGTTCTTGCGCTTGGTATAAAGTACTGGGAAGAATATGCCACGGATTCGATTCGCAAGCGCGCTTTTGTCTTGACTATTGTGTTCCTCTCCACGTATGTTGTCCAATTGCAAGAACGAAGCCTGTGACCTCATGTCATCACAGTGTGCAGACAGTATTAGAAGACTATAAGATCTGGACTGTCGCAGTATCTCATCACCTGTGGGTGAGTATCACTCCTTCATAGCCTATCATCCAAGTCAGCATACACTGAAACCAAAAAGCCGAGTAGCCCTTTTTTTTGGACTGACTTCTTCGTCAATGGCGCGATCTCCTCGATGTGCGAAGCATTTTACATTCGTCGTTGCTGGAAGGTCTGGTTCTTTGCTTTGGTCACTCTGAATCGCAGTTCACCCTAGCAATTAGATGACAGGAAAGAGTCCATGGGTATTGTACCCTATGGCCTTACTTTGGATAAGTATCGTTGGTGCACAATTCTACATCGTACGTCCAGTCCTCCACCCCGCATTTATGAAGCCTAATCGCAGTTTAGACTATCACCTTGGGCCTCGAATTCCATGATTTCCGGGCCAATGATCATCGCGTAGAGCCTCCATGCTATTTCATCATCCTATATTCCCACTGATGGTTGAGCGTAGGTTGATGAACAAGTGGAAGGGCTGTTACGCGGCGTTCGTGAACCCCATTACAGACAGGACAAACTCACTAATGCGCCATTGTTGTCAGACTATAAATGTCTTTTCATACTGGGTAGTTGGGTGTACAAGTAAGCCCATTTTACTTCCCGTATCTTCTCCTACTCTAATCTCTTTCCGTCAAGTTCTCGATATCGCGGTCGCTGTCATCTGTAATAAAAAATCTAGGTTTATCAGCTACCATATTCTAAATTGTTCCAGTGATAACCTGCCTTACGCGATCGAAAACCGGCTTGGACGCTTCGGACTCTGTCATTAATAGGGTCATTTTTTTGGCGCTAGAGACAGCTCTCCTCCCATCGATTTCTATGATCGTTGCAGTGATCGTCCTTCACGGCGCCCCCCGCCCCGTAAGTGCTTTGAAACTGAATGATATTGTAACTGAGTATCCGACAGGGCCAACATGACGATCTAGTTTTGTTCTTTGTCTTTATGACAGCAAAGTTGTGAGTCCAATATTTTCCCGAGCGAAGCCGTTTAACTGTACGCAAATCTAGTTATGCTATCGGCTTGCTCCGAACTCTGTCAGTTATCCAAATTTTTGGCCGGCGAATGATGTTCTTAACCAGAAGTTAAGAAACGCTCGCGCCAGGCTTCGCCAGAGAATCGACTCTACGGATCTGGGTCGAACTACGCTGTCGACATGGGCTTGGAACCAAGAGCAACAATCTGCTACAACTGCGGATAAGGTACACCGAAACATGAGTGACGAGGACGAAAAATGCTGACATTCTGGCAGCCAGCAATGGAAACCACTACGCGAGGGACTGTCTCGGAGTCTTCTGCGCTCACATTCAATCACTGCGAGGGCATCGCGCCAAATGAAATACCAGAAGCGGCCGGGCCACCTCGCGTACACTTCGGCAGCCCTCAAATGGCTCAATGCGAGCGTGGGTACGCCCGACTCCGGGTGTCGAGCATCAACAAAACGAAACAGGAAACTGATGAACATCCATAAAACCCAAGGGAAAAGTAGCAATAAGAATAAAAGTAACAGTACACAGTGATGGTTCTCCCGTATTTTTTTGTAGGATACTTAAACTAGTGGTCTATGCACGCAGATCTTGCGTGAGTTTCGTCAGCAGGACGTCCAGATGGTCAGCCGCTTGCTTAGCTGATGCAACGTCTTTGTCTATCGCCAGGGCCTCATTCAACGCCGGGAATGTTGTCGCACCATATCCGAGCCACCGGCCAGGCGAAACGACCATGTGCTTGTACCAGTCTGATTTTGGCGCGTCAGGGCTGCCGGAAAAGTCGCAAGGAGAGAACACGTACCCCGCCCCTTGATACCCTCTTCAGAGACGAACCCTTGCTCAAAGGCAGCGAGCTTCTTGTTCACCTTCGTGACGCGCTTGGCCGCCTTGATGAACTTGAAGATCGGCGGCACCCGCGGGAGGTGCGGCCCATCCACTTCCTTGGGTCCACCAAACTGCGCGTCAAGATACTCCTCCCACGCGGCGGGGACGTGCAGCCCGGCGCGCCGCCACCGGTGTGGTGCGACGCCGAACACACGCTTGATCCAGTTGGCAAAGTGGGAGGCAAACCCGCGGCGCCAGCCATACCGCCGGGGAAACTTGGGCAGCTGGCTGAGCAGTCGCTTGAAGTCCTTCTCCGCCGCGTCCTTTTCCGCATCCAGCTCGATGCTCGCGGACGTCAATTCGTCAATGGAGTGCCTGAGTTTGGAAAAATCCATAGCGGTCGCAAACGGCGTGTCCGTCACGATCCCCTCGACTCTACGTTTATTTTAGTTGGAAACTTGGACGACAGGATACACATACTCATCAAGGTAGTTGTACAGCTCCAGCGCATATTGTGTGGTGTTTAACGGTACGATGATCGAGTCGGTCAATCGGAGCAACATCAGGCCCAGATGCTTAGCCACCGCGGTCTAGGTTCAACACGAATTAGTTAATTACAGCAACGGGACGAGACTGAAAAACTGACGGCGCGCAAAAACCCAGGATCCGCGTGCATGGACTGCCACCGCTGAGTGTCATAGATGGAATGGTAGTGGTACACTGCGTCCTGTGGCGTTCCCCCGAAGCCTTCACTTGAGCTTGCGATCTGATTGATGCGTCAGCACCAGCCTAAGGTAGAGCATGGAAACCGCACCCCAAGGCGTTCCAAAAATACGGTGAAATCTGACCCACTGCCCAGCGGGGGTATGATGCCCTTCGCCGCCCGTCGCCGCGTCTCCGCAACTTCGTACGCCGCCATGAATTCGGAGTCAGTGAGCTCACCAGCCGCGAGTAGGCCATCTGCGTTGCGGGCGTCCCACAGTGTTTTCCCCGCAGTGCTCACGTACGGAATGTCTTTCGCAGTACGCCGGACCAAGTGCGCCAGCGAGGGCGAGCCAGCGACTCCCCAACGCGCGCCGCCCGCGGAAACGTCCACGTTCACATACGCTACAGCGTGCGCTGCGAGCCACTGCGCAAAGTCCTCGCCGTACTCAGTAGAGCCGATCAGGCCGTACTCCTCCGCATCCCAACTTGCAAAGACAATGGTGCGCAAGGGTTTCCAGCCCACCTTGAGGAGCGCGCCGTACCCGCGAACGACTTCCTGCAGCGATGCTGTGCCGCTGATAGGGTCAGTAGCGCCAAGCACCCATGCTGTGTACCGTCAGCCCCAGAGAAACGCGCATAACCGCGAGGAAAGGGTACGCACCGTCACGGTGGCATCCGATGATCACGACCTCGTCGCGAACGTGCCCCGGGATGGCAGCCATAGTGTTCCAGATCGGGGTCACCTTGGCATCAACGTGGTTCACGAGTCGGATAGACTTTGTGCTCGCCGCCCCGCTCAGAGTGCGTCTCATACTCACACCACTGTCAGCAAGGTAGATGCCGTCGATCTCTTCAAGCAGACGCTCTGCGTTCGCCCATGATATGGGCAGAGAGGGGATCCGAGGGCCGTTGCTCCCAGTGGTGCGGTTGCTGTCCTCGTATGCGGGGACGCCGGGGGTCGTGGGGTCTCCAGCTACAGAGCACATGAGGTTCAAAAGAACTCACTGCACGAATATACGCACGGTAGAGATTAACGTATGCAACAGAGCCGCGCTCAACCGAGGTGGGATTTCTGGCAGGCCCGGCGGGGTAGGGTTCATAGCCGTTCTCGACAGTGATGTGCCCGTCGTCGCGCGGATCGGAGTAGATTAACACCCTGGGTACGATAATGGTTAGGCCCGTCCACAAAGCGCAGAGGTTGAACTTACCCAACGGCGCCGAGATCTTCTGCACCTTTGATCTAAACTAGGCTTTGGGCAAAGCATGGAGGAGGCGGAAAGTATGGACGTACCTTCAGACCACGTAGGACGTTCCCGTATCGGGTTATAACTATTTTATTCGTGAAGTTGACCCCTGCAGCAACCAACTCCGCATAATCCTACGCCGCAATGGTCGGTTGGTTGCCTCGGTGGAAAAATGCAGACCTACCGCTTGTGTTCCGTAGTTTGCATAAACCAACTAGGAACTTGTGAGGGCTGCAACGTACATTTAACAGGATATTTACCTGCCCCTGGACGTCGCCGTCGCCGCTTGCACCGTGCCATGTGGGTACGGCATCTCTGTATTTGTGCGCGTCGGGGTCGAGAGGGTCCCCGTCCTCCACTAGGTCCGCGGTCCACTCCGGGTTCCCATCCGCGCCAAGGACCTCGAGCCGCTGCTCAACCCCAGTGTCCATGACGGGGTAATACACGTCGACCTGCCACCGCCATTTAATTAAATTATTGCGGTGGTATTTTATTCCGCCACTCACCCAAGCCGTGGGTTTGCTTGACCCGCGCAGCGCCGAAGTAAGGTCCAGGGTCGCCCGCCGCGATGCCCTACTTCCCGCGGGAAACACCGGCGCCTCTGTCGGTGCGGTGATCTGGAACTCGTCCTGGAAAAACTCGAGCATCTTCACAGCATCTTTGAGATCCTGAGCAGACCCTGCGACGTGCGGGTGTGCCGTGTATTCCCCGGACGTCGCACGCGCATTCTCGGGGTTCGGGACGGACCTGCGGAGTGTCAGTCCGACATACGATCCGAACAGCACAAACGGCGCACAGGAATAGCGCTTCACGCTCTTCCATGGAGAGCCGGGGCTGCGGTTTCTCGTTCCAGCGGTGAGCACCATTGCCATTGTGCGGGCGTAGGTGAGCACCGGGGTGGGGAGGTGGGGTACGGTGGACTTGCAAAACGCGAAGACAGAAGAGAACTGCCAAGAGAAACGCGATGTGCGCCAATATTTGCTTGGCGCGCGACGAGCGCCGCCGCGTTGCAGGCTCGGGCTCGTACGATCCTTGCGTGGCTAGTTTGCCCGCCAATTTGCCTTCGAGATTTCTTTTTTCTGGATCCTCCATGGTGATACCGGTTGCCGGAGCGTGGGACTGTACTCACTCATTTCAAAACCTCCATGACCGCGAATAAACGCAGCCTTCAAAAGCTTAGCGCTTAGGACTCGTACTGGCAGAGAAAAGCGATATAGATGATCATTCAAAAGTTCAAATTCAGGTTTACACGTCAATTCTTTTGTATTTTTCGTCACAGCAGACCTTTCACGATCTCAACGACGCGGTCCCCAAGCTCGACGGTCGTCACCTTCCCCTTAAGGTCGGCGGTGCGAAGCCCGTGCCCGCCGACGGCAGGAGCATCGAGTACCTTACGTACGGCGTCCTCAATAGCTTTTGCAGGTTTCTCGAGCCCGAGCGAATAGCGCAATAGCATGGCCGCGCTCAGGATGGTTCCAATAGGATTCGCAATACCCTGCCCGGCAATGTCGGGCGCAGAGCCGTGAATGGGCTCGTACAGGCCGCGCGTCGGCTTGAAGTCGGGGGTCGGGATTGACGGCGGTCCAGCCAAAGAGGCCGATGGCAAGAGGCCTAACGAACCGGGAATAACGCTAGACTGGTCTGAAAGGCTGTGGTTATTGTGCAAGTCAGTTAAAATTGTTCACATTCACGAGTACAATGAGCCTACATGTCGCCGAAGAGATTCTCCGTGAGGATGACACCGTTGAGTTTCCGAGGGTTGGACACGATCAGCATGGCGGCCGAGTCGACGAGATGGTGGTCGAGCTTTATCTGAGGAAACTCTTTTGCGAGCGTCTCAGTAACAACCTTGCGCCACAGCCGCGAGCAGGCCAACACGTTCGCCTTGTCAATCGAATGGATGGCGAGGGGTGGGTTTGCGCCCATCGCAAGCGTCGCGGCAACGCGCGTGATGCGCTCGACCTCAGACACGCTGTAGATCATCGTGTCCCACGCCGTTTCCGCCTGATCGCCTGCACCAGCGCCGAGCTCCTGGCGCGCGCCAAAGTAGAGCCCGCCGATGAGCTCGCGCACAACGATCGTGTCTACGCCCTGCACGATCTCGGGCTTGAGTGGGGACGCGTCGAGCAGCGAGTCCGACGCGAAGTTTGCGGGGCGAATGTTCGCGTACAAGCCGAGTGCCTTACGCAGCTTCAGCAGTCCGGGCTCGGGGCGTACCTTGGCATCAACACCCCATTTGGGCCCGCCGATAGAGCCTACGGCCGATGTTGTTTTTAAAAGTACTGAGAAGAACCCTGATGCAGCGCACCCATAAGAATAGCATCGGCTTCTTCGCACGCCTTGAGAGTCGACGGCGGCAACGGATCCCCGGTCGACTCAATAGCGCACCCACCGATTTCGTGCGACTCAAGTTTGAGATCGAAATCGGGGGACGCAGCGGAGACGGCCTCTAGCACACGGACGGCCTGTGCAACCACCTCAGGGCCTGCAGATGTACATTGTAGTCGGAAGAAAAGCCGTCAGGTGCACGAGACACACCGATTCCATCACCAGGGAGCACAACTATCCGGAAACTAAACAGCAGTCGTTAGCAGGCTAGTTGAAACGGGGGGTACTGGTCTGCGTACGATCTGGGGGCCATTGTGAGTGAAGTTTGAGAAACGAGCTTCCGCAGCGACGATTTATGATTCCGGGAGTTCTAATGGACACGAGATCCTCCGAATGTGAGGAGGAGCAACTATTTCAAGCAAAACTTTAGGAGCGGAATTCTTTTCGGTTTGAGTCGGCCGACAGCTTACGGCTAGATAGTAGATACGATAAGATCGTCACAGCCACACGACGCCTTTTCATTCAATCACTATGTCGCTGCCCCCGTCCCTCCGTGCATCGGTGACTCCGCCTGAGCTCGAGCTCATCGCCTGCCAGCAGCTCGTCGAGATAATCCCTCTCATCTCCATGGAAAAAACCGCCTTCATCTCGGTACTCTCTTCCCGCCTACATCCGACATATTTTCAACGCGTACCAGGGCGCCTACGGGCCTCTACGCCCGCCGCAACGCGCAAAAATACCTATATGGATGGCAGTAAACCTTAAACAGAAGAAAAAATGCCACATCATCGCCCCGGTGTGGCTCACCGTCGGTACGTCGCGTCTTCTGTGATGGACCGACACATGCGATGACCGACGCGCTGTAGAATATCTCCAGGACAAGCTGGTCCAAGAAACGTCGCAAGCGGAGTTCACGAAGCTGCCATTTCGATTCGCCGAGATTTCGCGCGTGCTCCTTGACGTGTACGTCCTCAGCGTTTTGCGTCGCGTCAAGGATCGCGTGCCGTTCAATTGATGCTCCTCCAGTGCCGCCGATGATTTGCAGAATCCCGATAAGCTTCGAACACTGCTTCAAGACCTACGTGAAGCACGCCAGGCAAAGGCGCGCGCGGGATTAGAGACCCTTGAGCATTCTACGTTCGGGGTACCTCTTTCATTCTTGCTTTTGAAGCGATTGACTGACGTGTTCCATTCAGCTGTCCAATCTCTCTGCCATGGAAATCAACGAAATCCGCCCGTTCTTCATCAAAGCGATGGCGGTGCTCGGCCAACTACGCCCTGGCGCATGAATAGAACCGCGTCTGGACGCAGTAAATTGTATGTTATTAATTGTGGTGTGAATGCCAAGTTTTGTACCTTTCCCGGCGTTTCGGTTGAACAGGAAAGAGGTGGCTGAGCTCGGAGTGTTGAGACCCATCACATGGCTGGGCTACAAACCAGATTGCACCGCCCCGACAGGATTTGATTGTTTAACGTGCACTTGGTTAGCTCGGCCGTGAAGCACAAGCGTCAAGCCCGTGACCCACGGCAAGGAGGCACGAGGATGGAAGTAGTGATCGCACTCTTTCTCGGGAATAGGTGTGGGGAGACGTCAGAGGAGTGGAAGAAGAGGTGGAAGGGAGAGAGACCAGAAGAGTGGAAAGAAAGACGTCGGCGGAGGTAAAGAAAGAGTGGAATGAATAGACATCAATGAGGCCTCGGGACGGAGAGGAAGAGACGTCGGGGATTCGATGGCGGGAAGAAGTCGGAGGGGGAATGTCGTGCGGATAGTTCAAGCGCGAGAGATCGGAGGTGGGGAAGGGGAAGAGATTCGATGACGAGAGCGAAAGACGTTGGCGGGGAAGGGGCTCTAGCTGTCGGTCGTGAAAGAGGTCCATTGAAAGGGAAGGGAGAATGTTTTGGTTGGCGGAAGGCGGAGTGGCATGGTAAGATGTTGAGGTGAAGGGAAAGAGGATGGATGGATGGAGGGCCGCTGAGTGGAACTGAAGTGACCGGTGGTGGAGCAGGAGTTGCTGACGGGGAGGGGAACTCGCGACGGAAGAATGAGAGATGCCGTCGAGAGGGTGGGATGTCGAAGCAGGGATGTGTGATGAGGGAAGGCGAGAGACTAGGATGGTGGGAAGGCAATGACAACAGTGAGGAAGGAGAGCAAGGACGTGGGAGAGACGGAGGTCGGTTGGGGGAAGTGAGAGATGTCGACATCTACGGCGAGAAGCGAGAGAGGTTGGTGGAGGAAAAGGGAAGGGAACGAGGTTGACGGGGGGAGGGGGGGCGAAACGGCGATGGTGTGTGGGGTGAGAGCTCGACGGTAGTGAGGCTGAAATCGCGAGAAGGGAGAGAGATTGAAGGTCGAAGGGAAGAAGGGGGGAGAGAGATGTGGGAGAGAATTCGACCCATAGGAAGGGAGAGACGTCGACGGGGAGGAGGTGAGAGACGCTGGTACTAGGTAAGGAGGGAATAAAGCGGACGATGGTGAAAGTAGGAGAGGAAGAGCAGAGTGAGAGTGTCAGCCTCCGCGGAGCTATTTTATACCCCTCCTGATGGCTGTGCTATTGAAACAACCCAAACAATGCCAACGCGACGCGTTTCTTTGGATGCACGGGACACTGTCTCAGGTTCGATTCTGTGACCCTCGCTCGATAGTTGCCCTTTTGAGCTGCTAGGATGAGTGGTCCTGCATCCGAACTGATAGCATCAGGGAGCAGTGTTCGCGTATCAGTCGTATTACGTTCACCTCCCCCTGTCCCACTCTGTCCCGACCAAGTCCCGACTCCGAGTCTATGGGCAAACCAGTCTGTGTCAATATAATCTTTCGATTCCACCGTGCACTGAGAAATGCGGGTCCCATTCAGCCCATTCAGAGATCTCAAAAAGCAGGGCCGATCTGTCCGCTTCCGGAATCAGAGTTTTGAGTTCCTTTTCCCCACTATAAAAAACGATCCAGAATTCCAGCCTTCAACCAAGGATCTCCCAGCCCTGGGATGCACCGACAAGGAGGTGCTCGAGTCTCTTGACTCAACTTTGTCATGGTTATCCCCGACCAAAACTACCTGGAGCAGCTCCTCTTCCATGAAGTCAACTTCGATATAGAGCAGGTTCGGAATTTCAGAAAGCTCCTGTTGGTCCGGAACGACGTCTTAAATCACTCGATGTCAAATGGGACGAGTTCAAGTTGTTGCCTGTGTACTAACTACATCGGCATGAGGTTCCAACTGCTTCCCGAGGATGGACGTCGACGGGGATGAGTCTGTAGGCCTTCTAAAATATAGCTTCCATTATAAACTTGCGATGCATTGCATACGGGGGTTAACGCGGTCAACATTCAGTGATATTCATGGCAACTCGACAAGAAACGGGAACAACTAAAGGTACTGTATAGCTTGTACAAGAAATAAGCGGCGTGACCATATTCGGTCGCTAGTAGTCACCGAGAGAAGGGGGCAAAAAGTTTGGGTTACCGTAGCTGGTGCATCGTGGTGGTCCCGCGTAAGGCGGTGGCAAGGGTCCCGCACCGCCGTACTTGTTCACGCGAGGATTGGGGTTTGCGTACTGCTCGGCTTGCGATGGAAGAGGTCTGCCGCGCCCGGCGTTCGGGCTGCTGCTGTCGAAATCGTCGCCGCGGCGGACTCGCCCATAGCCGGGTGAATCGTAGCCAGGAGAAGTACTATCCCTGCCGCGGCCGCGACGACCACCGTCGTGGAAGTCCCGTTCATTATTATCAGGTGGGCCCCACTGGCTGGCCGACCCTCCGCGTCTGTAGTCATCCCTATACGACTCATATCTGTCCGTCTTCATCGACCCAAGCACGAAGCTGTTCGACTCGCCCAAACCGCTTTCACCGTGGCCACCGGAGTGGTCGTTAAAATTCGCGCTAGTATCCTGGGGCGCCTGCTGATTGTAGTCGAAGTACTCCGTGTTACGGGGAGCAGGAGCACTGATGCTAGTGCTCCTCGCACGCGGCGGGGTAGGAGTACTAGTAGCGAGATTCTGCGAAGGCGAAAATGAGTTTTGCGTGACTTTAGGTCGGTTCGGGGGTCGTCCAATCGATGGTCTCGCTATGGAGGAAGTAGTTGAATTCAGCCGGGAGCTCTGCTGGGTCTTGATTCCTGCTTCCGGTCCTGTCGGGACCATCGCGGTCGTACATCTCGCTGGCCCGCGAGGCGGCGAGGGCGGCGACGCTTGATTGGGAGGGGGCGCGGACGTCAAGAACGTTTCCTGAGAAACGCCCGTCGTTGACAGAGCGGTCGTTCTGGTGCGTGCTGTCGTTGATTCTGTCGCGGAAGGGAGACCCTCCGCCATGCATGTGAGGCGGGGCATCGTGCTTGTTGTTGGGCTCAAGCATCTGGGACTGGTGGCCGTGATTCTCGTCCGGCGTCGCCCACGGATCATGGTTAGCGATCCATTCGTTTCCTACCGGCGGGGCATCTCTCGTCTCCTCTCTCCGCGGTGCAGATGTATGGAACTCGTCCGTTTCGGGTACGGCTGGAAGGCGAGACGATTGGGCTCGCGGGGTTGGATGAGAGGTGTTAGGCTGTTCGGCTGGCGCGGCCCAAGGATCATGCGCAGGTGCACCCCAGGCATCTTGTGTAGGGCCACCCCAAGCATCTTGTGCAGGCGCGCCGCCGTGGTTGGCCGCCGGCTCCTGGTGGGTTATTGGACGTGTCTCCGCAGGCTGCTGCTCCGTAGCAGGCGTCGCCCATGCGTCGTGCGTCGGATTCCATTCGTCAACAATAGGCGCAGAATTCTCGTTCTTGACAGGTGTGTGAGTGTTAAAGGAATCCTCGCTGTTGGAGGGGCGAGACGGCAGACGGTAAGATTGGTCGTACGAGTCATCTCCACGGAGATGCGGTGGCGTGTCATGGCTCCTGTCGTTCGCACCAAAGTTCGGTTCTTGGGACCAACCTCTGCGGGCGGCTCCGTTGCGCGCATTGTAGTAGTCTTCTTGTTCATTGCCGCCTCTGCCCTGGTCGGGATAGCGCCCGGGCCCGCCGCGCTGAGGGCGGTCGCCACCGCCGCCGCCGCCGCCTCCACCGTATTGCCACGCATTGTCAAAGTCTTGCTGGCTCTGCTCATAGAAAGAGCCCTCGCGGCGGCCATTTCCCCTGCGGTCCCAGTCGCGGTCGCGGGCCGGACGAGGCAGTCTGGGGGCTCTGGATTCGTAGTACTCCGGCTCATCAGGTGCGAGGGCCCAATTCGGGTGGTCGGGTGTATGGGCAGGCATCGCAGGAACGATCGGTTCCTCTTTCAGAGACGTATTAATTGTTTCTTGGGGATTGAAAAAGTGCTCGGCCTCTTCGTCAAGAGGGTTAACGTCGGGAAGGCTAATGTCGGCCCGGACTGGGGTCGCGAGAGGCTCGTTGAGAACTTTAGCAGCAAGTTCCGGGTACTTGTTAGCAATCTACAACATAATTGTAAGGAAGAACAGTGCATTCATCGAAACTCTCACATTGGCTGCATCGGCGTAAGTGACTGGAGGCAGCTGAATAGGCTCATCTTCGGCCGCTAAAACGACACTGATGGTGCTGGTCTGGGCAGCAACGGAATTCAACTGAGGGGGTATAAGAACGAGTCGCAACTCGATAAAAGTATTGCTTACTTGAGGGTCTTTCTTCGACGAAGGATCAAGCAGTCCAAAATTGAGTTCTGGATGACTGGCCACTAGCTGAAGATATCCGAGTCAGTGGGCACTGCGGCGTATGGATCGAATCTGTCACCTCTGTCAAGGTCTCTTCTCTATGCATCGGCGTACCATCGGCGGGCTCTTCGCCGTTAACCTTGACGTTGATGTCGAACCCAGAGCTGTTGCCGGATTGATATCCCGAAGTGCTTCCTGACATGGATTTTGCTTCAAACGACGTGTCTGCGGAGGAGCCATGTGCATTAGGGGTGGAACAGGCCAGAAGACTGGGCATCGTGGGCATTGTTTCGCAGGAGAAGTCGATGAGCGGACCGTCGATCGGTGAGATGGGAGATACTGGCGCCGAGATGCGGACGGAGACTTGTTTCGGGGGCGCCCAAATAGCGTCGAGGGCCTCTTGGAGACTCGCTTGCTCGGAAGGCGCCTTCGAAGCGGACTGCGGGTACGAGAAAGCAAAAACTTAATCATCGAGTCGAGTGATCATCGGAAAAAAACCTACTACTGCGGATCTGTCCGGCGAGGTACTCGATGCCTGCGAAGTCAACGTGATGAACAAGGGTTCTCAGATGCCTGAAAAAAAACCGACAAATGTAGATGGAGTCGGCTTTTGCGAGCTGATTTTGGTAGGAGGCAAAGGGAAGAAATGCGAAAGCTGAGCAGGAGCCAAATCACCGGATGTGTCGAAACTTGCGGGTAAGGCGGATTCTGAAAGAGGGAAAGAGCTATTGGCGGAGGATGTCGCTGATGTGTTGGGATTGCCCTTCTGCCGTGAATTGGGTCGGTCGGGGATGTAGATTGGGCTGAGACGAACTCACATTGAAGGATTCGTCGTCGTCGAGACGTCGGGAGGGAGACCCCGCCTGAGCGACTGTAGTGTCTGAGCGGGCAAGCTGCAGAAAAGATAGAATGAGGATCGGGGCATGCAAAACGAAGCAGGAGCTACCTTGGGCTGGAAGGGCGGGGCCTCGACGTCCAATCGCTAAATCGGAGGCGCTTTAGATGGCGTAGAAGGTCAAAGAAAGAAAGGCTTACAGTGGTACTTTCAGAGGCCGCGAGGCGGGAGACGTTTTGGACAGACATGGTAGACGAGCTGGGACGAACTGCGCGGGGGTCGTTAGGAAACTGGTTGTTGCCCATACAGCAAGCTGGGTGACGCAGAAAAGAAGAGAAAAGGATGTGAGGGAGCTGAAGAAGAGGCTCAGCCAGCCATCAACCCCAGAACCCATATCCGGAATCCACTGACAGACGATCCGCCACTGCGCGACTTTTTTCTGTCTTTTTTTTCCTTTGTGCTTATTCGACGCGTTTCTCTACTGTTCCACCGCGTCTCTTCATCCAAACCCACATTTTCGGCATTCCCAGCGACCCCAAAAGATATTGGGAGCGCAAACATTTTGTAATCGTTTATTCAGTTAGGCAGAATCGCAAGACTTCTTGGCAATTAATCACGTCGCCAGGTCCCATTCAGGTAGCTGGATTGCCCAACCAGCTGAAAAGAAGCGCACTGTTGTTCGGACGGGGCCGACCAAGAGGACTTCCCTGTTGTCTTGAAACAGCTTGTCATGCAGAGGAGAAAGGATGTCGCAGTCAACGAACGACGCGCCCACGGCACAACTATATTCGAATCGGTATTCTATACATTGGTAGCAAGTCATCCAGATACATGGCAGTCAGGAAATATACGTATCGTATGAGTATGCATATGTGCGCCCAAAAGTGCGGAGGAGATGAGTGTCACTGGAGTGTATGTACATCATCGACCGCGAAGGCAACGCCCGAAATGTAGGGGACGAGTCCCAAGCGCCTGAGCTCAGAACGAGCCCAAAACACCAACCACACGTCGGGCTTGATTTTACACGACTTTGACTCACTATTGATAGTAGACAGCGGAAAGGCTGGTGAGGACATGAAGTCCTCCTATCAAGACAATTTAAGGATCGTGTGGGAGCGAGGAAAGACGAGCAGACGAAATGAAGATAGGGAAAAAGGAATGTATTGAGGAGATGGCGGTCAAGAGCAAGAAGGGGTTGTCTTGCCCGAATGGACGAATCGCAAATAAGGAGACAAACAACCTATACAGGACCTTTGACCTTCCCACGCTCCCTCTTCAACTCGCAAAATGGAAAACGACCAGGTATGTCCTCCGTGCCCGTCTTGTATAGCCCGCTAACACGCTGTAGGGTGTTCTCGTTGATCTCTACGTCCCCCGCAAATGCGCGGCAACTAGTCCGTTTCTCCCGACCCCGATTTCGCACTGGCGAATATTGACTTGACCACGATAGACCGTCTCATCACCTCAAAAGATCCACGCCTCGGTGCAGATCAACAGTCGTCGATGTCGACTAGCAATGGTCGCGCACTGAACACCTCCACGACTTTTGCTCTGTGTGGTCAGGTCCGGTCTCAGGGTGAGAGTGACGATTCGCTCAATAGACTGGCGACCAAGGCCGGATGTGCGTTGCAATACTGCTTACCTCGCTACCCATTCACTGACTTAGATTTTCTTCCTCAGTGTTAAGAAATGTGTGGTCGTACCAGAAGTAAACTTCGCAGGATTTTATGACTTTGTGCACACCCATACATCACTTTGATCTCTCCGTTGTCCGAATGCATGACTCGCCTTAGCAAACGGAGAAATGCGTTCTGCGCGTTGAAGCCATATCATAGATGCTACTTTGCTGCTGGTGTTAATCCATCCCTGCCTACTTCGCATCTTCCGGTTTGATAGAATTTCACATTAATATTCTACCTCCGTTTCCCGGTGTGGATTATACTGCAGTTGATGCATCCAGACCCTCCTGATATCAATTCGACCGGACGAGACTCGGCCAGGTCTGGTTTCCGACGACAAGAATCCCGTCGGACCTATTGTCTTAACTTATCATCATCGACAATTATTGTCATTCTCAAAGCTTTTGTCGACTGAATCTTCTTTGGCTGATTTTAGAGTGTTGTACTGTAAATGAGTTGCTGCGGCAGTTGCAAGCTCTGAATATTTTTTTTTGCCGATCTAATCTGATAGATAATCAGAGATTGATTCCTCCCTGACTTCATCATTTGATTCTTTCCCTCTCTTTCGTCTTACTTGGCCGCGCCAGCAAATTTGAACTCTACACCGCCGTTCCCTACTCAACTCAGCACCATGTCAGAAGAAGAAGAAATCCCCGACGGTTCGCCTATAATGGACAGCCTGGACATCGACCTCTTCGTCAAGGTGTTTGCGCACACCGCTTTCAGTATGGCTAGACACCCCTACGTGTCTGCACCATTAATTCCCGTCGTTCCTCAGGTCCCTTCTTCGTCATGCTCATCCCCACCTTCTATGTCTTCCAAGGGGCCAAGTTCACCGACTCGATCGTCGTTGTCTCCTCAATCTACTACCTCTTCGTAGCATCCTTTTGTACGCCGGCTCTTCCTTTCGTCACGATTACATACGTCCTCATTTTCGGCCTTGAAGGGGCCATAAAGTGGATTTCGCGCCTGTACAGCAATCAGGGGAATTTGTTCTATTCGCCCAAGCCGTTCGAATGGGGGGACCAGATCGTCGTCATCACCGGCGGTACGTGTCGGGCGCCCCTTTTTTGGAACCGTTAAGTTTATAACTTCTGTGTTTTTTGCAAAGGCGCCTCTGGCGTTGGTGAGCTGCTGGCGAACACGCTTGCGGTCAAGAGCGTTACGGTAATAGTCCTCGACGTCAAGCCGATCCAGACGGAGAGCTGTGCGTCTCTCCCGTCCGCGTCCGCTGCACTCGGTTTGATTGACTGAATATGCTCTTTAATAGACAATGTCGCATACTATAAGTGTGATGTTTCCAAGTGGGAGGAGGTCGAGGCCGTCTCGAAGAAAATTATCGAGGAGGTGCGGGACTCGTGCTGGTTCCTGTACATCGTGTTAATATTCGAGCATAGATTGGACAACCTACTGTTCTTGTTAACAACGCTGGCGTTGCTCAAGGCAAGCTGATCCTCGACCTGTCGCCCGAAGATATACAACAGTGGGTGTCTGTTACTTGTCTCGTTAGTTATAGAATGAGAACATAATCTTGCAGGACTTTTGCCGTCAACACCCTCGCACATTTCTGGACCCTAAAAGCGTTCCTCCCGGGCATGATTGAAAAAAAGAAGGGCCACATCGCACGTTTGATTCCCGGCCGTCCCAGACCCAGCGTCTAATCTTCTTCAGTAGGTGACGATGGCTTCTGTTATAGGTATTCACGGCGTAGCGCAAATGAGTAGGTTTATGCGCACACACACCCGCCCTCCGACCGCTGAAATCCGCACAGCTGACTACGGCGCTTCCAAAGCAGCACTGATCAATCTTCACCGGTCACTCAGATCCGAGCTCGACAAACGGTAACGCCACCCCCGCGCATATTCATTCCTCGCCTATGCCTATGCATGCTCAACCTTTGTTTCGTAGGTACAAGTGCCCCGCGATCCGCACTACGCTCAGTCGCCCCGGGGCACATCTTCACGGCCCTTTTCGCTACGGTGAAAACGCCGTCTCAATTCTTCTTCCCGACGCTGCACCCCATCGCCATCGTCAAGCGCGTGATACAGGCACTCGATGAAACGCACTCGCAGACGATCTACCTGCCGTTCTATGTGCACTTTGTGCCGCTTGCTACAACTGTTGCCCGACTGGTTCGCCGATTTTGCGTCCTGGGTGCGTCTCGGCCATATGATGATCCGCGACCACTGACGCAATGTTCATACAGGCATCGAATGCGGACTTTACAATGAAGGATTTCGTCAAGCTGTCTGGACGGAGGCCGGAGGAGGGCCCTGCCCCACCATTCGAGTTTGGTAGCGACCCGAAATTCAGATGATTCCGTGTTAACTTTGCCGAGGGTTAATATCATGTTTTTTTGTGGGAAGCTCGGGCCGTGTTATTGCCTCCGACTTGACTTTGGGTGCATTTTTCGATTTTCATTTGGGCGCGTTTGCGGGCCGAGGGCGAGTCAATGCGCAGCGCGTTCGGGTTCGCAACCGGCTAAGCGCATGTCGTACGCGCAATCCGATAGTGCGCGTCGTGCCTTCATTTTGTGTGCTATGGTTTTTGACGTTGCCCCTAATAATGTTGTCATTGAGATCTGCGTATAATGAAACCTGAGGGTCGCCTTGTTACCGATCCTGCTCCCTTTGAGGATAAACAAGACGGCAGGTGCAAATGGCAAATTGGATACGGTGGTACAGACGACGCTTTGAGGTGCTTTGCTTCTTTCCTTTGTTCGGTTGATCGAGGGCTGAAGCGTACAAACTTTGGCCCGCGTTGAGGGCATTCTTTGGGAACTTTGGCGCGAAAATGATGTCGGAACAAAACTTTTGCGGCATAGAATTGCCTTTTTTGGATACCTGTCTGGACCTGTCCGGACCAAATTGAAGAGGATCGGACCTTTCTAGCCTTTTGTGCATTATCGGTGCACGATTATATAAAGGGCCAGTGGTTTTCCTTTCAGCCAGTTGCCACACTGTGGCCCCTCTGCTCGATACACCTCTCTATCCACTACTCCCATGTTGACTACAATGCGCAAGGTCCTGTGTGTCGACAAGACCGTCGCCACAAGCGATTTGAAGGCGGGGGTCGAGAAAGCACGCGACGTCGACGTCGACGCGCCCTCGGTGGCATCACCGACGCGTCAAAGGACGCGCACAAGGACGACGTCGCTGAAAGGCTTGGCCACGTGCCGTCCACAGGCGTGCACCGTCACCGTGATCGCCACCACCCACGCCCTCACCGCCGCCGCCTCCATCCAGCGCACCCACCCCACCGCTGTCCCCATCTTTTTCCCGACACATACCACGACCGAGGGAAATGAACTCGCCTTCACTAAATGTCCCGAAACAGTCGGTGCCACTCGCCCCACCGACGCCACCGCTGGACGCGTTTCACACACTGAAACGCAGGCTGCACGCAATATCGACGCGTCCGAAAACGCGGACGAGGCCTCTGAACGTTTGAGCGTCCCCCCGTGTGAGGAGGCCGTCGCTATCCCGGAGCCGCGGTGGTACAACACCGATGACGCAAATGCGCAAATCCCTCAAAAATGGGAGACATGCGAAAACACCGCAATAATGGTGAGTTACTTGCTCTGCGTCTCTCTTTGTGTGCTTATCAGACATACAGCCTACCGAAACTATCGAGGTGGGCGCCGCCGCAACGACTCATTACCATCTTTTGTTGACGACGTCATTACAGCTCCTAGATGCCTTGTATCTCGAGCGATACACTATGGTATGGGAGGACAAGGTCGCCGGTTTGCCGCGCATCGCCCTGAGCGCCGCGGACGAAACGGGGGACGACTTTGCCGCGCTCTACTCAACTCAGCCGAATCCGCAATGGGCCGGCGATTACCTTCATGTACCACTTCCCGTATTCGCATCGACATCTTTCGGACCGACCGAACCTCCCAGCAAATTCTGGGACCCACCGGTTACCGTCTTTAGTCCGTCGCGCTTCGCTGCCTCGGTAAGCTTATTTTGCTCGCGAAGAACGCGTCGCTAACCAACATCCCTTCTTCAGGTTCAGCTATCCTCGACTCACGCCCCTTACCAGGCTCTCTTTGCGCAAAAACATGCGTACAAGGCAGCGGTGCGTTCATCAAACACGTTCATTTGACCTCCGCTCACGCCTCATGTCCGTCAGGCGTATATCGCGTGCCTCGCCGGGGCAAGCTTGCGCTCCTACTACGACGACCACACGATAATCAAGAACCTCGATAAGCTGTACGTCTTTACGTGGACCGATCCTGCAGCGCCTCTCCTTGAATTGTGGCGCCACTACGCGATGATCACGATCTACGAATCCGACCACCCCTTCCGCGGTGTCCCGCACATTGTTGTCAGCGGCACTCACCCAACCACGCCGTGGGACAGCGAAGCGGCGTTGGTTCCAGAGCAAGATGAGCGTTTCCTGACCGTGCCGATATGGGTGTACCAGCAGGAACTGGAGGAGGAGCCGGAGGAGCATGTCGACGACGACGGATACGCTGCAGAGTCGGAGCAGGCCTGGTCAGAGTCGGAGCCAGAGTCTGAGGAGGCACGAACGCCTTCTCCCCCCTCCTGGCCCGCTCTCGCGTTCCGCCGCAGTGCACCGGGCCTTGCGGACGTCTTTGAGGAAGACGAGGATGCCAGCGACATGCCCTCCGTGACTGAAGCGCGCTTCCGCCACATGTGGCTTGACGACGACGACGACGAATCGGTGTACCCCGGGCCATCTTCTTACGCCTTGCCTCCATCCCTTCCTCATCCACTCTCCATGCGCCTCACTTTCCGCGCGACGCTCCCCGACATAGGCGAGACGTCGCCCGAAGAGGCGTACCGACCCCTGGCGGCGGACTACAAGCCGCTGTGGACACGCGACGCGCGGCTACCTGCGACCTCTTCTGACTCTGACGAGGGCCAGGACCTCGACTCGGAGTCACTGTACACAGATGCGCGCGAGCGACTCGATGACAGCGAGACGGACCAGTCGCAGTACGTCGACGCGGCGGAGACCGACATTGAGCCTTCTGAGGACGACTATGGGTACAGAGCACGCGACGTTCCGCGGCCATCGTGCGATATCTTCCTCAACGACGGGGACGAGTCGGACATTCCCCCAGCCCCCGCTTCTCTCACCCGCAACATTGACATCCCCGCTCGCAAATTCGACTGGTCCGACAGCTTGGATTCAGATAGCCTGGGGAGCCCGAGCTTCGAAGACGACACATAGGCGTCTACGGCTCCCTCGACTCGCCTCTCGACTTTCCGGTTCCCGATTTCCAGCTGCCACCTAGAATCTCGGTCATCCCGATGTGTGTTTTTGATCACATTTCATTTCATACCAACGCAATAATCTGGACCTGGGCCATCTGTGCCTCTTCGAGTTGCCAGCCGCTATGTCACGCCGCGTTCGCGCACCACTCTCCTCACCCCGCAAGACTCCTCTTCCATCCCGCCTTTCCTGCTGCACCCCGTCCTCCTCGCCGCCGTACCCCGACCAACCCTCCATCTCAACCCAAGGTGTATTTTATTTCGCTATCGCCCAAATGTATCCCCTTTCGTGTACTCTAATATGTAGTGAAGGAATCGCGCAATGTACCATATTACAGCACTTATATATTAACTGGAGAGTCTCCCAAGCGGAGTTTTTTTTTCAAAGAAAGTTCGATGACTCCATTAAACATTTCTCCCAGCAACGTGACCGTGACCTTAACCGTGACCTCAACCATGGAAATAGGGGAGCAGCTACATCGCTCGTATATGGGCTCGTATCCCAGCCAAATCGGCAAAACGAAATCCGTAGCTCTCTACTTGAGCTCCTCTAATGTCGGACGACGCAACTTTATTCGCCAACGACCAAGTACGCGAAGAATTGCGCGCGAGTATCTACTACTTGTCGGCTATTGCTGCAACAGTCCAGAAATCGTCCAATTACGATGATGAATCGGACGCTCCTCTCGGCGATATCCCCCTCAAGACCCGTACTAAGACGGGTCGACTCCTAAACGACTTGTCGACGTCTTTGAGCCGTGGAGGGACGGACGCCACTAGGGTTATTGCTGTTACCTCGGCGCCGTTCTTTAATCGAAACAGGGACCTCGCGGTCTCCGTCTTTTCCCGGTATGGTTGATGTCTTTCTTCGTTCTTGTGTGTTAATTCCTCCTTCCAAGCCCTACGCTGTCCCCCTCTAATTCCTCTTCCGCACATAAGGCGGAAGAATCTGGCGTCGAGGAGGAGGCATCTAGCGCTGAACCCCGCGATGTTATCATTACACGGAACGGTGGCCACAAGAAGCTGGGCGCGAGGTCGCAATCGCTAATTCCCGTCCCGACTCCGTACGTGGCGATGTTGCAACAGCTACATATCATACAATGCCATTTTATATAGAGGCCAACCTCTCGATTTTTGCGTTCCAAAAGAATTCACTCAATTCGCAAAACACAGTCTCGAACTTCTCCGGGCCGCAGCCTGCAAGATGAGGTCCGAATCCCCAGAAGAAGCAGCGAAAACACGCTTGGAAGTCTGCGTGTACTTCACTGACGCGTGTCAGCAAAAGCTAGCGCAGCGTATGCATCTCCTCACCGATGCCTACCCCATCCACAAGCTGCAGGCATGGAGTTACAAAAGCGGGGTCGATCCTCTTGACGAACTTCCCGTATCTGTTGACAACTCTGTTGTCGGCTTCGTGCTTCAAACGGTGGGGCTCATCGGGAGAGGAGACATCTACCCCTACAACAAGTTGACGGCGGGGCTTTGGTGGAAGGCGGTGGTGTTTTCTCTCCACCAATTGGATCGTGCTCAAAAGATAGCCAACTTCAGAATGACGGTGAAGTTCTCAGAAGCTTTGCATGATTTGCTACAAATAATTCCCGGGGAATTCTGGGACTCCGATCCCCTTGTTCTATTCCTCCGCCGGTGTCGCTTTATTCCGCCACCACCCATTGCGTCGCTCGTGGAGGCAACAAGCCAGGAGGACAAGCGGGCAGAAGATAGCCGCGCGGAGGGAGGTCGGCTGGGCGACCCGACAGATAGCGACGCGGAGGGAGATCAACAGCACAGCAATACAGAACGCAAGCGGGAACATGGGGAGGAAGAGGACAAGCAGCAAGATGGAGATACGGACAGCGATCAGCCCGACGACAGCACGGAACTCAAAGAGAAACTCGGGGATGAGGATGAACGACCTGACGGCGATACGGACGGAGAAGAGTACGAGAACATCGGAAACATCCTTCCCACCGGTGAGGCATCTATCAATGATGCGTGTCGCTTACTATAATATGTGGACCCAGTAAATCCTTCGAATTCAAAGGCCCCGCCCGAGTGTACCGCGTTTACCCGAATGGTAGACGCAGTATGTGCTTGGACGACTGGTCCAAGTCGCCTACTGGACACACCGATCGCACGATCTACTGCTCCCATTCACTTCAATATTGTGGATCTGGAGAGGGTTGCCGTCCCGCGCAAGGCTATCACCGATCTCATCCGACGGTGGACAATCGTTGGCGCATGGTCGTCTAGGGTCGCGGAGAGGGTGAAAGGGGACTTCTTGAGGATGCGTAACTCGACGGTTTTGGGAACTACGCATTGCGAGGCTGGATTGGTGGCGATATATCTCAACCACCTCCTTCCTAATCCAAATCCGATTGACAATGGCCGTGAAAAAGGGGCGGACTACACCAAGCTTCTTGCAGGAACGGTAGGGTTTATATGAAATGCACTATTTACGCTCACATGTATATCTTATTCAGGACTTACTCTCCATCGGCGTCGTAAAAAAATGCTGCCCAATATGCAGTATGCTGATCGAGACAGTCCAAAATATCTACCATATAGATATTGAGGCGCCCGGCCAACATAGGCGGTACAACATCTGGGTGCCTCCGGCTTCCCTTCCGACCCCAATCCTTCAACGGCTCGAATGGCTACTGGTCCGTGTCATCCAGGAAATGGTCTCGGAGGGAGCCCATCTGTCTGCAAGCAGAGCATTGTCACCCACCAGTGATACCTCACAGGGGAATCGAAAGAAAGTCAAACTCGACATTGCCGATATCGAGGCATTTATGGCTTCGTAGTCCCTCCGTAAACCCCTCCACTCTGCCGCGAAGGCAGCAGCCGTTACACCTCTCCCATGCCAGTTCAAAGTCCTCCGAGCAGCGTCGGCCTTCATGGTGTTGGAGCTGGCATGGAGACTGAATTGATCTGTAGATGAACTCAGTTCTACACTCTGCACACCTTATCGCTCGTTTAATTTTTTCTCTTGATTCATATACGGTCAAAACGCTCATCCTCTGAATTCCTTCTCAGGAATGAATCACGGACTCGCAATCACGGACTATGATTTGGTAGTCTTCACATCCTCTTCCACATGTAACTTATTGCGCACTGTAATCATTCCTCCGCTGACTATCTATAACACAGACAACCAGATATCGTTTCAAACCCGAGGGCCCGACAAGATGTACATATTCGCACATCACTTTATTTGTTCACACACTCCCAAATCCTGTTCGATATAGCTCCGCGCCGAAGGATCCAGCACCAAAAAACTCACCCCATCAGTCAATACTATGTTCCGGCCTCTCCTAAATTAGCCTGAGGCTACCTAGGCGAGAACGAGCGAGAACGATGGAAGTACGATTCATCTGATTCATTTGCGTTTGCGTTTCGATGTGGCTGTCAAATAGGTTTGGGATTTTCCATTCATGAATTCAGCGAATCACGTTTTGCTCGAACTCGATCGCTTCGCTTGACCATTATGGCTTTCCTTCCTGAGAGCTCCAGATGTAAATGGGCTTCTTGTCAACTCGTGCGATACACCGAATGAATTCTTAAGTATTGGCTTAGGCTCTCGAAGGTTCTGTCTGCAACTGCATTGGGTGCCCACATCACCCCGTTTGCGAGGATTTAGACCATGAATTTCTGAACCGGTGCTTTGACCGCCGGGTGCCGTATTCAATTGCGTTCAAGCTTCGGTCCAGAGGTTAATGTAGAGTATTTGGGGCGTCTGACTGCTGCAGGGCCTCGCGACGAATGGATGTCGACCCTCGGGCTCGCCAGGTATGTCGGTCCAGAGGTCCGTATTTTGTTTCATGCTCTTCATTGCGATTTCTCAGCCTTCTTTCAACGAGTTCTGGGATACAGCGGGCGGTGCTGAAGCTTTCTTTCTTGCTCCAGCCCCTATCTGGATTATAAACTACGCGTCCTCTGGGAAGCCCAACTGGAAGGACCGAGCATAGAAATTAAGCGAGTGATAATGAAAATGCAAGATGCAAAACAATAACAGCATGCGAGTATAGGAGCTGTAGGCCGCCATAAGTGCGTTATATAAATGTGAGGGCGTGCAGAGGCGCGGGATAATGCAACTGGTTATATCATATATGGGTACAGACGGCGGAATTCCGCGCGTCGACCGCGGATTAAGCCGTAGAGTCGTGGGCGATAGAGAGCGAATCAGTGGCGGCACCCTCCCCGGACGCATACTGCGCATAGACCTGCTGTCGGAGCGCCTCGTGGAAAATGCTCGTCGGGGGCGGTGGCCGCTCGCACAAGGGCACGTCGAGCATCTGCTGCGCGCGCACGAGATCGACAACGGTGCCCGACCGGGTGCACGCATTTCAACGCGTCAAAGATGTCTTCGGGAACCATCTTGTGCGCGTCTTTGTCATAGCTCACCGCGGGGAGGTCGTCAAATTCGTATTCCAGGTCGGCGTTATGGTCGGGGGAGTCTGACGGGGGACTGAGGGCAGACATGCGGAGCAGCCTGCGGCGGCCGGCGGGAGTCCTGGGGGTAGGCGTTTGCGGGACGGGGACGGGGACGGGGACGGGCGTGGACAGCGGGGACTAGGGGTGTCTGTGTTTGCGTTCATGTCCTCAGTTTCAGCGTCAGCTTCGGCTTGGGCGCGGATAAGCCAACCCCACGAACGGATGGACCGCGGCTTGATTTCTGCGAGCCGCAATGCAGCGACGGAGACGCTACCGAAGGGGAGATCTGGAGGGGCCGGGAGCGGACGGGCGGGCGGGCGGGGCTCCCAACTGGGGAGAAGTATCTCCGAGTCTCTTACATCGAGCTCGCAGCCAATGAGGTGGGAATGTTCAGTCTTGAGATGACTGACAAGATCTCGCTCTCTCATGAACATGTAGTACTTCTCGGGACGGCCAAAATCCAGTCGGGGTGGGGTGCAATTGGCGAACGGGCAAGGAAGGGGAAAGGTTTTCATGTGGGAGGTCTCAATGTGCGCCTTGAGAGCCTTGGATGAACTATGGAGTTTTGCGCTGCATTTGTTCAGCCCGCATTGATAATGGATGACTCCGTTGTGAGCCTGTAAATCAAGTTTAGCAGGTCACAACCTCATAAAGCCAAAGCAGAACAGGCCTTTCGTTTTGAGCTATGCTTCTTGACCGAATGCTGCAAGAAAGAAGGTGAAAAAGATGGCACAGACATTGAGAGTGCAAAAAATGAAAACAAAAAATTGCAGGACAATGTCAGCAAGAAATGGACAACAACACCATAAAGTGAAAGTTGAGATCCCTGCACAACGGGGACGACAAAACCGACTTTCTTTCGAAAAGTCCACCCACCTTGAAGTGTGTCTTCCAGCAGCTCAGCTCCTGCGAGCACGGATAGGTGCGCTTGTCGTCAGGGCCTACCGGCACGGGCGCATCACACCGAATCGGCACCAGTGCGCACTTTGCGAGCTCCACAACCGTCTCCCCGGAGACGATGACCTTGTCCGGGCGCATTCTCCAAGTCCGTAGCGACTCAGCAGCGCGAATGAAACTCCAGGTACCTCGGGGAACGGCAGCAGGCGGGCGGGGAGAACGTCGTCAGAGAGCAGGAGCCATGGAAAGTCGGCGCGTCGCGTTGCACCTTGTCGAATAAAGAGGTAATGCGCGTTGAACCCTAAAAATGGGTTTGCTCCAACCCCCTGTCTCTTTGACATTCTGGCTTTTCATCACAAACAACTCTCCAAAGCGCTTTAAATTCGGTCCTCGGTCTAGATGTACAATGATTGGCGCCCCGTCTACGACAACTTGGCCTTGCGGTCCTGCGACACACTCCTGACCTCCTCTCTCCCCTTCACCCACTCGAGCACCTCCTCCTCCGTCACCGTGGCCGAATAGAACCTCTTACTCTGCCCGACCTTGAGCTCCAACAGCGCCGCATCGGCGACCCGCGCCTTCAGCTGCTCCAGGTGCTCCTCGCATCGCTCCGGCTCTTTGAGCCCGACGATGTAGCGGTGGGGGATGAACGCCCCGGGCTCGAGCGTCTTGAGCGTTTCGAGCACGTTCGGGGCTGGCGGGCGCGGGTTGGTTGGTTAGCTAGTGGCTCCGAAGAGGACATACACAGGAGGACGCACTTCGGCGAATATTTGTTTCGGCTGCGTTCAAGATGTGAGTGGGGTTATTCATGTCGTTGAGGAGAAGAAGGGGACGTGCTCGTTTTATTGCTCTCCATGGTGGGCTGACGAGAAGGGTTTGGGTTCGAGCTGTGCTGCCGCCCGGGGTACGGTCACCACGTCACTGTGCCAGTGCGTCGTCCTTTCAACCTATCTCCTCTTAACACACCGTAGCTGTGTACTCGCGACAATAATAATCCATGATCATGAATCCGTCAGAGATGGTTGATAATACAACACGGAGCAAGAAGAGCTAGGGGTACTACAGGTACAGTAGACTAGATTGAGAGACTACATGGATGCTCGTAGGCTACGATAGGATGACGCTAGCGGGTAACGATGGCGCGCCGGAATAAATAACGGAAGGGGTACAGAGTACAACAACAGTGGGTGGGCCGGACTCGAATCGAATCCGGGATGCATATGTACCAAATGAGTGAGTGAGTGGATGCCGGTGAGTGGGTGTGGTTATCTTGGAGTTTTAATTGGATGCGAGGGGTGCATGGAGCGAGCGCGGGTGGTGGTGGTTGAATGGTGGAAGAGCAATGGGTCGTCAGTCGTCGAGTGAAATAAACGGGTGGGCGGGGGTATCCGGGTAATAGAAATGCGTTGTATGAATGAAAAGATGGCGTCAAGAAATCATAACCGCCGCGTGAACACATCTAACACGCTCTCAACAACCGCGCCCCCGTCCGGCCCCTCCCCGCCGGCACCAGCAGATTCGCGCTCCGGAGCGTGGACGCATACATATGGTTCACGCCCCCGCGTGCCAGCGCGCGCGAAAAGCGGTGCACGAGCCCGGAGGTGTCGCTGTCGAGCCCCGCGCCGCGGAGGTCGACCTGTAGAGCGCAGAGCAGCGGCGGGTGGTCGGCGTCGGCATCCCTATCCCTGTCTGCGTCCGAGTCCAAGCCGTCGGCATCGGCATCCGAACCCGAGTCCGCGTCCGCGTCGGAATCGCGCTCGTCGTGGTCGACAGCCGCCTCCGCCTCCGCCTCCCTCTCAACCGCATCGAGCTCCCCCGCGCAGATGACCATATGCCGCTCTGCGCGCGGGAACAGGGCAGCGAGGACGCGCGCGCCCGCGGTTAGCGACGAGCCCTCGGGCGTGCGCGTGAAGCTGAAGAACGGGATCAAGGGGTCCGGCGGCCGCGGCTCCTCGCTGACGGCGTCGGCAGCCCCGGTCGGCGGCGCGGGCAGCCATGCAAGCGGGGACGGGAGCGCGTCGAGGCGCGAGGGTACCGGCCGTGCGCGCGAGGGCTGCACGTCGGCACTCTCGTCCTTCGTCGCATCCGCGTCCAACTCTGGTTCCGGCGACGGCGAGTGCGAAAAGTAGCCGTCGTCCGCCTCACGCGCGTGCTTCCTTCGCGGGGAAGGGAGGGGGATGAGGTCCGGGAAGGCGACGAGCTTGACGATCTTGAGGGCCCAGTGGTCCGCCGCGTCGTCCGCGAGCCCCACGCACGCGAGGTCGGGTGCGAGGATGCGCACGGCACGCACGGGGGAGGACGGTGTTGGGGACGGGGTGGATTTTAGGTGCGGCGTGGAGGGCCTTGCCCTTGGAGCCGGCGCGGGAGTGGCTTGAGCGGGAGGTGGATTTTGAGGGGGCGCGGGCGGGGAGGGGTGCGGAACCGCTGCGCTCGCGGGTGAGGATGGGGGGCGAGGCGAGGAGGGCGGTGAGGAGGTTGGGGTCCGCGGCATAGAGGGCAAAGCCCGCGGCGGCAAAGAGGCCCATGGCTTCCGCGAGGCGCCGTTCTTTTACCTGGGATGAAATGAAATCAAGTATAAGAAAAATCAAGGGTGCACGGACGAAGATAAAGTCGCTCATGTAGGACGACTGGTAGAGGATGGAGATGCCTGCAGCGGCGAGCGGGGCAGAGAGCTCGTTCACGCGGGCACCAGCATTGTCTTTGGGGCGGCGTTAGTGTGAAATGTGATAGAAGAGTACACGGACCGAGCTGGTCGCTGTGAGAGTCGATCTGGAGGACGCTCCAGCGGTCACGGGATACCTCGACGGGGTCGATGGCTGTCGGGCTGCCTTGTCGATGGTCTGCGGCGGATATTGCATCAAAGGCACGGAGAGAGTCTGGGTCTAGATCAGCGAAGAGGGAGAGCTCGAGGGCATTGCAGATGATGCTGAGGAAGGCAGGAGAGGGCCCAAGGAGGGATCTGAGGATGGGATGGGAGAGACTGGGGAGACGGTTGCGGGGGATGGAGACGATGTGGACGGCGGTGGGGAGGCGGGTGATGGTGACTTGCATCTCATGGAATCCGTACAAACCGTGGACTGAAGAAGGTGAAAAGCAAGTCAGGGGCTGCGGTCCGATGAACCCGACATTGTACGGCAGCACGTGTCAGCCCAAGAAAATCCTCTTCTAATCTATTCCACACACCTGGGAGCCTTCCCCTTAACTCCACATGTCCGCTGCTGAGAACAAGCGGTCCAGACTCCACTGCAAAAAGAGAGAGAAAGAAAAACTGCAATCCTCGGCAATTTTAATTAGACTCGCCCGCATCGCCGGTCCCTGTTCCGCAATAAACTACTCTAGGCGCGCAGTGCCAGGATGAGACTCCACCGCGCGCCACAGTTTATACTTGCACTTATACGCTCGTCACGGCGCGTCATTGTCTGTCGACAGAAAATAGTTAGCATTGCACCCATGCATCCCCTCGTCAAATTTAACTCGATTCATCGCACCATGTATACCAACCCAATCAGGCGTCCACGCGCACATCATCCAATGAATCGATTCCAAACTACGTAGTACACCGAATGCATACCGATACAGTGCGACAGAAAGAATAATGCAAATGCGCATGCAACTTGATGCATCCCAATAATCATAGCGACATCCTCCGAATCATGCAATAATGCCAAGTCTAAGAGCGAATCACAACCGAGAGACTCTCCTCTCTGCGCGGTGCCGGCCGCCCGCGCCGCTCCTTCGGCGACCGTCCGGGCGACGCGGGCGCCGTGCGCTTCCGCAGCTGGTACCGCGGCGCCGGTGCGACCACCGGGGAAGGTGCAGGTGCAGGCGACGTCGGCGCAGACAAAACAACGCTCCCCGCCGCCCCCAGCGCGCTCGACGACGGCGCCTCCGACAACGGCGACGACAGCGTCGACAGTGCGGAAAAGGTGCGCCCGAGCTTGGGTGGCGGGGTGGGCGAGGCGGGGAGCGCGTCGATGCGATGCGGGGACGGCGACCCGCCGTCGCGCGTGAGCCCCGGGCGCGGCGGGGGCGGCGAGCGCACGCGCGCGGTAGACGTCTGCACCGATGCGGGCTCCGTCGGGACGAGCGGGGGCGAGTCGTCGCTGATGCAGCGCGAGCCCACACGCGGGTCGCCGTCGACCCACTGCAGGGACCCGTTCGGGGTGACGAGCGGCGTCGCGATGAGCGGCTCGGGCTCCGTGTCCGTGTCCGGCTCCTGCGAGTTGCCTTGCGACTGGGACTGCGATTGCGAGTAGTAGTCCTGCGAATACCCTTGCGACTGCGAGTGCCCCTGGCTCTGCGACTGCGATTGCGAGTAGCCCTGGCTCTGCGACGTCCCCTGCGAGTCGCCGCCGCCGCCAAAGACATCCCACGCCGCCGTGCGCAGCGCCGCCTCCTCATCGAGGCTCAACAACGCACCCTCCCGCTCCCGCCGCCTCACTACCCGCGGCCCCGCCGTCTCCGTCCCCAGGCGCCGCACCTTCTCCGGCCGCGCGCGCGCAACGCCCATGACGAACCCATACCCGAGGTCCGCCTCCTCCGTCCCGTCGCGCCGCGTGCGCTTCAGCGGCCGCGGCGGGCGGGCGCCGCCGATGCCACCGGGTGGGTCGGTTCCAGCCCCGCTGAGACTGGCGCCGCCGGGCTGGACCTGCTGGCGCACGGGGGCGGGCGGGGCGCGGCGAAAGGGTGCGATCGGGGGGAGGGTGCTCTCGTAGAAGAAGTCGCGGACTTTGATGCCGAGGGCGGCGAGTGCGGCGACGGACGGCTGGTCGCTCGGGGCGTCGTCGGCGTCGTCGTCCTGGGTGTTTGCGGGTGGGGGTGGGGGTGTGGCGGTGGCGGGAAAGGCGAATGCAGAGAAAGCAGATCGAGAAGGGAGCTGGCTCGTGGAGGGTTCGGGTTGCATACAAAGAGGTCGTCAAGTGAAATTCGTAAAGAAGAAAGCAGCAGCAGCCAAGCGTCTTTGTGTGTGTGCGGAGTTATAAACAGGTCAAAGAGAGCGGGGGTGGCACACAATGCAGCGACTTGGACGGATCGGCTCAGGTCAAGTCAGGTTAAATCACGTGATCATTCAATTGTTTTCAAGATTTCCTTTTTCGGTGCAACGCGAACAATGGACGTCAGCGCGACTATATGGGGTGCTGCATTCGGCGGTCCACTCGGAGGGCGGCCTTAGCTCCTTCCGAGGAAGAGGAAGACAAGCCAGGCACAGAAAGTACAGTAAGTGAGGTCCAGAAGGCTCTGACACTACCCATCCAGGCCCAGATTAAGGTTTGGGTACGTGAAAAGGGTTATCCGAAGGCTGGTGCGGGCGTTGAGAGGATGGATAGTAAAGCTCGGAGTGCAGGGAGTTACTGGCATTCCTCGGGCAATAAACAGGACTCGTCTAACACGATGTAGCATTAAGTTGAAGTAGTTTGAATTCCGTAACGAGCGCTTATTGCAAGCGCCCACCTAAACCAAGTACTTTGCCCTGAAATTGACCTACAAGCGCTGGTTATATATTCGTTTGGATGTTCCGCCGCGCCTGGAAGCCGGCGCTGGCTGTGACTGCGCCCGCGCTCGGCGGGTACTGGTACTACACCTCGCGCGAGCAGACCTTTGACCTCCCCGTCCGCGTCCGCGCCGCCGACGGCAAGGCAACCATGACCACCCGCACCCTCCCTTTGATCTCCATGCCCGCCGTCGACGCCCGCATCCGCGAAAACGCCACAGAACACACCGTCTCGCGCCCGGGCATCGTCTGGCGCCATAGCACTGGTAGGCCCAGTCTCTTCGCGTGCAGCCAAACGGGATAAATAATCCTTTCTAATGAAGCCTCTGTGGCCGCGAACGACCCCATCGAGGACGCGACCGCGCACCAGGTCATCCGCCGCGACGAGGGCGACGGGGATCTCCTCTTTTTCACCGTTATGGACGGCCACGGCGGTTTTTACACGTCCCAGGTACGTCGGGTGCCGAGGTCCCAGTTTTTGTTTCAATGCAACTCGGTAGCTACTCTCGCGCGTCCTCATCAACGCTGTCGCGCTCGAGCTCAACGCGCTCTCAAATCCTACACAACCCGCACCCTCAGGCTGGCTAAACGGACTCAAGGGCGCGCTCTGGAGCCCGCTCACCACCTCCGCCTCTACCAAACCCGACGTCGACATCCACGTAAACCCAGATCCTCATGTGAAACCAAGCTCTCCCGCCGGGGACCCCGTGCGCGTCGCGCGCGCCATCCAGACCGCGTTCACCTCGCTCGACGCGGAGCTCCTTGCCGCCCCCGTGCGCGTCCTCGCCTCCGCCCTCCAGGATACGGACAAGAACAGCACCGCCGTCCCGGACCTCAGCCAGCACCCGCTCGCGCTCCCCGCGATGCTCCCCGCGATCTCCGGCAGCTGCGCACTCCTCGCGCTGCTCGACACCGCGCACCAGAACCTGTACGTTGCGTGCACGGGCGACAGCCGCGCGGTCGCGGGAGTCTGGGAGCCTGACGCCGAGGGAAAGGGGACGTGGCGCGTGGAAGTGCTCAGCGAGGACCAGACGGGGCGGAATCCCGCCGAAGCGGCGCGGTGCGGGCCCTTCCCATGCGTCTAGCCTTCCGATGCTAACGAAAGACGGCAGAATGCGCAGCGAGCACCCCGCGGACGAGGCGGCGGATGTCATCCGCAACGGACGCGTCCTCGGTGGACTGGAACCCGCGCGCGCCTTCGGCGACGCGAGATACAAGTGGTCCCGCGCACTGCAGGAGACGTGCGCCGTCTTCCCTCTTCTGCTCTGCGTCTAGCGGCTGACGCATCTGGCCAGCCTCACGCGCGCCTTCTTCACGGGTACCGACCGCGCTATGCGTCCCCCGCCGCCCGCGTTCAAGACTCCCCCATACGTCACCGCGCGCCCCGTCGTCACGCACCGCGTGCTCGCGCTCCCGCCCGACGCGCCCAAGGGCCCCGGCGCCTTGCGCTTCATCGTACTTGCGACGGACGGCCTGTGGGACGAGCTCAGCTCAGAGGACGTCGTCCGCCTCGTCGGCGGGCACCTCGCCGGCCTCACGGGCACCGTCCCCAAGTCTGCGCTCCCCACGCTCGTACCCACCTCCACGGGCGCGCCGACCATCCAGGGTAAGGCTGAGCGCCGGGGCCGCGACGCGGCGGCGGAAGGCAAGTGGGCCTTCGTCGACGCCAACCCGTCCGCGCACCTCATCCGCAATGCGTTCGGTGGCGGCGACGAGGGAGCGCTGCGGCGGCTGCTGAGTATCCCGGCACCCCTTGCGCGGCGGCATCGCGACGATGTCAGTGTCACAGTTGTTTGGTGGGAAGAGGGCGGCGCGGGCAAGCCGGAGGTGAGCGAGGTCAAGGCGAAGCTTTAGGCATTTTAAGCCTGTGCTCATCCGAAAATAATGAGATTATAATGACGGCCGTACATGTACGGATCACAGCCTGTGCGACGAGTCCATAGCAAGCAGAATAACGATACGAAAGCGATCTGACAACTCGGCTACAGCGGACGTGGCCTGCCCTTATTACGCTTCCCGCCGTACTTGTTCTTGTTCTGGGTCAAGCGATTGTTCCCAAACGGGTTCAGACTCGCACCGAGCGGAGAGCGCTTCCACGGCCGGTCGACGTCCTTCTCCTTCCCGCTCCCAAACGACTCCGAGTGCTTTCGCTTTTGGGTCGATGGTGTACTGCTATAGAAACTCGTCGGCGGCACGGCTGTCACGGGGGACGATGAGATGGCGACGGGAGCAACGGCAGGTGATGAAGTAGCGGCCGCCGGGGTCGTGGGCAGTAAGGGCGAGGATGGCGGTAGAGATGACGGCGGCGGTGGCTTTGCGGGCTCGTCGTCTTCGTCGCTGTCGGACCCGTACCCCCCTATGCTCGTGAGCCCCTTGCTGCTCTCAGCTGCCGCGATCTTCTTGCGCACAAGATCCGCCTGCGGGTCCGACTTGGAAGGTTCGGCGACGGGGGACGGCATCTGCGGCCCAATAAAGGGCTTCGTGACCTTTACCCCTGCGTCTTCCGAGTCTTCCTCCCTTGGCTGCCGCTTCTTCATGGCCGCGACGATCTTCCCTCCCCCACCCCCGCCCCCATTCGTCTGCGGTGCCGCATTCACCGCCGCGTTGAGTCCTTGCCCCTTGTCGCGCAAGTAAAATAAGATATACGCGTTCTTGAGGTTCACAGGCGTCTTGACGTTCACGGACACCGACTCGTCGTTCATCTCGTACCAGCGGCCCGAGCGGCTCTTCACGTACGCATAGTAGTGCCCAGAGTTCGGTCCCCCGCCCGCGTGGCATATGACGCCGTACAGCGAGTATGTGGGGCCGTACTGTTCATCGCTCATATATGGTTTCAGAGACAACCGCTCCTCGTACTCGACAAAGTGGGTGATTTTGCGGCCCGTGGGTGTGAAGCGCTTCAGGTGGACGGTGAGGACCAGCGGTGCCTCATGTACCGTAAACTTCTTCTCCGCATTGACGGGTTTCTTGCATCTGTCACATGTCAGGATCGGGGAGTATGCAGCGGGAATTGAGACGAACTTTTCGCATTTATACTTGTCCACGCCGTTCAGATAGTCTGGCGCAACAAAGTTGCGCAGCGCAGTCTTCACGCTCCCGATGTTGTGAATATCCAGACTCAGATCGAGGATGCTGTCAAAGGTGTCGCTGTTGTACCGACATTCGCCGCATTGGACGCGCGATCGTAAGCGGCCACCAAAGATTTTGTGCACCCACGTCGTCTCAGCCAACAGTGGGTCAATTTTCCTAGCGGCCAGTTAGAGTTGTCCAGGAGAGATGAGAGTGCTTCTCACGGAGGCTGTCCCGCCAGGCAAGACTTTTGTAAGGCATCGATAGCATACCGAAGGAATTCGTGCGAATCTTCTTGCCGACCTTTTCGCATATGTTTCGCAATGACTGGTTGCATGTGAGGCAAGGCTACAAAACCACTGAAAGATACGCACCTTGCAACTTGCCAGAGACAGCACTGGGAACAAACGCGGTTCGGCTGCCGTGGGCCTGGGTTGCCACCTTTCGAAGATTGCAGGCCATGCAAAAAATACCCGGTTTGACGCGACCTGGGTCGATGGTTTGTAAGGGATGTTATTGAAAAAGGGATGAAAACGCACATTTTGATTCCGTATGCTCAATCAGCATAGAAAGAAGGGGCGGGGTGTGGAAAAGACATTGCAACGCGCTGTTGAGAAAACATGTATTGCCACTGTTGTAGAGGCCGCTCGCAACGTTGGAGCTTAATGGCCATGCTGTATCGATAGCGCCGTTGTGCAGAGGGGCAGATTTGGGGCCCGGGCCAGAAGCCTTAGTTGGGGAGGGTGGTGGCGACGCGTTACGGGGCCGCTGCGCTGTTGAGCTTGACAAGCATGCGAAAGTGAGGGGTCTCACCTCTGTTTTCCCCGGCTTCGGTGTGGCGTTTATGGGTTCATACTTGCCCTCTGGGACAGCAAGGGCGCCCGAAGATGATCCTTCGACGAATTCTACCGGGGGGGGAAGGAGCTTGTTGAATGATTCTATATCTCTCGAGTATTTGGCGCCCTCGTCCGACTGGGACGCGAACGGAGCTGGGGCGGCATAGAGAGGCGACGCGAGCATTAAAGACGGGCGATAACTGCGGCAGAGCAACGAACGTAACGGTACCCAAGAAAGTGTATGAGAAGCGAACAGGGTTGTGGTTTTTACAGAAGCGCGTCAAATCATGTGGCTATGCAACTTGGGACACACCGCCTTCATCTAATCGACACCTTAGACGATGTATTGACCTATCCAGGCATACATAAAGTCGAGTCTATGTTCCCTGGCACGTTAACACGGTCCCTCCACTACCTGTGGACCAAGTACTGGAACATAACTATTTCGACCGACTCGGTGTGGGACCTCGGTGGATTGGAAAAGCCATTTTTATACAACCAACGGAAAGCTCCTGCTCTTCGAGCAGTATTGCGGTATTCTTGAAACGAATCAAGGCGCAACGGGAATGCAAAATTCATGAGGGTAATCCAGGAAAAGGTATGTACGTGTGGACAATCGTGTCTAGCTCTCTAGCAAGTCTTCTTGCCTAGTATGGCGTCTTCTCGTCGTACATCTATATCTCGCGGAACCCGCTGTCTTCTTTTACAACAACCAAGTGCATATCTTCACCGCCTAAGGTGTCTCTGCGCTGGACCAGAAGAGTACTCAAGTCCTAGAATTTTTTCTGCCAAGCGTCCCTTGTCTAGTCGGCATCGACGCGCGAAGCATTGCGAGCTTTAAATTTCGGTACTGTGGCGTTCTTCCGCCTGTTTCACGGTGGCTGCAAGCTCCCCTCGCCGTGAAGGATTGGGTGAAACAGTGTTAGACACGCTAGTCCTCGAATCACCATCCAATCGAGATTTTACCCTTCCGGGGGTTGACACCTTCGCTCCGGCCTCTCTCACGCTGATATTCGAGCCAGAGACGAGGAAATGTTCCGCAACCATATTCGGGCCAATCTCTTACTTACGATCCCAGACTGTCGACCAGTCGAACCCCACATTGTCCAGATACGAAGCCACCTACAAGGATTGGAAATTACGACGCTCAAACGGCTTTTTTCATCCTAGCTGATAGTAGATCTCCTCCCGACAACAAACGCGCACACTTGTACACACATCCAACTATCATTCTGACGGCATGGACCTTCACAATGTTTTTCATCGCATCCGCGCTCCCCTCCGCCTGGCACTCCAATGCGAATCGCGCCACACGCAGTTGAGAGGGTTGAGAGGACTGTATGATCTCTTCAATTCCACTTCTCATTTGGCAGTATCACGATGCTTGGTCTTCGAAGTCCTTTGCCACGCCAGACTTTGCTCTATTACGGCTCTCGTCCTTCATTTTTTGTGAATAAGACAACAAGTTGAAGAAGGCCGAGAACGGGGTACCATTACACGTGTCAATCGGGGAGCGAAGCGTGGACATCTATGCCCATAATACCGTTGGGACGGGAGTCAAAACGACGTTGTCACCCTTACACTACTACGTTTCTGCCGAAGCCCACTTTCGCCTCTTTTATGACCGGTGGGCCGAGCCTCGCATGCCAAGTGTTCATTGGATGCAAGCAAGATTCAAGGGATGATGCGTACATATGTTCCGTAAACCCCTCCGGGCGTTCGACAAATACCGCAACTAAGAGCTCAACAAGATCAAGTTCGTCTTCATTGTCCCGACCGGCTACGAATTCGAGATTGAAGGACGTCAACTTTTTTGTGCTGGAGCTCGATGTGGAGATGTGCTCGTGTCGCCGTTGTTCCTTTCTTTCATCACCGACATTTAATGGTAGATACACGGTTTTATGACGAGGATTGCTGCAAAGAGGACGACGACGACAACTCGGATATCGATGTGGACGGTGAACAACTGCTAGCCGCTATGTAGTCTCTTTTCGCCCGGTAGTATAACGGTCTGATCTCTGCTCTTCTGCATCATGGACCGATTGACCTTTCGCCCAAGTTCGAGCGGTCAATATAGGCTTGATTGCGTGTATGTTATTTGTGTCTGTACTTGCTCAATTCGTCTAGCTTGCCCCCCACACGCGCGAAGCTTCCTGACTGGCTCCGCATTATTTTGAACGTCTGCAGATAGTAGTGAGATGGTGGCAGGAGCAGCATTGAGGACAAGAAATGCAGCAGATCACAACCCGATGGTTATTAGCGGGGTATAAGTACTTGGGGTTACAAAATAATGACTACAGTGGAAGGATCGACAAGCTATAGTATACCGGTATTATCGACAGCAAATTTGAAAGCAAAAGGGGTCAAGGAAGGGAAATTATCGATACAATGAGATCCATGTCAGGATACGGGTCAACCGAAGAGGATGCAGCTAAGCCCAGTCCATGGGCAGCTTATTAAACTCGGAAACATCATAACCATAAACAAACATGAGTTGCGAAACGGGCGACAGCACTGGGGATGCGCCAGACATCCCAGAGTCGGGGGTAGTGTTCGCCGCGGCGATATTGACATGAGGCAGCGTTATCATCGAGCGGTCGTCCTGAGATTCGAGGGGAGAAGGTGAAGGTGAGGCGGACAACGACAACGACGCAGCGAGAGACGGCGGAGCGAGGGACGAGGAACGTGAGTCGAAGGTGAAGAGGTCCCCGGTCGCGATACGCAGGTCCGCGTCGTTCGCATAGTCATTAGAAAACGACAGCATGCCTTCAGGGGCATAAGATTGGTAAATGGGGTACGCGTCATCTGCGGTAAAGGGAGATAAGTTCCTATGCGGGGAAATGAATGGAAAAGAAACCAACAGGTCGTAGGTTCACGGTGAGCAAAGACCATGTCCATACTATGGTCCGCATCAGGGTGTGCGTTCTGGCTGACGGGCGGCCGTGGATTATGGGCGGCCGCAGAGTAGAAATCCTCGATATCTATGCCAGTGTACTTCATGCCGTGCTTCCGTAGATGGGCGGTAAACGCAGAACGGCGCTTGATACTGCATCGACGACAGTCAATATACATGGGAGTCAGGATATCGGAACAAAACGAACCTGGATTTGCAACGGCTTTCGGGGCAACGGTATGCACCGGCAAGGCGATGGGTCTCCTTTCGGTGACGAGCGCAGGATGAAGGATCACCGAACGCCGCCTTGCATGCATTAATGCCACACCGAAACGGTTTGACGCGTGTGCTGTGTATCTGTGAATCTGTGGCCAAAGCCGAGCGGGTCCCCAACTTACTGAACGTTCATGTGGGTCTTCAGACCGGAATGTTGCGCAAAAGTTTTGTCGCATTCAGAGCAAGTGTACGGCCTTCATGGAAATTTCAGTTAGGGCCACGGGTAGTGCGGTTACAAAAAAAAAGGCGACATACTTGTATCCAGTGTGCAAGAAACTATGGCGTGTGAGATCGCCTTTGCGTGAAAAAGATTTGGAGCATTCGGAGCAGGGCCACTTGGACGCATATCATCAAGATCGTATTGAGCAATGGACTTGAAAAATACGCACTGTGGACATCGTGTCTTGAATTAAATTACAAAGATTAAGGAAGAGAGGATGTGAGAACGATGTCCCGCAACGTCGGTGATTAGCGAGGAGGGCAGGAAATAAACGTCGAGGCCGCAGTAGAGTCGCTTTAAAGATGCCACCTGCAACCCGGATTAGGTAACAAAGCACCGAGAAGCCTATTGTTCTTGGTCATATTGAAAGAGGTCACAACCGGAAAAGGGAATTTTCCTGGAGCGTCTGGGATCCGGACATAGCAAGAAGCGCAACAAGCCGACGGGCGCAACAAGGCGGACGGGACAAAGGACGGATAACAATGACTGGGCGAATTATGGCGGCGTTGCTTTTTGTTTTTCTCAATGTCTCAGATCGCTTAACCCGATCACTGGCGATCTTGTTCTGCCAACACGTGGATATCAGATCCTAAACGGGTCCGGATAAGCGAGCTATACCTATTACCTTAATCGAGCACAAGGCTGCGACTGCTGAACCCGACGAGCCTCAGATTCCTAGCCCTGGACCATCAATCTGCCTCGTGATTTTTTCTTCGAGCCAAGGCGCGATAGCTCGGAGGTCCTCCCAAGTCAACGAAATGTACTGATGCCGACCAGGACCAACGACGAGGTCATGGTCTTGGAGTGGAACTCTGTCAGGCGACATGTTGTTTATACCTTGCGCAAGAATTTGGGCGACGATCCTGGTGCATTGCATGTTCAAAATCGTTCGGAGAAGAAGTAGAAATCTTTACATGAGTCCGCCCACCCATTGTAATCCCGCTTCTTCCAACCCTTCGGATATGATCCACCGCTTATCTGCCCCTCCCGCGGTATAGAAGGGATAATTGGCATGTGGTTGCGCAGGAAGGGGGTATCTCAATCGAGAGTACATCGCAGAGGCGAATCCTGGGACTCCGTCGGATTCGACACCGGGAGGGTGCAAGAAAGTTTTCGCGTTGGGATTCACTGTTAGATCACTGCGAGGTCGATTGAGGGTGCCGAGTGCAAGGATGCGTACGTCGGCAAATTGCACGACGAGCTAAAATGAGAAAATCATTGGTCTCTCAGAAGTCAATGTCAATGTATCAACCCGACCCTGGCTCGCATCTCTAATCGATGCATATTTTGTTGCATTCTTGGTGTCTATCAGGTGTTGTAACATAAATGCTGCTTCTCGAATACGTGCCTCATATCGTTCAGTATTACCACCGGATTAAAATGTCTTGATGACGCTTCAAGTAGGTTTGCGGATCCGTTTCGATTCAGTACAATGTACCTGCTCGACACTCAGTGCTGAGCGTGTAAATAGAGGCCAGGAAAGCTGACTTAGTCCAGGCCTCGTTCGTAGTGCACGAAGTGCAGCTGCGGTGCCATGTTTGATGGAGGACTCTACGAGAATCTGTGAGCCTTTGGTCACTCATCGTTTTGCACAAAAACGTCTAGACCTGAGAAAGGCCGCCTTCCAAGTACCATCCCGCCATTTCCCCCACTGGTATATCGATGGGAGGAACCTCCTTCTGAAAGCCTCCTCCCATTCACTCTCTTTGAGGGTTGGAAGCGTGGCCTCGAACAAAATGAAGGACGAGTTTCCGAGGGCAAGAATATCGACCCAATTGTACCGCGGAACACTCATATAGACGCTGAGGTTCTTGAGAGAGGTTTCATATACGTTTGAAAGAAGATTTCGGAGGATTGGAGGGCGCCAGACGTTGAGAACCGTGTCCGATGCAACTAGCTTCAGCCGCCGGGAAAGTTGGGATGTCTTGATCAAGTCGGCGAGACTCAGTTCACTGAGAATCTTTCCGATGAGCTCCACTGGTAGGGTTTCTATCATGGTAGCGGGTTTAAGTTGGATGAAAGGTCGCGACTCTCAGGAGCAATTTTACAATTAATGGTGGTGGGCACCGACCGCATCAGTGATGGCATCTGATGGGAGCTGCTGATCCGAGCCGACCTCGAAAACATGGTTTGTACCTTGGGGCGAGATCCTTGAGAGAGTGAGATCTGTAAAAGGGATAATTCTATTTGGCAACCCCCGTGCCAGATGTACGGGGGTTGCCATATAACATTGTTCTATTTGGCAACCCCCACGTGGACGATAAGATAAGCAAGATAATCACGAAAATCCGCTTTGACCGCCGTTTCTTTTACATTTTCGCCCTTCTGGAGAGTTCAGACCACTAATTCGAGTGTCGGGAGCTCCCCTGATTATACTTCCATGTGCCTGAGTTTTTTTGGCATTTTTTTCGGTCCGTTTCCATGATTTTTCTCAGGTTTTATGAGCAAAGTAGCCTAAACCGCGATAATTTGATGAATTGAGCAAGACATTGCCCCCCAAAAAATTGTGAGACAAGCGGTAAGTACTTTTGAATGTAGTCAATTTTTTTCGGGATTAACCAAGGCATTTAAAGGCATCAGGAACGTCCTGAATCTCTCCCGCCTCTCCCCGCCATCAGCGCCATCAAGCGCCATCAACTGATGGCTTAGAAATCATGGGGTTGCTAAATAGTGGCAACCCGGGCGTGCCAAAGAATGGGGGTTGCCAAATAGAATTATCCCTGTAAAAGGCCAGAAAAGACCCCCATGAACATTATCTACTTATACAAAAGAGGTCCGTCACGTGTAGGCGTTAGCGAGCCAATCGAAATGTAAAGACAACTGTCAAAGTAAACGGCAATCAGGTGGCAGTACCGGCAGCTTCCGGGGTTCGTCTGTTGCTTTCTTTTGGCCGTCAACGGTCAATGTTTTCCGAGAAGTTTGTACTGGTACTCAAGTCAAAGGTATAATAGTACATTGAAGGAAGGGAGTTCAAGTTGGTCATGCATGCGATGACATGTATATTCTTGAGATAAGATTATGAACAGAGTATCCAACTGTCAACGACTTGAAGGGTGCATATAATAAATTATAAGTCTCCAGTTCCAGTTCTCATTATTATAGGGAAACCTAGAATGAAGTTGATACAATTGAGTATAAGCTGGACACGGGGGACACGAGGAACCAACCGAAGGTTGGTGACGAGTGTCCCCTCTGATGACTGAAGTGAACA